>BSBM01000138.1:14072500-14742500 GCA_027924585.1 Larix kaempferi | reverse complement strand
AAGATGATGACGATGATGATGGTGATGATGATGATCATGTTGTTGATGATGATGAAGATGATGATGATGATGATGATGATGATGTGATGCATATTAGTCATCATCATCAACATCATCATCATCATCATCATTATCATCATCTCCATTAGTCATCATCATCATCACCATCTTCATCATCATCATCATAACGAAGATGATGATGATGATGATGATGATGATAAGGATGATGGTGATGATGAGTATGATGAGGATGATGAAGATGACTATTATGATGACTATAATCATCATCATCATCATCATCATATGATCATCATCTTCATCATCCTCATCATCATCTGCATCCTCACAGTGATGATGATGAGGAAGTTGATGATGATGATGAATATGTTGATGATGTTCTGCATATTCCTCATCATCTTCATCATCATCATCATCACCGTCGTCATCATCATCTCAAATTATTCATCATCATCATTGTACTCATATTTATCATCATCCACCATCATCATCATCATATCATCACGACTAATGATGAAGATGGTGATGATGAAGATGGCGATGATGATGACTAATGAAGATGATGATGATGAATATGATGATTTTGATGATGATGATCATATTCGTCATCATCATCATCATCATCTTCATCTTCGTACTCATATTCATCATCATACACCACCATCATCATCATCATCATTGTTGTTGAAATATTGTAACTTCTAAGAATATTATATTTGTACTTTATTATTCCGGAGATGTTTCATTCCTCCGTGAAGATCTTATTGTATATTCGAAGATGTTTATTCCTCCGTCCGATTGTGGTAACTTGGGTTATTAGAATTCCCTAGTGGGGGTTGTCCCTGTATGTGTTATGTGGGTCAAAGGGTTATTAGACCACCCTAGAGGGGTCATCCCAGTTAGTTGTAATGGGGTGTTTAACCCAGTAATTAAGTTGGGGGCCGACCTAGCTTGTGTAAAAGTTAGTCGGGGAAACAAGTATAAGTAGAGGAGGATGTTTGTGATGAACCTGCAATAATTAATTAATGCAAATACACAAGATATCAGAAATAATAGAACTCAGAATCACTTTTATATTGATCACGGGCCACTTCGAGAGGGAAACCTCCTTTGAGCAAGCTCAATACAATTAATTTCACGGTGCCCTTCATAGCCTCAACACACACTTATATACTAAGTCTAGGCACTAATACCCATGGGTCAATACTATGTGTCAATACAAACCGATGGGCTAAAGTCTAGGTTCCAATACTATGAGTCAAAACCATGGGACATATAATACTATGGGATGACTTACAAAGCATATGCGTCCAATACTATGGGCTAATATAAACTATGGATCAACAAATAGTACGAGATGACTTACAAAGCATATGCGTCCAACAACAATATACTAACAAAGTAAAGACATTGGGTTCCTAACATCCCCTCTCCCTTAGAAAAAGCTTTGTCCTCAAATCTTTAGATGTGGAAATTGACGCAGAATCTGAAGGAGTGGGTCCCCTGTAGCATCCTCAGGTTGCATTCTGAGCCACTGGCACCTTTTGAGTTTTAGGGAGGATTGCATGGAAGGATATAGACGAAGAAGAACCATATCAACGATGTGAAAAGTGCGCTCAGAATGGTGTTGATAGGCTTGTTGTTTCAGTCGAATTCTTGCCATGTGAAAATTGTCCTGCAGAATGAGAAGAAGTTGATCACGGTTTTCGAAGAATTGAGTCAATTTCCTGAACTAGGGAGCTGCTGAAGGTGTATGGAAGAAGAACTGGTGGTGCCTGTCCAGAGACTGCTTCATATGGTGTCCTTTGAGATGTGGTACTATACCACTGGAGTTCTTCTAGGAAATCCATAGAAATAGTTGTCCAAATCTGTGGAGGGATGGGCAAGGGTTCGAGCAGTCCTGAAAGGAGGGTCGTTTCACCCTTGTTGACCTGGAAAGTATCATAGTCAACCACCATCCGTTTGAATTGTCCTTTTGATTCCCTTCCAAAATAAGTTACATTGTTCTTGGTCATACATTTTGAGGAACCCAGAGTGCCCTACTGATGAAGAAGCATGGAGTTCATAGAAGAGATAGTCCCGTTGAACAGATTGCAACCAATTTGGAACAAGTAGAGAAATAGCTGTAAGAGAAAATGGGTCATCAAATGTGCGAGGAGGAGCATCTTCCACCATATTGTCCTTACCCTTCTGGTAAGTGGTCACATAGTCATAACCCATGAGTTGGATAACCCATTTCAGGTGTGTTGGGGAGGAGACCCATTGTTCCAGGAAAGTTTCCAGACTCTGGAGATCAGTCTTGATGCAGTAATAATTCCCCAATAGGGATGGCTGCCACTTCTGTACTATATCCAAAATAGTCATCATTTCCTGCTGAGAGGTAGATGCGGCTAAATTCTTACCAGAAAGGTCTCTTGAAGGAAACAAGCTCATTGGTTCAGCAAAGACACCTGCATATCTATCCAAGGAAGTAGTGGAGACTGTTGATGTGTGCATCTAAATGGAATGGAGCTGAGCGATGACACCATGTGAATTCTTCTTAAGTATTTTTTCCAGGCGATGTGAATTGATGATTCAGAGAGACCCTGGTTGTAAGCCCATAAATTTGTTTTGTGCCCCATTGACTGAAAACTGCATCCAAAGTTCAGCAAAATCCCATAAGATGGGGCCAAGTGTGCGTAACCATTGAATGCCCAAAACCACATCACATCCGCCTAAGGATAAGGCAAACATGTGAGAGTGCAGGTTATAATCTTCCATAGAGATACGCACACTGTGACACTTCCCCTTGCAAGGTAAGGTGCCTCCATTGGAAACCATGACTTCAAAGTTAGAGCAAGGATGGACAAAACAATCAGCCTGTTTGGCAATCCGAGGATCAATGAAGTTATGAGTGCTACCCGAATCAATGAGTATGGTAAGAGGGAGCTTCTTGAAATATCCCCTGACTCGCATTGTTTGTGGGGTGGTGACGCCAATTACAGCATGGAGAGATATCTCGGGTGGGTCATCCTGAGATGGGGTGTCAACAGGCAAGTGTTGAATGTCGACCTGATCATCTACTGTATCTGGAGCTTCTTCATCAAGTTCTGAGGCAGGCGGAGAATCCACATCCAAGAGATAGATCTTTTGTTGAACACATCTATGTCCCAAAGTGAATTTCTCATCACAATTATAACAAAGCCCTTTTTCTCAGCGTGCCTGCATCTTTGTTTCAGACAATTGCTTGATAGGAGTTGGTTGAGGAGCAAGCGTGATGGGAGGTCGTTGGGAACCCATATTTCTGAAGGGAACAAAGGTGGGTTTGGAGTGTTGTTGAGCTGCGATCTTGTCCTCGGCCAGCTTAGCCAACCCTAGGACTTCCATCATTGTGTTGGGACAAAACATTTTGACCTCTGAGCGGATTTCATCCTTGAGACCACTGATAAAACAACTCCTGTAGAATTCATCAGACAATCCTTCTATGTGATTGGCTAGTTTCTGAAATTCCGTCTGATACTCTCTCACTGTGCCAGTTTGGTGAAGTTTAGTGAGTGTTCCTGTGAAGTCGTCAAAAGCATTAGGACCAAATCATGGCAAAAGGAGTTGGCAAAAATCTGTCCAATTTGGCTCGGGATGAGCTTTTATGTACGAACGATACCATTGAAGGGCTTCCTATTCCAAATGAAAGGATGCAAGTGGACCTTTCTGGACATCAAAAGTATTATGCAAACTGAAATATTGTTCTGTTCGGTATATCCATCCAGTCGGATCAGTACCATTGAATCGAGGAAAATCAAGCTTCGGCCCACGAAAATTGCTGGAAGAAGAGAACCCGGTGGTTGCAAAAGATTCTGGCTATCGGTTATTGTTCATGGTTGAATGTTGAAGATGGAGGCTGAGAAATTTTTCATTTAGATCTTGCAGTTTGGTTTGGATGGCTGCAAGCGCTTCCTCCATGATGTTTGCTCTTGTGCGAGTGACAACCATAACCAGTCACTTTTTTTTTTTTTTTTGGGGGGGGGGGGAATGGATAGAGAAACACAAACACAAGCTTATTTAGTAAGGGGAAATTTGGATTTGGGAAAAAATCGGAGGGGTAATTGGGGTTTGACTAGGTTTTCGACACTTTCTGAGGGACAGGTAAGCAAAAAATGGGAATTTCAGAAGCAGGAATTCTATGGTAAAATTTGAAGGCAATCGGGTGAAAATTGAAGAAGTT
This sequence comes from Larix kaempferi, assembly GCA_027924585.1. Lineage (NCBI taxonomy): Eukaryota > Viridiplantae > Streptophyta > Pinopsida > Pinales > Pinaceae > Larix > Larix kaempferi. The sequence goes on along the minus strand of BSBM01000138.1, from coordinate 14,738,281 downwards.
ATGGCAAACCCTAAAAATAGACAAATGTGGGATTTCCGGTCTTGGGAAGTGGAATTTGGGATAGGGTCTTCAGGAATAAAATATGCAGAATGGGATTGCAGGGATGTCAGTGAAGTTTCAGTGAAAACAAAGTTGAAACAAGGGAGATATGGCCGAAAAACATTTTTTTTTGTTTTTTTTTTTTGTTTTGTTTTGTTTTTGTTTTTGTTTTTGTTTTGTTTTTTTTTTGTTTTTGTTTTGTTTTTGTTTTGTTTTTTTTCAGAAATGGATCGGTAACAGCGGCGCAGAAGGGATCCGCAATAGATGGATCTGCAACGGTGCGGAAGGGATCGAAAATGGTGGGATCTGAAACGACGACTGGATCTGGAACAACTTTCAGAATAGATATGAAACGGCTGGATCTGGAGCGGAAGTGATCGGCAATAGTTCAACTGAAAATAGATATGGACCCTAGGTATGTATGGCTTCCTAACAGTTCAGGTGTTTCGCTCGACCACCAATGTTGTCTGACGGCTTGCATATTGGGGCAGTGATATGAACCATTACACCAAAACCTCGAGATGTTAGGGAAGGTTTCCCACTAGGATCTTAACATCCCACCACGCTCCGCAGTCCAGACTCTGGGCTGGATGTGCGCCCGTACGGTGGTGTCCCCTTTGCGTTGTACGAGCCCCGGGTGAACACTGCAATGCCGGCGTTGCCACCCGCTCTGTGACTTGAACCTTGGTGGAGGCTCTGATACCAGATGATACGAACCGTTACACCAAAACCTCGAGATGTTAGTCAAGGCTGTGGTATCAGAGGCACCTGCAACAATTACTTAATAAAAATATGCGAAATAACATAAATGACAGAACTCAGAATCACTTTTATATTGATCACAGGCCACTTCGAGGGGGAAACCTCCTATGAGCAAGCTCAATACAAATAACTTCACGGTGCCTTAATAGGTCTCAACACACACTTATATACTAAGTCTAGGCGCCAATATTATGGTTCAAAACCATGGGCCACTACAAACTATGGATCAACAATACTACGGGCGACTTACAAAGCATATGCGCCAACAATAATAACACAAACTATTGATCAACAAATACTACGGGACGACTTACAAAGCATATGCGTCCAACAACAACATACTAACAAAGTAAAGACATGGGTTCCTAACATCCCCTCCCCCTTAAAAAAAAGCTTTGTCCTCAAAGCTTGAGATGTGGAAATTGTTGTTGAATCTGAAGGAGTGGTTCCCATGTAGCATCCTCTGGTTGCATGTTGTGCCACTAAATTAAGACCTCTGTGATAGAGCGAGAGCGAAGGTAACGCGTGCCCTGATTGAGGATGGCCTCTGGCTCCAAAAGGATGGATCCTTCATTATCTAGTTCGGGTAAAATCATTTTTCCACTGATGTTGGTGCCAAGAACTTTCTTCAGACAAGAGACATGAAAGATTGGATGAATGCGGGAAGATGGAGGAAGTTCCAATTTATAAGCAACGGACCCAATCTTCTGAAGAATCCGATATGGCCCATAGAACTTTGGAGCGAGCTTATGACGCCCTTTGAGTTTCAAGGAGGATTGTTTGTACGGCTGTAGACGAAGAAAAACCATATCGCCGACTTGAAAAGTGTGCTTAGAACGGTGCTGATCAACTTGTTGCTTCATGCGATTTCTTGCCATGTGAAGATTGTCCCGCAAAATGCTAAGAATCTGATCGTGGTTTCGAAGGACCGTGTCAACTTCCTGAACTGGTGAACTGGTGGGGGTGTATGGAAGAAGAGTTGGAGGTGCCTAACCATAGACTTCTTCATATGGGGTCATTTTAGAGGCAGTGTGGTAAGAGGTATTGTACCACCATTCAACGAGAGGGAGCCACTTTTCCCACTGATGTTGTTGTTCCGAGGTGAAGCAACGAAGATACGTTTCCAAGCATTTATTGATAATTTCAGTCTGACCATCTGTTTGTGGGTGATACCCTGAACTCATCTTCATTTTGGTGCTAGTGTGGCGAAATAGTTCTGTCCAAAAATGACTGGTGAAAGTCGCATCACGATCCGAGACAATGGAAGAAGGGATGCCATGAAGACGAAATATCTGGTCCAGGAAAATTTGAGCGACGGAGGAGGCTGTATAGGGATGGCTGAGAGCAAAAAAATGGCTATATTTGGAGAGGCGATCAACCAAAACGAGAATCACTGTCTTCCCACCAAATTTAGGGAGCCCTTCAATGAAATCCATAGAAATATCTGTCCAAATCCGTGTAGGTATGGGCAAGGGTTCAAGCAATCCTGGGAGGAGTGTTGTTTCACCCTTATTGCACTGGTAGGTATCACATTCGGCCACCATCTGTTGAATTATCCTTTTCATGCCCTGCCAAAAGAAGTTACATCGTGCTTGTTCATATGTTTTGAGTAACCCAGAGTGCCCTGTCGATGGAGAAGCATGGAGTTCATAGAAGACAGCCTGTTGAATATCTATGCTCTGGGGAAGCACCAGACGACCCTTGTATCGCAGAGAAGCACCATCCCAAGAGTAATGTGGTACAGCAGAAGGGTTTTTGGTCAAGCGTTGGATGATTTGAGATAAGGAAGAGTCATTGACATAACCCTGTTGAACAGAATGCAACCAATTTGGAACAGGCATAGAAATAGCTGACAGAGAACCTTGGGCATCACATGTGCGAGAAAGAGCATCTGCCACAATATTGTCTTTATCCTTCTTGTAAGTGATCTCATAGTCATAACCCATGATTTTGCTAACCCATTTTTGTTGTGCCGGGGAGGAGACACGCTAGTCCAAGAAATATTTCAGACTCTGGTGATCAGTCTTGATGCAGAAATGATTCCCTAATAGGTATGGGCGCCACTTCTGTACTGCATGCAAAATAGCCATCATTTCCTTCTCATAGGTAGAGGCAGCTAAATTCTTACCTGAAAGGGCTTTGCTAGTGAATGCAATGGGGTGTTCATCTTGAAGGAGAATAGCACCAAGTCCATTGCCGCAAGCATCACTCTCAATAGTGAAGGGCTTGGAAAAATTGGGCATAGCTAGCACAGGTGTAGTACACATAGCTTGTTTTAGTTTGTCAAATGCACACTGAGTAGTAGGTGTCCATGTAAAAGCATCCTTTTTCAATAGAGCAGTTAATGGAGCTGCAATCTTCCCATAATACTTGACAAACTTGCGGTAGTAGCCAGTCAACCCCAAAAAACCACGAAGGCTCTTGAGTGTCTGAGGATGTGGCCAATTGTTCATGGCATCGATTTTGGCAGGATCCACGTGAACCCCTTGTGCTGAGATAATGTGCCCGAGATACTCAACTTCGTTCTGTCCAAAAACACATTTAAACTGCTTGGCATGGAGATGATGGTCAGAGAAAAGTTGCATGACAAGATCCAGATGTTGGAGATGTTCATCCCATGTTTTACTATAGATGAGGATATCATCAAAGAATACCAGAATGAATTTCCGCAAGTAGGGTCGAAATATTTTATTCATTAAGGCCTAGAATGTGGAAGGAGCATTAGTGAGGCCAAAGGGCATGACCAAAAACTCATAATGGCCATCATGTGTGCAGAAAGCTGTTTTAGGGATATCATCCTCATGAACCCGAATTTGATGATACCCAGAACGAAGATCCAACTTGGAGAAAAAGTGAGCCCCATGAAGCTCATCAAGAAGCTCATCAACAACAGGAATTGGAAACTTATCCTTGATGGTGAGGTGATTAAGTGCTCGGAAGTCAATGCAGAGGCGCCATGACCCATCTTTTTTGCGGACAAGAATAACTGGAGAAGAAAAGGAACTAGTGCTTGGGCGAATAATACCTTGCTTCAATAAGTCCCGAACGAGCATTTCAATCTCCGTTTTTTGGTGAAATGGGTAGCGATAGGGCCTGATGTTGGGAGGAACGCTGCCAGGAACAAGCTGAATACGATGGTCTTCTGGCCTGGAAGGTGGCAATCCCACTGGTTCAGCAAAGACACCTGTATATCGATCCAGAATTTGTTGTAGATCCAAAGGAGTAGTGGAGACCGTTGATGGTTGCGTCTGAATGGAATGGAACTGAGCGATGACACCATGTGAATTCTTCTTGAGGAGTTTTTCCATGCGATGTGAACTGATGATGCTGAGAGAACCTGTTTGTAATCCTGTCAATGTGTGTTTTTGTCCATTGAGGGAAAACTGCATCCAAAGTTCAGCAAAATCCCATAAGATAGGGCCAAGTGTGCGTAGCCATTGAGCGCCCAAAACCACATCACATCTGCCTAAGGGAAAGGAAAACATGTCAGAGCACAAGGTATAATCTATCATAGAGATACACACATTTTGACACTTCCCTTTGCAAGGTAAGGTGCCCCCATTGGCAACCATGACTTCAAAGTTGGAGCAAGGATGGATAAAACAGTCAGCTTGTTTGGCGATCCGAGGGTCAATGAAATTATGGGTGCTACCAGAATCAATGAGTATTGTAAGAGGAAGCTTCTTGAAGTAACCCCTGACCTGCATTGTTTGGGGGGTGGTGATTCCAGCTAAAGCATGGAGAGATATCTCTGGCTGGTCATCCTGAGATGGAGGGTCAATAGGCGGTTCCTGAATATCGACCGGAGCATCCAGTGTTTCTGGATCTTCGTCACCAATTTCAGAGGCAGGCGGAGACTCCACATCCAAGAGATAGAGCTTTTGCTGAACACATCTATGTCCCCGAGTGAATTTCTCATTACAATTATAGCAAAGCCCCTTTTCTCTGCGTGCTTGCATCTCTGTTTCAGACAAACGCTTGATAGGAGTCGGTCGAGGAGCCTGCGGTATAGGTGGTCGCTGAGAACCCATATTTCGGAAGGGGACAAAAGTGGGCTTGGAGCGTTGTTGGGCTGCAATCTTGTCTTCTGCCAACTTAGCCAACCCTAGGGCTTCCATCATTGTTGTGGGACAGAACATTTTGACCTCAGAGCGGATGGCATCCTTTAGACCACTGATAAAACAACTGCGGTAAAAGTCATCAGACAATCCTTCGGTGTGGTTGGCTAGGTTCTCAAATTCAGTTTGATACTCTCTCACAGTGCCAATTTGGCGAAGTTTAGTGAGGGCTCCGGTGAAGTCATCAAAAGCACTAGGACCAAATCGTTGCAAAAGGAGCTGGAAAAAGTCCGAGAATTTGGGCTCTGGATGAGCCTTGATGTACCAACGGTACCATTGAAGAGCTTCCTGTTCCAAGTGAAAGGATTCCAGCGGAACTTTGTTGACATCAAAAGTATTATGCAGGCTGAAATACTGTTCTGCACGATAGATCCATCCAGTTGGATCAGTACCATTGAAGCGAGGAAAATCAAGCTTCGGACCACGGAAATTGCTGGAAGAAGAGAACCCATTGTCTGATGAAGACTCGGACTGCCGTTTGTTGTTCATAGTTCAATGTTCAATATGGAGACCGAGAAATTTTTCATCCAGATCCTGGAGTTTGGCTTGGATGGCTGCAAGTGCTTCTTCCCTGGTTTTTGCTCCTGCACGGGTGACAACCATAACCAGGAGTTTTTTTTTTATTGGGTAGGAAAACAAAAACAGAAACTGCTTGAGTAAGGGAAAATTTGGACTTGGGAAAAAATTTGAAGGGTAATTGGGGTTTGACTAGGTGTTGGACACTGTCGACTAGACAGGGAAGCAAAAATGAGGATTTCAGAAGCGGTGTGAAAGAATGGGAAAATTTGGCAGAGGGGGACAAAGAAGCAGAATTCAGAAAGGAACTCTGTGGTAAAATTTGAAGGTGATTGGGTGAAATCTGAGGAAGTTATGGAAAACCCTAAAAATAGACAAATGTGGGCTTTTGGGCATTGGGAAGGGGAATTGGGGATAGGGTCCTCAAGAATGAAATATGCAGAATGGGATGACAGGTTTTTTTTTTTTTCCAGACTGGAGCAGCTACGGCTCGGAAGGGATTTGGAACGGCGCCGAATGGATTGAAAATGGCTGGATCTGGAATGACTTGCAAAATGGATCTGGAACGGCACAGTAGTGATCGACAATAGTTCAGCTGAAAGTAGATATGGACCCCAGGTATGTGCGGCTTCCTAATAGTTCAAGGGTTTCACTCGGCCACCAATGCTGTCTGACGGCTCGCGTATTGGGGCAGTACCCCTCACTCCATGGCTCAGGTAAAACTGATAACCGCTTTGCCACAAACGACATCTCTCGGTTTACCTCACAGGTGGGAACTAGTCAATCAGGTAGGGGTCGTTGCCCTTTTCGTTGGAAGGTCCTCTCAATGGGATAGCTACTTCGGGGTTCCTGTGGTACTCCTTACAATGCGTTTTAGGGTTTATTCCCAAGTACTTCCCACAGTTAAGCGGATAGGGATTATTCCCAAATCCGAACTTGCAACAGATGCGAAAAAAAAATTGGCAGAAATTTCACCCAGCGAGCCCAAGAAAGTGCTCTGATACCAGATGTGAGGCACCTGCAACAATTACTTAATAAAAATATGCGAAATAGCAAAAATGATAGAACTCAGAATCACTTTTATATTGATCACAGGCCACTTCGAGGGGGCAACCTCCTATGAGCAAGCTCAATACCAATAACTTCACGGTGCCTTCATAGGTCTCAACACACACTTATATACTAAGTCTAGGTGCCAATACTATGGGTCAAAACCATGGGCCACTACAAACTATGGATCAACAATACTACGGGCGACTTACAAAGCATATGCGCCAACAATAATAACACAAACTATTGATCAACAAATACTACGGGACGACTTACAAAGCATATGCGTCCAACAACAACATACTAACAAAGTAAAGACATGGGTTCCTAACAGGGAGTACCCCTCACTCCACGGCTTAGGTAAAAATGATAACCGCTTTGCCACAAACGACAGCTCTTGGTTTACCTCACGGGTGGGAACTAGTCGATCAGGTAGGGGTCGTTGCCCTTTTCGCTGGCAGGTCCTCTCAATGGGCCAGCTACTTTGGGGTTCCTGTGGTACTCCTCACAATGAGTTTTAGGGATTATGCCCAAGTACTTCCCACAATTAAGTGGATAGGGATTATTCCCAAATCCGAAGCTGCAACAGATGCGAAACAAATTTGGCAGAAATTCCACCCAATGACCCCAATAAAGTGCTCTGATACCGGATGTGATGAACCTGCAATAATTAATTAATGCAAATACATGAGATATCAGAAATAAAAGAACTCATAATCACTTTTATATTGATCATGGGCCACTTCGAGGGGGCAACCTCCTTTGAGCAAGCTCAATACAATTAACTTCACGGTGCTTTCATAGGCCTCAAGACACACTTATATACTAAGTCTAGGCACCAATACCATGGGTCAATACTATGTGTCAATACAAACCATGGGCTAAGTCTAGGTGCCAATACTATGAGTCAAAACCATGGGACATATAATACTATGGGATGACTTACAAAGCATATGCGTCTAATAGTATGGGCTAATATAAACTATGGATCAACAAATACTACGGGACGACTTACAAAGCATATGCGTCGAACAACAATATACTAACAAAGTAAAGACATGGGTTCCTAACAATGTTCCTCACTTACCTCACTCATTCATTCACTTTTGAGTGGCACACTTGTGTGAGAGAGGTTTTCTGTGGAGGAGAAGGATCCCATGGTTTTAGTTTGCATCTTTGTATTTGCTGGTCATCTATATTGAGGAAGCTATGCTGGGTTTTCTACCCCATGAGGGTTTCCTAGGATAAATCTGTGTCTCTTGTGTTTATGTTGTGCTTGTTGTTTCTTCAGTGATCCTGTATATGCTATTGTTGTGAAATGAAATGTAATGCTGATTTTTTCTGTCTTAGCATATTGAATCTTAACATGGTATCAGAGCTAACCTGCAGGAAGGCAATGTATGGCACTTACGACACTTGCTTCACTTGCGACAATTTAAAGGTTAGGGTTTTATATAGAAAAAACTAGTCATCGTGAAACTTTCGCTATAAATCCATTTTGGTTAAGGTTCAGGATTTGAAAGGTTTACAGGTCGTAGATGACATCCCCATGTACCTTATGTCCAAAGGAAACCCTCAGATTCATTGACTTTGTGAGTTATGATCACTACAAGTTAGGGTTTCTGCCTCTTCTAGATCTCAGTCATAATCAGGTGACCTAGGAAAAAAGGTCATAACTTGGGCTAGGAAGCTCCAAATGAACTTTCGTAAAATTTGACATTTAGTGCGCGGAATGTGCTATCCCAGGAAATGTTTTTAGAGGCCAAGGTTGAACCAGTGACACGTGGTACGCCGTACAAGTTAGCTCTCCTGTTTTATCCCATAAACAGGTCACGTTGCGACACTTGCCATAACTCTCTCTCTCAGAGAATCCAATTGAGATCAGGCCTGTCGGGATGGAAAGATGACAAGTCAGGCTACCACAAAATATTTTTTCATACCCTGTGGATCAAAAAGTTCAGAGTTACACCAGAAACAATCAGGTACATATTTCTGTCAAAATAGAATTATTTTTTAGCACCTTCATTCATAGCTTCCGAAATTTAGGGTTTCGGAGAAGGTTCGAATTTTTGTAATCGAAGTCCACGGCTGAATATTGCTCATCAAAATCGAAATTTAGAGACCAAGATCAAAAATTTTGGTTGGTCAGAAGGGTGGGCTCCATCAAACCCTAGTTCGGGATCCTGTCCAGAAGATCCAGAAATTTCAAAGGCAATTTTGAGGGGTCAAATTTTGGAGATTTCAAAATTGAAGTATGCAAGTTTGATAAGCTCAGCAAGACACATCCTTCCATCCGTTCAGAAGTGTGAAATTCAAAGATTGAAATTTTAGGGTTTCTCTAACAAACCCTAATTGAGCTCCAGATCCAGTTTCAGTGGGAGTTGAGGCTAAGTCCTTACATAAGAAGACTACAAGAAGTCTCGACAGGTATGAATTAAGGAGATATAGGTATGTCTTGAAATCTGAGTAAGTTCATAATATGTTTGTCTTCATATTATTTAGGATAGTACAATCTTGATTAATGTTAGAATTGTCTTATCACCCTAGTAAAAGTATGAATGCATGTGAATGATAGAAGACATTCATTGATTAGGGCTATATGATTGTACTAATGCACTTTGGTGTTGTAAGAGGTTGATGTTGTCTACTAACAAGATACAGGTACATCACGAAAGACAAATCAAGTTCCATGACCATGACAACATGAAGACAAAGACTCATCCATAATATTTGATCACATAGAATTTCTACTTACGAGGTATGTATGACTTTGTTCTATTATGCTTAACCTATGAGATATGCAGGTTCTAGCACAGGATCTCTAAATCATTGAAGAGAACAAAGAAGATATTGTTTAGGTATGTTAGACATAACTAAGCAGGTATACTAATCCAGGTATGTTTTCCTATGTCAAGTTAGAATCCTACTTTGTGCTAGGATCTTAGTATACCTATGTATGAAATAATCATGACCATACATACTTAAGATTATTTAGAATTATAATGTTTTGATAGTATTGAGATTATACTAATGAATATATGTTTGTGTATGAGATCATGAGGATGACACTAGTACACTCTTAAGCATGTATAGTGTTACAGAATGAATATAAGTTCAAAAGACGTATAAAGATCAAGCGGAGGCAACCACACAAACATAAAAGATAAGTATTTGAGTTGTTATTTGAATCTCTGAAATAGTAAATGTTATTGCTTAATTGTATGCATATTTGTATTCATATAGAATTGAACAGTATACTACTAATATGCATATGATTGGTAAGTTGGACAAACATTCCATTGTTGCTTGTCTAGAATGAAACCTCTTTGCTGACATGCTGAGAGTTGTGCACACTCTCGATAGTATGTTCTAGTAGAGATGGAAGGCATCTAGATAGCCACTGTATGCATACAGGATATGGAAAAGTGTTGTGCCAAAGTATTGGTCAAGATAGTAGCATAACTATGTAAATCATCTCTGTATGCATAATAAGTTATCATGTCAACATGATTTGATGATTATGAAGTATTACTAATCATGTATTTAATTTTGATTTGTAGGAAAGATCATGAAGGATGATGAACACCAAACAAGTGATGGATGTTCAACAAGAAGATTTTCAAATCAAACATAATATAGAAGGCTAGAAGATTCTCTTAGAAAGAGGAAGAGGATCATGACGAGATGTTTGCTCCAAGTGACTAGAGAAGACCATTATCTTAATGATGTAATTGAAGAAGAAGTGCGAATCAAGGATTCAATTAAAGAAATATTTGTTCGGGTACCCAGGATCGATAGTAAATTGATGAGCTTAATGATCACCATGGGTGATGTGGATCTCAACCTTTGCTACAAGGTTGGATATGGTTTCTATATACAGATGACATGGATGCAAGAAGGAACTCACCATAGAGTTCAAATGATCTCAAGGCTCATATCAATAGACCCATCTGATGAGAGATGGCACAGATAGATTTGCAGAAGATCACTCAATGCAGAGTGTTAATGATGTTCAGTCACAGAGGAAGAATTGACAGTTTCTTGACAAGCTTGGGTTTTACCAGAAGTAAAGCTGTTCCTAACCTTTACCTTAAGGTTATGGATGATACTATTATTGTATGTGGATGATCTCTTTCTGACAAGGAATGAGAAACAGATCATGGAAAGCAAGAAGAAGCTAGCTATAGAGTTCGAGATGAATGATCTCGGATTGATGCATTACCTCCTAGAGCTGGAAGTATGAAAAGGCTCAGAAGGAATCTTTCTCAACGAGGGAAAGTATGCTGTGAAAATATTGAGAAGCATTGATCTGTTCGAATGTACAACCATGGCCACTCTCATGGGTTCTGACTTGAAGTTGTTAGCTGATGACTCATCAGAGTTAGGGGATGTGACTCTATGCAGACATAGTATTGGTTCGTTGATGCATCTGACGAATACCAGGACAGATATATGCCTTGCTATGAACACCTTGAGTCAGTATCTAGTGGAAACTAGATGTGTTCACCTGATAGTTGCAAATCATGTGGTGAGGTACCTAAAGGGTACGATAGACTTTGATCTATGTTATCTTGGAGATCATGACTTCAGATGGATACATAGATGTTGATTGGGCAGGAAGTGTATCATACAGGAAGAGCACATCGAGAGGATGTTATTGTCTGGGGTCGGCATGATCTCATGGTTTAGTAGGAAGCAGTCTAGTGTGGCTCTCAGCACAAGCAGAATATATGGCTGTTTGCTTTGCTAGTTGTGAAGCGACATGGATTCAGGATTGTTTGACTTAGAGATAGACCCAACTGTGATCCTATGTGACAGACAGAGTTGTATCAAGATGGAAGAGAATCCAGTGTTCCATGATAAGTCAAAGCACATAGAGATATGATATTTCTATATACGAGATATGGTGCAGAAAGGAACTATAAAGCTTGAATTTGTAGGCACCGATGTACTAACCAAACCTCTACCTCAAGTAAAAGTTTGAGTATTTCCGAGACAAGCTTGGTAGGACCCTCCTCGAAAGGGGGAGTGATGTAGACATTGATGATGAGATTGCCCGCATCGATAGTGAAGTTGATTGTGGCTAGGGTTTTACCCCTAGCTTGTGCAAATGAGCACCTACTAAGGAGAATGGACTCCTTAGTAGCAGTTCAGTAAATGTAAATTATTTAAGCTAAAACAGAAATGAAAAAACTACTTTAAACATTGCATGAGACATAAACAAAAGATATAAAAAATGGTTTTGTATTGATATTACCTCCAATGTGGAGGTTGATGAAGCCCTTGCAATGACCAAGAGGGTTGCTCCAAGCTCCAATATGCTCCTTCTCCTTCTCCAATGATGGGAATGGGCCAAAAGTGGCTCTCAAGGTGAAAGTAGTTCAATGGTGAACTAGGGTTTCTAGAGAGATTTTGGCAGAGTAAGGGTGCTTGTGATTGTGGATGTGGAATAAGGGATCTCCATCACCTATTTATAGTTTTTTGGTGCTGGAGTGCTGACCCATGGTTTTAGGAAACACATGGTTTAGGGCAGCTGTATAGGGTTTTTTCCTCCTTTTCCTCATTATTTTATATTTTTTATTCCCTTTTTAGGGGATTTTTGCTATTTTTGGAGGAAAAGGGGGTTTTTTAGCCTTTTTTAGGCTATTTTGATGGTTTTGTAGCCTTTTGGAGGCATTTTAGGCCTTTTGGAGGCTTTTTAGTGGGATTTTTGGGGTTTTTAAGGGAAATATGGTAGGAAAATGGACAAATGAGCCATATAATGTGGTAGATGAGGTAGTGAACACTTTTTGGGTGTTAACAGATTGCCCCCTGATGTGCGAGGGCAGGAGCTCATCGTATGGCCGATGGACATCATAAGTCATGAATGGTTTTCCTGGGTGTGGAGAGAAGAGAAGAAACAAACTGAAGCCCGGAACAACGATCCCGAACAACTACAAGAACTAAAAGTACATAACCTCAATAATGGATGAGGAATCATCTGATCATATGGACGAGGCGGGCATACCCATGCTCGTATCAGGATATAACATAATAATAACAATGGGGACCTGACATATACATGACCTCAAAAACTGAATGAGGAATAATCTCAATATATGGACGAGGCGGGCATACCCATGCTCGTATCAAGATACATAAACATAACTGTGAGGCCCGAAAAAAGGGGGACCTGTAAGATACATGACCACTGTGTACATCATAAGAGTCCAGAGGGGATACAAATCTGGGACATACGGCTGAGTTGATCATGTGTGAATTGAATAAATGGTGCACTGGAACAATCAATAGTGCTACTGAGTGTGGTACCAAAGGAACTGAGGAGCTGCTGGATCGGAGTGACAAGAGGTACACTCACCATGGTATACTGAACTGGAACTGATCTGGGACTGAAAATGGGTACTCAAGGAAGCATATAGCTGGATGGATTCCGAATACAATCGCCAACGCAGCCCGGACATCCACGGGAACATATAACTGGGCGTTCCGAAGGGACTCACCAATGTGCTAGAGTCGGGGGAAATCCGGGGTCTTCGACTAAAAACTGGTGGGATATAATCCTACGCGATCCTCAACGATGCGATCAAGGTGCTAAAGTCGAGCATGTGAGGAACAACCACTCGGAGAGGCAATGATGACTCCTCTCAGAATGATCCGTAGGCACTTACCACAGATGGTGATAAGTCCAAGGCGTAGGGACCTCTGGGCCTATCCTCTGGAATAGAGGAGCTGTCGTCGACAGAGGGAGACCTGCAACTATCAAGGCAATGATGTTTCCTTGACAGGAGCGCGAGGTGAAGAACCGAAATGTGATAGTACTGATGGCAGGACTGAAAAACTGTGGAGGGACAACTAGGCAAGTAGAGTGGGTGGACTCAAACTTCCTTTGTTTAGAGTATGATAATGGGAATGATTTGGCAGCATATGAAACTGACTGAGGGGAAAGGGATCATAGCTGTAATGGATCTGGGAGGATAACTGGGCTGAGGGAGACTCAAGCTGGTATAACATGGCAGGAGACTGCAGCATACTCTGAACAAAGGCGACCTGATTGGGGGTGCTGCCGAGATAATCGATCACAGTGCCAGGAGGCACGGGAGGAGACTTCTTCGTGGGTTAAGGGACTAGAAGAAGTGTGTGGAAAATGGTACTGTCGTGTGGATTTTACGATCCCAGGACAGTTCATGCTCGTGGTTTCTTTCAATTTTAAGGAGTCTGAAAGCGATAAGAAGACTCTGAAATGATGGAATGGTACTGTCGTGTGGATTTTACGAGCCCAGGACAGTTCATGCTCGTGGTTGCTTTCAATTTTAGAGAGTCTGAAAGCAAATAAGAAGACTCCAGGGGGTTGCTTTTTCGTAGATTTAGTCTCCAAGGCCCAAAGAAGCATAAAAGGATGCAATGAAGAACTCTTCTAGCCGGTGTGACTAGAGTATTCCTTTTTCGTAATTAGTCTACCAGGTCCGGAAAAGGGTTAAACTTATACCAGATAGACGCCCTTTCAGGTACTTTAACGAGCATGAAAGGAAGCAAGATTGCTCGGCGATCTTTTCATTCTTTTAGGAGTCAGAAAAGAGCTTAACGGAAACTCCCTAAGTGCCTTTTTCGTAAAGGACTTGTCCGGCCCGAAAAAGGGATAAAATTATACCGAACAAAAGGAATGGCCAGGCAAGGAGGAAGTGTTCAATCAAGGACCAGTAATGATGACCAAGAACGAGGGTAGGAGGGAACACTGGTGGGCCTCCTCGCGGGGTAGATGAAATGGTGGCAAATAACGAGACATTTGCAGTGTGACAGGAGTGGAGGGCTCATGTAAAAATATGGAACAATCTGATGGCGGCCGCTGTGGCACGCAAATCGAGGCAGCAAGGTGTCGAGCCACAATGTTGAAATTGTACTAAGTGAGAGCGAGAAATGATCTCAAGCATCATCACGATCTCGGAAAAATGAATCCGACAATATAAAGGATGTCAAAAACGGGTAACGGCCGATGTGGCACGTACACCGAGGCGACGAGGGCGTTTTGGAAAAATACCCAAAAAATCGAGGGGTGAGAGTGAGAAATGATCTCAAGCATCATCACTAGGTCGAAAAAATGAATCCGATGATATAAAACATGTGAAAAACGGAGAACGGCCGATGTGGCACGCAAACCGAGGCGACTAGTGGCGTCTGAAAAAATGGGCAAAAAATGACGGGGTAAAAATGATGCAACGAGGTGACCATCATGACGGTCTCGTCGCGCTAATTCCAGTGGTGGAAACGGTTCGTGAAACGGACTCCGTATGTGGTCAGAATGGCCGAAACAAGAAAAAGTCAACTGACTATAAATAGTGGTGGGTCCAACATGACATGTGTCATTTGTACGGTTTGACTTTGACTTGTGATCAGAGTGGATTAGAGCTTAGGTGGAAGTTCTGGATGATCCGACCGACTGATTTCAGATCCGGGAGATATAGGTATTCCGTCAAACTCATACCTGCATGTTTTTTAGGGTCGGGGGTTGGGTAGTGGGTCCCAGGGTTTATTTGTACGGTCCACGTAGGGTGGACCGCGGGTTAGGGGGTCTAAACCGCGGTTGGAGACCGCGAGTTTCGGGGTGAACCACGCAGTTGGAGACCGCGTGTTTCGGGTTGAACCACGCGGTTGGAGACCGCGTGTTTCTTGGATGGAACCGCGGTCGCGTACCGCGAGTTCCAAGGAGGAACACGCGGTTCCCAACCGCGGGTTTAGGGCTGACAGGCGCGGTTAAGGACCGCGACCATAGGCCTGACAGCTGCGGTCTGAAGCCGCGGCAGGAAGCCCGATAGCCGCGGTTTTGAGCCGAGCTATGAGGGTCTTCCGGGAGAGGGAAAAATACTTGTTTAGTTGACATGAGTCTGATGAGTTTATTTTGTGTGATTGACAGGATGCCGCAGGTGCTCTGGAGAGAGCGGGAGATCCCGGAGGAGATTATGGCTGTGATCCGAGGGGAGCAGCATGTGCGATCTCTGCTGGGGATGTGCGGACTACTGAAGTTCACACAGATACCCATGATACGGTCAGCAACATTGCTGCTGAACCGGCTGATCAGCTTCTGGGAGCCGGACATACAGGCTTTCCGGGTACAGGGTGAGAGGGTGGACCTCACCCTGACCGATGTATATTTTCTGATGGGGTTACCCTGCCTGGGCAGGGTAGCAGACACACAGCCGCGGGTTGCCGCGGATGTCGACATGGAGGACATGTTGGAGAGATACTGTGGGCGTGAGGCGAGGGTGCATAGGAATGCACTCCTGGTGAGGGATCTACAGGAGCCAGCAGTGCAGGCCATGGCAGCATGTGTGGTCCGGGTATTGGGGTCCCAGTCACCTGAGAAGGTGTCTGGGGGTCAGATGCAGATGGTCGAGCGCGTACTGGATGGGGTGTACTACGCATGGGGCCAGATGTTCCTGACCTGCGTTCAGCGGCAGCTGACGGCAGCGAAGGAAGCTGGCAAGGGATTTTGTTTCGGTTCCTTCTTGTGTGCCTTTTTTATGGAGAGGGTACCCACACTACGGCCAGGGGTGCCGATCAGGGCAGGAGGTATGACGGAGCCGTGGATGGTGCGGTGGGGTGAGATGATGCGCCGCCGTGGTGGCGGCGATGTGGGCAGGTAT
This sequence comes from Larix kaempferi, assembly GCA_027924585.1. Taxonomy (NCBI): domain Eukaryota; kingdom Viridiplantae; phylum Streptophyta; class Pinopsida; order Pinales; family Pinaceae; genus Larix; species Larix kaempferi. The sequence goes on along the minus strand of BSBM01000138.1, from coordinate 14,722,158 downwards.
TTCACCCAGGAGTTGTACCTGCAGTGGCTCCAGCTACCATTGACATTGGACGACTTCCCGTATCGGGACATGGACTTCACGGGAGATCCGGAGGCGCCGCGAGCACCGGGACAGGCATGGGGACCTGACGGTACGTATGTGTTTTTGTGATATGTTATGTATGTCAAGTTTTATTTATATACTATGACTGACATATGGGTGATCTTGCAGATGTGGGCCCGAGGCCGCCTCCAGGACATGTAGCGCGGAGGGGTATTGTGGCCGTCCCAGCTCTGCCTGGGCGAGGTGAGGCCTGGACACCTCCTGCTCCGTTACATCCAGTCGTCACCGTTGGTCCCTTTTGTAAGTGGGACATAGACTTCATGGAATGTAGACCCCAGTCTGCCAACGGCCACAAATATATCATTGTCGCTGTTGATTACTTCACCAAATGGGCGGAAGCCATGCCTACCTTCAATTGTACCGCCGACACTGCTGCCCGATTCTTTTTCAACCATGTCATCGCCCGATTCGGGGTTCCTAAGCAGTTGGTCTCAGACCATGGTTCACACTTCGAAGATGCCGTCTGGCGTGAGTTATCCACCCTCCTCAAATATGAACACCAATTTTCCTCTGCTTACTACCCCCAAGGGAATGGTCAAGTAGAGGCCATCAATAAAATTCTCAAAACCATCCTCCAACGAACGGTTGACAAGCATAAGTCCAATTGGCACCACATGCTATTCCCTGCCTTATGGGCTTACCGTACTTCCACCAAGACCGCTACTGGTTTTACACCATTTCATCTCGTTCACGGTGTAGAGTCTGTCCTCCCCATCGAGTGTCAGATTCCTGCCTTACAGATCGCCGTTGAGCTTCTCCCCGACACCTCCCCCCTCGAGCAGCGTCTGCTGACACTTGAACAAGCTGATGAAGACCGTCGTGCCACTCTCCAGAACATTGAAGCTGCCAAAAAACGCTCCAAAGCCGGTTATGATAAACATGTTCACCCTCGAACTTTCCACGAAGGGGACCTTGTCCTCGCATATGACCAAGCCCATGACAAAACTGGCAAAGGGAAGTTTGAATCCATGTGGCAAGGCCCTTACATCGTGAAGACTTGCCTCGGCAAGGGGGCATACATCCTCGCCGACTCCGAAGGCCATCCGTTGCGCAACCCCCGTAATGGGTTGTATCTTAAGCGCTTTTATCCATAAATGACACCGCGACCTCGTTGGTCCGTATTGTACAGTTTGCTCTCTTTTTGTTTTTCACATTTTTTACTATCATCTTACATTCATCACTTCTGCATGATTACAGATGGACCATCTTCCACCTTGTTACACTGGCTTCGCTGATGGCGCAAGCCGCTGGTCTCCCAACCTGGCTTCTGCAGCATGGGTCTTGTACTCCCCTTCCAACGAGATGATTCACCTTGACGGAATATGTATAGGTGCTGCTACCAATAACCAGGCGGAGTATGATGCTGTGACCGGTCTCTTGACTGCTGCCCTCCAAATGGGCATCTGTCACCTTCATGTGTTCCTTGACTCCCAGCTACTTGTCTCCCAGCTCAACAACTGCTACCAGGTGCGTGATCCCTGCCTTTTTAGAAAATTCCTGCGCGCAAAACAACTCAGCCGACAGTTTGAATCCATCACATTCACACATGTCCCCAGATCCCAAAATAGTGTTGCAGACCAAATGGCCAACAACATCCTAGAATGGCATATCAATCACACCATGTAACATCATGCATCCCCATCACATAGCATCTCATGAAAATATATAAAAACCCAAAAAGATTGCATCACATCCACATTTGCATCCATGTACATAAACCACATGCATATTCATAGGGGCATCCACGTGCCTAAATATACATATATCATGTCGCATCACATAACATACACAAGGGGCATCCACGTGCCTAACATCCTAACCTACTTGCATCCACGTGCAATGTAAACATATCACAACTCATAAAGCGCATCCACGTGCGTACAAATAAAACAACATCATACCAAAAGGTGCATCCACGTGCATATATATATATATATCAAAAAATATACATGTTCAGTGTTATACATGTCCTGAGTACCCCTGTACTCAGCTATACAAAAAATGGCTATACATCCCTACAACCTCATCAGAATACATGCCGTAGCTACAAAACTCGGGAGGAGTATCCTGCACTCTCTAATGAGAGTCGTACCCTGCATCACTGCCGGTATCGGCCGCCTCTGAATCCTCCCCTCGCTCCTCCTCCGGCAAATCCTCATCTCCTCCGGCCTCCTGTGCCCGTGTCGCCAAAACTGTGGCTAGGGTTTTACCCCTAGCTTGTGCAAATGAGCACCTACTAAGGAGAATGGACTCCTTAGTAGCAGTTCAGTAAATGTAAATTATTTAAGCTAAAACAGAAATGAAAAAACTACTTTAAACATTGCATGAGACATAAACAAAAGATATAAAAAATGGTTTTGTAATGATATTACCTCCAATGTGGAGGTTGATGAAGCCCTTGCAATGACCAAGAGGGTTGCTCCAAGCTCCAATATGCTCCTTCTCCTTCTCCAATGATGGGAATGGGCCAAAAGTGGCTCTCAAGGTGAAAGTAGTTCAATGGTGAACTAGGGTTTCTAGAGATATTTTGGCAGAGTAAGGGTGCTTGTGATTGTGGATGTGGAATAAGGGATCTCCATCACCTATTTATAGTTTTTTGGTGCTGGAGTGCTGACCCATGGTTTTAGGAAACACATGGTTTAGGGCAGCTGTATAGGGTTTTTTCCTCCTTTTCCTCATTATTTTATATTTTTTATTCCCTTTTTAGGGGATTTTTGCTATTTTTGGAGGAAAAGGGGGTTTTTTAGCCTTTTTTAGGCTATTTTGATGGTTTTGTAGCCTTATGGAGGCATTTTAGGCCTTTTGGAGGCTTTTTAGTGGGATTTTTGGGGTTTTTAAGGGAAATATGGTAGGAAAATGGACAAATGAGCCATATAATGTGGTAGATGAGGTAGTGAACACTTTTTGGGTGTTAACATTGATGATGAGGATACCTGTATCAATGATATGCTTACTTGTATTGATGATGATATGTAGGATACCTATATTACTTGTATTGATGATATGTATACATGTATTGATGAGGATACCTATATTGGTGATGCCAACAGAGAGGTTGGTGGATGGTCCTTAGACAGGGTCTAAGTTGACAAAGGGATTACATCATCCTTGAACACATGTTCTGAAAGGATCCGTAGGCATATGTCTCTGAGAAAGAAGAGGGATTGCATCATCCTTGAACACATGTTCTAAAAGGATCCATAGACATATGTCTCCGAGAATGAAGTCCTTGATGGACAAGTGGGGATTGTATCATCCTCGAACTTCGGTCCCTTGAATTGATCCGTAGATAGATGTCTTCGAAAATGAAGTCCTTAGTGGATAGGTGGGGATTGTATCGTCCCCAGACTTCGGTCCCTTGAATTGATCCGTAGACAAATGTCTTCGAAATTGAAGTCCTTAGTGGACAGGCGGGGATTGTATCATCCCCAAACTTCGGTCCCTTGAATTGATCCGTAGACAAATGTCTTTGAAAATGAAGTCGTTAGTGGACAGGTGGGGATTGTATCATCCCCGGACTTCAGTCCCTTGAATTGATCCGTAGATAGATGTCTTCGAGAATGAAGTCCTTATCGGATGAGTGGGGATTGTATCTTCCCTAAACTTCAGTCTCAGAGTTGATCTGTAGACAGATATCTCTGAGAATGGGTCCTTAGCGGACGAGTGGGGATTGTATCTTCCCCGGACTTCGGTCCCAGAATTGATCCGTAGACATCTGTCTCCGAGAATGTGGGGATTGTATCTTCCCCAAACTTCGGTCCCATAGTTGATCTGTAGAATAGTGTCTCCGAGAATGTGGGGATTGTATCTTCCCCGGACTTTGGTCCCAGAATTGATCTGTAGACATCTGTCTCCGAGAATGTGGGGATTGTATCTTCCCCGGACTTCGGTCCCAGAACTGATCCATAGACTAGTGTCTCTGAGAATGTGGGGATTGTATATTCCCTATACTTTGGTCCCAGAGTTGATCTGTAGATTCATGTCTCCGAGAATGTGGGGATTGCATCATCCTCGGATGACGGTCCTAGAATTGATCCGTAGAAAAGATGTCTTCGAGAATGTGGGGATTGTATCATCCCCTAAATTTGGTCCTAGAACTGACCGGTAGACATCTGTCTCTGAGAATTGATGATAGGACTGCATCATCCCTAGACAGTTGGTTCAAAATGTATGTGATATGGATTACATCATCCATAGACATGAGACTTGTCTTAAAGTGATAAGGATTGATCATCCTGGAACTTGATCTAGATTGTATCATCCATGCACCTATGTCCTAAAGAGATTGGGATTGATTATCATGTAATATGATTGTGTGTATTGCAGAGTATGCTACGCTGATGATCCAGATGTTGTAGATCGAGATGATGATCCATATGCTGTAGATCGAGATGATGATCCAGATGCTGTAGATCGAGATGATGATATAGATGTTGTAGATCGAGATGATGATCTAGATGCTATAGATCGAGGTGATGATCTAGAGATCGAGATGATCCAGATGTTGTAGATCGTGATGACGATGCTGATGATCGTGTGATGACGATGCTGATGATCGTGTGATGACGATGTTGATGATCATGTGATTACGATGCTGATGATCGTATGATGACGATGCTGATGATCGCATGATGATGATGATGATGATCGTATGATGATGACGCTGATGATTGTGTGATGACGATGCTGATGATCGTGTGATGAAGATGTTGATGATCGTGTGATGACGATGCTGATGATCGTGTGACGACGATGTTGTTGATTGTGAGGATCCAGATGATGATATTGTTGTAGCTGTTCAAGTGCTGCAGAAGATTCAGTACTGAAGATGTTGATGTTCCAGTATTGAAGATGTTCCAGTAACTGCTTGAGTTACTGATGATGTTGAGAAAGGTTCCAATGATTTATACTTGTATCATGTATGATTTTGATGACTCCTTGCTCCTGCAGATATTGTTATAATATCCTTCTCGTTAAGGGGGAGTGTTGAAATATTGTAACTTCTAAGAATATTATATTTGTACTTTATTATTCCGGAGATGTTTCATTCCTCCGTGAAGATCTTATTGTATATCTGGTTATGTTTATTCCTCCGTCGGATTGTGGTAACTTGGGTTATTAGACTTCCCTAGTGGGGATCGGACCTGTATGTGTTATGTGGGTCAAAGGGTTATTAGACCACCCTAGAGGGGTCATCCCAGTCAGTTGTAATGGGGTGTTTAACCCAGTAATTAAGTTGGGGCCGACCTAGCTTGTGTAAAATTCAGTCGGGAAACAAGTATAAGTAGAGGAGGATGTTCCTCACTTATCTCACTCATTCATTCACTTGTGAGTGGCACACTTGTGTGAGAGAGGTCTGCTGTGGAGGAGAAGGAGCTCATGTTTTTGGTTTGCATCTTTGTATTTGCTGGTCATCTATATTGAGGAAGCTTTGCTGGGTTTTCTACCCCATGAGGGTTTCCCAGGATAAATCTGTGTCTCTTGTGTTTATGTTGTGCTTGTTGTTTCTTTAGTGATCCTATATATGCTATTGTTGTGAAATGAAATGTAATGCTGATATTTTCTGTCTTAGCATATTGAATCTTAACAATCATATCATCATCATCATCCTACTCACAATGATGATGATGATGATGATGATGAGGATGATGATGGTGATGATGATGATCATGTTGTTGATGATGATGAATATGATGGTGATGACGAGGATGATGTGCTGCATATTCGTCATCATCTTCATCATCCAAATCATCATCATCATCATCATCATCATCTCCATTAGTCATCATCATCATCACCATCTTCATCATCATCGTCATCATCATCATCATCATCCGCATGCTCGTCTTCACAATGATGATGATGATGACGATGATGAAGATGATGATGGTGATCATGCTGTGGATGATGACGAAGATGATGATTATGTGCTACATATTTGTCATCATCTTCATCATCAAAATCAACATCGTCATCATCATCATCATCATCATCTCCATTAGTCATCATCATCATCATTATCACCATCTTCATCGTCATCATCATCATCATCACCATCTTCTTCATCATCATCATGATCTTCATCGTCATCATCATGACGAAGATGATGCTGCTGATGATGATGATGACGATGCTGAAGATGGTGATGATGATGATGACTAATGGAGATGATGATGATGTTGATGATGAAGATGATGATGAATATGTTGCACATCATCCTCATCATCATGATCATCTTCATCATCATCATCACCATGATGATGATGATGATGATGATGAAGATGGCTATGACGAGTATGATGAGGATGACGAAGATGCCGATTATGATGACGAAGACAATGATCATCATGACCATGATCATATGATGATGATGATAATGGTGAGGATGATGAAGATGGCAATGATGATGAATAATGAAGATGATGACGACGAATATGATGATTTTGATGATGATGATCATATTTGTCATCATCATCATCATCTTCATCATCATACTCATCATCATCAGCATCCTCGTCCTCACAATGATGATGATGATGATGATGATGATGATGATGACGATGATGAAGATGATGATTATGATGATGATGATGAGGATGATGAAGATGATGATGAGGATGAGGATGATGTGCTTCATATTCGTCATCGTCATCATCATTGTCATCATCATCATCATCATCATCATGAATATGATGATGATGATACGAAGATGATGACGAAGATGTCAATGATGGTGATGATTATGAGGAAGATAGCGATGACAAGTATGATGACGAAGACAAAGATGACTACTATGATGACAAAGATAGTGATGATGATGACCATGATCATATGATGACGATGAAGATGGTGACTAATGAAGATGATAATGAGGAATATGATGATTTTGATGATGATCATATTCGTCATCATCATCACCTTCATCATCATACTCATATTCATCATCATCCACCGTCATCGTCATCGTCATCATCATCATCCTCGTCATCACAATGATGATGATGATGATGATGAAGAAGTTGTTGATGATGATCATGGTGTTGATGATGATGAATATGATGATGATCATCATCATTATCATCAATGTATACATCATCATCATTATCATCGCTTTATACATCGTCACTTTATACAACATTAATATATATACTATGTATTTAATTATTCTTGATGTAATACATATGTTTCTAGTTGAAAATTAAATTAATATTTTGAAATCAAAATACACAAATTTGTAAATATACCCTTAAATCCCTAAACACCTAGAAGCACTTAAATGCACTTAGGGATTATGGGTTAGAAGAGGTCCTAAAGGCCTTTATGGGGGAGGGGCTCTTTATGGGGAGGGGCTCTATGCATAACCCGACACATTTATATCTTTTGGGCAATAAATATTGTGAACGTTATGCACCAAACATTACAACGTTCAGCAAGGATGTGCACGCGCCAAATGCGCGCACGTGCCTCTGGCGTGTGCACGTCCCTGTTGAACATAAAATTTAGAAAATCACCCGCGTTCTTTCTCCCGCATTTTTTCTTCATTCATCATGTTCTCTTCGTTGGTTTCATGCACAGTCCGACAAGCATTTACATGGTAGATTGAATTCATACACCATTTGGTGCTTCCTTCACCATTTGGATAAAATACACAAGATTTGGGGCTCTATTTGGCTCTTTGTATTGATTACACACCTATTGGGCTCTATTTGGATCAATTGAGTGAATACACAATAGTTGGACTTTATTTGGCACCTTGGATTGAATTCTCATGCTACTTGGACACACATGAAGTCTTCTTACATATAGTGGACACATCAAAAGAGCATTTGGCATTTGAAGCAAAGAGCAATCATAATCCTTGAGGTATGGTGGTAATTTTATCTTGTTAAATGTAATTTAGTCTTCATTCACTTGTTTGAATGGAATATATTTTGGTTTTTCCTCATGAATTGTATGATAGATCTATTTTAGTCTTCTTAATCTTCAACATAGACAATAAAAACATCTTACCAAAAAAAAACTACAACATGCACCAAGCAATGCTTTCAACCTTTCATGAAGATAATAAAAAAAAATTACTTGCATCACCACCAATAACATTTCATAATCACATTCCTCCATCTAGTAGACAAACATTTGTTGAATTCCTCATGGTTTCACTACAACAACTCACACAAACACCTAAACAATTGAAAACTCTTAGTCTTTTGGGGCTATTTTCCCTCATCCATACCATGAAAATGAAGTGATATGAGCTTCTCCCTTGTAGGGAATTTGCTCCTACTAACATCCCATACCATCCTACTGAGTTCCTAGAGGTGATGTTGTAACTTTATATGTAGGGAATTCCCAATAGATTTTAAGATTATATATGAAAACATTCTCACTATCTATGTTGTTGTACATAATCAATTCTTACATCGAGTTTTAATAATCATGCACATCAAGTTTTAATATCTTGTTTGTTGTTCATTCTTGCAGGGGTCATATTTTCGCTTTTCCAAAAAACGCATTGAATATGGGCAACATACGTAATAATAAAAGAAAGTCTAGAAGGACCCAACTGCTCCCCGAAAAGATCCATGAGATAAGAAAAAATGCCAGGTTGTACATGCAAAACCATAGAAATCAAAATGTTAGTGCCTTAGATCCATCAACAAGCAATGAAGAAGTGGTTGAAGTCAATCAAATCTTTCTTGATGTCGAGTATGAAGGGATTGATGTTGAACAAGTTCTTAAATGGAAACCACCCCAAGAAGAGCACCCACCTAGTGAACACACTCCATTGTAGGACCAATTTGTGAATGAAGGGCCACAACAAACCGTTGACGAGACTTGTACTTCCTTGCCGACTCCCTTGCCTCGATTATCAACTGGAAGACGAAGAACTCCCAGACGTATTCATGTGGATGAAATTTCATTTTCAGGAATTGAAGGTAAGATGCCCAAACGCACTATTGATTTCCATTGTAGCAAGATAATCAAATATTTTTTTGAATCTAAAAGCGATGCAGCAAAATGTCAATTGTTTCTTGCTTTGTTAAAATCACATTGTCTAGCTGATGTTAGGAGAATTTTGGCCATAAAGGTAGTTAGAAGTTTAGAGGCCAACAATCATGTTGTTAGAAATCTACAATCTGCATTTAATTTGATTGGAAAAACTTCTCGTACAAAAGATTTTAATGCATCCCGTCGTGTACTGTCAGAATCCATTGTAGACAAATCCACAAGGAAACGTCACCTACTATCACACACATGTAAAATATTTAAAGTAGATAGAAAGACTCTTCAAAAGTATTTTTCCATTAGAGAAAAACTTGATACCCCAAGCCAAAAATATTGTTGGGCCTTTGTTGGTAGGCTACCTCGTTCAGACATGAAGCTAATTGATGCTGTTAAATAAATAGTGCAATAGTTTTGGCATGATAACACTAGACTGTCATCAAATCAAAGAGATGTTTTAAAGTTGATAAAAGGTGTTAGGGGGGGTGACCCCCATGTCAAGCACTTCCTTGACATGACACAAACATAACTCTATGAGAGGTTCAAGAATGAGCACACACAATTGAACTTGGGCCAAAGGTCCTTCGAAAAATGCAAACCCTGGTATGTTAGAATTTGCATTGATCGCAATACATGTTGTTGTAGATACCATATAGAATTTGAGTACTATTATGATACATATAGACATATATTTTTTGGTTTGCATACTAACATTATGCAGGATTGCCCTTCATTACAACCACTGAATGCATCCAGATAATTATACATAGCATAATGTGTCAAAAGCCTAAAGGACAAAAATATTATAAAAGATCATGTTTATATGGGACATGTTCCAGTTGCAGTGGATTTGCATTATTGAGCCACTACATCCATACAACCGCAAAGCACGAATTTGGGAGGATGTCAGTAGAGATGTAGAACTTCTAGTACATAACATATCAAGTAGATAGTTCGAAGGAAAGCAAAAAAATTGCATTGGTGAAGTCACAGGTAATCTAAGTTTGCATGCTTTCATACTGTATATGTTGAATTTGTACATATATGTTCAGATTGAAAATGTCATGTTGTATTAATGCCCTTGCTTTTGTGGCACCAGGTACAAATTTGCAAATTCATGAAGGAATTCTACGAAACGACCGAGCATTATGTACAACACATCCATGTAGCACGATGGCAGGATGAACAGTACAGGCAGTGCAGAGACACCTTTCCCAAGGGCACAATATTGTTGATTGTGGACTTTACAGAAAAATACACCCTACAGCCACATAATGAGATTCAAAGTCAATACTACCATTCAGACCAAGCTAGCATAATGGTCCATATCATGTACAGGCACGCGCCAGAGAGCAGCAACGACATGAGGATAATATTGAAAGAGACCAACTTCTACATCAGTGACGACAAGTGCCACGACTTGCATTATGTGCAACATTGCTTCAAAATTTTCTAGGATCAGCTGAAGGAGAGAGGTATACAGATGGATCAGCATTGGATATGGTCAGATGGTTGTGCAGGCCAGTTCAAAAATGCATGTGTTTTCCAGTGGTTGAGTATTTTGCACAAGACTTATGATGTGCTGCATGTATGGAACTATTTTGAGACCGGGCATGGAAAGGGAGAGCACGACGGGGCTGGAGAATGTCTCAAAACTTCCCTATGAAGGGAGGAGATGAGGTGCATGGGAGGCCCTCATATTCGAAATGCCGAATCCACAGTTCGATGGTGCAAAGACAAAATGTCAGATCGAACCACGGAGCAACACATACCAATAGGTAGAGGACATGTTGTCATAAATTTCTGGAATGTAGTTGATATAGATCAATCACGTTTTTATAGTTGCAGTACTATGCAAGACACTCATGGATTTCATTCGGTTCGAAGCTCAAACAACCACTTATTTGAAATATGGACACACAAACTTGCTTGCTTTTGTGGGTCTTGTAGCAGTTGTGAGTGGGATGAGTGTGAATCAATGGATTGGGTTGATGAATGGGATCATGTATCACTTGCAGTGGACCCACGTGCAGTTGTTGAAACAATCCAGTTAGAGGAAGGCCGGTCCTCTATTTCGAATGAATATGATCATATATCTGATCTTGTACAACCAGGTAAACATTTTGTTGATGTATATGTAACTTTGGAATGTATTTCACATATATGCATATTGTATTCCTATAGAGATGTTATTATTCCTCTATACGGAAGTGTCGTCATTTATATTGTAAGTGTCGTAACTTATACTTGATGGGTTATTAGATCACCTGGTTGGGGTCGGTCCTATATAAGTCAGGTGGGTCAAAGGGTTATTAGACAACCCTAGTGGGGGTCGGCCCAGTCAGCATTATGTTAAGTGGTTAAGTTGAGGCCGACCTAGTTGAGTAAATGTCAAGTCAAGTTAGTGTATAAATAAAGAGTGTGTCTCTCTCATTTTACACATTCTATTCACTCACTCACACTTTGGAGAGTGGCGCACTTGTGGAGGAGGAGGCTCTGCTGCTAGGAGAAGACTATCTCTTGTATTCTGGTTGTATCATTTCTCTATCTATCTCTGAGGAAGTTAATGGGGTTTTTCACCTTTATGGTTTTCCCCAAGTAAACTCTATGTCTCTTGTGTGCTTGCATTATTGTGTCCTTGATTAATATGCTGTAGATATGCTGTACATGTTGTTCTCTCAGTTAAGATCCTAGATCAGATTGAAGTAAATTCTGAAAATTTAACATGATATCAGAGCTAACCTGAAAGAAGGCATGATATGGCATGTATGACACTTGTTGCACTTACGATGCTAGGGATTGATATAGAAAAAACCAGTCATCGTACCACTTTCGCTATAAATCCATTTTAGTGAAGTTTTCGGATCTGAAACTTTTACAGGTCGAATTTCAGATCCCCATGTACCTTGTGTTCAATGGAAAACCTCTAATTCATTGTACTTTGTGATTTATGATTTGTACAATATAGGGTTTCTGCCTCTTCCAAATCTGAGTCAAAAACAGGGGACCTTGGAAAAAAGGTCATAACTTGGGCTAGGAAGCTCCAAATGCAATTTTGTAAAAAGTGATAGGTAGTACACAGACTGTACTATCTCAAGAAACATTTTTAGAGGCCGAGGTTGAACCAGTGACACGTGGAATTCCATACAAGTTCACTCTCCTGGTTTATCCCATAAACAGGTCACATTGCGACACTTGGCATAACCCTCTCTCAGAGAATCCAATTGAGGTCAGAGCTATCGGGATGGAAAGATGACAGGTTGGGATATCTCAAGGAATTTTTTCATACCCTGTGGATCGAAATGTTTGGAGTTACACTAGAAACAATCAGATACATATTTCTGTCATAATAGAATTATTTTTTGAGCACCTTCATTCATGGCTTCCGGAATTTAGGGTTTCGGAGAAAGTTGGAATTTTTGTAATCGAAGACTATGGCTGAATGATACTCATCAAAATCGAAATTTAGAGACCAAGATTAGAATTTTTGGTTGGGAAAAAGGTCGGGCTTGATCAGACCCTAGTTCGGGACTTCGATAAGAAAAGTGGAAAATTAGGGCTTATGTAAAAATGGGAATTTTTGAAATCTCTAACCACGGCTGGAAGCTCCTCAGAAAAATAGAAGCTTAGAGATTTGGATAAAACCTTTTGATTGGGAAGAAGAGTGGGCTTCATCAAACCCCAGTTCAAGGTCACATCCAGTGAATCCGGAAGTTTCAGCGGCAAAATTGAGGAGTGAAGCTTTGCAGTTTTCAAATTATGAATATACCAGTTTGATCAGCTCATCAAAACACATATTTTTATCCTTTCGGAAGTTTGAAATTCAAAGTTTAAATTTTTGGGGTTTCTCTGACAAACCCTAATACAACTCCAGATCCAGTTCTTGCAAATCAAGTGGATTGGTTTAATCCTAGAAGAGGATGGATTGGTCACCCGCATAAGTGAAGAAGTTCCTGTTTCAGAGGGAGATGAGGCTAAGGCCTTACATAAGAATATTACAAGCAATCTCGACAGGTATTACTCATCCAGGAATGTCTCAAGATTTGTTCATGATTAAATTTATGATATGTTTGTCTTCATGTTATTACGGTTAGAACAATATTGATTTTAGACTTGTCGTATCACCTTAACAAAATTATGAATACATGCATTAGGGTGTTGACACTTATGATTGTACTAATGCATTATGGTGTTGTCTGCTAACATGAAGGGTACACCAAGAAAGACAAATCATGTTCTAGTTCAAGAAAATATGATCATGATGACATGAAGACAAAGATTCATCCATTGTCATGGATCACTTAGAAAATATACTTACGAGGTATGTATAACTTGGTTCTACAATGGATAACTTATGATACATCCAGGTTACTAGCACAAGTCATTGAAGAGAACCAAAAGACATTATGCGGGTATGTTAGGCATAACTAGCTAGCATGCTAATCCAGGTATGTTTTTCCTATATCAAGCTAGAATCCTACCTTGTGTTAGGATCTTATACTATTGTGTTGTTGATAATGATTATTCATGAAGTCATAGGTTTGAATAGTCATGGTTGTATGCATATTATGTTTCTTACCATAATTGATGATATGACTAACCAGAAGAATCATGAAGGTATAGGTTTGAATAATCACGGGTTTTATGCATATTATATCTCTTATCTTGATTGATGATTTAACTAACCAGAAGAGTCCTATGATCAAATAAGAATATTAATGAGTAAAAGAAGACTTCCTTGAAACCTTGAATACTAATGTTTATTATCTGTGTTTGAAATGATCCTGACTATACATGCTTGAGATTATTGTGTTTTTATAATATTAAGATTATACTAATGAATGTTTGATTATGTATGAGACCTAGAAGATAACACAATGATGATACTAACAAGCATGCATAGGGATCGAGAATGAATATAAGTTCAAGGATAGGTAATCCAGCAAGCAAAGATCAAGAGGGAGCACACTCCGGTAGTTTCTGCAAGGATGCAGATATTCAGAGGGAGTTGACCACTTCTCACAATCCACATCAGAATGGAGTTGCAGAAAAGAAGCAAAGACTGAGAGGGAGTCAACCCAACAATCAAACAAAGATAAGTATTTGAATTGTCATTTCTTACATAGTTGTTTGTTTAAATAATGTTATTCAATAATGTATATATTGATTCCTACAATTAGGTTGTGTATTATGCATATTAGAATAGTTGCATTGATGAACAGTATACTACTAATATACATGGGTAAGTGGCCTATGGCACTGTACAACATTCCATTGCTACTTATCTAGAATGAAACCTCTTTGCTGACATGTTGGGAGTTGTGCACACTCTTAACAATGTTCTGGTAGAGATTGGAAGGCATCTAGAAAGTTACGGGATATGGATAAATGTTGTATTGAAGCATTGGCTAAAGATAATTGCATGATTGTATGACATATTGCTTTATGTGTAAGAATTTGTTCTGAAAACTATGAGATGTTTTCTAATCATGAGATTTAACTTGTTGTGTAGGAAAGATCGTATACCATCACCTACAAAAGAAGGACTACAACATTTGTTCAGCAACAAAGTTATCTGTTGAAAATATTGAAGATATTGAAGTTCCCAGGATCTGGGAAGAATGCCATGATCGAGGAGTATTAGTCGATCATGAAGACGTTTGGGATGCAGTCCCAAAGGGTAATTTGTAGTGACTTCCAAGAGGATCTACAAGATCAAGCATGCAGCAGGTGGTAGCATAGAGACTTTTGCTCCTGTATCAAGATACACTTCCATTAGATCCGTACTTGCTCTGGCTGCAGTGATGAAGTGGAAGATACACCAGATGGATTTCAAGACATCCTTCTTGAATGGTGTGGTTGAAGAAGAAGTGTATGTGGAGAAGCCAGTTGGTTCAGAGACACATGACAGGGAGTCATATATGTGTAGAACTTGGTGTGGTAGACAACTTTCTATCCAGTTTGGGATTTACCAAGAGTAAAGCGGATTCCAACCTTTACTACAAGGTTGAGGAAGGCAATCCAGTGATACTACTTTTGTATGTGGATGACCTGTTTGTTACAGGTGAGGATAGATTGATTTTCGACACGCAGCGGAAGCTTGCTGCCGAGTTAGAGATGAAGAACTTGGGTATGATGCACTACTTTCTTTGTATGGAGGTGTGGCAGATTGCAGATGGAATCTTCCTTGGACAAGGGAAGTATGCAGTAGAGATCCTGAAGAGGTTCGAGATGATGGACTGCGAGGCTATGGCATTGAACCCGAAGCTTCTGTGTGATGCTTCATCTGAACCGGTTGGTGTCACTATGTATCATCAGATGATTGGGTCTTTGATGTACCTGACGAACACGAGACCAGATATTTGTTTTGAGGTGAACACATTGAGCCAGTTCCTGACAGATCCGAGGAGTGTTCACCTGGTTGCTGTAAAGCATATTCTGAGATTGGGCAGGAAGTGCTGCAGATAGGAAGAGCACATATGGGTGCTGCTTCAGTATGGGATCAGGTGTGATCTCTTGGTTTAGCAGGAAGCAGTCCTGCGTAGCACTGAGTATAGCTGAGGCAGAGTATGTTGCAGCCTGTTTAGCTAGTTGTGAGGCAGTATGGCTACGGAAGCTAATGTCTAAGTTATTTGATCTCCCATTGGATGCTACTGGTATCTTTTGTGATAACCAGAGTTGTGTGAAGCTGTCCGAGAACCCAGTGTTTCATGACAGGTCGAAACACATAGAGATCAAATATCACTATATCAGGGATATGGTCTAGAGAGGAGCTGTGAAGCTCTTGTACATTGCGACGGATGAGCAGATTGCAGATGTGCTGACGAAACCACTAGCCAGAGTGAAGTTCGAGTACTTCAGAGAGAGGCTTGGTGTTCTTCGGATTGATGACACTTTGAGGAAGAAGTGATGGACACATTTGCTGAAGCCATTCCAAGCATGTTGGAAGGAGGATCCTTCACATGGCTGTGGATGTAAGTGCTGGATGATGAGCATCAGGATGGTTTCTGCTTTGTATGATCAGTTGGATCATTTTCATGTATGTATGTATGCATCATGTTGGATGCTGGATATGATTAGTTGGATCATTTATATGTATGTACGCATCATGTTGGATGCTCGATATGATCGGTTGGATCATGTGTATGTATTTTTGTATATGCATCATGTTGGATGCTTAGACCATGTATCTGTATATGTATCAGGTGGATACATTGTATGATCAGGTGGATCATGTATGGTGGTATGTATCATGTATTTGTATCAAGTGGATACACTGTATGATCAGGTGGATCATGTATGATGATATGTATCAGGTAGATACTTGGTATGCATCAGGTAGATGCATTGGATGATCAGGATGATCATGGATGACAAGCTTCAGGATGTTGCTCCAGATGACATGCAGCAGGATGTTGCAGTGATGATGATTAGGATGATCATGTATACATCAGGATGATGTATGGTGAGTATCAGGTTGATACTCTATGGCCGTGAATTAGGTTGTGCAGATGAGCATATAATTTGGCCCTGGGATATTTGTAGATAGTCTTTCGAGGTTTTGCCTATGGTATAAAATTTGGCCTTGGGATATTTGGCAAATGCTCTTTCGAGGTTTTTCTCTGGGAGGACATATAATTTGGCCTTGGGAGATCTGGATATAGTCTTTCGAGGTTTTTCCTATGGCATATAATCTGGCCCTGGGATATCTGGCAGATGCTCTTTCGAGGTTTTGTCCTATGGCATATAATATGTCCCTGGGAGATCCTATAGGTAGAGCTGTGTGCTCATAACAACCTGGGATGCTCTTGTGAGGTTTTGTGGTGACCACATATAATCTGTCCCTGGGAGATCCTATAGGTAGAGTTGTGTGCTCGTAACAGCCTAGGATGCTCTTGCGAGGTTTTGTGGTGAGGTCACATATAATCTGTCCCTGGGAGATCCTGTGACGCACGTAATAAGTCCTGAGGATTCCATAGTATGGCCAGTGATGACGAACACCTGCAGGTGGTGGGCCTACATCTAGTATGAAAAAGGACTGGCTCTGTAGAACTTCCTATGATGAGTAGATTCAGAGATTGATTGAGATAGCAGCAGCAGTGACGATGATCCAAAGAAGATGACTTGTGCTAGAAGACCTGTGTCGAGAAGTACCTTCCTAGTTAAGAGGGAGTGTTGATGTATATGTAACTTCGGAATGTATTTCACATATATGCATATTGTATTCCTATAGAGATGTTATTATTCCTCTATACGGAAGTGTCATCATTTATATTGTAAGTGTCGTAACTTATACTTGATGGGTTATTAGACCACCTTGTTGGGGTCGGCCCTATATAAGTCATGTGGGTCAAAGGGTTATTAGACCACCCTATTGGGGGTCGGCCATGTGGGTCAAAGGGTTATTAGACCACCCTAGTGGGGTTTGGCCCAGTCAGCATTATGTTAAGTGGTTAAGTTGAGGCCGACCTAGTTGAGTAAAGGTCAAGTCAAGTTAGTGTATAAATAGAGAGTGTGTCTCTCTCATTTTACACATTCTATTCACTCACTCACACTTTGGAGAGTGGCGAACTTGTGGAGGAGGAGGCTCTGCTGCTAGGAGAAGACTATCTCTTGTATTCTGGTTGTATCATTGCTCTATCTATCTCTGAGGAAGTTAATGGGGTTTTTCACCTTTTTGGTTTTCCCCAAGTAAACTCTGTGTCTCTTGTGTGCTTGCATTATTGTGTCCATGATTAATATGCTATAGATATGCTGTACATGTTGTTCTCTCAGTTAAGATCCTAGATCAGATTGAAGTAAATTCTAAAAATTTAACACATTTCTGCATGCATATCCCATTTCCCTCCTTGTTTTTGTAATTATCCAAGTTATCAAACCACTACTTGTTGGAATATGACCTTAAAATGCATTTTTGTAGGACACATCTATGCAGTTGTCGCCCCGACAAATAGTGCAATTGGGATGAATTATTGGTTGGCATGATACATCTAGGGGAAGCAAACCATCCTCGCATCATTAACGGATAGTGAAGGCATTACCTTTCCGACTGGCTCGATGGTTGTTCAGGGGGAATATCTTACAGTGGATGGAAAGGGACCAAAGAGCAATGGCCACACATACACAGATTATAGACCAGGGTCGCGGGTGTATCACTTTACACACTTGATCATGGGTACAAAAATCTAACTACAGACAATGTCAATGAAGTCATCAAACAAGGTAGACTACTTACTACCTCATGTAGAGCATGAGAGGTTGTTCGAAACAATAAAAAATCGAGAGGATCCAGAAGGCCTAATTGATTGAGGTACATAGTATAGCCATGTGATTGTTTATTCATGCACGATTAATGTTATTCATGTTAGATAGTTTATTTGATATCGTTATTTGATATTGTTTATTTGATGTCTGAGTTATGATTAAGTTATGATTTCTAGCCATGTGATTGTTTATTCATGCATGAATAACCCTAGAAGCACTAATATAACCCTACAAACATAATCTAGCCCTAGAAATGCTAGAAAGCTAAACTAACCCTAGAAACACTAATCTAACCCTTAGAAACTAATCTAGAATCCTAGAAACATAGTCTAGCCCTAGAAATCCTAGAAAGCTAAACTAACCCTAGAAACACTAATATAACCCTCAGAAACTAATCTAGAATCCTAGAAACCTAATGTATCCCTATTAACCTGATCTATCCCTAGAATCCGTGACCCACCACACATACCCTCAATAGGGGGTATTTGGACTCCAAGTGGGATAGGATCACTATTAGAAGGGTTTGTCACGTCACATAAGTACACCACTAGAGAAATAAACTTATAGAATCCAAGTCTACATGTCTATCTTGGAATTTCAATCCTCAAACCCTAGGTCTTACAAAGATGCCCTCAACACCCAAATCTAGATATTGCCCCCATTTTCTCTACCACTCTCTCCATTTGGAGCTTTAGGAATTGTTTCAATATTGGTCTAGTACTTGGATGAATATGAGGATCATTTGGGAGCTATGATTGAGTAGAACTAACATGTTCATCATTGTCACACAATGGTTGGAAATGTCCTTGAGGGAGGCTTTAGACCTACCTCACCCATGTTAATGCTTGAGTTTTTGGAGGTCCCTCATCACCATCTCCATCATCATCTTCATCATCACCATCACCATCTCCATCATCATCACCATCTCCATCATCATCACCATCTCCATCATCATCACCATCTCCATCATCATCTTCATCATCACCATCACCATCTCCATCATCATCTCCATCTTCGTCATCATCATCACCATCTTCGTCATCACTGTCATCTGTAGGCCCCCCATCACCGTGTCCATCATCATCACCATCTTCATCATCACCATCATCATCAACATCTTCATCATAATCACCATCATCATCATCATCACCACAAGTGCAAAACCCTAGTTTCCAAGATGGACGTACAAGATGAAACCCGGGCCACCAGACCAGAGGGGAGGGCACCCCTAGCACAATCCCAGCGTCCTGAATTGAATGGAGTTGACAGTTCATCGATCCGAGCCACGATCTTCATTCTATGGCTCGTTCCGTCTCGCATCCAGAAGGCCTTCAGGGACACCTGCTAGATACGTGTCGGGGGCTTGGAACTCCAACCGTTCAACAAAACCGGGTTCCAGGGAATCATGCAAGTGTGTCTAGGTGGGTTTCGACCAGGAACGCTAGCCACAGGTGGTCGATGGATGATTTTCCAAAGTTTCCCCCCTGTGCAAAAATTGCACACTCCCTCACTGAGAAAAACCCTAGTTTCCAAGATGGACATACAAGATGACACTAGGGCCACCGGACCAGAGTGGAGGGGTACCCATAGCACAATCCCAGTGTCCTGAATCCAACGGAGTCGACAATTCATCGATCTGATCCACAGTCATAATTCTATGGCTCATTCTGTCTCGCATCCAGAAGGCCTTCATGGACATTTGTTGGATACCTGCCGGGGGCATGGAACTCCAACCATGCAACAAAAATAGGTTCTAGGGAGTCATGCAAGTGTGTCTAGGAGGGTTCCAGCCGGGAACGCTAGCCACAAGTTCCTGGTGGATGATTTTCCAAAGCTCGCCCCCGTGTGCAAAAATTGCGCACTCCCTCACTGAGAAAAACCCTAGTTTCCAAGATGGACGTACAAGATGACACTGGGGCCACCGGACCAGAGGGGAGGGGCACCCCTAGCACAATACCGGCATCCTGAATCCAATGGAGTTGACGGTTCGTCGATCTGAGCCACGATCTTCATTCGATGGATCATTTCGTTTCACATCCAGAAGGCCTTTAAGGACACATGCTCTATACTTATCGAGGGCTTGGAACTCCAACTGTGAAACACAACCAGGTTTCGGGGAGTCATGCAAGTGTGTCTAGGCTAGTTTTGTCTGGGAATGCTAGCCACAGGTGCCTGGTGGATGATTTTACAAAGTTGTCCCTTGTGTGCAAAAATTGCACACTCCCTCACTGAGCAAAACCCTAGTTTCTGAGATGGACGTACAAGATGACACCAGGGCCACCGGACCGGAGGGGAGGGGCACCCTTAGCACAATCCCAGCATCCTGAATCCAATGGATTCGATGGTTCATCGATCCAAGCCATGGTCTTCATTCTATGGATCATTCCGTCTCGCATCCAGAAGGCCTTCAAGGACACCTGTTGGATACCTGCTGGGGGCATGGAATCCTTCATTGTGTTCCATTAGCCTTTTGTTCAGCATTTCATGCTCTGATAAGTGGTAAATTACCTCTATCATCGAAAACTTGGGTCTATAGGTACCTTCCCTTTCATATTCCTCGTTATCCACAGCTAACACAAGTTAGAGATGCCATTCAAACAAAATTGAAAGCTAAGGAAGTGGTTTTATGTGACGTCATCTTTGGGAATAAACATTTATGTAAACCAACAAAAGCTCGAACAATACTCCCTTGTTTTAAACACATTCTGGAGAAAGCAAGAGGACAAGTTCATCAAAGCAACTTTATTCATCTATATTCTCGTAATGTACACATAGTCCATCCTTATCTTGATAAACGAGAGTTTTATAATACCTTGAACTTTTTGGGTGTGGTTATCTCCCTGTATTCGATTGTCTGATTGGTTGACAAACTTGCCTGAAAATCTGTACTTTGAACTTCTTTGTTTTATTGCTGAAAATTGGAAGGGATTGTCAAGTCACCTGCAAAATGCTCCTTTGTTGAAATATGTAAGTTCTTCCAATGACATAGATTTGGCTAGTGTATCAAATGCTTCCACCCACACAAGAATTTATCTTTCGTCAAAGGAGTCGAACATATTGTGGCTAACCAAATGGTCTGGGGAGCTTGGAAGTGCTGCCAAATATTATTCCATGCTTGAATCTACCCAGAAGGAAATTATAAATGTAGATCCTTGAGAATTCCTGAATCTACCTAGAAGGAAATTATAAATTTAGATCCTCGTGAAGGTGAGAAATTGTATGAGTGGTTGAATCAGTATCCTAAAATTACAGAGCTTTCTATCTCAAAGTTTGCTGAGCGGGTCCTGGATGTAGTATCATACTCAACAGACAGTAAACTTGTTGTCACCACTAGAATGGCCCCGAGGTACCTGACTAGAATGTCTGTAGCAACGGAACTGTGGCTCAATTCATGAATCCATCGATTCCGGTTGGTCTGGGACGCCGGGTTTCAGCTAGGGGACCCCCCATAGCGTGCCTTGAAGGCTCGGAAGCTGTGCTAATGGGCCATCTCTAGAGCTAGGGTTTTGGTCAGTGATGGCCATTCCAGACTCGCTAAAGGGGTGCATTTCTCATCCAGAGGCCCCCGGGCATGCGTGGCCACCGTGGAAAGGTCCATAATGGCCACGCGGACCTGTGGCAACCAACAGAATCCAATTTCGCTCGCTGGTTTGGGATCTGTGGCCCGGGGAAAATCCCCAAAGTGTCCTTGAATGACCCCGTGGTGCCCTACTAGAATGCCCATAGCATTGGAACTATGGCTCAGTTCATGAATCCATCGATTCTGGTGGGTCCGGGACGTCGTGTTTCGGCTACAGGAACCCCCACAACATGCCTTGAAGGCCCAAAAGCAGTGCCAATGGGCCGTCTCTCGAGCTAGAGTTTTGCTCAGTGATGGCCATTCCAGACTCACTAAAGTGGTGCATTTCTCGTCCAGAGGCCCCTAGCGTGCGTGGCCACCGTGGACAGGTCCACAATGGCCATGTGGACCTATGGGAGCCGACAAGATCCAATTTCGCTCACTGGTTTGGGATCTGTGGCCCCGGGGCAAATATGGAATGTCCATCACTGAGCAAAACCCTAGCTCCGGATATGGCCCATTGGCACCACTTTCGGGCCTTCAAGGCATGTTGTGGGGGGTCCCTAACTGAAATCCGACGTCTCGGACCCACCGAAATAGACAGATTCGCGAACCGAGCCACGGTGCTGGCGCTACGGGCATTCTAATCGGGCACCCCGGGGCCATTCAGGGACACTTTGGGGATTTTCCATGAGGCCATGGATCCCAAACCGGCGAGTGGAATTGGATTCCGTCGGCTCCCACAGGTCCATGTTTCCATTGTGGACCTGTCCATGGTGGCCATGCATGCCCAGGGACCTTCAGACAAGAAATGCACCCTTTTAGCAAGTCTGGAATGGCCATCACTGAGTAAAACCCTAGCTTCGAAGATGGCCCATTAGCACCGCTTCCGGGCCTTCAAGGCATGCTGTGGGGGGTCCCCTAGCTGAAACCCGGCGTCCTGGACCCACCGAAATCGATGGATTCACGAATCGTGCCATGGTTCCGTCGCTACGGGCATTCTAGTTGAGCACCCCAGGGCCATTCTAGTGGTGAAAACAAGTTTACTGTTTGTTGAGTTTGATACTACATCCAGGAGCCGCTCAACAAACTTTGAGATAGAAAGCTCTGTAATTTTAGGATACTGATTCAACCACTCATACAATTTCTCACCTTCTCGAGGATCTAAATTTATAATTGCCTTCTAGGTAGATTCAGGCATTCTTGAGGATCTAAATTTATAATTGCCTTCTGGGTAGATTCAGGCATGGAATAATATTTGGCAACACTTCCAAGCTCCCAAGACCATTTGGTTAGCCACAATATGTTCGACTGCTTTGAGGAAAGATAAATTATTGTGTGGGCAACAACATTTGATACACTAGCCAAATCTATGTCATTGGAAGAACTTACATATTTCAATAAAGGAGCGTTTTGCAGGTGACTTGACAATCCCTTCCAATTTTCAGCAATAAAACAAAGAAGTTTAAAGTACAGATTTTCAGGCAAGCTTGTCAACCAATCAGATAACCGAATAAAGGGAGATAACCATGCCCAAAAAGTTCAAACTATTATAAAACTCTTGTTTGTCAAGATAAGGATGGACTATGTGTACATTACGAGAATATAGATGAATGAAGTCGCTTTGATGAACTTGTCCTCTTGCTTTCTCCAAAATGTGTTTAAAAGAAGGGAGTATTGTTCGAGCTTCTGTTGGTTTACATAAATGTTTATTCCCAAAGATGACGTCACATAAAACCACTTACTTAGCTTTCAATTGGGTTTGAATGGCATCTCTAACTTGTGTTAGTTGTGGATAACGACGAATATGAAAGGGAAGGTACCTATAGACCCAAGTTTTCAATGATAGAGGGAAATTACCACTTATCAGAGCACAAAATGCTGAACAAAAGGCTAATGGAACACAATGAAGGACTCCATGCCCCCGGCAGGTATCCAGTAGCTGTCCCTGAAGGCCTTCTGGATGCGAGACGGAAGGAGCCATAGAATGAAGATCATGGATTGGATCGATGAACGGTTGAATCCATTGGATTCAAAACGCCAAGATTGTGCTAGGGGTGCCCCTCCCCTTCGGTCCGATGGCCCCGGTGTCATCTTGTACATCCATCTTGGAAACTAGGGTTTTGCTCAGTGAGGGAGTGTGCAACTTTTGCACATGGGGGCCAACTTTGGAAAATCATCCACCAGGCACCTCTGGCTAGCGTTTCCAGCCGAAACCAGCCTAGACACACTTGCATGACTCCCCGAAACCCGGTTTTGTTGCACGGTTGGAGTTCCAAGCCCCCGGCAGGTATCCAGCAGGTGTCCTTGAAGGTCTTCTTGATGCGAGACAGAACGAGACATAGAATGAATACCGTGGCTCGGATCGACGAACCGTCGACTCTGTTGGATTTAGGACACCGGGATTGTGCTAGGGGTTCCCCTCCCCTCCGGTCCGATGGCCCCGGTGTCATCTTGTACGTCCATCTTGGAAACTAGGGTTTTTCTCAGTGAGGGAGTGTGCAATTTTTGCACACGGGGGCCAACGTTGGAAAATCATCCACCGGGCACCTGTGGCTAGCATTCCTGGCTGGAACCCGCCTAGACACACTTGCATGACTCCCCGGAGTCCAGTTTTGTTGCATGGTTGGATTTCCATGCCCCCGGTAGGTATCCAGCAGGTGTCCTTGAAGGCCTTCTGGATGCAAGACGGAAGGAGCCATAGAATGAAGATCATGGATTGGATTGATGAACGGTTGAATCCATTGGATTCAGGACGCCGAGATTGTGCTAGGGGTGCCCCTCCCCTTCGGTTCGATAGCCCCGGTGTCATCTTGTACGTCCATCTTGGAAACTAGGGTTTTGCTCAGTGAGGGAGTGTGCAATTTTTGCACACGGGGGCCTACTTTGGAAAATCATCCACCGGGCACCTATGGCTAGTGTTCCCGGTTGGAACCCACCTAGACACACTTGCATGAATCCCTGAAACCCAGTTTTGTTGCACGGTTAGAGTTCCATGCCCCCGACAGGTATCCAACAGGCGTCCTTAAAGGCCTTCTGGATGCGAGACAGAACGAGCCATATAATGAAGACCATGGCTCGGATCGACAAACCGTCAAATCCGTTGGATTCAGGATGCTGGTATTATTCTAGGGGTGCCCCTCCCCTCTGGTCTAGTGGCCTCGGTGTCATCTTGTACGTCCATCTTGGAAACTAGGGTTTTGCTCAATGAGGGAGTGTGCAATTTTTGCACACAGGGGCCAAGTTTGGAAAATCATCCACTGGGCACCTGTGGCTAGCGTTCCTAGCCAGAACCCTCCTAGACACACTTGCATGACTCCTCGGAACCCTGTTTTGTTGCACGGTTGGAGTTCCATACCCCCGTCCAGCAGGTGTCCCTGAAGGCCTTCTGGATGCGAGACAGAGCGAGCAATAGAATGAAGACTGTGGCTTGGATCGACGAACCGTTGACTCCGTTGGATTCAGGACGTTGGGATTGTGCTAGGGGTGCCCCTTTTCTCCAGTCCGATGGCCCCAGTGTCATCTTGTATGTCCATATTGGAAACTAGGGTTTTGCTCAGTGAGGGAGTGTGCAATTTTTGCATAGGGGGCCAACTTTGGAAAATCATCCACTGGGCACTTGTGGTGATGATGATGATGATGGTGATGATGATGAAGATGTTGATGATGATGGTGATGGTGATGTTGATGAAGATCATGGTGATGATGAAGATGGTGATGATGATGGACACGGTGACGAGGGACCTACAGATGACCATGATGATGAAGATGGTGATGATGATGGTGATGATGATGGTGATGATGATGGTGATGATGATGGTGATGGTGGTGAGGTTGATGGTGATGGTGATGGTGATGATGGAGATGGTGATGGTTCTGTATCGCATCCAGAAGATGGAGATGGTGATGGTGATGAAGATGGTGATGATGATGAAGATGGTGACATTGATGATGATGGTGATGGTGGTGAGGTTGATGGCGATGGTGATGGTGATGGTTATGTCTTGTATCCAAAAGATGGAGATGGTGATGGGGATGATGATGAAGATGGTGACGTTGATGATGATGGTGATGGTGGTGAGGTTGATGGTGATGGCGATGGTGATGATGGAGATCGTGATGGTTCCGTCTTGCATCCAAAAGATGGAGATGGTGATGATGATGAAGATGGCGACGTTCATGATGATGGTGATGGTGGTGAAGTTGATGGTCACGATGATGGTGATTATGATGAAGATGGTGATGATGATGAAGGTGTTAATGATGATGGCGATAGTGATGAAGATGATGACAATGATGATGAAGATGGTGATGATGATGGACACTGTGATGAGGGACCTACAGATGAACAAGATGATGAGGATGGTGATTATGATGGTGATGGTGGTGAGGTTGATGGTGATGGTGATGGTGGAGATGGTGATGGTTCCCTCTCGCATCCAAAATATGGAGATGGTGATGATGATGAAGATGGTGATGATGATGAAGATGGTGACAGTGATGATGATGGTGATGGTGGTGAGGTTGATGGTGATGATGATGGTGATGATGAAGATGGTGATGGTCTGTCTCACATCCAAGAGATGGAGATGGTGATGATGATGAAGATGGTGATGTTGATGATGATGGTGATGGTAGTGAGGTTGATGGTGATGGTGATGGTGATGATGGAGATGGTGATGGTTCCATCTCGCATCCAAAAGATGGAGATGGTGATGATGATGAAGATGGGGATGATGATGAAGATGGTGACATTCATGATGATGGTGAAGTTGGTGGTCATGGTGATGGTGATGATGATGAAGATGGTGATGATGATGAAGGCGTTGATGAAGATGGCGATGGTGATGAAGATGATGATGAAGATGATGAAGGCGTTGGGGAATTTATTTATATCTAATGTATTTGACTCTAAGAACCTATCATGTGTGATTATAAAAAAATCAAGATTCCCTCAACCCCCAAACATTCCCTTTCAAAGAATTTTTTATCTTTGAGTGTGGTATGGGTGCCAACATGAGGCTTTTTCTACTAAGGATGGATCTTGGCGTCTTGACCATGGTTGGGGTGATGACAATGAGGTTCATATGACTCCAATGAATCTTCCATGGATCATGGGGTAAAATGATCTCTCAAGTATTATTGCATGCCAACTTGCACGTACCAAGCTACAACAAATATTTCATAGGAGTGGATTTGTCTATGTGAATAGATAAGTGAAAAGCTTTTAGCAACAAGACCTATCAATTTTAACTTGGAAGTATGGGAAATGTTCAAAGTGGTATTGAGAGTCTTGATGGTGATTGTAGTAATGGGCATGGTATTGGTGAAAATGATGTCATGATAGTGGAATTAAACATTAAGATGGTGACCCTAGAGCTTGGATCGTAGCCTAGAAACACGAGAGCCTAGCCTAAAAGCTCTAGTTGGTAGCGTAAACCCTAGTTTGTATTCTAATCACAATGAAACCCTATTATGTAGCCTAAGATCTAGCCCTAAATTATAATGCATGTAAAGATTAAATCATTTTCATTGTACATATATATTCATGTGCATACATTTGAATACAAATAACTATACACATATATGCATAGTTTCTCATCTATATAGCAAGGGTGCATACAACTAGAAAACCATTGTACTTAGCACCGGATACCTAATTTAGAAACGTAATGGTTTGAAATTGGTTGTACCATGAAGATTTTTATATGGTGGATATGCACACCTATGGCAACCTTCTCAATGGATGGAAAACCTAATATTATCATAACATTAGTAAAGCTTACTCCAACATGTAGTAATGCTCACATGTTCTACTGTTGATGGTGCACTAATGGATGCATACAACTTGATGAGGGTGTATTTGTGACTTCATTGATGTAATGTTATTGTCCTGAATGTCTTTAACAAGTGTCTGAGTGTCCAATAGATGAATTATGATGTCCTAATACCCCTCTATCCCTTCCAGACAAAATTCGACAACATTTGGGGTATTGGGGTAACAAGTTGGTGTGTTGAGGTGGATATAGCCTCAAAAATACACCTCATAGTAGTCATTTATTGTAATGTAAACTATACATGTGTTTAAGTCAACGTGTCTACATAAAATTAGATAACTATAACATAATGATAAATTAAGGAAGTCCTAATTGTAAATGGTAGTGGATGTGATGGTCATCAAATCAAAGGTGGCTATATCCATGAGTGATAATTAATGAGATAGCTATACATCATGCTCAAGGTTGTCCTATTTGTATGGTGACAATTGATTAAGAAATGATTCCATAACTTGGTTATTAATTTGTTGCATGATCTTAAGTGGACAAAATCGTCAAAATAAATACTAGTGATGACATTTCGTTATGTAGAGTATGGACATTTTGGATCTCATTATGTAGAGCTATTAAAAATCATGTTGGATCTCATTTTAACCTTTTAACGACAATGGACATTTTCTATTTTTAAGTATTCTTTTCCTAGTACTCAAGTTCCCAATATATATCTTATGTGCCATGAGGTGCGATTTGTCCATCCATTTATTCCGTTTGTTTTTAGATTAATTCTAACACATGATTTTGTTTGAGTTAGCCTATGTTTACAATGTTTTCTTAACATAGATACCATTAGAAGCTTTTACATGGGGAAAGATAAACCAAGCTGAACTATGATATCCAACTTCTCTTCTAAGATCTAGGTAAAACCCAAATTTACACAACATCACATCATGATACACACAACATGAGACAACGACATTAGACAATGAGATATATAAATCACATAACTTAAAATCCATGTACATCGAGGCTACAAAACTCATCCAAACATATACAATTTCTGGTGAATCGTGGAACATGGTTCCCAATGTATGTACAATGGAACTCGTTCCCTACACAAAATGCAACAACTCATGCCGTAGATACAAAATACATGTCAACTCATGTCGTAGATACAAAGTACATAAAAACTGGTGCACAAAAGTGCCACATCGTGGCCAATGTACATAACACGTGGTCTGTCAAGCATTATGACCACTGCCATCACTCCCAGGCGCAGATCCAAAGTCGATCTTCCTACTCTTCAAGCTACCGGTGCCTCGGGTCTTGCTCCATCTAGGACTAGACCGTCTCTCCAGGATCTGGAACAAATTATATAAGATACCATCATTTTCAAGCATTTGCAACATTTACCACATTTATAAAACAAATGTAGAATTCGAATCTTAAATAAATCACCTCTGACATGAGTGGGAAACGTTGGACAGGTGTCCTGGATCTGCGGAGCCTCTAAGAAATTCCAGCCTACAACATTTACAACAATCATTTCATTAAAAAGTCATAATTGATTAAATTAAGTTTTGTTAATGTATCAAAATATTTTCATAAATTAGCTTGATTCTCACCGTGAACACCTCCGATGATGGACATGGCTGGGCTTCTGGGCTAGCAGGTGGAGCAGATGGTCGAACAACTAGCTCCGATGTAGTGATGGGGGGGGGCGCAGATGTAGTGGAAGCCACTACAGGTGCAACCACTGGAGATACTGATGAGAATATTGGAAGAGTAGATGCCACAATAGTGGCAGGAAGTGGGGATGATATGGTGGGAGAAGACATGGTGGTATGGGGTGGAGGAGTACCATGTGGACGATGAATCCCTACCGGTTGTAGGATAGAGGGTATCAAACAAAAAGGGATAGGGGGGATGTTGAGGGATGGTGCATGGGAGGGCAGTCCTACATGGAGGGAGGAGGATGGACGAATGGGAGGTTGTGGAAGAAGAGGGGAAGGTGGAAGGAAGGGGGGCATGGACAAATGGGGGAGGATGGATAGACATGGGGGAGTGGATAAATTGGGGAGGATGTATGGACGTGGGGGGGGGGGGGGCGAGTGGGGGAGTATGGATGGAGGGGGGAGTACGGCCGGAGAGGGGGGGCTGGATGGAAGGGAGGGGATGGACGTAGGGAGGGGTCTAGATGGAAGTGAGGGAGGGGACTCATGGGAGAGGGTGGATACATAGGACTAAAATAGGGAGATGCAACTGCTGGTGGCACCTACATATACATTTGTAATATCACAATTTGGTAAACAAAACATAAATTAAACCATAGTAAGTCGTAACAAATCAAATTAAAAGCATGCTTATAAATACACATTGTACCTGCATATATGGTGATGTGCCAATCCCTGGAGGGGGTGGTTGATCGCCATAGTCACGGAACACCTATGGACAACAAAATGCATGCATGTTATGAACATGTTAAACAAGTTATTATCTAGGAAATCAAGATATTCAAAAACATTGTACGAACTATCAACGTGTATGCCATAAATATAAATACTTACTAATATAAATGACATAAGTAATAACAATATTGTGTCAGGTACTGAAAATACCTCCATGTGGGGTTCCGCAATTTCAGATGCAGCTGCCATTGCTGCATCCAGGTTGGGAGATCCTACGTTCTCCCATCTTGGTGTATGTCATGTCCCAAATTTGGAATTGGGTCACATTGGCCCTATTCATTAGAGTTTGTCAAATTGATGCTAAAGGTCAAATAATTGCCAAGGAGGAAAATTACTAGTTTCCTAAGTTTGGGGTGGAAGCTTTGGGATTTGGAATAATGGGGATAATAAATGATGTTTGAACATTAGAATGGAATAAATATTTAATAAAGGAGATAAATAAATATATACAAGTGAAAATCAAAGTGGCATTTGATCATGAAGACACATGGAGGAAGTGGGACCCACATATGGCTAGATTTCCCCACTACACTTGGCATCATTCTCTCACCAATTCGAATTCAAGGTGAATGGTAACATACTTGGGGAATTCCAAAGGGTATTATTCATTGAATGACTCATACAAGGTTGAAATATAGAGGAAGAGTAACTCCCATGGAAGAGGAAGAGTCAATTTGGAGCTAGTGAGACACTTGGGCTAGATTCCCTAGCTCTATGACAGCAATGATGAAGATGCTATGACACCTATGACACAAATCAGACCTGAAGGCTGACATATGACATATATGACATGTCATGGCTAAAAATAGACTCCAATAGGGCGCTCAAGGGTGTTAGGGCAGCTAAGATGCTTCCACATGTGATTTGGTGGAAGTGGGAGACTAGGAATTGTTGTACAAGTGGCGTTCTTTGGAATCTCTTCCCAACTTGAGTTGGCATGAGTCTATTGGAAGGAATTAGACCCATGGAGGACATTAGAAGTTTATAAATGTCAATAAAAAAGAATGAAACCATATTTTTATCATTTGTAGAATTTGCAATTGCATTTGTGTCGAGGAAGAGCTAGTGGATGACTAGTTTCTTGGCTTAGCCAATTTCGAGGGTGAAAGATTCCCATCCAAGTTGGTAATTGGAAAGGCCATTCAGAACTTTCATTTGGAGATTTAATGGAGTCTTTATTTGAATGTGTAAGCTACAGGGAAGCTCATGGTTTCTTCTATTGCATCACATTCTCTCAACCATTTCCATATTTGATGGCATATTCTTGATCCTTGAGGGAGGGCGTTTTTGGTGAGCTATTGTACTCTTTGGGGGAGATTCTAATGCCCCATTTATTTTGTAATATGAATTAAATACTCTATTCTTCATCTCTATAAATTTTCAGGTCGAAATTCCAAGTAAAAATGTATAAATCTCATTTTTAATGGAAGAACAATGCCATTTCCCCACTACCTTGTTGTGAACCAATGTATTGATGATGATTTCGAATGAATGGATGATTCTATGATATATTTGTGATCAATATACTTTCATTTATGTATTATACAAGTTTCATGTACTGTACGTGAGCATTTGAAGCATTTTTATTTAGTTTAGTTGTATTGGGAGGTGAAATAGTGCCATTTCCCCAAGGGTCGAATTGGGGATTTTGCAGTTGAATGGGAGAGGGTGAGAATAGTTGTAATAATCTATTAATGGTGAATATGAGACTTTAATAACATAATTAACACATTACATACCTATTTTCATAAATTTGAGTGGTTTTGGAGGCATTTGGGAAGCCATTTTCAGTACTTACCCTAGGGGGATTTGAACCCCAAATTACTAGTAAAATTGCATAATTGGTCCAGAATATTAAGAGAGTTTTCAGAGGTCTTTTGGTTGCAATATGTAATCCATAAACATCATATTCAAGTTCTCATATCATTCATACACCTTCCTTGAAGATTTTAAGGCATTTGGAGTCAATTTGAGACCTAGAGACCAATACTAGTCAAAGGGAAATTACTAGTAAAGTTCCCTACATTGACCAGAATTGAAAGAGGATTTGAAGAAGTATTTTAAAGGTCCAAAAGAATCCTTGAAATACATATTTATGTTCTAACATCATCCATAAAACTTCTCAGAATATTTGGGAGCAATTGGATCAATTTGGGGACCTAGAGCTCAAAACTAGTCAAAGGTCAAACTAGGGGAAAAAAAGTGAAAAATTGCCATTTTAATAAAATTCGTAACAAGGGACATTACAGTGGTATCAGAGCATGGTCCTTGCAACTGTGGATTAGGTACATACATTCAAGAATAATTGGCAGCCATGTCTTACTATTATGATGAATCCTATGAGTACAATTCTTATGAGGAATATGCAAATGCTTATGAGCAATATGAAGCAGAATGTGAATGGTACGAGGAAGAGGTGCCATCATGCAACACTTATTACAATTTCAAGAGAAATGAAGATTATTTTTATGACTTTATATCTGATGAATACGAGTGTGTCACACCAACCAAGGATAATTCTATGAGCGAGTTCCAAAGATGGAGAGAAAAATATAAAACATTGCCCCAACAATATCAAAAATATCAAGAATATCTTGCTTTGAGCAAAAATACATAAAATGCCATGTCTTTTGAGTACTATGCTGAACATGTTTTTGAAAATAGGCCCAAAAATGAATATGTGGAGTTAGTGAAGAAAGGTTTATGCCCTTCTTGTAAAAACCCTTGGAGCGAGTATCATATATGTGTGCATGAAATGATGTACTCCTTGAGGAGAGCTTTTGAGATTTATTCAAGAAGAGATTCCAAATATACTGATCCTAAGGAAAACAAGGGGAAAAATGCATTAGCTTGCTTTAAGGTGCAAAAGGAAGAGACATCACAAGAGCATGAAGAAGATTCTATTGAAAATATGGAAGATCATTTCGAGACACCTTCTAGCTTAGACATGAACCAAAGAGCATCTACTGATGGATGCTTAAACTATGAAGGAGTACCTACTGATGGGTGCTCACACCTATATGTTGGTGACATAGAGATCACTTTTGAAAGTGTTTCTACAAGTACAAGTTTCATTAAGCATGATAATGAAGACCTTGTAGCAGTTGAAGAAGAACCAAGATCGACTTCCCCATCACCACTTGAACTTCATGAAGTTGGTCCAAGAAAAAATGAAGAAGATGAGGAGGTCATTTGCAAGAGCCTCATTTTCTTGAAGGGTCCTTAAATATGAATTAAAAGAAGATCCAAGAGTCCCTCAGCATTCTCCATGACACTCAAGCATTGGTGTCAAATTCTTGTTGGAGAGCTACTTCATTGGAGGAAACATCCTTCCTTGAAGACATGGAGAAGATTCAAAGAGCAATGTGCCACATCAAAGGTAATTTCATGTCTTTGCTTTTTGATAGATACCATTTGTTTGAGCTTAATGAATTGTTACATGATGCATACTTGAAGAATAATGAGGATAATCATAAGCTCACAATTCAAAATGAGCAACTTCTTGAAAAGTTGCAAGATACTTGTTTTTCCTCCTATGTTTCGGATTGTCAAATGGTAGATTGTTTGGAGGATTCTCATGACATGGTGGATCATGAGAAATGTGAAAATTTGAATGTTCTTGATGTGTTTAAAGATGAACTTGAAGAGATCCAAACACTTGATGTGGTGGAAGAGGAATTTGAATTGTCTCTTGATGAAGGTTATGCAATTTTTAAGAAGAGCATGATTTCTCTACATTGAAACCAAACTATGACAAAGAGTTCACACTTTTGAAGGAGCTGCATGATACTACCCATATGGATCGTTCCCATGATGAAACTTTTGTACTTTTTGATCATTTGGGTGATTTGGTTCATTCTCCTACATCCTACAATTCCATGTTTTGCAACATTAGTCTCAATGAAGTATGGGTGAAAGGGCTCTTTTTTATGGTGCCACATGAGGAGTATGGAACTCCTAGATTTACTTTTTATGATGATATGGTTGGAGCAAATTCTTATTCACATTTGCAGCAGCATCCTTTGTTACTTTATGATGATGCACATCTACATGGATGCACCTATGATATGCATTTGAGTCACTTGAAGACTCATGGTTTTTCTTGCTCAACACTTGATTCATTCGATGTTGGAGGAACTTCATCCAACACTTGGGTGAATAGATTTATGATTGGCGAACATTTTTGTTGCAAGACACATACTTTGTTATATCTTTATGACTCTCACATTCAGGGATGTATGGGTGAGACTTCTTTGAGTCATTTGAAGTCTCCTTGTTTTTTCTGCTCATTATTTGGTTCAAATTTTAGTGGAGATTCTTCATTCACTTCTTGGATGAAAGAATACATGGCTGAATATTTTGATGCATATCACATCCTTTTGGAGCAGCATTATAGGACATGGGATCCTCACCTATGTCATTGGAGCAGATTTGATTGGTCACTTGAAGCTTGTATGCACTTGGAAAATGGTGGTCTACTTGCTTGGAGGTATAAGCACTTTCATGACTCTTTGATGAAGCATATCCTTGATGTACATTTTCATTATGTTTTTATGTACTTTGATGATATATATTTGGTACTCATGATGTTTGGAAGGATTCATACAAGAAAATGGGATCCAGGAATCCTCTTAACTAATGGTATGGGTTGGAAAGCACTCTTAATTATTGGGGTGCAATACAAGCAATGGGACCTTGGAATAATTTTTATCTCATTGGTTTCAATTTTTTTGTGGAAACAAGCAGTATGGGAGATGGATTTACCACTTAATAAAGTGATTTTTATTAGAGTAGTGCAGTAGAAAGCATGGTGGTTCCTCTCTAAAATCTTCATGGAAACTCAAAGACTCAAGGTTGGGCAATTCAATGGCAACTTCAAAGAATTATACAGAAAGCAGGTTCTTCAACACCCATGTTTAAAATTGCTTGAGGACAAGCAATATTG
Source organism: Larix kaempferi (assembly GCA_027924585.1). Taxonomy (NCBI): domain Eukaryota; kingdom Viridiplantae; phylum Streptophyta; class Pinopsida; order Pinales; family Pinaceae; genus Larix; species Larix kaempferi. The sequence goes on along the minus strand of BSBM01000138.1, from coordinate 14,687,043 downwards.
GGAAGGGAGGATTTTTCATGTCCCAAATTTGGCATTGGGTTATAATGGCCTAATCACATTGGCCCTATTCATTAGAGTTTGTCAAATTGATGCTAAAGGTCAAATAATTGCCAAGGAGGAAAATTACTAGTTTCCTAGGTTTGGGATGGAAGCTTTGAGATTTGGAATAATGGGGATAATAAATGATGTTTGAACATTAGAATGGAATAAATATTTAATAAAGGAGCTAAATAAATATATACAAGTGAAAATCAAAGTGGCATTCGATCATGAAGACACATGGAGGAAGTGGGACCCACATATGGCTAGATTTCCCCACTACACTTGGCATCATTCTCTCACCAATTCGAATTCAAGGTGAATGGTAACATACTTGGGGGAGTCCAAAGGGTATTATTCATTCCATGACTCATCCAAGGTCGAAATATAGAGGAAGAGTAACTCCCATGGAAGAGGAAGAGGCAATTTGGAGCTAGTGAGACACTTGGGCTAGATTCCCTAGCTCTATGACAACAATGATGAAGATGCTATGACACCTATGACACAAATTAGACCTAAAGGCTGACATATGACATATATGACATGTTAGGGCTAAAACTAGACTCCAAGAGGGCACTCAAGGGTGTTAGGGCATCTAAGATGCTTCCACATGTGATTTGGTGGAAGTGGGAGACTAGGAATTGTGTAAAAGTGGCGTTCTTTGGAATCTCTTCCCAACTTGAGTTGGCATGAGTCTCTTGGAAGGAATTAGACCCATGGAGGAAATTATAAGTTTATAAATGTCAATAAAAAAGAATGAAACCATATGATCATTTGTATAATTTGCAATTGCATTTGTGTAGAGGGAGAGCTAGTGGATGACTACTTTCTTGCCTTAGCCAATTTTGAGGGTGAAAGATTCCCATCCAAGTTGGTAATTGGAAAGGCCATTCAGACCTTTCATTTGGAGATTTAATGGAATATTTATTTGTAGGTGTAAGATACATGGAATCTCATGGTTTCTTCTATTGCAGCACATTCTCTAAACCATTTCCAGTTTTGATGGCATATTCTTAATCCTTGAGGGATGGCGTTTTTGGTGAGCTATTGTACTCTTTGGGGGAGCTTCTAATACCCCATTTATTTTTTAATATGAATTAAATACTCTGTTCTTCATCTCTAGAAATTTTCAGGTCGAAATTCCAAGTAGAAATGTATAAATATCATTTTTAATGGAAGAACAATGCCATTTCCCCACTACCTTGTTGTGAACCAATGTATTGATGATGATTTCGAATGAATGGATGATTCTATGATATATTTGTGATCAATATACTTCCATGGATGTCTTCTAAAAGTTTCATGTACTGTACTTGAGCATTTGAAGCATTTTTACTTAGTTTAGTTGTATTGGGAGGTGAAATAGTGCCATTTCCCCAAGGGTCGAATTAGGGATTTTTGCAGTTGAATGGGAGAGGGTGAGAATAGTTGTAATAATATATTAATGGTGCATATGAGACTTTAATAACATAATTAACACATTACATACCTTTTTTCATAAATTTGAGTGGGTTTGGAGGCATTTGGGAAGCCATTTTCAGTACTTACCCTAGGGGGATTTGAACCCCAAATTACTAGTAAAATTGCATAATTGGTCCAGAATATTAAGAGAGTTTGCAGAGGTATTTTGGTGGCCATATGTCATCCATAAAAATCATATTCAAGTTCTCATATCATTTATACAGCTTCCTTGAATATTTGAAGGCATTTGGAGTCAATTTGAGACCTAGAGACCAATACTAGTCAAAGGGAAATTACTAGTAAAGTTCCCTACATTGGCCAAAATTGAAAGAGGATTTGTAGAAGTATTTTAAAGGTCCAAAAGCATCCCTGAAATACATATTTATGTTCTAACATCATCCATAAACCTTCTCAGAATATTTGGGAGCAATTGGAGCAATTTGGGGACCTAGAGCTCAAAAGTAGTCAAAGGTCAAACTAGGGAAAAAAAGTGAAAATTGCCATTTTAATAAAATTCGTAACAAGGGACATTACAGTGTATCAGCTTTGAGTAACTGTACATTGAAATAATAGTTTAATTCAAACAAAAATACTTTACAAGTTATCAAGTGATGAATGAAAACATATTAAAAAAATTGCTGACCTGATCCATATAACATGATACGAACCGTTACACCAAAACCTCGAGATGTTAGTGAAGGCCGCCCACCAGGATCTTAACATCCCACCACGCTCCGCAGTCCAGACTCTGGGCTAGATGTGCGCCCGTACGGTGGTGTCCCCTTTGCGTCGTACGAGCCCCAGGCGAACACTGCAATGCCGGCGTTTCCACCCGCTCTGTGACTTGAACCTGGGTGGAGGCTCTGATACCAGATGTGATGCACCTACAACAATTTATTAACAAGAATATGTGAAATAGCAGAAATGACAGAACTCAGAATCACTTTTATATTGATCACAGGCCACTTCAAGGGGGCAACCTCCTTTGAGCAAGCTCAATACAAATAACTTCACGGTCGTTCATAGGTCTCGACACACACTTATATACTAATTCTAGGCGCCAATACTATGGGTCAAAACCATGGGTCGTTACAAACTATGGATCAACAATACTACGGGCGACTTACAAAGCATATTCGCCAACAACAATAACACAAATTATTGATCAACAAATACTACGGGATGACTTATAAAGCATATGCGTCCAATAACAACATACTAACAAAGTAAAGACATGGGTTCCTAACATAGCAGCCCTCGATCGGGCCAGGGCAAGTGTGCCTGCAATGGGGACAAAGATGTGGCATTGTCCCCGTGGAACTAGAATGCCTAGCATGCCTACCATTGGTCACGGGTCTATCCTGGCCTTGTCGTGAAGGATCTGCACCTGGATCTCTATCAAGGTCACTCGAGCTCTCCACTGTAGTCGCTGCTACAAAGGAGGTGTGTCTGAGGAGTCCATGTGCAACATTCCTCATTGCCACCTCGATCTGATCAAGCTTGTGGGGCAACTGAGGTGGCTGGGGAGAGGGGTTGGGGTCGCACCTTGGAGCTGGTGGCCCTCTTAGTGGGTTCCTCCTGGTAGCAGGTCGATCTTGGGTAGAGCCACGCCCAACACTCTGGAACTCGGTTACGTCAAAATAGTTGACATGTAAACTGAGGCAAAACTCAGCCCACAGTTGGCGAAGGAATTACTATGGAACTTCCCTATTATTGCAGGGAGGTTTATCGTACACCATGAACCACCTCTGCATCCAATTGTCCCTCCACAGTTGGTAATGACACCAATCCATGCAAACACATGGCTTTGTAATGTTCGGTGGTTGGCCTGTTTTCGGATCGGTGAACATACTATATAATTGGGCTTTTGTAATGTTCAAATCTTTTATTGCTTCCTTGGAGATGCTTTTGGAGTAGTACTCCCGCATCCTAGCTCTAAATTGAGTCATGTCGGTCAATTGCTGGTGTGCATGGATGAGGGAGTCAATTGAGTTCTCAATTGATGTGGCAAGAGACAATCGAGATGGTTCGCCCGAGTTTCTGAGTTCGTGAGTGTGCAATTGCACTACTACATATGGGCGGATTGTTCCACGAAATTTTTTCACGTTTTCAACATTCGTGGGTCAAAAAAATGATTTTTTAATTTTTTTTTCAGGGTAGAAAAAACGTGGCAATATCCACGATTTTTAAAGTTCCACGAACATTCGTCCCTATATCGACGAATTTTTTACGTTTCACTTTTCATGGAAATAGGGACGAAAGTCGAGCTATATAAACTACACACTCTCACCATAATTTTCACATTTTCTTTTCTTGCGGCACATTGAGCACGGATTTTGGACTTGCAGGGTGATTGTATGAGCTTGGATATTCTGCATAGGTCTGATATTGAACTTGCAAGGTTAGTAATGTGTAATTTTTTGTCTATATTTTTATAAGGGTTAGATTTCAATATTGTTTATAAGTAATGAGGCTTAGGTCATGTTAATTTGCATTTTTTCCTTTCTAATATTTTTTTCAAGAACTTGCTATCATTTTCATTTAACTTGCTATATTTTTTTCAAGAACTTGTTTTTTTTGGCTTAGGTCATGTTAACTTGCTTTTTTTCCTTTCTACCCACAAAAGCTCATTATAAAACGGTTGTGGCAAGGAAATTCATGGAAATGCTATTTTAAGTCCAACATACTTCTAGCTTAAGAATTGCATCACCTTGTCAAATCTAGATTCTAGTTAAATATTTTAGGGTAACAAGTTGATTTTCATGGTAAATAACATTCATTCTAGTAAGAAAGTCATTTTTTTTAATTAAATTAAGTGGTACTTTTCTTGCTTGTGATTAATATTGTGTTTGTGATGCTTTTTTTTGTTATAAATATTTTTTTATGCTTCTTAAGCTATGCAACATATTCAAGAAGCTTATGAAAACATATTCACAAGAGTTCACAAATAGCCCATCCCTATTTCATCTACAAGATAAAAATCTATATTGCATAAAGGTTCTTGTTCAAATACTACATCTCCAAGTTAGGCCACTTGAACCCATTCTCTTACCAATTCTCTTTGTCATCCTAAGTTATGAAACACTATAAGTGACATAATCTCTTCTCCTATTTCTAATGTGTACCACATTGATGTGTCCTACTAAGCTAGGGATTATAACTACAATATTGGTTAAGAGCCTACCCTCTTTGGTGGTCAAACTATATGAGGTCTTCAAACTATACAAGTAGTTATCAATTTTCCAATATTTTTGGTTCCTTACCATTTGACATTTACCATTTGTTTTAGTAACCAACCATTCTCAATTGACTTTCTCACAACCAACTTACCATCTTTCCATTCATATTAACTTTAGTCTTCATGTTTTTCTTTATAAATGTAGAAAATATTGGATTATAATATACTATATTCAGAAATGTACTTATAATATCTAATGTAATTGACAAGTTATTGTTTTGTATGGTGTAGGTAAGACAATTACTTTTACGGCCACTACAAGGATTTGTCACTATGAATGAAAATGCAAGGAAGCTTGCTTAGTTTAGCGCTGCATTAGAGGCGAGAGGAGATGGAAAATGTTATTGTCCTTGCTTTGATTGCAGGGGCTTGCAAAAAAGAAGACTTTTAATAGAAACAACTAAAAGACATTGTAGGGAGAAGGGGCACGCCGAAGGGGGCTATGAATATCGTCCCCTGGTAAGACTATTTTTGGGGTTCAATTTTTAATATATTCACTGTAATATTCATCATGTCTGCATGAATTTTAGTAAAATGTCTTCTTTTTTTACTATATGTTCTATACAAACTAATTTTTCTATGTTGTTTGTAAATTTATAGACAATGCCCCCAAAATGTCGCGTTCCAGAGAGTTATTTTCCAAGTACTAGCAGAAATACTCATTCAATATAGCCCAACAAACTTCTACATCAGAATATTGAAGATGATCAAGTAGTTATTTCTGATGATATAATGGATGTAGATAACATTAGTGACACAAATCAGGAATATGAGATACATAGATTGATCCAAGACACATTTGCTCCAATGGATGAGGACAATCAAAATGATAGTGATGATGTTGATCCTCTACTTGTGAAGTCATGTCAACCTCTTTATGAAGGCTCAAAAACAAATCTTTTATCTACTATATTGTTGTTAGTGAACTTGAAGGTTTTGAATGGATTATCAAAGACCTGTATGACACAGATACTAAGGTATGTAATTTGTTTTTATTTTTATTTTTGTCTGCATGTTCACAATATCTATATATAGAAAGGGTTGAATTTTTTCCTATATTGTTGCTATTGTAATCTAATGTGTAAAGTTTGGATGCGATATTGATGATTAATATTGTTTTCAGTGATTTATTCTTTTGAATTTTGTAGATTGTTAGGTGAATTTCTATTACCAACTTCAAATATTTTACCACGCACATATCGAGGGATATATGTCATTATGAAAGCATTTGGTATGGAGTATCAAGCTATTGATGCATGTCATACTGATCATATCATATACTATGAACAATATGCATTAGAAAATGAATTCCCACAATGTCAAACAAGTAGGTATCAAACCGATAAAGTGACAAAAAAGGTGCCTCAAAAAGTTCTTCGTTATATTCCGATAATCCCACATTTCCAGTGGTTGTTTAGGTGTCAAAGTATAGCACATTTTATGGATTTCCATGCAAAGAATAGAAGTCGCGACGATGTTCTTCGAATGCCTGCAGATGGTTCTGCATTCAGTTACATCGAAGAAAAGTGGCCAATTTTTAAAGAAGATCATCGTAATGTTAAACTTTCTTTGGTAGCTGATGGTGTCAATCCATTTGGAGTGCTTCGTTCTACCTACTCAATGTGGCCTGTTTTTGTTATAAACAATAACCTTCCTTTTTGGATGTCGATCAAGAGAGAGCACACAATGTTGGCAATGATTGTTCCAGGTATTTAATTAATAGGTATTTTTTTAATTGAAAGTCTAATCAGTAAATATTTCATTGATTTGTTTCGTGCATGATAATTATGTCTTTCATTGATTAGGAAAGTACCAGGTTAAAGATATGAACGTATATCTTGAGCCTCTTATCGATGAGGTGCTGAAGTTATGGGCTGGCTTCACTATGTATGATATTTCTAGACCAATCGGGCAAAGACGATTTCAATTCCATGGAATACTTGCATTTACAATTCATGATGCTCCCGGGTTAACACATTTATGTGGTATATTGTTGTTACTTTCTTTTGTTCCTTAATATTTTATATATTTGTTGATAATATCATGCATTATTTTAAATTGTAATGCTAATTTGCTACACCAATTCATGTATCTTGTAGGTCTTCAAACCAAGGGTAAATATGCATGTCCATTTTGCGGTCCCAGGATAAAATCTCGTCGTTCAAGGATTTTAGCAAAGGAAGTGTTCAATGAGTATAGGCACTTTCTGCCTAAGAACCATAGTTATCGAACTATAGACAAAGAAAAATTTAACGGTAAAGAAGAGAATGGAAAAAAACCACAAAGAACGTCACCTCACCTATGGAAGGTGGAATATAATAGAAACCGTCAAGGTATGCCATTTTTTTTTGTATTGAATTATGTTCAACGCGATATGTTATACCATTATTGATTAATTGGTTTTAATTTGATTATGTACTGATGTTTCATGAATGTCGTTAAGGCACACGAGGAATCAAAATTTACCCGATTCAATTCAGTAGGTTGTCATACTACGAGCACCTGCAAATAGTTCATTTGTTTGACACAATGCATATCAGGAAGAACATAACAGAAATGTTATGGCGAATATTAGATGGAAGGACTGACAAAGAAAAAATTGGAAAGATTTGTAGTGACATCCAAGAATCTAATCACGCATTGCAAAGTGTGATCATTAATTCTAATGGTGATGGCCGTCAACAAAATATTAGTCTTCCTTGGTGCTTGACGGAGCAACAAAGCAATATTGTGAGAGAGGTCATAAAAAATATCAGGTTTCTGACGGGTTTTTCGTCAAACATAAAGAATATCTTGACGAAAAAAGGTGATTTTGCAGGGGTTAAAACACATGATTGGCATACATTCATTAAGTTAATCATTGGTCTATAATATATTTCATTATCGGTATGCACTATTTTATTAATTCTATTCTCTTATTTAGAAATAAATATTAATAATTAATGATTTTTTGATACAGTATGTTCTACCTTTATCTCTCTGAGATGACTTTGACAGCAACATAAAACATATTATTTATGTTCTTGGAAAATACATGAGGTAAGTAATGTTTTACTTCGAAAATGTACCTGGTTTGTGGTCTGTAGCGGAACTTATTGACATATATTATGTTTTTCCTGCAAATATTATATATGCCTTGACATATTGTTTTATTGCATCATTTGTAGGTGGCTTTCATCAAAAGAAATCCATAAAGAAGATATAAGGCACTGGAAGAGAGAAATTCCCTGACTAATGTGTGAAATCGAACAGTATATACCTCCATCATTTTTCAATGCACAAGAACACTACCTCATACACCAAGTTGAGGAGATTGAATTATGTGGACCACTACACACAAGGTCGATGTGGATGGTGGAGAGGTAGTTGAAGTCAATAAAGGATTTTGTTAGACAAAGAATGCGTCCCGAGGGTTCTATGGTTGAAGGATATATGGTATATCAATGCATGGTGTACATTAGTGAATATATACCTAAATTAGCAAAAAATATGAATGTGCCTCGCATTTGGCATCTCGACTCCATCAACAAATTTGAAGGAGAGGTCCTACTGGGGAGAGGTACATTTAGGACTGTGAAAGGTAATTATTATTATATGTTGTTGAATTAATATGTTACACATTTATTCTTTCCAATTTTTTATTATCATACCGTTTTTAACTCTTTTTTATAATTATGCATTTTCAACTATATTAAACTATGTTCCTTTAATGATGATCTAATTAAATATGAAATTGAATTGTTTTTTTATCCTATAGTTGGTCGAGTGTGGGATGCTTTACATTTATACATTGCAAACAACCTTGATTGGATGGAGCATTGGATAAAATATTGTGAAGAATTCTTCGGTAGGTTATCATGGGAAGGGGTCAGTAACATGATTAAAATAGCTCATCATCTTCGATATCAGATTCTTGACCTTACGTCGCAAAGGCAAGTTGATTTAGCCTATGGTGTAAAATATAAAAAGGAAAGTAATGTTTTTACCCACATTTTTTCTAGTTACTTCGATCCATTTTTCCAATTATTACATTTCGTTTGTTTAAGTTTTCAAATATATTTACTAACTCCTATATGACGTTTATTAATTCACAATGTATTTTTAACCTGTTGTCAATGTTGCAGCTCAAACATCACAAGGCTATGTTGTGTAATGGTCGTAAATTTCGTATCAAAAAGTTGGATGATAACAGGAAAACCTCAGATTGTGGGATAACTGCAATCTTTAAGGTGACCAATGTTTCCTCCAGAAGTGATAGACATCCAGAAGAAACCGAGAATAGGTACTATGGGCATTTGGAGGACATTGTTGAGTGTGATTTTAATTCCTTTAAAATAGTTTTGTTTGAGGTGAAGTGGTACAGGCTACGGATGCATGAACGTGATCCTGAAAGAATTGTTATTGAGCATGCTAATGGATTTACCATGGTTAATAAAAGGGCATTTGAATCGGGTACAGAGCCTTATGTTCTTCCAAGTCAATGTGAGCAAGTCTACTACTCCGAGGTACCAGGTAAATTAGGTTGGTAATTCGTTGTTTGATACGATCCAAGAGGAAGACCAATAAAGTATAATCATGTACTAGATGATGAAGATAATCATGAAGAAGAAGAGGATGATGATGATTTAGATCAGGCTGCAGTCGATGTGTTAGATGAAGAATTTGAAGAGGATGATCATGCAAATGTATCATACGATGATCTCATTGATGATGAGGATGACTATATTAGCGAAGATGACTTTGATGCTGATGACTATGTGAATGATCCTTTCATCAATATCTATTCAGAACCAGATCCTGATACAGATGTTGAGTTGTATGAAGAAGAAGATGAATGATATTTAATTGTTGAAAAGTAGAGGTACACAATGTTTTTAGGTTAAATTAAATGCACTCACCATATGTTCATTTTGTTGATTAACTTGGTTATATTTGAAAAGTAGTTTTCTAATTTAATTATGTTCTACATGTGCAGTAGCGTGGGTGTTCCTGGAGGTTGTAGTGTTAATGGTTTGAATCGAACATGTGTCGATTAAGCAAGATACGAAATTGTGTTATAAGATTTATGTTTTATTTTTTGGGTTATTTCATATTAGAACTCTACTAGACTCATTGGAAACATAAAAAACTTATTTTGAGTCTTTCATTGGAAACATAAAAAACTTATTTTGAAAGGGGTTCTATCCTTGTTGGTCTTTCTAAGCTAGTTTTAATCTTAATGTTGATCATTCAGCACTACTTGTAAGTCCTCTTAATCAATCAACCACTTTTGTTTCGTGAGAACTAGATCTTGCATCGTCTGATGATGTCTTTTTCAAATATGTCGACACTTGGATCCACTTCATCGGAATCAAATTGTACACTTTTAGTTCATCTAGTACTATATCATTCTTCAATATCTACATGTCAATGGTCTAAACATCCCAATCATTGTGATCGACTGCATCCTAATTGCTCTCTATCCATATATTGAAATTCCTATGGGTATGGTAATTAGTATGCTAATTTTTAATTTTTAATTAGTATTGTTATTGATAAAATTGTTATATAAAAAAAAATCAAAAACCTATGTTACAAATATCATATATTTGAGAACCTATGTAAAATTGTTATGTTATAACAAATGTCATATATTTGAGAACCTATGTAAAATTGTTATGTTATAACAAATGTCATATATTTGAGAACCTTTAACATTGTCGACGGTTAAAAACAAAAGCAAAAATATATGTTATGTCCACAGGTTTGATGTGATTCATTTTGGTCATTTGCTAAGTGTGAAACACTCGGTTTCTCTCGACGTTTAACCGCACCAGCTAGTGCTTGCAACCTGCTACAATTCCTATTCCTCTTGCAACTCTCACTGTGCAATTGCTACGAGAGGGGTTTAAGTTGGTTTTGTGTGCTCCGACCATTTTTGCAAATCCCCGCAGACCCTCAATGGCAACTGTAAGTGGATTCTAATTTACCAAACTTGCAGTAATGGAACTCAAATTTGTTAAAAAAACAATGCTGGAGATAGAGGTAGTATTGGTAGACCCTAAATGGTTGCTTGTGTTGATTGCTGAGATAGGGTTTTTTGTCCTCTGCCAACTATTGATATCTTTGTTGGAGATATGTCCAATCATGAATTGATTATGAATGTTGTGGTAAATTCAATATGGAAATGAGTATTTTTGCAGGTTGTGTGTGGTCCTTTGTTACTCGTTATGCTTTGGTAGGGTTTTGGGTTTGATGTGATTACTTTTCGTCATTTTCTAACTGTCTCTGTCGAGCTTAACGAAAACACTATGTTGCTCTTGTTCAACTGCACCAGCTAGTGCATGCAACCGGCTACAATTCCATTTCCTCTTGCAACTATCACCGTGCAATTGCTATGAGGGGGGTTGAAGTTGGTTTCGTGTGCTCCATCCATTTGTGCAAATCCCCGCAGACCCTAAATTGCAACCGTAAGTGGATTCTAATTCACCAGACTTGCAGTAATGGAACTCAAATTTGTCTAAAAAACAATGCTGGAGATAGAGCTAGTATTGGTAGACCCTAAATGGTTGCTTGTGTTGGTTGCTGAGATAGGGTTTTTCATCCTCTACCAACTATCGATATATGTGTTGGAGATATGTCCAATCCTGAATTGATTATGAATGCTGTGGTAAATTATGCATTGGAATGTGAGTATGTGGAACCCTTTTTGATAAACTTGTATGCAAGTAGGGAGGTAAATTTTGGGGTTGAGCTGGGAGGGTTTTGCGCAAGCATTTCCTCATAGATATTCCACCCCCTGCAACCGGCTCTTGGTCCGTGACCTCCTTCACTGTGCGTTTTCCTTTGGGATTTTGAAACCCTCCTCTATTGAGTCGAATTTCTGCATTTTATGGGTTCGAATTAGGTGTTGTTGATTTCATTTGTTAATTGGGTTGTTTTGATTTCATAACTAAACCAATAGACATGGAATGCTTGTTGTTGATTGATGTAAAGGTTGTAGTTCTATTTAACACATAAATAGTGATCCAAAGTTCACTGATATGGTTTTTGAAAATAGTTGCAAACTAGTTTTATTTGGATATTTTCGTGCAAGTGGATTCTAGGAATATGAATTAGATATGTGCTCATTATCACGTTTTGAAGGTGTTTATGCCTACAATTTAATTTTGATTTTAAGCAATTTTAAATCTCTCTGCTGGTAGCAACATTCTTCTTGGTTTGAGATGATGTGAATTGGGAGCTTTGCTGTAATTCTAATTTTGGTTTAAGCAGTTTTGTATCTCCGCATTTTGCCACATTCTCTTGATTTGAGCTGGTGAGATTTTGAGGCTTTTCTGTTATCCTACAAGCATTTCTTGGGTTGTCTGCCCATGATTCGAAGGCATAGTTTAACCTTCATGGCCATAGAAGAATGATTGTCTCAATGATATTGTACCTAGCTTTTAGATTTTGGTTTTGGAATTCGAACTAGATTGCTTTCCAAGCTGTATGTGAAAATTTTAATAATTTTTTAAAATAAAACACTATGTTTCTGGGTATCATTGCTCAGGATGTGAATTCTCATTTGGTCTGTTAAGCTCATCTGGATTTATACGTAGATTTTGGATGTGATAGTTGTTTTAATTGGCGATATTAATGTGATTGCTTCAAACGAGGTCTTGAATTTCAACTTTTAGCCCTGAAAGTGCTCTAGATATCACTGCTTTGAACACCTTCAATAGATTCCATAAGAAAACTTGAGTAAGATGTAAATTGTATTCCTTTTGATAGAAAATATGCACTTGTGTTCATTTCCTTCTAGAGATTATGACGGGAAATGTTATTAAAAACATACACACATCAGTTTCACCTACTTGTAAATTACCTTTATGTTAGATTGTTAAGGGCACCACCTACTCTAGGTCTCTCATTAATTCCCCATAGTGATGGTGTGGTAATTCCCAGTCCTGTCTACCCTACTCCCTGTTCACTCTCACCTCTTCATTCACCTATTTCAAATGACCCCCCTACATCTGCTGAGACATCTTGACAATGCCAAACTCTGCTTCGATTATCTCCTTTTACCCTTCGTTTGTTTGCTTTCCTGGGAGACTCACTTCATATTACTTGGTTGAAATAATACTTGATACAATGTGCATATTTATAGCACATAACAGGCCTCCTAGGAATCAATCATGGCTTGTCTTTCACAACCATCTGCACATAGTATTTAGACGATGCTCCTGTGTGTATAGTATTCCCCACACATTTGATTGCAACTATGAGGTACTATCCACAGTGATTTGACTCTGAATCTTGATTCAGCTCGGGCTTAGATCTAAGGTGTTTTAATGTGTCAATGATTAATAAGAGAATATTTGATTCACAATGGTTACTAATAAGAGAATATTTGACACAGAAGAATGCTGCTAATTTTTAACAAGCGGGCCTGAAACAAGCTAGCGTAGTGCAAGCGAGCCCGAGGCCCATAACCCAGAAGTAAACATGGAAATCTCTGCTTGGACCAATGGAAAACATCAGATCTATACTATTGATGATAATATCATGTGGTTGGATTATATGCAAGAATGGAAACCTAGGTGGGATTTGCGACATACTGAAGTGTTAGATGCTAACTTACAGGGATCGGATGCTTTTAATATACTAGTGCCACAACTCAGAAGAATGCCTATGGGATCCAGTATTGTACCAGAGATGATTTACAACAACTCCCTGAGAAAAGCAGCCGATGCAAGCAATTCGTTAACAAACCTATACCATGATCTTACCTTAATGTCGTCAGAGAGCTCTACATGCCACCCCAGGCTACAACTAGACCAACAGTACTACTGTATTAACTGGATACATTCTCTCGAAGCATGGACACATAAAGATGCTAGTCTCCGGTTTCCAAGTACTACACACACTTATGAAAAATATAGAAAATTATGGTGGAAATTCTTGAGAAAAGAAAATACAGATAGAACATATTATACCATGCTAAAGTTTGGACTTCAAATTCCTCAAATCTATGAGGACCCTGCATTCTACATCCTTGATTGGATGAGACACTAGTGGTAGTCATTCGGCATCAACCCGATAGCATTATCACCAGATGCTATTTATAATTTGAAATGGGTAGTTGGAGAGTCGCTCGAATAGGTCAAAGATATTTTGGAGACAAAGATTACTGAGGATCAAATCCTTGGGTACTACATTAAATACAATCAACCATGGCTTGTCAAAACACGCATAGACGTCCACATGCATCATAATAGACGCGTGGTTAAGAGGCATATTTATTCAAAGGCATGGTGCAATGAAGACAACGCCTATAGAGAAATTTTTGTTCCACCATACTCCGATGGTTTGTAAATATCTCAAAAGTATTTGGCTATGAGTGGGACCTGTCCATTCAGATTGTCATGAAGATTGTAAGGAAAGTCATAAAAACTTTTAGATCTTACTATTGAAAGTCATAATAACTTTAAGATGTTTTCCATAATGGTTAGTCACGGTTTGGTTGTTTCCAACACTTATATCTCTCGTTGATTTCACTTAAGTTGAGGCTTAAATTGTCAAGGATTTGAATGTTTGCATCAAGCACGTGTGGTGTGTAAGGGTTGTTTGAGGGTCTTACATAACATTCCCCACACATTTAATTGCAACTAACACATTGGTCCCGAATGTTGTTATTTAATTATTTATCCTAATGGTAATATCAATGACTGATTTTGACTATTAGGTGCTGAGGTGGCATCCTTCAGTTGTTTGCTTGCCCTAGAGACTAGAGTGCTCCCCTTATTTGGCATATCTTTTAGTTATTTGGAGGCATAGAAACCTTAATAACAGTCTATTAAAAAGGTCATTGCTACCATTTGGACAAATAAATAAATAACAACATTCGGGAGGAAATCAGCCTTGGTACAATCAATTTAAAGTCCTCAATAGTTGATGTTATCAAATTCTATAGCATGAAACATTGGAGGTTTACCATTGCTATGAGGTCCAAACTCCACTCAACACACCCATTATTTCTTCTCTTAGCCTTTCCATACCTCATATTTTGCAAGCGTCTCATGTTGTAAGAAGACATGGATAGTCTTAATTTGCACTCAAAACTACCTCACATCCACAAAACTGGCCCATAACTAAATGATGAGGTAGAAGGTGAAACATGTCTACTAATGTTCAAAACATTACCCATATATGTTTAATTACTATTGTAGCTTGTCATTATAGGGCCCAGAACTGCCCAGATGTGAGGTATAAAGCATGTTCATTGCCTTCCATTGTCCACAGTTGGCATGGGATGCCTAAAATTTATTTTACAACTAATAAAAAGGAAAAATCACACTTTAGACTCGTGAATTGAATCTGAAAGTACATTCTGGTAGCTATTACAGGAAACTATTTTTCATTAGAAAACCCACTGACAACTTGTTTTACAATTTTTTTTTTAAACTGAAACGGTTATATATTGATGATTTAAAAAAAAAGATGGGTTCCACAGCAAAATGTAGGTCTAATTGCTCCCATGGAAGGAAGACAAGCCTAGCATCCAGTTCTTCCTGATCAGTTTGATAACAAGCACTATAACTGCCTGTCCTATGATAGCTATAGTATCTAACAAATTGCCCAAGTAAAAGCAAGCAAGAGAGATACATTTGTAGGTAGTTCCAGTCTTAGGAGTGTGCAACCTATTCTATTAATTACAGTGCTATTAAATATTTGTAAAGACAAAACCAGCAAAAAGAAGTCTATCCAGGACCTGAATCAACCCTGAATTGGGAAGCCATTCTTGACAGTTGCAGTAGGATCCTCTGTCTTTCTCTTCTCAACTCTGAGGTCCACGTTACCATCCATATGTTTCTGCATCTTTGTTATCTTTCCATTGATTTCCTCAAGTTCCCCAGCAGTAACTTCCCAAGTATGAGCCCTGTGTGAGAAGGCAAGGTCCAGGGAGGCCTCTAAGTGATCAAATTTTCCAGAAAGCACAGACTTTTGCCCTCTATTCTCTGAGACGCTAGTAGAAACCAGATTGTACAGACGGAGGAGTACATTTTTGCATTCTAGGTTCTCAAAGCGAATCATTTTGACTTGCACTTCTAACTCCTGGAGCCTGTATAACACTTCATCTTCATGGTTGTAGTTCAAATCCTTCTCCTGGGCAGAAACATTTCCACTTTGGTTGAAACACTTCCAATTTTCCTGTCCCTTGCCAGAGTTCTTTGTACCCACAGCGTGACCAGGGTTCTCTAAATTCTTAGTCTGCATACTGCAGCAACCAATAGGTCCTCTGCCCGACAGTCCCTCTCGACCCTTTTTCACAGAGCCATCGCGTGCTCCTTGAGGACAACCATGGCCAAGATTTCCACCATCATGTCCACCAGAGCAACCTCTACAGGCCATTGCAACCCAGAAATCAAGATGTCTGCGAACTGCGGAATGGGAGAAAGGTTCGAAGTTCAAGCTGAAAACGTTCTGTGAAATGGGGGTGAAAATTCCCAGTTTGTAGATCGTGCCCACCTACCAAGACTCCTCCCAATTGTCAATCATGCTCAGAGCTATTAATTCCCACATGCGAGTGAGGATTTCAAGGTAAGCTGGAGACATCGAATAATCAAGGGGGGGTTCACAATTGAAGGTGCAATTTTTCCTCCCTCGCCCATAGTTGAGCATTGTGCAAATCCCGTGTGGGGGGGATTGAAATACTAATGAGAGTGGATCGCCAAGTCCTATGGTACCCAAGCGTTATCAAGAACCATGTTAGCAATTATATTTTATTCCGGTTGTAAAAGAATAACACCTAAGGTAACCTATTTCAAACCAAGCTTTAGGTAGAAAACTCAGCCATTTTTCCACCAGAGAGGGCTCTCTCACAACACATATACAAGGACTGAAAAATATAAAAGTTCTCTCAAATTTTCTCAAAAGGATTTTCTGGTTGAAAAGGAGAACAAGAAACGTTGGGCATGGAGTCAAAGTTTCAAATATACAATATGCCAGTAAGAGATTTATACCAAACAGATTTCCACAGAGGCAAGATAGCAATCATATTATAGTCAATTTGATTTTTTCAGGTGGTATAGAAAGAAATAATGACATTCCATCAACAATAGGCATCTAACTAGGATGAATCCATTGTCAACT
This sequence comes from Larix kaempferi, assembly GCA_027924585.1. NCBI lineage: Eukaryota > Viridiplantae > Streptophyta > Pinopsida > Pinales > Pinaceae > Larix > Larix kaempferi. Next base: position 14,670,191 of record BSBM01000138.1, on the reverse strand, counting down.
TTGGAGAATATAGTGAATATTTAAATGCAATAAAACGAGGCACAACCAGTATGAATCTCGGATTATTTCAGATGTTCATTTAAATATAGAAGAAAGACATAATGGAAGATATAACAAGGGAAATGAACATGCACATATAAAGATAAAGGAAAAACAGACTGTAAAGCTGATCAACACATGAATCTCTGGTCTCAAAAAATGGGTATTTTCACTGTACTGCCTTTACTTATAAAAAAATAGATCTCCAAACATACACTGTCTCTCAAAAAACTTCCAACCTCTTCAACAATGACTTTCATTGTTTTTATACAAAATTCGGAAGAAGCTTGACATAACTGCTTCTTCTAACTAATAACTGAAAATACCTTAACTTAAAAGATAACTGTCTTTGAGCAATAGATAACTGTATTCAAATAATATTACAAATTTAAAATAAAAGTATCCTTTTTGCCACTTGGAAAATTTTTTGAATATCATCTTTTCGCCACTTGGCGAGATTTTTGAAAGCCTCTATGAATGGACAGAATATCTTGTCCTTCCATATTTTTCCACATAATTCCACTGGTCGGCCGTGGGTAAGTCGTAGTTGGTCATTTCCTTCACCAAGACTCGCATTTCAACATGACCTGCATAAGAAACAGGAAGAAGATTTCCACAGGTAGAGATTAGCATATTTAAAATTTCAAACTCCTCTGATATTTTCTCCATTAAAATTTTCCCTGTAAGCATATGATCCAGCTGGTGGAACTTTCTGTGATCCATCCTTATATCAAACAACAATATCTTATACTCATTTGGAGGAATTAATTCATTATTTTCATTCCAAAAAGCAGGGAACCCTTTGTTTACTAATTTTTCAAATCACTTTTTGAACTTTACTACTTCCCGTATTTCTCCAGCTTTAGCTTCAACATTCTCAACATGCGAGTATTTCCCCAAGATCCTTCTGGCCCATGTGATGACTGAAATTATGTTCGTTATATTCTTGGCTATCAGGTCTGCCTCAGTTAGACTGTTTAAAAAGGTTATTGCTTTCTGGGCTACGTCTTTTGGCTTTTTATTTAAGTTCTCCCTGACTGCTCTACAACTTTCGAAGGCATCTTTGACCACCTTTTCTTTGACTCTTATGTAATCCAGATATGGTCTTAGTTTCTCAACTTCTTTTATAATTTGGTCCCACACCAGGTGTTTACAACCTTGCATAGTAGCTTGCCCTGTCACATGAGCTGCTAATCCTTTATTATTATTACTTAATTCCTGATTCTGTGTCTGCAAAGTTTTTATTTCCTTATTTTTTATTTCATTCTCTTCTGTCAGCTTCTATATTTCAATCTTCAATTCTTTGATTTCATTTTCTTTCAAGCTTACTTGGGACATGGCCTGTAAAATTCCATCTACTCCAGTTTTATCTTCTTCTGTGCCTGTTTGTACTTGATGCTGACCACTTGTAGCTAGGGTTTTACCCCTAGCTTGTGCCAATGAGCACCTACTAAGGAGAATGGACTCCTTAGTAGCAGTTCAACATATTAAACTAATTATGCAATAAACAAAAAAAAAAAATTAAATTATTTCTAATACAAGCATGAAGCATAAACACCAAAATGAAAGAATGACTTTGTATTGATGTTACCTTGAGTGTCAAGGTTGGTGAAGCCCTTTGCAGTGTCCAAGAGGATGCTCCAAGCTTCAAGAATGCTCCTTCTCCTTCTCCAATGTTGGGAATGGGCCAAAGGTGGCTCTCAAGGTGAAAATAGTTCAAAGGTGAACTAGGGTTTCGAGAGAGATTTTGGCAGAGTAAGGGTGCTTGTGATTGTGGATGTGGAATAAGGGATCTCCATCACCTATTTATAGTTTTTTGGTGGTGGAGTGCTGACCCATGGTTTTGGGAAACACATGGTTTTAGGCAGCTGTATAGGGTTTTTTCCTCCTTTTCCTCATTATTTTATATTTTTATTCCCTTTTTAGGGGATTTTTGCTATTTTTGGAGGAAAAGGGGGTTTTTTAGCCTTTTTTAGGCTATTTTGATGGTTTTGTGGCCTTTTGGAGGCATTTTAGGCCTTTTGGAGGCTTTTTAATGGGTTTTTTGGGATTTTTAATGGAAATATGGTAGGAAAATGGACAAATGAGTCATATAATGTGGTAAATGAGCTAGTGAGCACTTTTTGGGTGTTAACAGATTGCCCCCTGATGTGCGAGGGCAGGAGCTCATCGTATGGTCGATGGACATCATAAGTCATGAATGGTTTTCCTGGGATGTGGAGAGAAGAGAAGAAAACAAACTGGAGCCCGGAACAACGATCCCGAACAACTGCAAGAACTAAAAGTACATAACCTCAATAAAGGATGAGGAATCATCTGATCATATGGACGAGGCGGGCATTCCCATGCTCGTATCAGGATATAACATAATAACAACAATGGGGTCCAAAAAATGGGGACCTGAAATATACATGACCTCAAATACTGACTGAGGAATAATCTCAATATATGGACGAGGCGGGCATACCCATGCTCGTATCAAGATACATAAATATAACTGTGAGGCCCAAAAAAGGGGACCTGTAAGATACATGACCACTGTGTACATCATAAGAGTCCAGAGGAGACACAAATCTGGGACATACTGCTGAACGGATCATGTGTGAACTGCAGAACTGGTGCACTGGAACAATCAACAGTGCTACTGAGTGTGGTACCAAAGGAACTGATGAGCTGCTGGATCATAGTGACTGGGGTCAAACTCTCCATGGTACACTGAACTGGAACTGAAACTGGGTACTCAAGGAAGCATGGAACTGGATGGCTTCCGAAGACAAACGCCAACGCAGCCCGGACATCCACGGGAACATACAACTGGGCGTTCCGAAGTGACTCACCAATGTGCTAGAGTCGGGGGAAATCCGGGGTCTTCGACTAAAAACTGATGGAATATAATCCTACGCGATCCTCAACGATGCGATCAAGGTGCTGAAGTCGAGCATGTGAGGAACAACCACTCGGAGAGGCAATGATGTCTCCTCTCAGAATGATCCGTAGGCACCTACCACAGATGGTGATAAGTCCAAGGCGTAGGGACCTCTGGGCCTATCCTCTGGAATAGAGGAGCTGTCGTCGACAGAGGGAGACCTGCAACTATCAAGGAAATGATGTTTCCTTGACAGGAGCACGAGGTACAAGACCGAAATGTGATAGTGCTGATGGCAGGACTGATAAACTGTGGGGGGACAACTGGGCAAGTAGAGCGGGTGGACTCAAACTTCCTTTGTTCAGAGTATGATAATGGGAATGATCTGGCAGCATATGAAACTGACTAAGGGGAGAGGGATCATAGCTGTAATGGATCTGGGGGAATAACTGGCTGAGGGAGACTCAAGCTGGTGTAACATGGCAGGAGACTGCAGAATACTCTGAACAAAGGCGACCTAATTGGGGGTGCTGCCGAGATGATCGATCATAGTGCCATGAGGCACGGGAGGATACTTCTTCATGGGTTAAGGAACTAGAAGAAGTGTGTGGATAAAATGATACTGTCGTGTGGATTTTACGAGCCCAGGACAGTTCATGCTCGTGGTTGCTTTCAATTTTAAGGAGTCTGAAAGCGATAAGAAGACTCTGAGGTAGTGGAATGGTACTGTCGTGTGGATTTTACGAGCCCAGGACAGTGCATGCTCGTGGTTGCTTTCAATTTTAGAGAGTCTGAAAGCAAGTAAGAAGACTCCAGGGGGTTGCTTTTTCGTAGATTTAGTCTCCAAGGCCCAAAGAAGCATAAAAGGATGCAATGAAGAACTCTTCTAGCCGGTGTGACTAGAGTATTCCTTTTTCGTAATTAGTCTACCAGGTCCGGAAAAGGGTTAAACTTATACCAGATAGACGCCCTTTCAGGTACTTTAACGAGCATGAAAGGAAGCAAGATTGCTCGGCGATCTTTTCATTCTTTGAGGAGTCAGAAAAGAGCTTAACGGAAACTCCCTAAGTGCCTTTTTCGTAAAGGACTTGTCCGGCCCGAAAAAGGGATAAAATTATACCGAACAAAAGGAATGGCCAGGCAAGGAGGAAGTGTTCAATCAAGTTTTAGTAATGATGACCAAGAACGAGGGTAGGTGGGAACACTGATGGACCTCCTTGCGGGGTAGATGAGATGGTGGCAAAATAACGAAACATTTGCAGTATGACAGGAGTGAATGGCTCATGTAAAAATGTGGAACAATCCGATGGCGGCCGATGTGGCACGCAAACCGAGGCAGCAAGGTGTTGGGACACAATGTTGAAATTGTACCAAGTGAAAGCGAGAAATGATCTCAAGCATCATCACGAGCTCGGAAAAATGAATCCGGCGATATAAAGGATGTCAAAAACGGGTGACGGCCGATGTGGCACGCAAACCGAGGTGACGGGGGCATTTTGAAAAAATGCCCGGAAAATCTGGAGGTGAGAGCGAGAAATGATCTCTAGCATCATCACCAGCTCGGAAAAATGAATCCGATGATATAAAACATGTGAAAAACGGAGAACGGCCGATGTGGCACGCAAACCGAGGCGACTAGTGGCGTCCGAAAAATGGGTAAAAAATGACAGGACAAAAATAATGCAACGAGGTGACCATCATGACGGTCACGTCGCGCTGATTCCAGTGGTGGAAACGGTTTGTAAAAACAAAAAACAAAAAAGAAAGTACTGTACAACGCAGACCAATGAGGCCGCGGGTTTCTTTTTTATGGGTAAAAACGCTTAAGATACAACCCATTACGAGGGTTGCGCAAAGGACGGCCTTCAGAGTCAGCTAAGATGTATGCCCCCTTGCCGAGGCAGGTCTGCACGACGTAAGGGCCTTGCCACATAGATTCAAACTTCCCTTTACCGGTTTTGTCATGGGCTTGGTCATAGGCGAGGACGAGGTCCCCTTCGTGGAAAGTTCGAGGGTGAACATGTTTATCATAACCGGCTTTGGAGCGGTTTTTGGCAGCTTCGATGTTCTGGAGAGTGGCCCGGCGGTCTTCATCGGCTTGTTCGAGGTGCAGCAGACGTTGCTCGAGGGGGGTGGTGTCAGGGAGAAGTTCAACGGCGATTTGTAAGGCAGGGATCTGACACTCGATGGGGAGAACAGACTCTATACCGTGAACTAAATGAAATGGTGTAAAACCAGTGGCGGTCTTAGTGGAGGTGCGATAAGCCCACAAAGCAGGGAACAACATGTGGTGCCAATTGGACTTATGCTTGTCAACTGTTCGTTGGAGGATGGTTTTAAGGATTTTATTGATGGCCTCTACTTGGCCGTTCCCTTGGGGGTAGTAAGCAGAGGAAAATTGGTGCTCATACTTAAGGAGGGTGGATAACTCACGCCAGACGGCATCTTCGAAGTGTGAACCATGGTCAGAGACTAACTGCTTAGGAACCCCGAATCGAGCGATGACATGGTTGAAGAAGAAGCGGGCAGCAGTGTCAGTGGTACAATTGAAGGTAGGCATGGCTTCTGCCCATTTGGTAAAGTAATCAACAGCGACAACAATATATTTGTGGCCGTTGGCAGACTGGGGTCTACATTCCATGAAGTCTATGGCCCACTTACAAAAGGGACCAACGGTGACGACTGGGTGTAACGGAGCAGGAGGTGTCCGGGCCTTGGGGGCAAAAAGTTGGCAGTTATGGCAGTGTTTGACGGCAGTGATGCAGTCAGTGAAAAGTGTGGGCCAGAAGTATCCGGCGCGGACGACCTTTTGGGCGGTGGCCATCCCTGAGAAATGGCCTCCGCAGGCACCGCTATGACAGTCATTAAGGACGTGTTCAGCTTCCTCATGGGTAAGGCAACGACGAAGAATGGTGTCAACCCCGCGCCGATAGAGGACATCGCCTAAGAGGAGATATCGAGAGGCCTGGTGGCGGATGCGACGGCGTCCATTGCGTGTAACTTTGGGTCTGAACTTTTGTGTGCGTAGGTATAACAAGATATCACCGTACCATGGGTCATCGGACGAGATAGTGAACAGGTGATTGTCGGGTAACTCATCGGAGATGGGTTTGGCCGGGAGAAGGGAAGGGAGATCAGTAATGAGCTGGGCAAGCGCGAGGGCTTTAGTGCTCTTAGGTGTCTTGAAGGTAAGGTCATATTCTTGGAGGATAATGACCCATTTGGCAACACGACCTTGGAGTAGCCGCCGGTTCAGAAGATATACCATGGGGTTAGAGTTGGCTACGACGGTGGTATGACTCATTAAGATGTAGTGTCGCAATTTTTGAACGGAAAAGACTACTGCGAGGGCAAGTTTCTCTTCATAGGGGTAATGTAATGGTGGACCAGACAAGGTCTGGCTAACGTAGTAAATGACGTGCTCCTGGTGAGAATCGTCTTCTTGAACTAAGACTCCAGATACGGCATGCTCGGAGGCCGACACGTAAAGGATGAAGTCTCGAGTGAAATCTGGAGGGGAAATCAGAGGGGCTTGTGTGAGGGCCTTCTTGAGGGCCTCGAATGCAGCTTCTGCTTGCGCATCCCAGACAAAGGGTACGTGGGTGCGGAGTAGGCGCAAGAAACCGTGTACCGTAGTGGCATAATCAGGAACGAAGCGTCGAAGGAAGTTAGATCGCCCCTGCAGACTTTGGAGCTGCCGGAGCGTGCGAGGAGGGGGGAGGTCTAAAATAGCTTGGACTTTTAGAGGGTCAACAGTAATTCCTTTCTGGGAAACAATGAAACCCAACAATCGGCCTGCCGGTACGCAAAAAACACACTTGTGTGGGTTCAAGCGAATTTGGTATTTGCGACAACGCAGAAAAATTTGTCGAAGGTCGTTAAGGTGGTCTGATCGTTTCCAGGAACGAGCTGTAAGGTCATCAAGGTAGACTAGCAAGATATGGACCAAGTCGTGGAAGCAGTAGGTCATGGCCCGCTGGAAAGTGGCACCAGCATTTTTGAGGCCGAAAGGCATGACGCGATAGGCAAAGGTGCCCCAAGGGGTAGTAAAGGCAGTTTTGTACTGATCTTCCTTACGGATCTGAATCTGATTATATCCGGAAAAACCATCCATGAAGGAGAGGACCTCATGTCCCGCACACGCATCTATGAGTTGATCGATGAACGGCGTGGGGAAGTTGTCCTTGGGACAAGCATAGTTTAAGTCACGGAAGTCAGTGCATACGCGGATGGTGCCTTGCTTTTTGTTAACTGGAACAGGGTTTGAAACCCATGTGGTATAGGCAATAGGATAAATGAACCCTGCCTTACGCAGCTTCTCAATCTCGGCTTTGACAGCTGGGAGCTTGGAGGGATGAATGGGGCGCTGTTTCTGACGAACAGGGGTTACATCAGGCCATGTGTCAATGTGGTGCTCTATAATTGCGGGATCAAGACCAGGCATTTCGGTATAAGACCAGGCAAAGACATCACGGAATTATTTGAAAAGGTGTGTGTAGTCCTCAATCTCTTGTTTACTGCAGAATGCTCCTAAAGTAATGAGTTCAGGGGCACGTCCTGGAGCAGCAATATCAACTTGGATGACAGGGGAGATGTTGGCCATGTTGCCCTCCTCGAAGGCATCAGGAGCAGGAATAGGGTCCTTGAACCAGTCAACCTTGGTGGGGAGGAAGTCGTTGGATTCGACCGCGTATTGGGTAGCGGTGCTCGAGGAAGACGCTTCTGGGATGAAATAGGAACGGTGGTGCATATCATCCCAAGGATAATCCGGGGCAGTTAGGGCCTCAAGAATCTCCTCATCAGTACGGAAAGTCTGTGTCGTCAAATCGGTTGACGAGGGGGTAGTGGAAGTATTGGTTGAAGAGATCATGTAGATGGTATTAACCTCTCCGGAAGGTGAAGAGTCTGGGGGGTAGATATCTTCAATGGTAGGTGGTGCCGTCTCAAGGTCCAGATTGTTCATCTCATAAAGAGCTGCTCTGTAATCCGGGAGATCGGGACAATGATGTGAATAGTGCCCGTAAATACCGCAGATGGCGCATGAGTGGTTGGTAAGTAAGGACTTATCTTTAGGTTTAGGAGTAGGGTTGAGTTCAACAGTTGGGATGTTGGGGTCATCGTCGAGCATTTGCATGTGCTTCTGCAATGCGGGTAACTGTGGGCATTGGTGGGTCGCATGGCCCAACTCGTCACATAGCGAACATTTGGGAGGAGCACGAAACACTGGAGGGTTTTTTACTGTCTTGGGCGGTGGTACAGCAGTGTAAGGTTGTGGACCTCTGCCCCCAGTGGGTTGAGGGGGAGTAGGAGGTATCGTGGAGGACGAAGGGGTAGAGACACCGGGAGGTGGCTGAGTGGTAGTAGCCATGGGTTGCACCGGCTGGAGGACGACATCTGGTGTCGGCGGGCGAACGGGAGGCGAAAGGTACCATACAGGTAATCCCAAGGTTAACCCAGGGAGGCTAAGGGTAGCCATGACCGGGGCGCTTACGACTCCTGCTGGAGGAACTAGGAAGGGGATCGTATGGATCGGTGTAACACCAATGTGACTAGGTACCAATGGTGGTTTAGGCAACAAGGATGGTTGATTGTTAGGTGGTAGGATGTCATGGGACAAGGTACATAAGTCAGACATTTCGGGCGTAGATGACGGTGGAGGAATGGAATAGAAGGTGGAAGTCATCGGCGCGTCTGAGTAGACTCCAGGACCCGTAGAGGAAACAAACGAGGTGGAGGCAGGAGAAACAGGTTGTTCAACCATGGGGAGAACGTTTTCCGGTGCCGCCGGAGCACTGGGATCATAGTAGGTGAGCTGGTCAATCTTAACCACGCGTCCTTCATGGGGGAACATCATGGTGCGAAAGACGGAAGAGGCAACCGCCCGCATGGCATACATGTAGCTGCGGCCAAGTAGAAGGTTGTAATCCAATTGGGCATTGATTACCTCTATGTCAATAAGGACTGTTTTACCACCTAACTGGACAGGAACGTTGGGCAAGAGGCCTTGGGGCTGGGCCGAACGACCGTTGTAGGCACGTAACGCAGTAGTGGACTGCTGGAGAGGAGGGGATCCTAGCTTCTGCCATACAAATGTAGACATAACGCATGTGGAAGCACCCTCATCGATGATGCACCGATGGATAACAAGGTTCCTAACGGAGACAGTAACTTGGAAGGCTAAGCTGGAAGGTAGGCGTGGTTCAGACTGGTCTAAATCAAACGCCATCAAATGTGAATCAGTTGGGTCAATCCCCCCGATGGCGGAAAGTAAAGTCTTGCGCTGGGAAGGGCAGTTCTTCAAGACTTCCAACGCAGACATGGCTGCGGGAGATTGGGCTAGGTCGTCTACGATGTTGTAGTTTGACGCAGCACGCGCGTTAGGGTTATTGTTGATTCGGCGCAGTGGGAAACGAGGTGCTTTCGCAGCGCCGTCTATGGGCGGCGGAGGTATACGTAACGCCTGATCGGTGGGATGGGCGTTAGTAGGTTTATCCGTGGGAGGGGCTTCAGAGGTGGAGCCATATTGGTTCCGACGGGTCTGTAGGTTGACGTCAGCAGATGACATCATCAGTAAGTGGTGGGTACCTGAGTCGAACATGGGTTGATCAGGGGCAGCGTAGGTGATCTGTTGTTGTTGGGGTTGCACGTTAGCTTGAGGGGCCAACGGCTGAGTGTTCACCACGCCTTGGGTCGGTAAGGGGTTTTGCAGCACCAAAGGGGGTTGCTGAGGTTGGGGGGGGTTGGGCGGTGCTTGGGGAGCCGCATGCCCTTGGCGATGGGCCTCGTCAACCCAAAGCTGCCGAGCTCGCTCCAAGTGTGGGCAAGCATGGGTGTAATGTCCATAGACCCCGCAAATAGAACAAGGGTGATTTGTTCGGAGATTGGGGTTTTTGGCCTGCTTGGGCGGGCGATCAGGGTTTTGATTAGCGGGGGCCGCATTATTGTTGTCAGGGGGATTAGCCGGTTGACCAGCTTGGTCTGCAGGTTGGTTGTTTTCCCGATTACGGCCCTTGCCGCGGTTCTGTTGGCCCTGGTTACGTTGGTTATTCTGGTTTTGCTGCGGGTTGTGTTGGGCGTAAACTTGCCCTTGGGCAGCAGGTGGATTCTGGGGTTGCGCAGGTGCTGGAGCAGGCTGCGGAGGATGATATGCAGGTTGAGGCTGAGCAGGTGCAGCAACTTGCGGGGGTTGCTGATAGGACTGCGGAGCAGGTTGTGGATGAGCCGCAGGGGCTGCCTGGGGTGGATAATAAGCTGGTGGGGCTTGGGAAGGCGCAGGAGCCGGGGCAGTCTGCTGATGGTAGTAAGGCTGAGGGGCGACTGGAGGAGCGTAAGCAGGAGTTGCATACCCGAAGCACTGAGGTGGACATGAGGGTCCATGGGCATGGTGATGTGTCATGGGAGCATATGAGTTGGTTGCTCCAGACTGGGAGGTAGCCCTCGACAGGTCGGGGCCAGGGGTAGGTCGTGCTATAGAAAATGGTTGGGGATGCAAAGAAACACGGCCAATGATACCATCTGCAGCGTGGGATGCCCCCGGCGCATCATGCTGGGAGGACTCGCCGCGAGGGGCGTCAGGTATAATGGTATAAAGGTAACCCGATTGGGCATAAATGAGGTCGAACTGTTGTGCCTTAAGGATGGCTTCTTCTTCAGACTGGGGTCTTTCTGAAGCTACATCCTTAGCGATGACAGGAAGCAGGGACTTGAGGAACCAATCGAGGAAGATACGGTCATCGAGTTTAATCTTGCATAAGCTACGGCGTCTACGCCACTCATGGATGTGGTCCGTGATATGGGTAGCCGTGTTTTGTCTACAAGATAGAAGGATCTCAACGCCCGCGTCATAGCGGACTGGCAACTGGAAGAACTGCAGGAAGGTCGAGGCCAGGGAAGAAAAGGTGGCGTGGGTCCCATGAGGCTGCTCAATATACCACTTGGCTGCAGAGCCAGTGAAGGTGCGCTGTAAGAGACGGAGGCGAACAGAGTCATCCACAATGGAGTTAGAGGAACACCATAGGTGGAAAGACATGATGTGGTTCTGTGGGTCCTCACCGGCCTTACCCTCGAATTTAGGGATGTCAGAGGGTAGTTTGGTAGGCATATGAGGCCACATAGGGTCGTGTCGAATAGGATCGTTGGTCAATCTGGCCAGGTCAGGTAAGTTGAGGCTAGCCATGAACGGAAAACTGGAAGAAGGCTGTGACACAGTAGTGCTGTGGACCAAGTTGGGGCCAGTGCCCCCAAGTGGAGGGACAAGATTTAGGGTGGTGCCCCCAAGTGGGGGAACTGAGGTAGTGGAGGATGGTCCAGCACCACCATGGGTAGTGTGAGCCACTGATGTAGTGGGTATAGGTATTCCCGCTGTGGGAATAGGTACTGTGAGGGGAACGGTAGATGGTTGCCCCATGGAGGGCATACCAAAAACAGGTGTAGTAACTGGTGTAGTGGTGGATGTGCCACCAATGGTCCCTATGACAAATGGAGTGGAAGTCGTACCAGCCATGGGGCTAGTAGGGGCAGTATAAATAGGGTTCTCAGACTCTTCGTCAAAATCAGAGGTAAAGTAAGGTGCGTCACTATCTGGTGACGGAGACCTACGTCGCTGACGGGTGGAGTCAAGTGACAAGGCTCTAGATCTGTGATGAGTGGTATCAACGGACAATGATCGGAATCTATGACGAGTGGTGTCGAGAGAACCGTGCTGTGGGGGCTCGCCCCTAAGGCGCCGAGAATGTCTCGGGGACTCAATGGTGACAGATGGTGTCTAAATCTCTGTGGGTTGAGGTGAGTATAAAAACAGCTCAAAAAATCCTAATGCAACCGAGTGTGCAGAAGGAGAGCTAAAAAGCAAGGAACTCAGGCCAACAACCAACTCAAAACACCTACTGCAGCAGCTGTGCTACAATAGGTGGAGTAACAACAAAGATGGTCAGAATACCAACAAGCAGCAAGTTTCCTAAAAAGAAAAAATGGTGGACTCACTAGACCAAAGGGAGGTAAAGGAGCATGCAAACACCTAACTAAAAGTATTCTGACTTAACTAAACATATCCTCTGCAAGGTGATGAAATCCAAGTCAGACAATATGAGTAGGAAAGCCAAGTGGCTATGATATCCCCCTACCGGGAGGGATACCGGGTAGTCAATCCTAGAAGAATGGCAACTAAGATACCCCGTTCATGACACGTCCAGAAAGGTGAATCTGCCGTTTAGTTCGTTGACCGCAATACCCCTATACAGGGATATCCCGCGAACCGCGAAAGGTAGCCCTTCGGTTACTGAATGGAGTGCGGTATTCCACTCAGGCCTCCGGAACCAGTCTCCCGACTTCAACCCTCCTAAGGGAGAGGCCCTCTGATAAACTGGTCGTGACCGTGCCAAAAAGTACTAGGGGATTTTGGTTCCCTAGTTGGACAACAACTATGTCTCAAGTGAAATAACCAAGGGGTGTTATTGGAAGCCTATCCCCCTGATCCTACCTAACTACAATGATTCTTTTGTGTTCCCCAAGTGGGGTTAGAATGTTGGTTTAGTTAGGTACTTTTTAAGGCTCACTTGATTTAATGTGACAGAGTGTGTGCTCGTGAGGTGTTGAACCCAAAAATAGAAGTGCCACAAGGGAGGGAAACTTCCGATCTATCAATAATGCTGAAATTGATTCTTTTAACTTGCAAAATTTTCTGAAATAAAAATACTGAAATTTTAAAAAGACTCTGTAAAAGGAACAGAAATTATGTTGCAGAAAGGCTGTAAGGAAGTAGGCTGCAGGTGGGACAGAGGGCTGTTCAAATGCAGAAAATATTGCAGCAAGAGGGGCTGGGCTCAAAACAGGAAAAGAGCAGAAATCAGACCGCGGGTCTGTGGCAGATCAGAACAGGCCGACCGCGGGTTTAAGGGAAACAGTGGCGGTCAGGTCGCGGCTATCGGGCCAATAGTTGCAGTCGGGACGCAGGAAACAGGGGAAAAGGCACAGTCGGGTCGTGGCAAAATGGCTAACAGGCGCAGTCGGGACGCGCGAAAGAGGCAGGAAGCCGCAGTCGCGACGCAGGAAAAAGGCCGACAGGCGCAGTCAGATCGCGGCAAACAGGATGATTAGCCACTGTCGGATCGCAGGTAACAGACTTGAATCTGCCGGCAGAGCGTCGGAAGCAGTCTGAGAGCCACGGTCGGATCGTGGGTAAAGGCCTGAAAGGCGCGGTCGGGACGCGACTGTAGAGGGAAAAAGACGCGGTATGCGGCGGCCGAAAGGGACAGCCGAAAGGAAAAAATTTAAAAAACGGAAACCAGAAATTCGAAAACTAGTGGAGTCGCCAAAACTGTAGCTAGGGTTTTACCCCTAGCTTGTGCCAATGAGCACCTACTAAGGAGAATGGACTCCTTAGTAGCAGTTCAACATATTAAACTAATTATGCAATAAACAAAAAAAATTAAATTATTTCTAATACAAGCATGAAGCATAAACACCAAAATGAAAGAATGACTTTGTATTGATGTTACCTTGAGTGTCAAGGTTGGTGAAGCCCTTTGCAGTGTCCAATAGGATGCTCCAAGCTTCAAGAATGCTCCTTCTCCTTCTCCAATGTTGGGAATGGGCCAAAGGTGGCTCTCAAGGTGAAAATAGTTCAAAGGTGAACTAGGGTTTCGAGAGAGATTTTGGCAGAGTAAGGGTGCTTGTGATTGTGGATGTGGAATAAGGGATCTCCATCACCTATTTATAGTTTTTTGGTGGTGGAGTGCTGACCCATGGTTTTGGGAAACACATGGTTTTAGGCAGCTGTATAGGGTTTTTTCCTCCTTTTCCTCATTATTTTATATTTTTATTCCCTTTTTAGGGGATTTTTGCTATTTTTGGAGGAAAAGGGGGTTTTTTAGCCTTTTTTAGGCTATTTTGATGGTTTTGTGGCCTTTTGGAGGCATTTTAGGCCTTTTGGAGGCTTTTTAATGGGTTTTTTTGGGATTTTTAATGGAAATATGGTAGGAAAATGGACAAATGAGTCATATAATGTGGTAAATGAGCTAGTGAGCACTTTTTGGGTGTTAACACCACTTTCTGCTAATCTTTTCCTTGCTTATGCCAACTGTTCTTCTAAAATGATTTTCTCTTTTTCACAATGATCTTTTTCATCAGAAAGCTTTAACATTTTAGCAGTAACATCATTGACTTCATTAGATAATTCTTCTTTTTCTTTTTCCAATATTGTCAATTCTGCTCCTTGGATAAGTACAGTGTCTGGAATTTTTAATTTTCGTCTCAACATCTGGATCGTATCGTCTTTCTCTTTGAGCAGTTTGGTTGCTGCACCTCCTTCTTTATTTATCAAATCTACTTGCAATTTTTTAATCTGTTGCTGTCGAGACTTATTCTCTGCCTTCTCCTGTCTCAACTGATTATTCAATTTATACACTGAACTTTTCAACTTGTCTGCCCTTAATATGGCCCCCAAATAATCTGAATATATGACTTCTCCAGTTTGTCTATGTAATACAATTTTATCCGGGGCATTTATTTTAGACAAATCTATATTCATTTCTGAAATCTTATTTTTTGTGACAACTGAAAATTTCAAGGAATTTTCTCTGATATTTCTGCTAGTAAATAAGCTTACCTCAGTATTAGATATACTTCTAACCTTCGGAAACAATTGAATGGTTTGTTTCGCGGACTCCTGTTTATTTCGAATATGCTCATCAAACACATCCATGATATTTTGGGGTCTATTTACATCACCCTCTACAGGGGTTTCTTCAATGTTGTACTCTTTAACTGTAACCTCTGGTATTTCTTCTTCAGCTGTTTTAGCCTCTTCTGAAACTGTTGTTAACTCTTGTGGTTCATTCATTTTCAATCTTTTTCCTCTTTCTGTTTCTTCATCTTCAATGATCATTATGTCCTGTATGGGTCTTTTAGATCCAACCAATGCAATATCTATTTCGCTTTATGTCTTTGTTGTTGTGTCAATCAATGCCATTTCTTTGTCGGATGTATCCGGAATGGTTTCTTCTTTATATTCTAGCCAATTGGCTCTGTCCGACATTCCTTCAACAATCTGATGGTTCAGGGCCTTGATACGATGCTCCGTTCTTCGTTTTGATATGATGTTTAACGGGACATACTCCATAGATGTATCTGTCTCAAAATTCATATCCTTCAACAACTTCTCTATATACACAACAGCATTCTTATTCTTTATTGTGAACGGACCAAATGTGAATGGGTATTTAATGTCTGTTGCTTGTCTGTGAACCAAAAAATTGTTATCTTCCACAATCAACTTTTGTCTTAAGAACTCCAAGGCAAAAATCCTTAAAGTAAGAAAAGCTGGTAACACATAGGGTTTATGTCTGAATCCATATAATCTGATTACTGTACTGTCTTTCGACAAAAACCAATCCCCTGTCGCGTATTCTGTACTCAATTGCATGGATGCCTGCATTTCCAGTAGTACTCTAGGCGGATTTTTTCCAAAAATCATTCTATAAATCTCTGAGAGCATGTAATTGATGTAATTGAACATGTTATTTTCTAGTAAAGTCGTGAAAATGATTTCTGGGAACTGCAACTCGTCTTGACTGGCTATCATAATCATTTTCATCAAAAAGGCCTGAACCCTGAAATGTCTGAGAGTGGGAAAATTGACCATCTGGTCATGAATCTTTTCTGTTAGAAATGCTTCAAAATTAAGTCGAGGGATTTGATTTTCATCAATCCCTGACTGGATTGTACTCATTTTGTACAACATACTCAATTGAAACTCGGATACATACAAATCCGTATCCAAACCTAGAACTAAGGCCAATAATGTCAAAACTAACTGGGTATTTTCATTAAAAAGATTGATATCTATAGGGTATGGGACCTCCAAAATGCTGGTCTCTGGCTTGAGACATGATGACAAAAACATTTCCCTATCATTTTGAGAAACGTGATGATAATTTTCAATAATGGAGACTTCAAAAAAACCTCAGGGTCAAGTGTTTGGGAACAATCTACTTCTAGGGCTTTAATTAACTCTGCTGGTTTTATTTCGCAAATGACTCGGGTTTTTTTGTTGTTTAGAACGACTTTTTCTTCCCGGGAGTAATTTTCATGATACGAATTCTGGGAAAAAAGGGATTTGGTCGGGGCAAAAGGCTATCAAAGACGACTGGTGAACTTCGTGGGGGTCTGTCCCTTCCTTTAACAATTCAGACAACCTAATTTTTATATTAGAGACTGGAACCCTAATTAGGGTATCGTAGACGTCTTCGTCTCTATCCTCTAGGGATTCTTTTGATTTAAAAACGTCTATATTGTGCACAGTCTCCATTTAAATGTTTCTTTAAACAAAATTCTGTTTAAAAAGTAGGACAGGTCACCAGACCCTACCTGTATGTACCCGCCTTTCGCCTTCTGTCGCAATCGCAGACCTCCACCAGTCTTCAGAGCTCTCTAGGATAGCGACACATGCAGAATGCCGTTATGTGGAGCCCCTTTTGTTTTATATAAGTCTTTTAAATTAACTTCCCTGCACCTTTATGAATGCGGTTCATATCTAACCGTTGATCTCGAGACTTTGTTTTGGGCCGTCAGATCTCATCTCCCTTTATTCCATCTAGTGGTATCAGCGATCAAAAAGCTATTTTTTTCTCCGATTTATTCCCTGCGCGGATCAACCACCCACTGACACCTGTTAGAGTGGTTTATTCTCTGCGGCTGCTCTTCGTCATATCCAGTGTGCACCTTCCTAGATGCGGATGAAACAATGGCCGTTGATTTGATTAAGGTTTATATCAGCCCTCCGATTGCTACAAAGTATAACGCCATGTGCTATGACCCTTCCGAGTTTTCTTCACCCGCCACATGTCAGGTCCCACCTTGCCACGTACTATAGCCTCTCCACGTTTCCATGTTGGGTGGTTCCGCCTGGCGCTATGGTGGTTTCCGATACCACCATATCACATATGCGGAGGGATGAGGTTCGGACACGTGCCCCGGTGGTAGTAATTCCGCTACCGCCCACAACTATTTGCCGATGATCACTTTGGCGATGCGGGGAGTGATATTAGCCGTAGATCTTGATCTCTATCATCTCCGCCGGTGAAACTTGGTCGGGATTTAATCCTTTCCTAAATTTTCTTTCGAACTTTGTAAATGTGGGTTTTTCCTTTATGTTTTTGTATTGCAAACCTTTATTCAACCCTTTTGTGGTGATTTCTTCTCCTTTAGGACATTTTAGCAAAACTTTTTAAGAGTTAGGTTTTTCTCAGACATGGTGTCAACAACTAGCTCCAACTGGGGATGCTATCCTCCCTGTGAGGTAGCAAAGAACATTGTAGACCAAGTGCCTGATCCATTGGGCTGCATTCAAACAACTTTTTTTTTTTTTTGAATATTTACACTGTACAAAAAAAAAAACTCTCTTTCACTTCTATCTATTAGGAAAGATAATGCTTGAGGTGTCTCCCATTTACTGGTCCTCTAGGATAAAATTCTCCATTGCAATTTTTTAAGATAAATGCATTTTCTCCTTGACATCCTGCAACAATATATGGTCCTTTCCATAAATGCTCAAACTTTCCATGGTGATCTTCATTTCTGGAGTCCCACTTCAAAACCAAATCATTTATCTGAATATCCCTTTCCTTAACTTTTCTGTCAAAAGTTTTCTTCATTTTTTCCTGATGCATTTGAGTTCTGTTATATGCTTTTTCTCTGAATTCATGCAATTCTATCATTTGATTTATTCTTCTTTGCATATGGTTTGGTTCTTCATCGACTTCTTGTAATAATTTCATAACTGGCAATCCCAACGAAACGAGGAAAATGACCTCTGTGCCATACACCAACTGGAAAGGGGAAGTGCCAATTGCTCTCTTTGTACTGATTCTATCTTCCCACAAAGCGTATTTCAGTTTAGTGTGCCATGCCCTCTTGTTATCTTCCAGCAACCTCTTTAAGATTCTCACTAAACTTTTATTTGAAGATTCGGCCAATCCATTTCCTTGTGGATAATAAGCAGTGGAATGATTTAGATGTATGTGATATTTATAACAAAAACTTATCATATTTTTCGACTTGAACGCTGGGGCATTATCTGTCACTATCCTTTTAGGAAAACCAAACCTGGACAAAATGTTTTCTTCCAAAAAGTTCATAATCATTGTTTCTGTAGCATTTCTGGTTGGGATGGCCTCAATCCATTTTGTGAAGTAATCTGTAGCAGTCAAAATCCACTTATGTTGCCCTGAAGAATTTGGGTTAATCTCACCAATACAATCTAACCCCCACTGTTGGAAAGGTGCTTCAACTGAAATAGGTTTCAACGGAAATGGCAATAGTTCTCTTTTTCCATCAAAAATTTGACATTCATGGCATTTCGTTATTTCTTTATACACGTCTAAATACATGCTAGGCCAATAAAAACTAGATCTAAGAATCTTGTTTACTGTAGCTTTCCATGAATGGTGTCCTCCACACATACCTTTATGAAATTCCACCATAATATGCTGCGCTTCATTCTCTAATAGACAATTCAACAGGATTCCTCCTGGATCTTTCCAAAACAAATTTCCATCTAATATACAAAACTTTGCTGCTTTCAATTTTACTGATCTTGCCCTAGTTTTTTCCATATTAGCAGGTGCTTGGAGATTCTGCAAAACATATACAATATCTACGTACCAGGGGGATAAAGAGAAATCTTCAATTATATGTGAATTTGGAACATTTTCGGTGGAAGTTTCAGAAATAAAATTCATACTGAGAGAATCCCAATTTGTTTTTGTCATCATTTTAGCCAAACCTTGACCCTTTATCAGTTTTGTAGGTTTAATGTCCAGGTCATATTCCAATAACACGACTATCCATTTTGCTCTTTTCCCCTCAGGATCTGGCTGGGTAAGAATGTCTTTCACTGCTGCTGATGGAACATGTGCTATTGTACGAGAATGCAAAATATATATCCTGAAATCTTTCAATGCTTTCACTAGAGCATAAGCTTGTTTCTCCATGATGTTGTATTTTAATTCTGCATCTCTCAGAATCTTACTAAAAAATGCAATTGGTTGTTCCACTCCTTCTGGATTCTTTTGTAGCAATACCCCAACTACTGTGTGTTCTGATGCATAAGTAAACATAATGAAATCTTTTGTATAATATGGACTTATCAACACTGGTGCTTTAGTCAATGCCTTTTTAATGTTATTAAAGGATTGTGTTGCTTCTTCAGTCCACTTAATTTCCTTGTCTTTTCTTAGCATTTCGGTTATGTTTCTCAGAATTTCAGCAAAACTAGGAATGAACCTTCTTAACCAATTTACCCTTCCAATAAAAGACTGAATCTCCTTTTTGCTCCTGGGGATTCCCACCTTTTGTATCGCAGATACTCTCTCCGGGTCAATTTTAATGCCTTCTTTTGATATGATATGTCCCAATAATCTTCCTTCCTCCATGCAAAAATGAGATTTCTTTGGATTTAGAGAAATCCCAAATCTTCTACATTTTATAAAAACTCTTTCCAGATGCTTCCAATGGTCAGCAGCATTTTTTGAATAAACAGTGATATCATCCATGTATACTACCACAATTTTGTCCCTTTCATCTGCAAATGCAATATCCATGGCTCTCTGAAAAGTTGCGCCTGCATTCATCAAACCAAATGGCGTTTTGGCGTACATAAATGTTCCCCATGGAGTAGTAAAAGCAATTTTTTCTTGATCTTCTGGATGAACTTTAATTTGATTATAACCTGAGAAACCGTCTAACATGGAAATTCTTTCAGCCCCCACAACTTGTTGTAAAACCTGATCCATTTTAGGGAGTGGATAATTATCTTTCAAAGAAGCTCTGTTCAAATTTCTAAAATCCACGCACAGCCTTATTTCACCATTCTTTTTCCTCACTGGTACTAGGTTAGCTAACCACTTGGAAAACCTCAAGGACACAATTATCTTGGCATCAAACAGCTTTCTCACCTCTTTTTCTATCACTGGCAGCAACTTGGGATTTATTCTTCTTAATTTCTGTTTAAAAGGCTTTTCATCTAGTTTGATTGGAATTGTATGTTGTATAACAGAAACATCATATTCCTTCAGGTCTTCGTAGCTCCAAGCAAAAACATCAGAGAATCTCTTCATCACTTCCACACTTTTATCTTCTTCCTTTCTTGGTAATTTCTTGGAAAGCTTTACCAACTTGGGATCTTTTTCTGAACCTAAATTGTAATCTTTTACATCTTCAGGTCTAGGTTCTATCTTTGGATTTTTCACCACATCATTTTTATCAAATAATTTTTCTAAAGGAATCAAGCCTCTAGGGATAACATTATTCTTCAGTTGAATTATATCCTTACCTCCAATCCTCTGCCTGAACCTTTCTGTTTCTTCCGGAGAATCCACTTCATCTGGACCAATTTCATCAACTTTTGCATCAATGGACCTGTAATTGAATTCATCTGTCATTTCCAAAAAGCGTTTAATCTGTTGATCATCCTCAAAAACCTGCCAATGTTTGATATTGTCTGGGATAGATGGTCTATGTATGACCTCAATATCATATTTATTTTTAGAAAAGATGGGAGTTTTGAATGCTGCTCCTGCAGTGGCCAAAGAATCTGCTACAGTGTTGCTAACTCTGGGAATATAAACAACATCATGTTCATCGAAAAAAATTTCCAGTAAGTCCCACACTTCATTCCTATAGGACCTCATTTTAGGGTGTTTGGTCTGATAAATAGCTTTTACCTGATTTATAACCAATTCGGAATCTCCAAACACTTCAATCCTTTTAGCTTTTAAATCTCTCAACACGTTCAATCCCAGAATCA
The DNA here is from genome assembly GCA_027924585.1 of Larix kaempferi. Taxonomy (NCBI): domain Eukaryota; kingdom Viridiplantae; phylum Streptophyta; class Pinopsida; order Pinales; family Pinaceae; genus Larix; species Larix kaempferi. The sequence goes on along the minus strand of BSBM01000138.1, from coordinate 14,649,483 downwards.
AAGCTTCATATTCTGCAACGTTGTTGGTACATTCAAAATTCAATTGATAAGAAAACATTAGGAATTCTTGATCAGGTGTAATTATCCATACTCCTGCACCAGCTCCTTCTCTGCTTCTAGCTCCATAAAAATGCATTGTCCAGGTCCCTTCTTTTCTGATCTTTTCTCTTAACAATCTTTCCTTTTCATTTTCTTTTGTTTCAATCAAATCAATCTTTTCTTTAGATTCAACATCATTGTACAAAATGCAAGAACCCAAATCTGTGTCTACTGCATATATAGCATGTTTGTCATGTTCTTTTAAATCACTTACCAAATAAGCAGCCATCTTTTCAGCGTATAATCTTCTGTGTACCCCCAGTACCGAAATAGTAGCAAAAGACATATCCATCTACAAAGTTCCTTTTAACTTTGAGGCCCATGACCTTGACAGTAACATACCAAACTTCGTTGGAATGTCAGCAACCACCACATCCATAAGAATACCTTTGGCCGGTATTTTACTAAGATTGATTGTCAAATCTTTTATCAGCCCTAAACATTTAACTTTCCTTGAATCAAAAGAAAATAAATCATCATATGGTCTTGTGATTTCCAATCCCAAAGATTCTACTACAAGTTTTGGCATCAGATTATGAGAAGCTCCTGAATCCAACATACAATTATGCACAACTTTATCATGAATATTCAAATTCACATAGAAAGGAGAAACTTCTTCAGCACTATTATCTTCCATTCTTGAACCCAGGTAGATATTAGGAGTATCATCATCTAATTCCAAAGTATCTATTTCCACTCGATTTTCGACCTGCATCATCTTGAAGATTTGTTCCTTGTATTCTTTGTTCTTTAATATCTCATTGAAAGGTACAGAAATCTTGACTTTCGACATTTCATTCTGTATATTGAAAGGAACCAAATTTTTATCACCTTCCTTTATTGAATCTTTCTTGTTATCTGAAATAACTTTTGGCACCTCTTCAATTCTTTTCTTCTCGTTTGCTGTTCATGCTGACTAGTAGAAGGTTTATCTGCAATTCCTTTTGATTTGCCCATTGGTTCTTTTCCTTTGTCTATTGTAACTTCTCGATTTCTAAGATTTATTTTTCTTTGAAGATCATTTATAGAATTTTGGTAACCAATCTGGTATTGATCAATTTTTGTTTCCAAATTACAACATTCTCCTTCTGCAAGGAACATATCATGTTCTTGTTTGGTCAAATATACTTCTGAATCGGAACTACTACAATGGTGAATATCACTCTCAGGTATCTCCTCTTCTACTCCTCCGGCAATATAATTTTCAGGGAAAGGAGGTCTGATTTGATCTTCTTCTGCATTCCTTGGGTTTCGCTGATCTCTGGGCCTTGCAGTTGGAACAAAAGGTCTCCTAAATTTTGGGTTTCTGATTTGAGGTTCTGCTTGTTCCTTATTAGGAGCTTTGTTATCCACCACTAACCTTTCTAACAACTTTTCCATGGTTTTCATCATTGCTTCAAATTTTACATCTGTAGAGGAAGAAGAGGATGCTGCATTTTGATTTTCTTCTCTAATCTTCTTTCTGTCTATATATCTATGTCTCATCTTTCCAGAATCCATCATATTAGCTTCAACTTCTACAACATCTTTCATCATTATTTCCAAAGTAGTAGATCTTCTTTCTCTTAATGTGCATGAAAAATCACCTTCAAAAGCATCTGCATAATGTAACTTGGCTGCTCCCACTAGAGGTTTTATATCTGTAGGGATAGAATTATAGACCTTCATAAATCTGGCAGAGAACTCTTGAACTGACTCAAAACCTCCTTTTTTTAGATTATTATACTTGTCAACACCTGTGAAGGATTTTTCTGGTCTTCCCATCTTTCGATAAAAAGAGTTGTAAAGGCATCATAATTAGCAATTGATCCCGCAGCTAAAGCTCTAAACCATTTTTTGACTTCACCTCTTAAGCTTTGAGCAAACAGCCTCATTTTTGCATCATCATAATCCACTTCTTCCAAATCAATGAAATCACTAAAGTTATCAACATGTTGCTGTGCAGTATAACTACCCTCATTATCAAAAGTAAAGATTCTCTGTGCATAATTTTGAGGCAAGTCATGTAAAATCGCGGGCAAAACCAATGGGGCGAATCTGGAAGCCATAGGTGGTGGATTATAAGGTGGAACAACCATGGCCTGTTGTCTATTACTTTGCACAGGTATTCTTTGGGCTTTGGATATCCTGGACTGTACCCTTTCAGATTTTTGTAAATTTTCCCAAACAGATTTTAGAGAATAATCTTACAAACTTTTTGGATCAACTTTTGTTTCTTTCAAATCAGAATCTGACTTAGTTCTAAGCAAAATCTTTTCACTTGAACCAATATTTTCTTCCTCAAACAGATTTTCTTGCAAAGAAGGAAATATATTTGAAAACTGAGAAACACCTTCTTTCGTCTTGCCTTTCCCTCTCTCAGTCTTGAGGAGCTTTTCTGGATTATCCACGCCTGAGAAGAACTGCAAACCAAGATTTCTTCTTGTAGCCACAATGTCTTTCTTAGAATATCTTCAAAAAACCTTCAGAAATTGTCACAAGTGAAGTCACCAGGGCAATATCTACAACCAACTTATTTCAAACTTCCTTGCCCAAGAAATTTGACCTTTCTTTGTCGTTTCTCCCAGGGAAAATTTCACTTTCGTTCCCCGGCAACGGCGCCAAAATGTTAGCACTTAGATTTTATTCCGGTTGTAAAAGAATAACACCTAAAGTAACCTATTTCAAACCAAGCTTTAGGTAGAAAACTCAGCCATTTTTCCACCAGAGAGGGCTCTCTCACAACACATATACAAGGACTGAAAAATATAAAAGTTCTCTCAAATTTTCTCAAAAGGATTTTCTGGTTGAAAAGGAGAACAAGAAACGTTGGGCATGGAGTCAAAGTTTCAAATATACAATATGCCAGTAAGAGATTTATACCAAACAGATTTCCACAGAGGCAAGATAGCAATCATATTACAGTCAATTTGATTTTTACAGGTGGTATAGAAAGAAATAATGACATTCCATCAACAACAGGCATCTAACTAGGATGAATCCATTTTCAACTTTGGAGAATATAATGAATATTTAAATGCAATAAAATGAGGCACAACCAGTATGAATCTCGGATTATTTCAGATGTTCATTTAAATATAGAAGAAAGACATAATGGAAGATATAACAAGGGAAAAGAACATGCACATATAAAGATAAAGGAAAAAGAAACTGTAAAGCTGATCAACACATGAATCTCTGGTCTCAAAAAATGGGTATTTTCACTGTACTGCCTTTACTTATAAAAAAATAGATCTCCAAACATACACTGTCTCTCAAAAAACTTCCAACCTCTTCAACAATGACTTTCATTGTTTTTATACAAAATTCGGAAGAAGCTTGACATAACTGCTTCTTCTAACTAATAACTAAAAATACCTTAACTTAAAAGATAACTGTCTTTGAGCAATAGATAACTGTCTTCAAATAATATTAGAAATTTAAAATAAAAGTATCCTTTTTGCCACTTGGAAAAAATTTTGAATATCATCTTTTCACCACTTGGAGAGATTTTTGAAAGCCTCTATGAATGGACAGAATATCTTGTCCTTCCATATTTTTTCACATAATTCCACTGGTCGGCCGTGGGTAAGTCGTAGTTGGTCATTTCCTTCACCAAGACTCGCATTTCAACATGACCTGCATAAGAAACAGGAAGAAGATTTCCACAGGTTGAGATTAGCATATTTAAAATTTCAAACTCCTCTCATATTTTCTCCATTAAAATTTTCCCTGTAAGCATATGATCCAGCTGCTGGAACTTTCTGTGATCCATCCTTATATCAAACAACAATATCTTATACTCATTTGGAGGAATTAATTCATTATTTTCATTCCAAAAAGCAGGGAACCCTTTGTTTACTAATTTTTCAAATTGCTTTTTGAACTTTACTACTTCTTCCCGTATTTCTCCAGCTTTAGCTTCAACATTCTCAACATGCGAGTATTTCCCCAAGATCCTTCTGGCCCATGTGATGACTGAAATTCTGTTTGTTATATTCATGGCTATCAGGTCTGCCTCAGTTAGACTGTTTAAAAAGGTTATTGCTTTCTGGGCTACGTCTTTTGGCTTTTTATTTAAGTTCTCCCTGACTGCTCTACAACTTTCGAAGGCATCTTTGACCACCTTTTCTTTGACTCTTATGTAATCCAGATATGGTCTTAGTTTCTCAACTTCTTTTATAATTTTGTCCCACACCAGGTGTTTACAACCTTGCATAGCAGCTTTCCCTGTCACATGAGCTGCTAATCCTTTATTATTATTACTTAATTCCTGATTTTGTGTCTGCAAAGTTTTTATTTCCTTATTTTTTATTTCATTCTCTTATGTCAGCTTCTGTATTTCAATCTTCAATTCTTTGATTTCATTTTCTTTCAAGCTTACTTGGGACATGGCCTGTAAAATTCCATCTACTCCAGTTTTATCTTCTTCTGTGCCTGTTTGTACTTGATGCTGACCACTTTCTGCTAATCTTTTCCTTTGCTTATGCCAACTGTTCTTCTAAAATGATTTTCTCTTTTTCACAATGATCTTTTTCATCAGAAAGCTTTAACATTTTAGCAGTAACATCATTGACTTCATTAGATAATTCTTCTTTTTATTTTTCCAATATTGTCAATTCTGCTCCTTGGATAAGTACAGTGTCTGGAATTTTTAATTTTCGTCTCAACATCTGGATCGTATCGTCTTTCTCTTTGAGCAGTTTGGTTGTTGCACCTCCTTCTTTATTTATCAAATCTACTTGCAATTTTTTAATCTGTTGCTGTCGAGACTTATTCTCTGCCTTCTCCTGTCTCAACTGATTATTCAATTTATCCACTAAAATTTTCAACTTGTCTGCCCTTAATATGGCCCCCAAATAATCTGAATATATGACTTCTCCAGTTTGTCTATGTAATAAAATTTTATCTGGGGCATTTATTTTAGACAAATCTATATTCATTTCTGAAATATTATTTTTTGTGACAACTGAAAATTTCAAGGAATTTTCTCTGATATTTCTGCTAGTAAATAAGCTTACCTCAGTATTAGATATACTTCTAACCTTCGGAAACAATTGACTGGTTTGTTTCGCGGACTCCTGTTTATTTCGACTATGCTCATCAAACACATCCATGATATTCTGGGGTCTATTTACATCACCCTCTACAGGGGTTTCTTCAATGTTGTACTCTTTAACTGTAACCTCTGGTATTTCTTCTTCAGCTGTTTTAGCCTCTTCTGAAACTGTTGTTAACTCTTGTGGTTCATTCATTTTCAATCTTTTTCCTCTTTCTGTTTCTTCATCTTCAATGATCATTATGTCCTGTATGGGTCTTTTAGATCCAACCCTAATTAGGGTATCGTAGACGTCTTCGTCTCTATCCTCTAGGGATTCTTTTGATTTAAAAACGTCTATATTGTGCACAGTCTCCATTTAAATGTTTCTTTAAACAAAATTCTGTTTAAAAAGTAGGACAGGTCACCAGACCCTACCTGTATGTACCCGCCTTTCGCCTTCTGTCGCAATCGCAGACCTCCACCAGTCTTCAGAGCTCTCTAGGATAGCGACACATGCAGAATGCCGTTATGTGGAGCCCCTTTTGTTTTATATAAGTCTTTTAAATTAACTTCCCTGCACCTTTATGAATGCGGTTCATATCTAACCGTTGATCTCGAGACTTTGTTTTGGGCCGTCAGATCTCATCTCCCTTTATTCCATCTAGTGGTATCAGCGATCAAAAAGCTATTTTTTTCTCCGATTTATTCCCTGCATGGATCAACCACCCACTGACACCTGCTAGAGTGGTTTATTCTCTGCGGCTGCTCTTCGTCATATCCAGTGTGCACCTTCCTAGATGCGGATGAAACAATGGCCGTTGATTTGATTAAGGTTTATATCAGCCCTCCGATTGCTACAAAGTATAACGCCATGTGCTATGACCCTTCCGAGTTTTCTTCACCCGCCACATGTCAGGTCCCACCTTGCCACGTACTATAGCCTCTCCACGTTTCCATGTTGGGTGGTTCCGCCTGGCGCTATGGTGGTTTCCGATACCACCATATCACATATGCGGAGGGATGAGGTTCGGACACGTGCCCCGGTGGTAGTAATTCCGCTACCGCCCACAACTATTTGCCGACGATCACTTTGGCGATGCGGGGAGTGATATTAGCCATAGATCTTGATCTCTATCATCTCCGCCGGTGAAACTTGGTCGGGATTTAATCCTTTCCTAAATTTTCTTTCGGACTTTGTAAATGTGGGTTTTTCCTTTATGTTTTTGTATTGCAAACCTTTATTCAACCCTTTTGTGGTGATTTCTTCTCCTTTAGGACATTTTAGCAAAACTTTTTAAGAGTTAGGTTTTTCTCAGACATGGTGTCAACAACTAGCTCCAACTGGGGATGCTATCCTCCCTGTGAGGTAGCAAAGAACATTGTAGACCAAGTGCCTGATCCATTGGGCTGCATTCAAACAACTTTTTTTTTTTTTTGAATATTTACACTGTACAAAAAAAAAAACTCTCTTTCACTTCTATCTATTAGGAAAGATAATGCTTGAGGTGTCTCCCATTTACTGGTCCTCTAGGATAAAATTCTCCATTGCAATTTTTTAAGATAAATGCATTTTCTCCTTGACATCCTGCAACAATATATGGTCCTTTCCATAAATGCTCAAACTTTCCATGGTGATCTTCATTTCTGGAGTCCCACTTCAAAACCAAATCATTTATCTGAATATCCCTTTCCTTAACTTTTCTGTCAAAAGTTTTCTTCATTTTTTCCTGATGCATTTGAGTTCTGTTATATGCTTTTTCTCTGAATTCATGCAATTCTATCATTTGATTTATTCTTCTTTGCATATGGTTTGGTTCTTCATCGACTTCTTGTAATAATTTCATAACTGGCAATCCCAACGAAACGAGGAAAATGACCTCTGTGCCATACACCAACTGGAAAGGGGAAGTGCCAATTGCTCTCTTTGTACTGATTCTATCTTCCCACAAAGCGTATTTCAGTTTAGTGTGCCATGCCCTCTTGTTATCTTCCAGCAACCTTTTTAAGATTCTCACTAAACTTTTATTTGAAGATTCGGCCAATCCATTTCCTTGTGGATAATAAGCAGTGGAATGATTTAGATGTATGTGATATTTATAACAAAAACTTATCATATTTTTCGACTTGAACGCTGGGGCATTATCTGTCACTATCCTTTTAGGAAAACCAAACCTGGACAAAATGTTTTCTTCCAAAAAGTTCATAATCATTGTTTCTGTAGCATTTCTGGTTGGGATGGCCTCAATCCATTTTGTGAAGTAATCTGTAGCAGTCAAAATCCACTTATGTTGCCCTGAAGAATTTGGGTTAATCTCACCAATACAATCTAACCCCCACTGTTGGAAAGGTGCTTCAACTGAAATAGGTTTCAACGGAAATGGCAATAGTTCTCTTTTTCCATCAAAAATTTGACATTCATGGCATTTCGTTATTTCTTTATACACGTCTAAATACATGCTAGGCCAATAAAAACTAGATCTAAGAATCTTGTTTACTGTAGCTTTCCATGAATGGTGTCCTCCACACATACCTTTATGAAATTCCACCATAATATGCTGCGCTTCATTCTCTAATAGACAATTCAACAGGATTCCTCCTGGATCTTTCCAAAACAAATTTCCATCTAATATACAAAACTTTGCTGCTTTCAATTTTACTGATCTTGCCCTAGTTTTTTCCATATTAGCAGGTGCTTGGAGATTCTGCAAAACATATACAATATCTACGTACCAGGGGGATAAAGAGAAATCTTCAATTATATGTGAATTTGGAACATTTTCGGTGGAAGTTTCAGAAATAAAATTCATACTGAGAGAATCCCAATTTGTTTTTGTCATCATTTTAGCCAAACCTTGACCCTTTATCAGTTTTGTAGGTTTAATGTCCAGGTCATATTCCAATAACACGACTATCCATTTTGCTCTTTTCCCCTCAGGATCTGGCTGGGTAAGAATGTCTTTCACTGCTGCTGATGGAACATGTGCTATTGTACGAGAATGCAAAATATATATCCTGAAATCTTTCAATGCTTTCACTAGAGCATAAGCTTGTTTCTCCATGATGTTGTATTTTAATTCTGCATCTCTCAGAATCTTACTAAAAAATGCAATTGGTTGTTCCACTCCTTCTGGATTCTTTTGTAGCAATACCCCAACTACTGTGTGTTCTGATGCATAAGTAAACATAATGAAATCTTTTGTATAATATGGACTTATCAACACTGGTGCTTTAGTCAATGCCTTTTTAATGTTATTAAAGGATTGTGTTGCTTCTTCAGTCCACTTAATTTCCTTGTCTTTTCTTAGCATTTCGGTTATGTTTCTCAGAATTTCAGCAAAACTAGGAATGAACCTTCTTAACCAATTTACCCTTCCAATAAAAGACTGAATCTCCTTTTTGCTCCTGGGGATTCCCACCTTTTGTATCGCAGATACTCTCTCCGGGTCAATTTTAATGCCTTCTTTTGATATGATATGTCCCAATAATCTTCCTTCCTCCATGCAAAAATGAGATTTCTTTGGATTTAGAGAAATCCCAAATCTTCTACATTTTATAAAAACTCTTTCCAGATGCTTCCAATGGTCAGCAGCATTTTTTGAATAAACAGTGATATCATCCATGTATACTACCACAATTTTGTCCCTTTCATCTGCAAATGCAATATCCATGGCTCTCTGAAAAGTTGCGCCTGCATTCATCAAACCAAATGGCGTTTTGGCGTACATAAATGTTCCCCATGGAGTAGTAAAAGCAATTTTTTCTTGATCTTTTGGATGAACTTTAATTTGATTATAACCTGAGAAACCGTCTAACATGGAAATTCTTTCAGCCCCCACAACTTGTTGTAAAACCTGATCCATTTTAGGGAGTGGATAATTATCTTTCAAAGAAGCTCTGTTCAAATTTCTAAAATCCACGCACAGCCTTATTTCACCATTCTTTTTCCTCACTGGTACTAGGTTAGCTAACCACTTGGAAAACCTCAAGGACACAATTATCTTGGCATCAAACAGCTTTCTCACCTCTTTTTCTATCACTGGCAGCAACTTGGGATTTATTCTTCTTAATTTCTGTTTAAAAGGCTTTTCATCTAGTTTGATTGGAATTGTATGTTGTATAACAGAAACATCATATTCCTTCAGGTCTTCGTAGCTCCAAGCAAAAACATCAGAGAATCTCTTCATCACTTCCACACTTTTATCTTCTTCCTTTCTTGGTAATTTCTTGGAAAGCTTTACCAACTTGGGATCTTTTTCTGAACCTAAATTGTAATCTTTTACATCTTCAGGTCTAGGTTCTATCTTTGGATTTTTCACCACATCATTTTTATCAAATAATTTTTCTAAAGGAATCAAGCCTCTAGGGATAACATTATTCTTCAGTTGAATTATATCCTTACCTCCAATCCTCTGCCTGAACCTTTCTGTTTCTTCCGGAGAATCCACTTCATCTGGACCAATTTCATCAACTTTTGCATCAATGGACCTGTAATTGAATTCATCTGTCATTTCCAAAAAGCGTTTAATCTGTTGATCATCCTCAAAAACCTGCCAATGTTTGATATTGTCTGGGATAGATGGTCTATGTATGACCTCAATATCATATTTATTTTTAGAAAAGATGGGAGTTTTGAATGCTGCTCCTGCAGTGGCCAAAGAATCTGCTATAGTGTTGCTAACTCTGGGAATATAAACAACATCATGTTCATCGAAAAAAATTTCCAGTAAGTCCCACACTTCATTCCTATAGGACCTCATTTTAGGGTGTTTGGTCTGATAAATAGCTTTTACCTGATTTATAACCAATTCGGAATCTCCAAACACTTCAATCCTTTTAGCTTTTAAATCTCTCAACACGTTCAATCCCAGAATCAAAGCTTCATATTCTGCAACGTTGTTGGTACATTCAAAATTCAATTGATAAGAAAACATTAGGAATTCTTGATCAGGTGTAATTATCCATACTCCTGCACCAGCTCCTTCTCTGCTTCTAGCTCCATAAAAATGCATTGTCCAGGTCCCTTCTTTTCTGATCTTTTCTCTTAACAATCTTTCCTTTTCATTTTCTTTTGTTTCAATCAAATCAATCTTTTCTTTAGATTCAACATCATTGTACAAAATGCAAGAACCCAAATCTGTGTCTACTGCATATATAGCATGTTTGTCAGGTTCTTTTAAATCACTTACCAAATAAGCAGCCATCTTTTCAGCGTATAATCTTCTGTGTACCCCCAGTACCGAAATAGTAGCAAAAGACATATCCATCTACAAAGTTCCTTTTAACTTTGAGGCCCATGACCTTGACAGTAACATACCAAACTTCGTTGGAATGTCAGCAACCACCACATCCATAAGAATACCTTTGGCCGGTATTTTACTAAGATTGATTGTCAAATCTTTTATCAGCCCTAAACATTTAACTTTCCTTGAATCAAAAGAAAATAAATCATCATATGGTCTTGTGATTTCCAATCCCAAAGATTCTACTACAAGTTTTGGCATCAGATTATGAGAAGCTCCTGAATCCAACATACAATTATGCACAACTTTATCATGAATATTCAAATTCACATAGAAAGGAGAAACTTCTTCAGCACTATTATCTTCCATTCTTGAACCCAGGTAGATATTAGGAGTATCATCATCTAATTCCAAAGTATCTATTTCCACTCGATTTTCGACCTGCATCATCTTGAAGATTTGTTCCTTGTATTCTTTGTTCTTTAATATCTCATTGAAAGGTACAGAAATCTTGACTTTCGACATTTCATTCTGTATATTGAAAGGAACCAAATTTTTATCACCTTCCTTTATTGAATCTTTCTTGTTATCTGAAATAACTTTTGGCACCTCTTCAATTCTTTTCTTCTCGTTTGCTGTTCATGCTGACTAGTAGAAGGTTTATCTGCAATTCCTTTTGATTTTCCCATTGGTTCTTTTCCTTTGTCTATTGTAACTTCTCGATTTCTAAGATTGATTTTTCTTTGAAGATCATTTATAGCATTTTGGTAACCAATCTGGTATTGATCAATTTTTGTTTCCAAATTACAACATTCTCCTTCTGCAAGGAACATATCATGTTCTTGTTTGGTCAAATATACTTCTGAATCGGAACTACTACAATGGTGAATATCACTCTCAGGTATCTCCTCTTCTACTCCTCCGGCAATATAATTTTCAGGGAAAGGAGGTCTGATTTGATCTTCTTCTGCATTCCTTGGGTTTCGCTGATCTTTGGGCCTTGCAGTTGGAACAAAAGGTCTCCTAAATTTTGGGTTTCTGATTTGAGGTTCTGCTTGTTCCTTATTAGGAGCTTTGTTATCCACCACTAACCTTTCTAACAACTTTTCCATGGTTTTCATCATTGCTTCAAATTTTACATCTGTAGAGGAAGAAGAGGATGCTGCATTTTGATTTTCTTCTCTAATCTTCTTTCTGTCTATATATCTATGTCTCATCTTTCCAGAAGCCATCATATTAGCTTCAACTTCTACAGCATCTTTCATCATTATTTCCAAAGTAGTAGATCTTCTTTCTCTTAATGTGCATGAAAAATCACCTTCAAAAGCATCTGCATAATGTAACTTGGCTGCTCCCACTAGAGGTTTTATATCTGTAGGGATAGAATTATAGACCTTCATAAATCTGGCAGAGAACTCTTGAACTGACTCAAAACCTCCTTTTTTTAGATTATTATACTGTGTCAACACCTGTGAAGGATTTTTCTGGTCTTCCCATCTTTCGATAAAAAGAGTTGTAAAGGCATCATAATTAGCAATTGATCCCGCAGCTAAAGCTCTAAACCATTTTTTGACTTCACCTCTTAAGCTTTGAGCAAATAGCCTCATTTTTGCATCATCATAATCCACTTCTTCCAAATCAATGAAATCACTAAAGTTATCAACATGTTGCTGTGCAGTATAACTACCCTCATTATCAAAAGTAAAGATTCTCTGTGCATAATTTTGAGGCAAGTCATGTAAAATCGCGGGCAAAACCAATGGGGCGAATCTGGAAGCCATAGGTGGTGGATTATAAGGTGGAACAACCATGGCCTGTTGTCTATTACTTTGCACAGGTATTCTTTGGGCTTTGGATATCCTGGACTGTACCCTTTCAGATTTTTGTAAATTTTCCCAAACAGATTTTAGAGAATAATCTTACAAACTTTTTGGATCAACTTTTGTTTCTTTCAAATCAGAATCTGACTTAGTTCTAAGCAAAATCTTTTCACTTGAACCAATATTTTCTTCCTCAAACAGATTTTCTTGCAAAGAAGGAAATATATTTGAAAACTGAGAAACACCTTCTTTCGTCTTGCCTTTCCCTCTCTCAGTCTTGAGGAGCTTTTCTGGATTATCCACGCCTGAGAAGAACTGCAAACCAGGATTTCTTCTTGTAGCCACAATGTCTTTCTTAGAATATCTTCAAAAAACCTTCAGAAATTGTCACAAGTGAAGTCGCCAGGGCAATATCTACAACCAACTTATTTCAAACTTCCTTGCCCAAGAAATTTGACCTTTCTTTGTCGTTTCTCCCAGGGAAAATTTCACTTTCGTTCCCCGGCAACGGCGCCAAAATGTTAGCACTTAGATTTTATTCCGGTTGTAAAAGAATAACACCTAAGGTAACCTATTTCAAACCAAGCTTTAGGTAGAAAACTCAGCCATTTTTCCACCAGAGAGGGCTCTCTCACAACACATATACAAGGACTGAAAAATATAAAAGTTCTCTCAAATTTTCTCAAAAGGATTTTCTGGTTGAAAAGGAGAACAAGAAACGTTGGGCATGGAGTCAAAGTTTCAAATATACAATATGCCAGTAAGAGATTTATACCAAACAGATTTCCACAGAGGCAAGATAGCAATCATATTACAGTCAATTTGATTTTTACAGGTGGTATAGAAAGAAATAATGACATTCCATCAACAACAGGCATCTAACTAGGATGAATCCATTGTCAACTTTGGAGAATATAATGAATATTTAAATGCAATAAAACGAGGCACAACCAGTATGAATCTCGGATTATTTCAGATGTTCATTTAAATATAGAAGAAAGACATAATGGAAGATATAACAAGGGAAAAGAACATGCACATATAAAGATAAAGGAAAAAGAAACTGTAAAGCTGATCAACACATGAATCTCTGGTCTCAAAAAATGGGTATTTTCACTGTACTGCCTTTACTTATAAAAAAATAGATCTCCAAACATACACTGTCTCTCAAAAAACTTCCAACCTCTTCAACAATGACTTTCATTGTTTTTATACAAAATTCGGAAGAAGCTTGACATAACTGCTTCTTCTAACTAATAACTAAAAATACCTTAACTTAAAAGATAACTGTCTTTGAGCAATAGATAACTGTCTTCAAATAATATTAGAAATTTAAAATAAAAGTATCCTTTTTGCCACTTGGAAAAAATTTTGAATATCATCTTTTCACCACTTGGAGAGATTTTTGAAAGCCTCTATGAATGGACAGAATATCTTGTCCTTCCATATTTTTTCACATAATTCCACTGGTCGGCCGTGGGTAAGTCGTAGTTGGTCATTTCCTTCACCAAGACTCGCATTTCAACATGACCTGCATAAGAAACAGGAAGAAGATTTCCACAGGTTGAGATTAGCATATTTAAAATTTCAAACTCCTCTCATATTTTCTCCATTAAAATTTTCCCTGTAAGCATATGATCCAGCTGCTGGAACTTTCTGTGATCCATCCTTATATCAAACAACAATATCTTATACTCATTTGGAGGAATTAATTCATTATTTTCATTCCAAAAAGCAGGGAACCCTTTGTTTACTAATTTTTCAAATTGCTTTTTGAACTTTACTACTTCTTCCCGTATTTCTCCAGCTTTAGCTTCAACATTCTCAACATGCGAGTATTTCCCCAAGATCCTTCTGGCCCATGTGATGACTAAAATTCTGTTCGTTATATTCATGGCTATCAGGTCTGCCTCAGTTAGACTGTTTAAAAAGGTTATTGCTTTCTGGGCTACGTCTTTTGGCTTTTTATTTAAGTTCTCCCTGACTGCTCTACAACTTTCGAAGGCATCTTTGACCACCTTTTCTTTGACTCTTATGTAATCCAGATATGGTCTTAGTTTCTCAACTTCTTTTATAATTTTGTCCCACACCAGGTGTTTACAACCTTGCATAGCAGCTTTCCCTGTCACATGAGCTGCTAATCCTTTATTATTATTACTTAATTCCTGATTTTGTGTCTGCAAAGTTTTTATTTCCTTATTTTTTATTTCATTCTCTTATGTCAGCTTCTGTATTTCAATCTTCAATTCTTTGATTTCATTTTCTTTCAAGCTTACTTGGGACATGGCCTGTAAAATTCCATCTACTCCAGTTTTATCTTCTTTTGTGCCTGTTTGTACTTGATGCTGACCACTTTCTGCTAATCTTTTCCTTGCTTATGCCAACTGTTCTTCTAAAATGATTTTCTCTTTTTCACAATGATCTTTTTCATCAGAAAGCTTTAACATTTTAGCAGTAACATCATTGACTTCATTAGATAATTCTTCTTTTTCTTTTTCCAATATTGTCAATTCTGCTCCTTGGATAAGTACAGTGTCTGGAATTTTTAATTTTCGTCTCAACATCTGGATCGTATCGTCTTTCTCTTTGAGCAGTTTGGTTGTTGCACCTCCTTCTTTATTTATCAAATCTACTTGCAATTTTTTAATCTGTTGCTGTCGAGACTTATTCTCTGCCTTCTCCTGTCTCAACTGATTATTCAATTTATCCACTGAAATTTTCAACTTGTCTGCCCTTAATATGGCCCCCAAATAATCTGAATATATGACTTCTCCAGTTTGTCTATGTAATAAAATTTTATCTGGGGAATTTATTTTAGACAAATCTATATTCATTTCTGAAATATTATTTTTTGTGACAACTGAAAATTTCAAGGAATTTTCTCTGATATTTCTGCTAGTAAATAAGCTTACCTCAGTATTAGATATACTTCTAACCTTCGGAAACAATTGACTGGTTTGTTTCGCGGACTCCTGTTTATTTCGACTATGCTCATCAAACACATCCATGATATTCTGGGGTCTATTTACATCACCCTCTACAGGGGTTTCTTCAATGTTGTACTCTTTAACTGTAACCTCTGGTATTTCTTCTTCAGCTGTTTTAGCCTCTTCTGAAACTGTTGTTAACTCTTGTGGTTCATTCATTTTCAATCTTTTTCCTCTTTCTGTTTCTTCATCTTCAATGATCATTATGTCCTGTATGGGTCTTTTAGATCCAACCAATGCAATATCTATTTCGCTTTCTGTCTTTGTTGTTGTGTCAATCAATGCCATTTCTTTGTCGGATGTATCCGGAATGGTTTCTTCTTTATATTCTAGCCAATTGGCTTTGTTCGACATTCCTTCAACAATCTGATGGTTCAGGGCCTTGATACGATGCTCCGTTCTTCGTTTTGATATGATGTTTAACGGGTCATACTCCATAGCCGTATTTGTCTCAAAATTCATATCCTTCAACAACTTCTCTATATACACAACAGCATTCGTATTCTTTATTGTGAACGGACCAAATGTGAATGGGTATTTAATGTCTGTTGCTTGTCTGTGAACCAAAAAATTGTTATCTTCCACAATCAACTTTTGTTTTAAGAACTCCAAGGCAAAAATCCTTAAAGTAAGAAAAGCTGGTAACACGTAGGGTTTATGTCTGAATCCATATAATCTGATTACTGTACCGTCTTTCGACAAAAACCAATCCCCTGTCGCGTATTCTGTACTCAATTGCATGGATGCCTGCATTTCCGGTAGTACTCTAGGCGGATTTTTTCCAAAAATCATTCTATAAATCTCTGAGAGCATGTAATTGATGTAATTGAACATGTTATTTTCTAGTAAAGTCGTGAAAATGATTTCTGGGAACTGCAACTCATCTTGATTGGCTATCATAATCATTTTCATCAAAACGGCCTAAAACCTGAAATGTCTGAGAGTGGGAAAATTGACCATCTGGTCATGAATCTTTTCTGTTAGAAATGCTTCAAAATTAAGTCGAGGGATTTGATTTTCATCAATCCCTGACTGGATTGTACTCATTTTGTACAGCAGACTCAATTGAAACTCGATTACATACAAATCCGTATCCAAACCTAGAACTAAGGCAAATAATGTCAAAACTAACTGGGTATTTTCATTAAAAAGATTGATATCTATAGGGTATGGGACCTCCGAAATGCTGGTCTCTGGCTTGAGACACGATGACAAAAACATTTCCCTATCATTTTGAGAAACATGATGATAATTTTCAATAATGGAGACTTCAGAAAAACCTCAGGGTCAAGGGTTTGGGAACAATCTACTTCTAGGGCTTTAATTAACTCTGTTGGTTTTATTTCGCAAATGACTCAGGTTTTTTAGCTGTTTAGAACGACTTTTTCTTCCCGGGAGTAATTTTCATGATACAAATTCTGGGAAAAAAGGGATTTGGTCTGGGCAAAAGGCTATCAAAGATGACTGGTGAACTCCGTGGGGGTCTGTCCCTTCCTTTAACAATTCAGACAACCTAAGTTTTATATATCAGAGACTGGAACCCTAATTAGGGTATCGTAGACGTCTTCGTCTCTATCCTCTAGGGCTTCTTTTGATTTAAAAACGTCTATATCGTGCACAGTCTCCATTTAAACGTTTCTTTAAACAAAATTCTATTTAAAAAGTAGGACAGGTCACCAGACCCTACCTGTATGTACCCGCCTTTCGCCTTCTGTCGCAATCGCAGACCTCCACCAATCTTCAGAGCTCTCTAGGATAGCGACACATGCAGAATGCCGTTATGTGGAGCCCCTTTTGTTTTATATAAGTCTTTTAAATTAACTTCCCTGCACCTTTATGAATGCGGTTCATATCTGACTGTTGATCTCGAGACTTTGTTTTGGGCCGTCAAATCTCGTCTCCCTTTATTCCATCTGGTGGTATCCGTGATCAAAAAGCTGTTTTTTTCTCTAGTTTATTCCCTACCCGGATCAACCACCTGCTGACACCTGTTCGAGTGGTTTATTCTCCGCGACCGCTCTTCCTCATATCCAGTGTGCACCTTCCTAGATGCGGATGAAACAATGGCCGTTGATTTGATTAAGGTTTATATCGTCCCTCCGATTGCTACAAAGTATAACGCCATGTGCTATGACCCTGCTGAGTTTTCTTCACCCGCCACGTGTCAGGTCCCACCTTGCCACATACTATAGCCTCTCCACGTTTCCATATTTGGTGGTTCTGCCCGGCGCTATGGTAGTTTCCGATACCACCATATCACATATGCGGAGGGATGAGGTTCGGACACGTGCCCCGGTGGTATTGATTCCACTACCGCCCACAACTATTTGCCGACGATCACTTTGGCGATGCGGGGAGTGATATTATCCGTAGATCTTGATCTCTATCATCTCCGCCTGTGAAACTTGGTCGGGATTTAATCCTTTCCTAAATTTGCTTTCGGACTTTGTAAATGTGGGTTTTTCCTTTATGTTTTTGTATTGCAAACCTTTATTCAACCCTTTTGTGGTGATTTCTTCTCCTTTAGGACATTTTAGCAAAACTTTTGAAGACTTAGGTTTTTCTCAGACATGGTGTCAACAAACCATATTATTGTATAGAATTGAACCATAAGGGATTCCAAGGCTTACAGAGTAAAAAACAAATGTTCAAAAGCTTCCTGAAACCAATATTTTCGCCTTGTCTACATTTGGACTAGTTCTCTTGATGTTGTGTGTCACCCCCTTTTTGTGATTAATGTGTTTATCTTACATTACATGTCACTGGAAATTGTATTAGAACATTGAACTAACTGGTAGTGTTGAATTTTCTTCAACACATGAGTGACCGACTAGGGACTGCTCTCAGGTTGACATTTTTCTGGTTTGGTCCTCCTGCTTGGTTGATGGATACACTCATTATTGATTGAAATTTATTTATTTTTTAAATAAAAAAAACCAATATAGTCGGAAAATCTATAAACACATAATGTCTGAAAATAGTCTTTGAAAATCAAATTTCTCATGGCCTTTTGAGTGCCAATTTGCATGGATTTGAAATTTGCAACATGTCTAAGGTGTAATATTTCACCTAAGTTAGCTGATTTATTTTGCATTCTCTGCTGTAGTATTTTATAGATTTTTTGGTTAAGATGTATTGACATGAAACATTTACAAATAGTGCTGCAATGTACTCCTGAGTGGACCATCTCACTATAGTTATGGTTTGTTGGGATGATATAGTCAATTAATGTTTCTTAGTTGAGTGATTTTGCCAAACAGTTCACTAACAAACAGTTTTCATATGCATTAGCATAAAATACCAGCATGTAAATTTTAGAAATGAATGGTAGGATGCCATAAATATGCCATTCAAAGAAAGAGGGTAGGCTGCCAATAATATGCCCAGCAGTGTTGGAAGGAGAAGTAAATGGGTTAGGCATGTCCCTCCTAAGCCTCAGATTTGAGGGAAGTAAATGTGTACTTTCAAAGAAGAGAGAAAGGACTGTCCTATTTATTCTTGTTTTATGGAGTGTAGGTACCACCAAATAGGCATCTGTCTGATCTATATTCCTCAAGTGATGATGAAGATATACTCGGAGAGGTTGAAAGTGAGACGAGCTATACTAGATCTACCGGTTTTATATCAACTAGATCTGAAAAGATAAGGAAAATATTTCATAGACGCATGAAATATTTTATTGCCAATGGTGGGTTGTGTAATTATGATGTTGAGAGCATAGGAGACATGGATTTTCCATTGAGGTATAAACATCTAGTGCAACGATGGGTACCTAATATGCTACCTCAAGTGGACACATATTTCCTCGTCAAAGGGAGGATGTATCGCATCGCTCCTTCATCCTTACATGGATTGGGGCTATTTTCCATGGATGGAATAATGGTCCTCTATGGCACTGTAACCGAATTGATGGAGTATGTAGGACCACTATACAAATACAATAACTGGTTGATCTTGGTCCAATATACTCGAAGTATGCGGAGATACGGAGTTGCCGCGAATTATATTCAAATAGCAGAAAAAAAATAAAAACAAAGGTGCGACTATGTATATGGATGGGAGACCAAAAGTGTCCGGAAACGTTGCTGGCTTTATAAATAGTACATGACCAGTGACAACAAATAAGCAACCAAATTGTGAATTCAAGGCACGCGAACATCATCGTATATTTGTATGTGCAATAAAAATAATACTTGCAGGTGAAGAGTTGTTGATCGATTACAACTTAAATAGAATAGATGTGGCTTCCGCGGTCCAGGGGAATTGTCGACCATCAGAAAATATGCCTCATGAGGTAAATGCTAAAAGTAGTAACCAAACATGACTACAATAACTAAATGTTTGGTTTTCTTCTGTTAACATTCAATTTCCACTGTTGCCATTTGCTTTATTCATGCTTATTATGAATATTTCCATGTGATTACATGGTAATTACATTGCTATGAATATCTCATTTTTGTTTTTGATGCAATTATTGACTACTGAATTTATTTTTAGGTTGGCGGTAGTGGAAAAGCACATGCCTCTTCCATGGTCTAGGGTGACTGTGGAAGGTCAGCATCTACGCCTCGTCAGGTAAATGTTAAATATAGTAAATAAATATGACTACAATAACAAGATGTTCCAATTTTCACTGTTAGCATTCACTTTTTCCATGCTTATTGTTAATATTTCCATATGAAAGCATGCTTATTAAACTATGGTAGGAGTCTACTCATGGCCATGGAGTAGAACATGTATCTTCTACTTCTGAGGTAAAAATTAATATTAATGTAATATCTCATTTTTCTTTATGTTAAAATTATTTAGTTTGAGGTAAACGTTTATTTATTGATTTATTGTGTCGGTGTGGCGCCATTGGAAAGGCACCTGTTTCTTCCATGTTCGAGGGTGACCGTGGAAGGTCACACTCTGTGGCCCATCAGGTAATTGTTTAGTAAAATAAGTAAATGTTTCGATTTAGTACATTCACATTTTTCTGAGCTTATGATGGATTACTGGATCATGTTTCTGACATTATGATGGATTACTGGCTCATTCAAGACCGCGGAAAGGCACTTGCTGCTTCCACAGCGACAGTTCCTCGTGGACACTCATTGGTCAAAACACCAAGTCAGGTAAATGTTAGTGCATAACAGTAACTTAATCTTCATTACAATATCAATATTTGAATGATGTTAAAATTATATTGCACAATTAAATTTATTGTTTGATGAATTTAGTCACGTGCACCAGCTCTGGGTGATGAGGGGTTTGAGGAAGAGATTTTCTATTCCATTAACCCAATGTACACTTTTAGAGTAGCCTTGAAAAAGGCAAATTGTGAAATGCTTGCCTTGGCTCACCAAAGGCCCTTATCATAGGAGAATAAGGAAAAGATTATAGTGCTGCAAGGGGTTATAAAGTCTTATGGGGTAAGTGGCATCTTCACAATTGTTTTTAAGCTATGTTGTGATTTTATATCTGATATTATGTTTTTTATCATTCCAAGTGATCTAATAAAGTAAAGTTCATTGTTTGTAGGATTTTTTAAAACCCATGACTACAGAACCTGCCGTGACAGGTATAGGTAGTAGTGATGGTCCAATTCAACAAACAAAAAAAGCAATGTACCAATGAGGCTTTTTGGCACTCCTGTAGTTGGCCTCGATTCCATTGATGACGACACTGGTGAGAGAGAGAATGATGCCATGCCGGATCATCGTGAGAGAGAGCATGATTCCATGCCGGAGCATGATGAGACGGCGCCTAGGACTCTACATGACTATGGAGATGAATGTACTGTAGACAACCAGGAAACTTTTCCTGGTGCGGCACGAGTTAAAAGCACTGGAAAACTAGATCTCACCTTTATGGTGGATGACTCTTGTGTTCCTATCAAGATCCAGAAAATTGTTGGTATTTATCCATTATTTTTTTATTTTAATCATGAAATTGAAATAGACATACGTTGAAATTATTATAAATTAATGGATTACATGTTTCTGTAGGAAACAATGTCTTCTACAGGCATTTAAATGACAAAGCCTTGAAGCTATTTGGCCCCACCATTCGCACACGGTGGAATAGCCAAGATAGCACTAAGAGAGATGAGTTGGTTGACCACATGGTCAACTTGTTCATGAATACTTTCAACATGAAAGTTCTTACAAGGTTAGCCGGTGAGAATTTGAAATATACTAGGGCCCAATATAGGGAAAGATTGCAAGCTGACCTCAGGCATGAGCGGCCTCCCATGGTTCCTGAGAAAGAGTGGAAGGCGCCGATAGATGATGCAAAGGAGAACTTGCAAAAAGGACAAGGAAAACAACCACGGCCTGATAAAGCAAGGTACAACATATATCACCTTTTTACTGAAATAAGCTCAATTGTTTTTTTCTTTTTTGTTTTAAGTAATATTTTTGATATATAAGGTTTTTGAAAATTTTCATATATAGGCTACCTGACACCTCCAAAGCAACCAAGGCTAGAATGGAAAAGCACGGGCAACATAGACTGGGCCAGGGTGGCTATAGAAAACTAAAAGCAAGATTTGTAAGTATTAAATGATTAGTTGTTGGGAATATATATTTAACAGTACCGAACAAATATCTAATTTTAATACTGGAAATTTTAAATGTGTTATCATGCATTGCAGGGAAATACGTTCTAAGCTGTTGCCACCGACGAAGACCTAAAGCTTGGTTTCAAGTGTGGTTTTAAAAGTGTGGTTGAACATCGAAAAAGCTTGGGGCAGACTCCAATCTCCCCAATGACGCAAATGCAGGTATATCACCAATTGTAGTATACTATTAAAGTCTATTCAATAATTCTGATTATATCACCCATAACTAAAAATTTATGTTTGTTTTTAAGCAACAATGCAACCGCAGCAGTGAATCTAGTGCTACTCAGCAAGTACAAGTTGATGTTGGGGTGAACATGTCCCATGATAGTGTGGAGCATAGTGTCCATTCCGGTATGTATGCTTTGGAAATAGAAAAGTATACTAGTATTAGATGTATATATCTCCTGACCTAAACTTATAAATTTTATTCTTTCAATGGAATACCATGCAGCTCGGGAGCATGAAGTGCAAGGGGAAGCAACTATACCTTTAATTAACACCCCAGTTGTCACATCTATAGATACTGGTAAAGAGAAATATTGTAATTTTAATCAAAATAATGAAATATTTATTTCAATAATAATTCAACGTCATATATATATGCACCTCATTTCCGTTGTTGCAGTTCACACCCCTAAAGAACTGCCGCCATGCCCTGCTCAACGACGTACAAGAAGTGGCACAAATGAGGGCATGGAAACACAAACAATAGTAGGAGATATCACAGTAAATACTGCACCAATTGATGATTGTGATACCGTACTCGCACGTTATTTCAATGCAAAGAAACATAAATCAATGAAAAAGTAGTTCATAACTTGTATTTTGATGGATATAGATGTTGTTAGTGTGTAACATAGATCACTTTTATCTGGTTTAGTTACAAGGTACTTATCTTGTATGTGATGCTCTTAGCAATTTTCCCATTTATATCTTTTATTTTCATAGAATTTGAATTTTAAATTTAAATGTCATCACAAGTCATTGTATGCTTGTTTATAATTATTTTATATTTTAATATTCAAATTCTGTGTTTTCTAAAACATCATCACTCGTGTATGTGCTGCATGTAGATAAATTAGTCTGAAAAATTGATTCTCTTTATATTAGATGTATTAGATATGTTCATCATGACTTCGATGATCATCACTCTTTATAATTTGATTACTACCCAATACATCTCGAGGACCAACTTCAGCACAGGGACCACAGAGGAGTGTTGAAGTTGATAGAGATCAAATTTATGTTGTAAAATATTTTACTGTTGCTTTAGCACTATTCAGAAATAGTACCACACTTCAGATCTGATTTTTGGTTAAATGTTAACGTGGAGATATTCAACTATACCTCTCTTACTGTTATATGATCAAGATGTTTATTTTATCAACTTTTACTGAAAGAGATTAAAATTATGTTATAATATTACTGCCCATTACATCTCAAGGACCAACTTCAGCACAGGGACCACAGAGGAGTCCTTAAGTTGATAGAGATCTAAATTATGTTAACACATGTGGCTTTTATTTTCTATAGTACAAGGTACTTATCTGTTATGTGATGCTTTCAGGATTGCATAGAGAGAAATGAGGGATATTTTTATTTAGCATCCCATAACCCTTCCTCATACTGTGATGATGAACTTTCAGGTTATATATAACTGCTGTACATTTGAGAGAGATATGACTGGTTGTACCTTCCCCACCTTGATTGAGCTATCATTGGTCTTGTGGTACCTTATCTTTCACTGGTGTTTAATGGGGTCATTTAACCTCCTTGAGTAACTTTTTTAAAACCACCTTCTTGAATTTTTTCTCTTATAGAGTACTACGGTTGTTTGGCAACATTTGGATCAGCTTACCCTTGGTTCTAAGGGTCATGGGTCTTCTACTACCCACACCTATGTTATGACCATCTTTTATATTTTCTTTTTTTATGACCATTGTTTATATTTGTGTCGACACTTCAGATCTCATTTTTGGTTTAATGTACCTTCCCCACCTTGATTGGGATATTATTGGACTTGTGGTAAATTGTCTTTGACTTGTGGTTAATGCGGTCAATTACCCTCCTTCATTTTTTATATACCACCTTGTTGAATTTTTGGTCTTATAGAGAAGTTGACTTTGATCACCTGCGATCAGTTGTGGTGTGGTGATAATCACTTCTCTTCTACTGAGACTTGGTTGAAGTTTATAATTTTTGTAACTTTGTTTATGTTGACTTCATTGACCTAATAAGCTCCAGTCATTTCTCTCTCTCTAGTTTGTACAAACCCTCTTGAAGGGTTAGCTGGTTCCTAGAGATGACTGGCCTCTCCGAGGCACACACAGTCTTTTCTGAAAGTAATACTTCTGATTATATTTTCAAGAATGGTTTCACACCGAGGTTGGTATCTTCAACTAAATCTCTCTTTTTGTTATATGATATATATGTTTAATTTATTACAAGTTACTAAATATTGGTTTATCGTTATAGTTTGCTTGTCAATGTAACTCATTATAATCTGTTGATATGGCAGTTTTGAATTTACCAAAGACCTTGTGTTAAGAACTTACTGGTTGTACATTTGGAGTTTGAAGGAGACAATATTAATAGTCACCTACAGGAATTATTCTACAGAGTTGAGTATTCACTACTTTTTTAATATCAAATTGTGGTCTTTTACAAATTGCAAGGTACATAAATTATGGTGATTACCGAAAGTTGGAGATTCGATGGCGATTGGGAAACCCAAAGTTGGAATGTGGCACACTCCAACTTTGGCACCTTCCTTTAGACAAGCCTCGTAAGATAGTATAGAAGCCTTCACACACCAAAAATCACTACATGAAACCCTAGTTGCTCAAGAAGAGAGGTGCACACCACTTTTTGTCAAGTAGCTTATACTAATTAACAAAAGGACTTCAAAACCAATAGATAATATTAGTGTTGCAAAACAAAAAAAATGGCAAAAAGTTGGCATGGGTCATCAACTTGGAAAATCAGAAAACATGAGAGAAAACCAACAAAACTCATCAAGTATAAATTCAGACCTTAAAAATTCAAAAAAATTGGTGAGTTCAAAAACATTGAAAACTTGGGAAAACTAAGAATTTGACAACGTCTCACTTGTGACAGTGATCTCCATTCTTCCTCGCTCGACACCCAATTGATTACCTGGTCTTTTCCATTGACAGGAAATTAGGATCATCTCCACTTAGGGAATCTTTTAGCAGTGAGTCCCCTGAGGGGGGATGCAAGTAATGTACCCACTGGTAATGAACCAGATCTTTGCTTCCAATTGAGGGAAGATGGTCCATTTGAAGATAGAAGGCTTCCTCTAATTGTATCATTCCTTGGCCTTCAGACAGGAAATTCAATGAAATTGGGAGTCCTTGATTGAGACTAAACCATTATAGTGGAGATATTTCATCCAGAACTGATCATAGAATGAGATATAGACACTGTAGGAAAACACGTGATGATGTTGATTTGTGTGTGATTGCATATGCAACTAGAAAATATATAGAAGGTGGCATGAAATCAAATGAAGTTCTTGGTAACAACAAGTGCATAGAAGTTTCATGTGTCACATAAGAAGACAACAATAGATTATGGAGAAAATCCCATCTCCATGAAGTGTTGTATGGAGCCAGAAATATTTGCATGGGAGATGTAAACATGGTTGTGCTACATGTAAAATTGTGTAATTTGTCTTTGTTTGAAGTTGTTTGGTCTTAAGTGAATACATCTTCCCATTTGAGTGCATGGTAATTGCATTGTTTGCATGTGGTGCCTATATAGTTCTATGGTATTTTTGGCAAATCCTATTACATAAAGTGCACTTGACAGTGAAAATTTATGCAGCTCATCAAAATTTTCAATTGGGATCTTTATTTGTTTTGGTTTTTGTTGGGTTGGTGCATTCATTGGATCAGGTGGCCTCTAACATGGAAGCTAAGTTGGGCTCTTCTATTGTGCCCTAGCTCAATTATTTTGCCAGTTTGTTATCTTGTGGCGTGATGTAGTTTTGGGGTTCTGCATTCAACCTGCACATGCCTTCTCTGTGCATTCTTTTTGGTGCGTTGCTTCCCACCTTTTTCATATCCGCACAAGTTAGAATTTATTTTGGTTGGATTCCTTTGTTGTAACTTAAATAATTGTTTGTTGCTACATGCTTAGTGTGCTTCTAGGAGACTTGGTAAACAAGGGCTGTGGTAGAGGTAACATTGATTATATCAATTGACTTCAAATTTTATTTAGAAATATTTTCAACCATTGGTATTCATGACAAGTAGGGTATTCATGACAAGTAGAATTGTGATCTTATTTCCTTGTAGGGGTTTAAAGTAAAACTTTATCATGTCATTTCTTTAATGCAAGATACTGGGGCTTACGATTCAACTGCTATCCACATGTGCTTAAGACTGGGGCTTACAATTCTTCATGTTTATACATTTAGTTCAAGTTCTTGACATATCTATCTAGGACTTTGTTTGTTGTGTACAAGCTCATGAAAAGTTTGATGATAAATGACTCTGAGAAAGTTTTATTAAGCATCTAAATATATACCATTACATAAGCATATAGACATTCTTAAAAAGTGAATAGAGCTAAGGTATAATTCTTTGTAAGACCGAGCTCATACATTGCAAAATGTTGTTTAAGCCTTGTGATTATTCAAAGGACACAAGGATGTGAAATATGAGCTTGAAGAAGAACAATTTACAAAGCATTGAAACATATTGATAGCATATTTGAAGGACTTGTGTTATCACTTGAAGACTGAGCATATTCTTTATTACCAAATTGAAGTTGAGTTTGAATAGTGTTATGGGAGAACATTAGTTATAACTTGAAGACCGAGCCTATTTTTTGTGAAAAAATAGAGTTTGAGTTTGAATATTTGTGCCATTAAAAGACAAAACTTGAAGTTGAAGAATTGATTGTTGAAAAGGGATAAGTATGAAAACTACTTGAACAAATATTATTTTTGTTACTGCTTATCATAAAGACTTGGTAACTACTTTAAGAAATACAATGCAAGATTATTTGTTTGATGAAGTTTGATAGAATTGGAAACCATCATTAAGCAGACTTGTTTGCAGATCTGAAAGGAATCATTGATAAGGATTTGATTGTAGATGTAAGAGCTAGTTCATGAGAAGTGCTTTTAGTCTATCTGAAGCAAATCTATGATTGTATCATTGCATTCATTTTTTTAACACTTCCAGGTATCGTCTCTATATCGATGAAAAACAATGTAGGCTATAGAGAATGTTTCCACGTAGTTGCTGAACCTGCTACGAAAGTTTGTGAATCCTTATGTGGATACTGCGACGATGCTTCGTGGAAATATAAAATATCTTCCACGCAAGTGTTGAACCTGCCACAAAAGTTTGGGAATCCATGCCTGGATACTAAGACGATGTTTCGTGGAACTATAAAAGATTCATCGACGCAGGTGCTGAATATGCCATGAAAGATCGTGAATGGATACATGGATACTGCGACAAAGTTTCGTGGAAGATTCAGTGCCAGTATGGAAATTTATAGGAGTTGTGTGTCGATATAGAGACGCAATTTTGTGGTAGGATGTATTTTCCGTAGATATGAGAAAAGTTGTGTTGTTGACACGTGGCATCAAAGAAGCGTTGTTATTGCCACAACGTGGAATGTTCGTCTCTATATCCACGAATCACTTTCCACGAAAAAAAGAAACACCAATCATTGCAACAGGGACGAAAATTCATGGCTATTACAACGAACTTTCATGTCAAATTAGACCATATGTAGTAGTGTCGCATTTCATTGACATAATGGTTAAGGACATCTTGTTCAAAACTGGGTTGGGGGTTTTGGTTTTGTTCGGCATTGGGTCCAAGGTTTGGGTTTTCTTGTGTTTCACCAGACTCAGGGTTAACATCTTGTTCACTCATTGTCTCAGTTTACAATCTGCAATAGAAAATTGGTTCATTGTTTTCAAAATTTGGGAATTATTTACAATTAAATAAACAAAAAAATACAAAAATTGACACAAATAATGGATAAAATGAAAACAAAATTGATATTTACCTATTAATCGAAGTGTTGATGAGTTTGTGGGCGTTGTTGGGTGGTTTTGGAGTTGATTTGGCCTCCTTTGGTGGTTGAATCGACGCGCACACGGAGGAGGAGGACCCGCTCGGAAAAATGGAAGAATGAGAAATTGTGTTCTGTTTTTTTTTTAACAGAGGCGCGTGCATGCCACCGTTGCGCGCATGCGCCAGGGACGCGCAGGCGCCAATCACGCGCATGCACCTCGGTTCGGTACCGAACCTAGCGGTGCGTGCGCACTGCCTTAGGTCCGTACGCACCATTTTGATTTTCCGCTAGCGTGCCCCCATTGCAACGAAGATGGGGACCATCTTCGTGCACCTGCCCTTAATTATAATTATTATGAATGAATCGTCATTGAACTATAGGTTAAATTGATAAATGTTACCGTATTCAAATAATAAAACAATGCAATAAAAATATGTTTGGAGTTATTAAAGAAAAATTGTAAATTAAATTGTGAAATGTGAAATGAAAAGTAAATAAATGAACAAAGGAATTAAAGAGGATAAGTTTTATTAATGAGAAGTTATGGTTGGCAGGTGACCCCAACCAACACATAAATACTATTTTTAAATATTAAAAAGAGTCAATGGGATGGGCTCGAGAAAGGACTAGGAGGGAGAACATTTATGATGGAGATAAGTATATTAATGGCACGGGGGAGAGTCGGCAAAGGAAGGAGAAGAAGGTCGAGAAGACATGGGGATTTTGGGGAGATCATCTTGGCATGTTTTGGGATTTGAGGAGAGCATAGAAAATTATAGAGGAGAAGGGAAGGGGTTTTGTTAGAGAATTTGCAGAAGGGAAAAACTGGTTGGCTTGTACTCGGTTTGGGCTCGGGGGTCCAAAGAGGAACTTTTGGAGCTGGTTGGTTAGAGAGACCTCTCCAGTTGGTAGGGTGGCATACTAGGTTTCCTGGTCGGTTGAGTTTCCTGGGTTGGAGAAAGCTTTTGGTTGCAGGGCATACATCAAGGTAAGGAGTGGCAAGGGGTCTACTTGCTATCTAAAGGTATTTTTCCTACACGTATAATAATCCATTTCTAACCCTGTTAATTTTACTATTTCAAGTTATTTGATAATGAAATTTATGTGATTTAAAACACATATATATATTTTGTGGTTACACCTACAAAAATAGTAAATGTTAGAAACAGATAAATAGTATATATATTTATTACAACCTATAAATGTAAATGTGTTATATTTTATAGGCATAGAAATTTAACATAAACTAGAAAACAAAAACATAAACATGAACCAAAATGTTAACACAGAAAAGATATAAACATTAGATGAACTAGGACATGGGTCATACATATTTGTTTAAGACTATACCATTCATCTTTCCAATTAGATGTCTCTTTTGTAAAGAAGTGCCCCAAATATTTTCAAAGGGATATCCTTTACAAGATTCTAAGAACTGTTGTACCAGCGATTCAAATCCTGGGAGAGGATAGCCTCGACTGAATGCATGAGAGAAAAAGAGCTCTTTGGAGTGTTGTGTATCAAGCACAGTTAGCATATAAATAGATGATTTTATAAGCCTTGACTTTCTAAGAACATCTTGATCTCTCAGTGTAATCAATATTAAACTGAATGGAGATCATGAGTTTGAACAGGAAAAAGTGCATTCACGTGATCCACATGGTGTACATCATCCAATATTACTAATGCATTAGAATTTTTGAGAGGTTCTTTGAGCATCTATTTATCTTCATCAACACTTGTTATCTTCTTGTTCCATCCAGTCAAATTCACAAGAAGTTGACTCTGCAACGAAATTAAAGAGGTTTTATTGTTCTTGACTTCAAATAAAAAGCAGGATTTGTGATTATCTTATTTCTTCCTATTGAAGAATATTTTTTCTAATGTTGTTTTTCCTACACTGCCTAACCCCACGATCTCGAAGATCGGACGTTTCTCGCTTTGTTGTTGCTGCACTAGTACTGTATTTTCAAAATCGTTCAAATTGTCATCCAAACCTTTTTGATGGTCGACCATGTGCAAGTTTGGCGTTTTCACCATTTCGGAAAGATGTTGAACTAGCTTATATAGCACCTCCAACTCCAAATCCTTGTTGGTTATTCAGAAGAAAATAAATAGAGCTCGTGAGAAACAAACATGTTTGCTTATTTATCAATCATAAACAAATCTACTATGTCAATAGGGAATCTTTACTTCTCACCCAACATTGCAAGGGAATCTTTACTTAATTTGACAAGGAAAATTGTATCATGGTTGCAACTCATCATCCTCAAAGGACCTAATTCCTTTTCCAATAAGGCGCTTGTAAAGATCCATGGCGACGTTTTTCTTCACATCAGCTCCACGATGTTTTACCATTGAATGTTGTTGGAATGAGCAGCAGTGGAGGAGGATTGAGCCATTGCCAATTGCTAAGTAGAAATGGGAACAATGGTCGATACAAGTTGCAATGGAAGATGCGATAGGAGAATGAGAAGGCCAGATAAATTATGTGTAACATGAATCGTATGTAGATATATAATATATTAATATTCACCGAGAGTATCCAATACATACCAGTTTGAAGTGAAACTAAAGTCACCATGACAAACTTATAGATCTGCTGGCCCTGTCACTTCGCTGTGTCGTCAGCACGTCTCCACTTCAATCTTCAATCATCGTGATCGCATTCCAACTAGAATTATTGTTTTAAACTATAGTCAATGTCTCATTAAAACTTTTAACCATGGTAGGGAAACTGAAAGCCAGTCAACCAAACTCCCAACTGCTTGATAATATGGGTAGCCAATAAATTAAAGGATTTCTCTTGTGATCAGTACGTTCCCGAATCCCCACTATTGTAATATGCTCCCGATTTGGGTTTCGAATGTGTACGTTTTTTATTTAATCTTCAATAGCACTTTTTGCAATTTATGCTGAAGGCGTTCTTTATGTGAGGTCATATTTTTGGCATTATTCCCAATTTCGTCGTCCTTCAACCTAATATAAATGCACCATGTTTGTTTTCATTTGTTGTCTACTTAGCTACTGAAATCACGCACCATGTTTGTTTTCATTTGTTGTCTACTTAGCTACTGAAATCACGCCATGCATCTGCCACACATCAGCCATGGGTTGGTTTATACATGGTTTACGTCGCTCAACGTGTTCAATAGAAACAGGAAATAGGAAGGAACAGGGCTGGAAGGAACAGGGTCGAGGGTGATGAGAAATAGACTGCAAAGATGCAGAAGCTTCAATATCTAGGAGTTTGACCGTCAAACGATCATTGTAAGGTAATGTAATTCATCTTTTTAATAAATTTATCTGTCAAATCTCTTTATGCAATCGTAGTTTTGTTGTAATATGTGGCCATAGTTTTATGAGACTAGGGTTTGAAGTTTTTGGTTTCTCATATATTTAATTTATAGGTGGCCATGTTCTGCAAAGAATTCCTCCCTGAAGTCCTTGTGAAGGAATTTAAGATGCTCGTCGTCATTACACATGACAAGAGGCAATGGCAGTAGGTCACGAGTGCTTGTTTTGAGAGAGAGTGGACGAGAGAGTGGACGTCAAGGTCTTGTCTGGATGAATCATGTCCATAAATGACTATATAACCCACAAAATAAATAATGAGTGCTTCTGCGTGCAGAAAATAAGTTATGATTCCATGGGAACTACTGCAGTGGTTGTAATTGATAAATCGATCCAAATCCTCATCGCCAACTGTGGCCATTCATGGGACATATTATCTAAGGCAGCATGCCTTTCGTTTATCATTACACCATAAGCTATTTTTCTTTTCTGTTAAAACTAAATGAAAATCACTGTAGATTGTTTTTGAATGAAATCTTTAATGATGTTTACCCTACTCTACAAAAATTACATAAAAAACAATGCAGTTTTTGGATGAATGAATTTTTTGTGCTAATTGGAAGACCAATGAAATTTTTAATTAAGTTTTACTCAACTATGCTAAAATTACATGAAAACCAGTTCAGTCTACCCTCCCGCTGAGTCCCAAATTGTGGAGAATAAAAAAGGGAATCTATGTCTCGAGGCGAACAATGTTCATGTGAATCCCATAGTCCGGGAGAAGTTATGGCCCAACAGAGTCATGTGTAGACATTGCAAGGGTTTCACATCATCTCTACGAAGATGAGAAGCTCTGTGTTGTGGCTAATGTGTTTTTGTCATATTGCTGGTCTTGGATAGGTTTGAGCAAAACATAAATAACTTATACTTCATAAAGATAATCATGATCTGGGGGAGACTTTTGTGGTTGTAGAAACGTGTTTTTTTAATCCCCTCAAATTAGAAATTTTGTGCTTGTAGAAACGTGTTTTCTTAATCCCCTCAAATTAGAAACCCCAGAGAAGTGTCTCTACAATTCCCTTGAAAACCCGAGCTTTTTCCATAAGTACTATATTCTCTTCTATGCTTCAATCATTGTCTTTTCATCCATTTTTTCAATATCGTAATTGGTGTTTTTCGTGACCTGTTGTATGTTGTAGTTGCTTCTGTAAGTAGATTTTTGGGTTTCAAAGCTCTCACACATTTTAAGGGAAAGGATTAATAAACAAATTATCATAGGTTAAATCCTAGGGTTACATATTAATAGGGTTTGGACAATATCTTGATCTCTTTGTTGAATGCAGATAGATTATCATCTTGGCCCTTGTGGGTATTTTGTAGATTGCGGATCTAGAAGAAAAAGGTTGAAGTGGCTCTAGTCTGTATGAGACTCCTGGTAAAAGGGGATGCAGATAAGTGAAGCAGTGGCGTGCCATATAGAAGAACAAGATTTGCAAGTAAGGAAAATCGTAAGCACAGACCTTGGTGAATCTTTTTAACTCTCAAAATATCAAAATATCAGCTATCAACTGTAGGGTTTTTTTGTTAATAAATTCATAGTACTGGTTTCTACGAGACTTCTAATAAGGTGGGTGCGTAGAAGTGAAGCATTTTCATGCCATATAGAAGAACGATACTTGCAGGTAAGGAAAATCGTAAGCACAAACCTTGGCCAATCTTTTCAACTCTCAAAATATCAGCTATCAATTGTATGGGATTTTTTGTTGTTAATAAGTTCATAGTAACATGCTAATTTTATTATTATTATTTTTTAATTGGCCATATATAAATATTTATTTTGAATTGGGAATTGAAACTTTTTGGAAATTAAAACTCTGGTATTTTGTGCTTGCAGGGTTACGAAGATAAACTCATAGGTCATGGCATTAGCATCAATGTGCTTAAATTGAGGATGAGAGATAAAATATTCATGCCTTTTAAATTAGATTATAGAGGAAAAGAGAATAGAACAACAAGAGCACAAAGACCCGTACACAGTAGAAGGTTGGCACACCAAACTCAATTGTATTACTAAATAAAAGTTACATATATAGGAAATCATAACCAAACTAAATCCATGAATAACGGACCAGATCCTATAAACTAGAAACTGACTAACCACTCATCCTACATATAGAAAATCTCCATAAATGCAATTCTACATTATCTCTAAAATCCTCACTTAATGAGAAATGGATTCTCTACAACACCCAATTTCTTTCTAAGGTCCTCAAAGAGAATTCTTCCAACTGGTTTTGTGAAAATATCTGCAACATTTTCACATGTACTACAATAAATCAATGCAATCTCTTATGACTCAATCTTTTCTCGCACAAAGTGATGTTGTAGTTCAATATGTTTGGTTATTGCATGATAAACTGGATTATGTGCCAACTTGATTGAACTCTGATTATCACACTGAATTCTGGTAGCTTGTTCTTGCTTTGTACCAACATCTTCAAGAATGCGCCTCAACCAAATGGCTTCACAAATAGCACTGGTCAATGCTTTATATTCATCTTTTGTGGATGACAAAGAAACAATTGGTTTTTTCTTACTGCTCCATGAGATGACCCCTGAACCAATGTGAAATGCATATCTAGAAGTAGATTTTTTGTCATCAGGATTTCCTGCACAATCAGAATCAAAATAACCTACCAAATTAACATCAAATGCATCAGTATATAAAAGAGAAAAATTGACAATTCCTTTCAAGTATCTTAGGACATGCGTTGCACCTTTCCAATGTGTTTCACATGGCTTAGCCAAAAATTGACTAAGAATGCTAACTGAATATGATATGTCTGGTCTTGTAGTAGCGAGATAATTCAGGCTTCCCACTAGTTGACGATACAGAGTACCATATTCTTCTTTAGATCCATCATCACTATACAATTTCACATTCTGATCCAAAGGAGTTGATACTGCTTTGCATTCACTCATTTGAAATATGTTAAGGATTTCCCTTGCATACTTGCTTTGAGTGATCAATGTTTTACCAAACTCTCTCCAAAATGCAAGTCCTAAACAATAATGCAAATCACCAAGGTATTTCATTTCAAATTCCTGAGACATGTGACTTTTGATTTCTGCAATCAATTTATATGCACCACCTGTAATAATGAGATCATCTACATATAAAGATATCAAGCAAACATCTACCTCTTTATCTTTCTTAATGTATAGGCTTGAATCATTTTTTCTTTTCATAAAACCTTTATGTTTAAAGAAGGAATCAATATTTATATACCATGATCTAGGGGCCTGTTTTAATCCATAGATAGCTTTATTCAATCTGCAAACAAGATGCTCCTGACCATTATGCATGAAACCTTCAGGATGGACTAAATACACTTCCTCCTTTAAGTCACCATTCAAGAAAGCATATTTAACATCTAACTGGTGTATTCTCCAATTTTGTTTTGTAGCTAATGCAACAAGAAATATGATTGTGTTTAATTTATCTACAGGTGCATATGTTTCTTCAAAATCAATTCTCTCTTGTTGAGAATAACTTTTTGCAACTAGTCTTGCCTTAAGTTTGTCAATACTACCATTAGCTTTGAACTTAGATTTGAACAACCATTTAGATCCAATGGGCACTTTATCTTTGGGAAATTCTACTAAATCCCAAGTTTTATTTCTCATAATATATTTGAACTCCTCATTCATAGCATTCACCCATTCTACATTATCTTTGGCTTGTTCATAATTCAATGGTTCTATGCCATTCATTACATTAGTCATCAAAGCATAATCTCTAAACTTTATAGGATGTTGAGTTTGTTGATTTGACCTTCTAGGTACTACAATACCTGTTGGAGTTCCATCCATGATTATTCTGCTTTCTGTTGTTTCTTCATCTGAGGTGGTATCACTCATGTTATCACCATGTTCCTGAACCTGTTGTTGTACCTGTACTTTATGAACAATTTTATCTATTTGGACATTATCATATGAGATATGCCCTTCATTAGAATTATTCAATCTGTCACTTATATCTATATTCTCATGAAACACTACATATCTACTTGCAATTAGCTTGTGTGAACTAGGATGAAATAACTTATATGCTTTATGATCATTACAATAGCCAACAAAGATACATTCAAAATATTTTGCATCCAATTTTCTTCTCTCATCTTTTGGAATGTGTGCAAAGTCCCTACAAACAAATACTCTTAATGGCTGACTTCTGGTTTATAGCCATGAAAAACTTCAAAAGGTGTTTGAAGATCTAATTTTTTTTGTTGGAATCCTGTTCTATAAATATACAACATTATTAATGGCTTCAATCCAAAAACCATTACAAATGTTTTTACCTTGAAGCATGCTACATGTAGATTCCACCAACGTTCTATTCTTCCTCTCAGCGACTACATTTTGTTAAGGTGTATGAGGCACAGTAAATTGCTATTGAATTCCATTGTATGTACAATAGCTTTTGAATGCTCCAGAAGTGTACTCACCCCCTTCATTCGATCTGAGAATTTTAATGCATTTACCTGTATGTTTTTCAACCTTGGTCTTGAATTCCTTGATGTATTCAAATACATCACCTTTGCTTCTTATGAAGTAAACCCAAGTGAACCTATATATATCATCAACAAATATGAGAAAATACCAAGCACCACCAAGTGATCTGGTCTACATAGGTCCACAAACATCAGTATGAATTAACTCAAGCAATTCAGTCTGTCTCTTCTCTTCATGATTAGGAAATTCCTCTCTGTTTTGTTTTCCAAGTGCACATGCAACACATTCTATATGACCATCTTTGATAACAGGAAGACCTTCAACCATAGACTTTTTTTGCAATACAATAAGGTCGTTGTGATTGAGATGCCCATACCTTTGGTGCCACAATTCGACATTCGATATGGCTGAAGATGCCAATGCTTGATGACTACCCTTTATTGTATCCATCTTGTATAAGCCTCCAATTATGAATCCTGTAGCTATAATCCTATAATGATATTGGACATCTTTAACATGACACTTATATTTACCAAATTCCACTTTCATGTCATTATCAGTGATAGCTTAAACAAATATTAAATTCGTTTTGATTCCTGGAACATACATCACATTATGAATCTCTTTAAGTTGTCCATCAGGAAAATGTACACTTATCACTCCATAGCCTTCGACCTTATGTGACCTATTATCACCTAAATAAATATGTGTGCCATCAGAATTTTCATGATACTCATCATACCAATCTTTATTACAGGACATGTGGGAAGAGGCACTCGAATCTATAAACCATGCACTCTCATCATCTGTTTCAGCAGATAGGGAAGCTTCAGATATAAACAATCAAAGATTTGTAAATCCATTAACATCAGGGGTGTCTTTTCACACATAATTTCCATTGTGCTTTCTATATCTATGATTGGACTCATGGTTCTTCTTTCTAAAACAGTCTCTATCTATATGGCCTGCATTGCCACAATAATGACATTCAACATTTCTATTAACATTAGAGTCAGTATGTGCCATACCTCCATGTATTGTATGAAACTTCCCTTTGTGTATGTTCCATTGATTTCCTCTGTGTAAGTGTCTTCCTCTTGCCATCAGTTCCTAATCTGTAGTCAGTGGTTCTGGCTCATAAATCTTCATTCTCTCCTCTTCTTGTAGAATAATTCCGCCGAGCTCTACAAAAGTAGGAGGGATATGTCTTGCTGTAAGTGCTGAGATGAATACTTTATAATCCGATAATAAACCTTTTAATGTAATAGTGACCAAATCAGTATTGGACATTTCTTAGCCAATATCACCCAGATTATCTCGTAAATCCTTGATGCGGGAGAGGTACTTAGTTATGGGTTCATTCACTTCCATCTTAATAGACAATAATTTAGTCTTCAAAAACAAAATTATATTTGAATATGACGTCTCATACAAAATTTTGAGTGTGTTCCATGTATCTTTGGACATATTACAATCTCTTATATGAGGAATAATATTATCTTTCACAGACATATGAAGTGTTACCTTAGCTTGAACTTCCTGCAGATTCCATTCTGATATGGATAGCGCATCAGAGGGCTTCTCCTTGAATCTCCTTTCACTATCGACCACAAACTAAGCGCCTCAAGTATGGTAATTAATTTGAATTTCCAGTTGACATAATTATCTCCATTTAATTTGGATGATTAAGTGATATATGAATCAACTAGGGGCATGTTTTCCATTTTCAACTAATTGAAAGGCGACCAAATTCAACAAGGGAAGAAAAACAAATTTATGTTGGCTCACCTCTTTAATTGTCAATCTGCATCGGGGCCCACGT
The DNA here is from genome assembly GCA_027924585.1 of Larix kaempferi. Lineage (NCBI taxonomy): Eukaryota > Viridiplantae > Streptophyta > Pinopsida > Pinales > Pinaceae > Larix > Larix kaempferi. The sequence goes on along the minus strand of BSBM01000138.1, from coordinate 14,612,016 downwards.
CAGTCAAAATCGTTGTAAGGAAGTGGTTGATCGTCGCACTTTACCTTCACATATACTGTGTCACTTCCGCACTTTACTTTGATGGGAAGTGTGCCACTCCTAGATGGAAATCAACGTTTCACACCCACCACTGGCTTCAGAATCAACGCAATTGGGTGACTAAAGACTGGATCTCAGCGTCCCTTCTTTCCAAAGTCACGATCTCAGGTTCTCTCTCCTTCACGTGCATCCTTTTGGCATGATTTCATTGTTCTCTCGACTCTTCTTTCTCCAGGAAACAACTTTATATTCTTGCACGCAACGTACAGGAAGTTCTCCTCACTCTTCACAATTGAACTCAGATATCTCCAATTCGACCAGACGTCGATGCCCAGCATCAGTCCCATTTTGTGCACTTTTAATAACTATTATGGCCCCTTATGACAATGGAGACAACAATTCTCTTCTTTCATCAATGATCTCTAGGAAGCATTTTCTAGATGAAAAGATAGGAAGACTGCAGATATGGATTATAACTACGGATTGTCTGGGACAGATTTCCACAATGAAAACTTACAGAAACCAAAGCGATCTGAGAAAAAGAGAGCAACTAAGCTTTGATACCAAAATATATTATACAGGAAAATAGAATAGAACAACAAGAGTACAAAGGCTTGTACACACAGGAGAAGGTTGGCACACCAAACTCAATTGTATTATTGAAAAAAAGTTACATATATAGGAAATCATAACCAAAATAAATCCATGAATAACGGACCAGATCCTATAAACTAGAAACTAACTAACCACTCATTTTAATGCCCTTTTTTTTAACTTGATTAAAATGGTGAAATTTTCAACGTTTTCCACTAGTTCGACCTTTGACTAGTATTGGTCTCTTGGTCTCCAAATGACTCCAAATGATCCCAAATTGTTATAGAATGTGTATGGATTATATTGGGACATAATTATGAGGTTTAGGGATTCTTTATATTCTTCAATAGGCTTCTGCAACTCTCCTTTAAGTTCTGACCAAAGTAGGGAGTTTGACCAGCAATTTCTCTTTGACTAGTATTGGTCTCTTGGTCTCCAAGTGACTCCAAATGATCCCAAATTGTTACATAAGGTGTATGGATAATATTAGGACATAATTATTTGGTTAATTGATTCTTTAGATTCTTCAAAAGGATTTTTCAACTCTCCTTTAAGTTCTGGCCAAGGTAGGGAGTTTGACTAGCAATTTCTCTTTGACTAGTATTGGTCTCTTGGTCTCCAAATGACTCCAAATGCTCCAAAATTGTTACAGAAGGTGTATGGATGATATTAGGAAATCATTATGAGGTTAATGGATTCTTTAGATTCTTCAAAAGGATTCTGTAACTCTCCTTTAAATTCTGCCCAAAGTAGGGAGTTTGACTAGCAATTTGGGGTTCAAATCCCCATGGGGTAGATGCTGGAAATGTCTCTCCAAAGGATAATGGAACCTCTCAAATTTATGAAAAGAAGTAGGGGATATATAGGGGACATCAATATAGTCTCATATGCATCACCATTCAGTTTATTAATTCTGATACAACCCTCTCCAATCAGATGCAAAAAGACTAGTTTCGACCTTGGGGGAAATGATAGGTAATCTTCTCCAAATGATATAAAAGTGGACAATATGGCTCCAAAATATTATGTACTGAACATTAAACTTGTATAATAGATAAATAAAAGTCCATACATCATTAAATAATCAATATTTCACTGTTCCATTCGAATACATCAACATATCATTGGCATACATCAACATAGTGGGGAAATTGGCACCATTTGCTCATTAATAATCAGATTTACATAGTTCCACTTGGAATCTCGACTTGAAGATACTATGAACATGAAGAACAGATAATTTACATGATATGATAAAATAATGAAGAACTATAATCTCCCCCAAAGAGAACAATAGCTCACCAAGTGCGCAATTCTTCAAAGATCATGAATATGCCAAGAAATAGAAGAATGGTTGTAGAAGCAAGCTGAAAGAGATGTTACCATGAGATTCCTTGTAGATTCAACCTGTAACAAAAGACTGCATTAAATATCCAAATGAAATGTCTGAATTTCCTTTCCAATTACCAACTAGGATGGGAATCCTTCACCCTCGAAATTGGTGCTAAGGCAAGTAGAGTAGCACTCCACTAGCTCTCCTCTCCAAATGCAAAATGCAGATTATGAAATGATCAAAAGATACCATCCTTCTTTGTTATTGTATTTTATAAAATTCTAAGGTCCTCCATGGGTCTAATTCCTCCCAATATATTCATTCCAACTCAAGTTGGGAAGAGATTTCCAAGTATGCGACTTGTCCTTCCAATTCTAACCCTCTCCTTCTCCAAATTCGAATTGGTGTCTCTTTGGCTGCCCTAAATCACTTGAGCACCCTCTTGGAGGATATTTTTAGCCCTGACATGTCATATATGTCATATTTCATCCTTCATGTCCGATTTGTGTCATAGGTGTCATAGAATCTTCATCATTGTTGTCATAGAGCTAGGGAATCTGGTCCAAGTGTCTCACTAGCTCCAAAATGCATCTTCCTCTTCCATGGGAGTTACTCTTCCACTCCAATTCGACCTTAATTGATTCATGACAAGTATATTTACCTTCCAACTCATCCCAATAACGTTGGGCTTCTTGTGGATTCTAAATGACAAGAGGAGGATGTCATGTGGCATAGAAAATTTAGCTTCTGTGGGTCCCACCTCCTTCATGTGTCTTAATGATCAATTGCCACTTTGATTTTCCCTTGTATTTATTTATTTAGATCCTTTATTAAATATTTATTCCATTCTAATGTTCAAACATCATTTATTATCCCCCTTATTTCAAATCCCAAAGATTCCACCCCCCAACCTAGGGAATTAGTAATTTTCCGCCATGGAAGTTCATTTGGATGGGTATATTACAACTTTGAATTGGGAATTTCTCTTAATGTGACCCACCTTGTCCATTTGGATCTAATTTCACATTATTACTAACTTGGAATTCATTCTTGGCATTTATTTGACCCTTAGCATCCATTTGACAAACTATCATGAGTATTGTTGGGACTCAGAAATGTCTTATTTTCATCCACTTTATCTTTCACTATTCTTCACATTTCATCGTCCCATTAACCTTTCATCATACCATTTCCATACATATACTTGATTTTCATCTTATTATTTTCCACTTTATTCATTTTAGTATTTTAAGTGAATTTATGATTAAATATTGGAAAATAACATGTTTTTCACTAATATCTCAACTATGGATGAGCTTTGTAATGTGTAGGAATATGGAAGGATCAAATCAATGAAAGACTCCTCAAATATCTCCTCCACTTCATGGAGATAGTTATTCAAAGTTCTTATTCCAAGGAGAAGATCATGGAGATTTGGCTGGCATATCTTATTTAGGATGTATGAGAAACATCTAGAGAATTTGTGAGAGACATGTGGAGGATTTGAATGGATCATATTTTGTAATAATAGCAAATTAGTTGAGAGTGGTTGAGAGAATAGTGGATCTATCATTATGAGATGGTTATCTTATTCTCAAAGAAATTCATGTATAAAAGAGAGTGCTCTCTCTTCATTTTGGGGAGATAGAGATTAGATCATAGATTAGGAGGAGATTAGTCTCAGATTGTAGAAGTTAGTCTTGACTTTGTAATATGGAGAAGGGGATTCTCATCTTTTGTTCATAATCTAATTTGATGCTTTCATGATTTTCCATTTGATTCTTCTGATGTAAATTAAGTTTTCTTTATTGTGAATGTGAGCTCACATGTGTTGTCTTGTTGCTCTTCATATGTTGTCTTTCTTTCATGCAATTTACTTTCAGTAGTGTGTTTCAGCTTCTAGCATTAGATTAGCAATCAAGTGTGTTTCAGCTTAAGGGGGAATTAGATTAGCAATTAGCCACTAGCAAAGGGGGGTTAGATTAGATTAATTTCACTTCAGTCCTGCATATACTTTGCATGTGCTTTGTAAGCCTACGAACCTAGGATTGACAAATTAAATGGTTGGGCAAATACTACAACGGAATTAAACGACAATATTTCAGCCTAACATTTTGGCGCCGTTGCCGGGGAAGCACGATGGATTGAAGTTTAGTTTGATTTTCTGCAAGCATACACTAGATTTCAATTCCTGCAAGTGTGGTAGTGTAGATTTCAATTCCTGCAAGTGTGGTAGTGTAAAATTCAATTCCTGCAAGTGTGTTTTTTGCAGCTGTGAAGAGTAATGTTTTTTTTTGTACAATGTTTTTTTTTTTTTGGAGTGTTTTTTTTTCTTTTTTTTTTCATTTAGATTTGGGTGCTGTAAGAATCCCTTTTTCAAAATGATTTAACAATGAGTTTAAGCTTGGAACAGCTCACTCAGATCCTTGCAAATCTAGGGATCTCCTCTTCTCACGAAGAGGAGATCTTGAAAGCAGCCGAGAGCTTAATTACTCCTCTAGAAACAGATGAAGAACTAACATACGAAGAATCCTGCACATTAAATGATGAACAATTATGTGAGGAGGAGGTCGAGGAGGACAACAAGGAGTTGCAGCAAGATTTGAGTGAGGACAACTATGCCTACGAAATCCTTATCGAACGATGGTTTCAAGTAAGTACGAGGTTAGAACAATTTAGTTTTTCTTTTCTTCTAGTTAATTCACAGTCACAGCAACTAATTTCACACATTTATGTTTATCCTCATTTTTTATTTGCAAAATTAACATTGACCATATTTTTATTGCTGTTACGTGAATGGCTACATTGGATATTTAACTACACGTAACTGCTTTCTGAATTTTAATTAGTGTAGTGTAGGTAGGATTTTATCTTCAGTTTTTAGTTTTCAGTAAGTATGCTCTCCTCCACGCTTTGTGAGATCTGAGGATCATAAAGTAGGATGTTTTCTAACATTTTCAGGAATTAATAGTTTAATGTTTTGCAAACATGCTTAATTGATTTCATTTTTAAATTTGCAATGCATTTATCCCCATTTGCTAAAATAAAATTTCAATTTATAAAATAAAACTGGCCTGCAAATTCATATGGGTCGTGAATGTATTCTTTGGAAATTCTAAGCTAAAACAGTCGTTGAAATTCCATGCTAAAACTGTCACTACATGCTGAAACAGTGGCTGCAACTGTGTCACAATTGATTGAGTCTGTTTTAGTCTATTTTATTTCTGGTTTGCGTAATGTTGTCTCTAATTTCACGCTGAAACAGTAACTCCAAAACAATAGTTGAAGCAGTATCACGCCTGTAAGCTTCCCTTTGTTGGAGTCGCAGCCATCTCCTTGCCTTCGTAAAACATAAAATACATGGTCTGCAATTTAACGTGTTGAGGGTGAATTGATTTTTTCCACGAATGCTTACATTACCAGATTTCTCACTCAGAATTACTCTTGTCGTCATGACTTGCCTTTATCCATCACACCTTGAATTAAATCTGCGTGAAACAATAATGGAATGGAACAATTATCTCTCTCGGCCAGCTTGGCAAGCATCTTGACCAAATGGTGACGCACTCATCTTGTTGGTAGTTGTGAAAAGATCTCAACTTGGAGAAATACATGCAACAAATAATTCGATCATTACTTTCCTGGGCTGGGTAGTTAGGTGAGTGTTGCAGCTCCATCTAAAGCGGGAAGGAATTGAATAAATCTACAAACAATATCAATAATGTTTTATGGGAGGAAGGCGTTGATTTCTCCACTATCTTTAATATCTGTTAGTGATGATGGTTTATTAACAGTAGCAGCACTGATGGCAGCCTCCAGCGCATGATCAAAATGACATTAACAAAAAATGCGTGCCACATAAGAACTCCTTGATTTGCATCTCAATTTACGGGAAGCTGGAAATGAATCTCGAAAATCCGGAACATGGGTTTTGTGCGCAACTGCCTCAATTACCTAAATCATGTGGAAATTTCCAAACAAAGCAACGATTTGAGATATACATCCGGTTCTCTAAAACATGAAATTTCCAGATTTGCAGTTATGGCAATGTTTCACATTAGCAGTTACAGTTGTGTTTCAGCTGTTACAGATCACAAGTTGGGGGTTCGATTTCTCATTCTCCTCAGAGAAATTTATGTAATCATCTATTATGGAGTGGAGCAGTCGTTCGGCAACAGTAGAAGCAGAAGAGATACAGGATTCTCCGAATGAGGTAACTATGATGTATGCATGCAGTCATGATTCTGGGGGTGTCGTAGTTCCAAGCACAACTAGAGACTTTGGTACAGCTACCACATGTTCATGCACAATCCCAAATTTGGCCCCAACCCTACTGAAACTGTTATTTGCAGGGAATGGAAAATGTGCGTTCCGATTGTTGAAAATTTATCCTCTTGAAAATCAGTACTTTTCTCAATCATCCAGATCAGAATATGGTGTACTGGCTCTGGTAAATCAAAAGTTGCATTGGTTTGTTCAAAGCAAAGATCTTTATTTTTTGAAGAAATAGCTTGGAAATGGTGAAGACTCAATTGCATATCATCATCACCTTTACGATAATATTGAAATAACCTCTACGCAAGCTATCTTTGCAATATTAAAACATGCAAACTGTTTTCTTGAATATTATATGGTTGTTTTCTTTACACAATACACACTGAAGCTTAACACATGCACTAGTTTCTTTGACAAGCTGAAATCATGCATTTCCAGACAGCCAGGGTCTCCACTTTGATCAATGTTGTAGATATGTGAATTGTATAAAATATTGACGCTTAAATTTGTCGATACATTTTATGATCTTGCAACAGGATTCCAAGATGATTTGCTGCAGTTTTTCCACCATCTACTTTTGTGGTCTTGTATTTTCTAGGTAGCAAAGGGTTTGCTATGCCATATACAGGAATCATGCGGACCAAGAATGCTCTCGGCATCTATATTGATCAATGTGTTTTTTTTGCAGGTAGCAAGTTTTTCTATTCAGGATCGACGTTGGTGTTTAATTCCAAGTTGCTATTTGTTGCAGAGAATTCTATGCTCCTAAGATTCAATATGTTTGATGATGTATAGGTCTGATCATGCAAGAAAAAATTTGGAATTAATGCAACAAGTTGATGAGGATCAGGGGTGCAAGCAGATCGATACACGGGACAGGTATGCATGTATTTTATGTTAACAATGGTTTATGCAGGATCTAATGGGAGTCACAGTTGGCTGTCACAGTTGGTTGTTACAACTATTAAATTTTTTTGAAACTTTGAATTTTTTTTGTTGAATGCGCACATCAAATAATTTTTATTTGCGTGGTGTAAAAATAAAACAAAAACAATAAAAATTATAAAACCATGAAAATAAAGAAAAAAATAATAAAAACATTGTAAAAATTCAAAATTGCAAATGGACTTTTTTTTTACATTCCTTAAAATAATACAGACGCATGGTTTTTATGCTTCATGATAATTTGTTTTCTTCAAGTCAATTTGACAGCAATCAACGGGAAAAATAGCATACAAAAGCTAGAGAGACTTATTTACTCGCATATTAATCATCCCTGTGTAGAAGTGTGTTACAGCCGGGTGTTGCAGCACGCTGATTGCAGCTGGCTGTTACAGCTACAGTAATCGATGATGAAATGTGTGCACAGCGGCAACAGGTATAAAAACGCATTTTTCTTTGATTTTCCGCATTGGTCTTTCTGCATATTTTGTTTTTCGAACGTCTCCCAAGTTTTCATGTAGGATTTGTACTAAGTTTTCAAGTTTAGAGACGCTCGTATTTTGCTGCTGAAGTGATTTTCCAAGAATCACAAATTTTTTTGAGAAACACGCTTTGATAGACAGCTTGAAGGAGCTGTTACTCATCATAAAAATCATGATGCTTGTTGTTACACAGAAACCATTCATAAACCCATTGGCATCATACCCACATCTCTCCTTCATGGCACATCAATCATCCATGAGAAGTCCATTTTCCATTGCCTTATCTGTCATGACTTCACACAGGCCTATCTTTCTGAGTTGCATACATCCCTTTATCTTTTTCAGTTCATTTTTTCCATTTCAGTTTGCCTTCTGAATAAGAACATCCAGTTCCCTCTCCATAATTACATTTCATTGCCATAAGCACTGTTGCTACTGAGATCTTTCCTATAGTCCTACCAATATTTTTGTAAAAACTCGCGTTGACTGATGTGGGATTCCTTAAGGCCCACCTTTCAACAAGTCTTGCCCCATCGACCTCAGCACCTTATCTGGGATATAGACTAGAGTTCCTTTTTGAGTACCTGGAGGCTTGCATGCCCTAATGGCAAGTTCTCTCGCTGACAATCATGGGAATACATCAATGTACCTTGATTGTCATATCTTGCAAATGGCTCGACATCAACACATCTATTCGCATTTTGCAAGATGTACTCAGGTACCTTGGCACTCATTGACATCAATGGTGAGTTTGCCTCACATTGGTTAACAACATTCATCAATGGTCGGTAATCCAATGACTTCTTTTCATGCTCGACATCGACACATTTATTCAGATGACTAGAATTGTACCATCAGGTTTTGTAGCAGTGAAGACTATACACTTTTTCATGATTCCCTCAGTAGTTACAGCAGCATGACTTCAGCTATATGAGAATGCCATTGTTCCACTTTCTGCCTTCGACATTTCTCGACATTTCTCATGATCCAATTACAGCTGCAGCAACATATACAGTTACATTTTTATGATCCTGCTGCAGTGACAGTAGTTACAGCCACAATAGTCGTGACATTCTCCATAATTCAGCAGTAGCAGTTCCGATTCCTTCGTTGTCCATGATCTAATTACAGCTGCAGCAACATATACAGTTACATTTTTATGATCCTGCAGTAGTGACAACAGTTACAGCGACAGTAGTAGTCACATTCTCCGTGATTCAGCAGTAGCAATTCTGATTCCTTCGCTGTCCGTGATCCAATTACAGCCACAGTAACATCTACAGTTACATTTTCATGATCCTACAACAGTGACATCTTCCACGATCTAGTAGCAGCAGATACATTCCTATTGCATCGCTCATCTACTCTTTGGGTAAGTGGAGGTATGTTGTTTTCTGAATTTTAATCATGCAATTCCTTACTTGCTAGCAATGAATAATTTGGAAAACTCCCTCACCACGCTCCATTTCATTTTTCACTTTCATAACCCATGCCGAGTTGCACGAGGACATGCAACGAGTTCAGTTGGGGAGGATGAGATAGAGGTTGCTAAACACTCTATAGGATCTCAAATGCAATCATATTTTCAGAGGACAGGAAATCTTTTGTGACAGTTTATTCATATGCATATTGTTCCTCATGTAAAATGCAGAATTTGAATTGAGTGTATCTCACAAACCATACATTGGATCCTCATGATTTTTGGACAGGCAGTGGATAATATTATAATGAACAAAGTTGGCAAGTTTCAGCTCAATCCAATGCATGGATTTCAAAAAAACAACCGTCATCACCTACAGCCAATTTGCATTTTTCTCGAAATCCATGATGTGGGTTTTTCTGAAATTTGGTGTGGAGATGCATTGGAATTATAGAAACTTGCTTGCCAAATTTCAGCCAAACCCAGATCGTGGTTTGTGAGATATTAGCTCAGGAATTTTGCTGCACAATAGCTGATACTCCACCAGATTTGCCTACTTTCGCAGTTGTTACTCCAATAGATGTTATTTTGCAGCTAATACTCCTCCAAACCTTCCATTTCGTAGCTGATACTCCTCCAAACCTTCCATTTCATAACTGCAACTCCGAACTATGTTCACTATCATCATTTCGCTACCATCATTCCATTCTTCCACTACGATCACTCCATTTTTTTCATCCCATTTACCTTTCACCAACATTTCTTTTTCGACAAATCCTCTGTTGCACTTTGCTTCATACACATGGATACACATATTGGCATGATTCATAAAGAAAAGGCTTTCTTATTCACAGTGACACTTTCTTATACATAGTTGGTGACTTATTATTTCCAGTGAGTGTATGGTTTTATTATTGCAGCAAGGAAATAGATGACGGAATGAATGTTGTTTACACAAGAACCAACATTCCCTGCATTTAAAAGAAAATATCAGTTGTTACTCCACTCGCATTTAAAAGAAAATATCAGCTATTAATCCATTCCTTGCATTCATAAGAAAATGCCAATTGTTACTCATACATTTCGCATCATGGAATAAATATTGTTAATACAAGAACCAACATTCTGTATGGCTGTCACACAAGAACCAACCATAAGAAAATTCCAGCTGCATTTAAAAGACATCATCAAGCAAAGCCAAAGTTCAGATGCCAAAATTTTTTAAGCAAATCCATGCAAGGTTGCATGAGGACATGCAACAGGTTCAGTTGGGGAGTATGTTGGGACTCAAAAATGTCCTATTTTCATCCACTTTATCTTTCTCTATTCTTCACATTTCATCATCCCATTAACCTTTCATCATACCATTTCCATACATATACTTGAGTTTCATCTTATTATTTTTCACTTTATTCATTTTAGTATTTTAAGTGAATTTATGATTAAATATTGGAAAATAACATGTTTTTCACTAATATCTCAAGTATGGATGAGCTTTGTAATTTGTAGGAATATGGAAGGATCAAATCAAAGAAAGACTCCTCGAATATCTCCTCCACTTCATGGAGATAGTTATTTAAAGAATACTCCAAGGAGAAGATCATGGAGATTTGGTTGGCATATCTTATTTAGGATGTATGAGAAACATTTGGAGAATTTGTGAGAGACATGTGGAGGATTTCAATGGATCATATTTTGTAATAATAGCAAATTAGTTGAGAGTGGTTGAGAGAATAGTGGATCTATCATTATGATATGGTTATCTCCTTCTCAAAGAAATTCATGTATAAAAGAGAGTGCTCTCTCTTCATTTTGGGGAGATAGAGATTATATCATAAATTAGGAGGAGATTAGTTTCAGATCGTAGAAGTTAGTCTTGACTTTGTAATATGGAGAAGGGGATTCTCAGCTTTTGTTCATAATCTTATTTGATGCTTTCATGATTTTCCATGCGATTCTTCTGATGTAAATTAAGTTTTCTTTATTGTTAATGTGAGCTCACATGTGTTGTCTTGTTGCTCTTCATATGTTGTCTTTCTTTCATGCAATTTATTTTCAGTAGTGTGTTTCATCTTCCAGCATTAGATTAGCAATCAAGTGTGTTTCAGCTTAAGGGGGAATTAGATTAGCAATTACCCATTAGCAAAGGGGGGTTAGATTAGATTAATTTCACTTCAGTCCTGCATATACTTTGCATGTGCTTCGTAAGCCTACAAACCTCGGATTGACAAATTAAATGGTTGGTCAAATAACAACGGAATTAAAGGACAATATTTCATCCTAACAAGTATGGCCAAAGGGGCTTAGGCCATTGTGACCCAATGCAAAATTTTGGGACATGAAAAATCCTCCCTTCCAAATATTGCTTGTCCTCAAGCAATTTCAACACATGTATGTGGAAGAACCTGCTTTCTTTCCAAAATTTTGCTTCCCAAAAATTATCTTCTAGAACCTTGAGTAGAGCCACCCATGCACTACAATTGTGTGTTTCCAAAAGCAAGAAGATGTAGATTTTATTTTTCATTTTGATATCCCTTGTAACATCACAACTAAACACCAAAATGTTAATTAAATACATCAAAACCATGTTTTCACAATTACTCTTTACCTCTTTCATATTTTGGAAACCTCTTATGATACCATTGTAATTCTTGAAGTTGCCATTGAGTTGGTAAACTTTCAGTCTTCGAGATACCATTAATATTTTAGAGAGGAACCACCATGCTTGTTATTGCACTACTCTGATAAAAATCACCTTATTAAGTGTGGAATCCATCTTCCATACTACTTGTTTCCCAAAAAAATTGAAATCAATGGGACTAAAAATTATCCTAGGGTTCCATTGCTTATATTCAACTCCAACAATTAAGAGTGCTCTCCAACTCATACCACCAGGTAAGAGAATTTTTGGATCCCATTTTATTGTATGCATTATTCCAAACATCATGAGTACAAAATATATATCATCAAAGTACATAAAAACATAATGAAAATGTACATCAAGGAGGTGCTTCATCAAAGAATCATGAAAGTGCTTATACCTCCAAGTAAGTAGACCACCATTTGTCAAGTGCATACAAGCTTCAAGTGACCAATCAAATCTGCTCCAATGACATAGGTGAGGATCCCATGTCCTATAATGCTACCTCAAAAGGATGTAATATGAATCAAAATAATCAGCCATGTGTTCTTTCATCCAAGAAGTGAATGAAGAACCTCCACTAAAATTTGAACCAAGTAGGGAGCAAAGAAAACAATAACCCTTCAAGGGGATCACATAAGTAGAATTTGTGCATCCATGAACATGTGTATCATCAAGAAATAAAAAAGGATGTTGCTGCCAATAAGAATTTTCTCCAATCATATATCTCTTCACCCAAGTAGTGGATGAATCTCTTCCAATAACAATTGAACTAATCAAGGAGGAAGGAAAATCATAAGCCTTCAAGTGACTCAAGTGAACATCATAAGTGCATCCATGTAGATGTGTTTCAAGGTAACAAGAAATGCTGCTGCAAATGTAAATAAGAAGTGGCTCCAATAATGTCATTATATAAAGGAGAGATAGGAGTTTCATCCTCCTCATGTGGCACCATCAAAAATAAACCTTTCACCTATACTTCATTAGGATGAATGTTGAAAAATATGGAAGTGTAGGATGTAGGAGAATGAACCAACTCACCCAAATGATCAGAAAGTGCAGAAGTGTCCTCATGTGAATGCTCCATCATGGTAGGATCATGCACCTCCCTCAAAAGTGCAGAACTTTCCTCATAGGTTGGTTCCAAGGTAGTGGAATCAACTTATTCAAAAAATGTGTAACCATTTCCAAGAGGAAACTCGAGTTCCTCTTCCACCACATCAAGTGCTTGGATCTCATCAATATCATCTTCAAACACATCAGGCACATGCAAATTTCCATGTTTCTCATGATCTACCATGTCATGAGAATCCTCCATGCAAACTACCATATGACAATTTGAAACATAGGAGGGAGAACAAGTATATTGCAACCTTTCAAGAAGTTGTTCATTTTGAATTTTCAGTTTATGAATATCCTCATCATTCTTCAAGTATGCATCATGTAACAATTCATTAAACTCAATCAAATTGTTTCTATGAAAAAGAAAAGACAGGAAATTACCTTTGATGTTGCACATTGCTCTTTGAATCTTCTCCATGTCTTCAAGGAAGGATGGATCCTTCAATGAAGAAACTCTCCAACAAGAATTTGACACCAATGCTTGAGTGTCATGGAGTATGCTAATGGTCTCTTGGATCTTATTTTCATTCATCTTTAATGATCCTTCAAGAAAAAGAGGCTCTTGTAGAGGGACCTCCTCTTCTTCTTCCTTCTTACTTGGACCAACTTCATGAAGCTCAAGTGGTGATGGGGAAGTTGATCTTGTTTCTTCTTCAACTGCTACAAGGTCTTCATTTTCATGCTTTATGGAATTTTGGCTTACAGCAACACTTTCAAAAGTTATCTCTATGTAACCAACATAGAGGTGTGAGCACCCATCAGTAGGTACTCCTTCATAGTTCAAGCATCCATCAGTAGATGCTCTTTGATTCATGTCCAAGGTAGAATGTGCCTCGAAATGATATTCAATATTTTCAATAGAATCTTCTTCAATTCCATGGGATGTATCTTCATATATCTCCTTCAATCAATATGATGCATTTTGACCCTTAGTTTCCTTAATATCAATACACTTGGAATCTCTTTTTGAAGAAATCCCAAAAACTCTCCTCAAGTAGGACATACATGCCTTCATTGAAGCTTCAGATATTTCATTGATCTTTTCACTCACACACATATGATACTCTCTCCAAGGTCTTTTAAAAGAATGGCATAAAAGTTTCTTCACTAACTCCACATATTCATTTTTGGGCCTATTTGCAAACACCCAATTAGCAAATTCTTCGAAAGGAGGGGCTTTTTTTGTATTTCCCTTATACAAATCAAGATATTTCTGATATTGTTGGGGCAAGGTTGTATATGTTGCTCTCCATCTTTGTAACTCATTCATAGGATTATCTTTTGGTAGTGTGAAACACTCATATTTATCATACATAGGGTCATAATAATAATCTTCATTTCTCATTAAATTTTAAGAAGTGTTACATGATGGCACCTCTTCCTCAAACCATTCACATTCTACTTCATATTGCTCACAATCATCTGCATACTGCTCATAAGCATTGTAATCATAGGATTCATCATAATAGTAAGACATGGATGCAAATTATTCTTCAATGTATGAAAGTGATCCACACGTGCAAGGACCATGCTCTGATACCACTGTAATGCCCTTTTTTTGAAATTGATTAAAATGGTGAAATTTTCAACTTTTTCCACTAGTTCGACCTTTGACTAGTATTGGTCTCTTGGTATCCAAATGACTCCAAATAATCCAAAATTGTTATAGAAGGTGTATTGATGATATTGGGACATAATTATGAGGTTCATGGACTCTTTAGAGTCTTCAAGAGGCTTCTGTAACTCTCCTTTAAGTTCTAGCCAAACTAGGGAGTTTGACTAGCAATTTCTCTTTGACTAGTATTGGTCTCTTGGTCTCCAAATGACTCCGAATGCTCCCAAATTGTTACAGAAGGTGTATGAATAATATTATGACATAATTATGAGGTTAATTTATGATTTAGAGTCTTCAAAAGGATTCTGCAACTGTCCTTTAAGTTCTGTCCAAAGTAGGGAGCTTGACTAGCAATTTCTCTTTGACTAGTATTGATCTCCTGGTCTCCAAATGACTCCAAATGCTCCCGAATTGTTACAGAAGGTGTATGGATGATATTAGGACATTATTATGAGTTTAATGGATTCTTTATAGTCTTTAAAAGGATTCTAAAACTCTCCTTTAAATTCTGGCCAAAGTAGGGAGTTTGACTACCAATTTGGGGTTCAAATCCCCATGGGGTAGATGCTGGAAATGACTCTCCAAAGGCTATTGGACCCTCTCAAATTTATGAACATAGGAAGGGGATATCTAGGGGACATCAATATAGTCTCATATCCATCACCATTCATTTTATTCAGTCTAATACAACTCTCTCCAATAAGATGCAAAAAGACTAGTTTTGACCTTGGGGGAAATGATAGGCAATCTTCTCCAAATGATATAAAAGTGGACAATATGACTCCAAAATATTATGTACTGAACATGAAAATTGTATAAAAGGTAAATAACAGTCCATACATCATTGAATCATCAAACTTTCATTGGTCGATTCGAATGCATCAACATATCATTGGCATACATCAACATAGTGGGCAAATTGGCACCATTTGCTCATTAATAATCAGATTTACATAGTTCAACCTGGAATCTCGACTTGAAGACATTTTGAACATGAATAACAGAGCATTTACGTCATATTATAAAATAATGAAGCACTATAAGCTCCCCCAAAGAGAACAATAGCTCACCAAGTGCACAATTCTTCAAGAATCGTGAATATGCCAAGAAATAGAAGAATGGTTGTAAAAGGAAGCTGAAAGAGATGTGACCATGAGCTTCCCTATAGCTTCAACCTGTAACAAAAGACTCCAGTAAATCTCCAAATGAAAGGTCTGAATTTCCTTTCCAATTACCAACTAGGATGGGAATCTTTCACCCTCGAAATTGGTGCTAAGGCAAGTAGAGTAGCACTCCACTAGCTCTCCTCTCCAAATGAAAAATACAAATTCTAAAATGATCAAAAGCTACCATCCTTATTTCCTATTGTATTTTATAAACTTCTAAGTTACTCCATGGGTCGAATTCCTCCCAAGAGCTTCATGCCAACTCAATTTGGGAAGAGATTCCCAAGTATGCCACTTGTCCTTCCAAGTCTAGCCCTCTCCTTCTCCAAATTCGAATTGGTGTCTCTTTGGCTGCCCTAACTCACTTGAGCGCCCTATTGGAGGATATTTTTAGCTCTGACATGTCATATATTTCAAATGTCAGCCTTCAGGTCTGATTTTTGTCATAGGTGTCATATCATCTTCATCATTGTTGTCATAGAGCTAGGGAATCTAGTCCAAGTGTCTCACTAGCTCCAAAATGCCTCTTCCTCTTCCATGGGAGTTACTCTTCCACTCCAATTCGACCTTAATTGAGTCATGCCAAGTATATTGACCTTCCAACTCATCCCAAGAACGTTGGGATTCTTATGGATTCAAAATGACAAGAGGAGGATGCCATGTGCCATATAAAATCTAGCTTGTGTAGGTCCCACATCCTCCATGTGTCTTCATGATCAATTGCCAATTTTATTTTCCCTTGTACTTATTTATTTATCTCATTTATTAAATATTTATGCCATTCTAATGTTCAAACATCATTTATTATCCCCCTTATTTCAAATCCCAAAGCTTCCATCCCCCAACCTAGGGAATTAGTAGTTTTCCTCCATGGCGGTTCATTTGGATGGATATATTACAACTTTGAATTGGGAATTTCTCTTAATGTGACACACCTTGTCCATTTGGATCTAATTTCACATTATTACAAACTTGGACTTCATTCTTGGCATTTATTTGACCCTTAGCATCCATTTGAAAAACTATCATGAGTATGGCCATGGGGCTTAGGCCATTGTGACCCAATGCAAAATTTTGGGACATGACAGTCATCCTACGTATAACAAATATCCATAAATTCATTTCTACATTATCTCTAACATTTTATTGGTATCTGAAGTTGGTGGCTCCTGGGTGGTGTGGTGGTGGCAGTGGTCGAGCTGTTTGTGATATCATTTTAGTTGGAACTTTTATATTTTTCACAAAATGAATCGAATTCTAGTGCAGCAAGGCAATAGTGAATGGTTCAATCGTTGAATTCTTCTAAGGGAAAATTCCAACCAGATTTCTTAGTACTTTCTTATTAATCCAAGAAAGATACCCTTTATCACTGCAGGCAGGAAGAACATATATGGATGCAATGATGCTCTCGTACTAATGCAAGCTCGTTATGTTGAATCCTTTGGCCCTTGCAATTGAAGGATTACTTGAAACTTTGTTTTTCTTTGGATACATGGTTGTGTTTAACTCATTGTATTTGGGATCTTGAAAATGGCAGATGTATTCATTACAGATGTGAGTAACTTGTTCTACACATGCTTATCTTTTTTCAGTTCAATATCTATATTTCTTGTATGTATTTTTTGATAAATGATGACCATAGCAGTTCAAAAGAAATCACCTTTCCCAAAGATGAGAATTTATCACTTTTGTATATGTAGAACAACTCCAATATTCTTGTTTTGCAAACAACCCTCCATAGTGAAAGCATCATATATGTAAATAGAGTTAAGGCAAAGTGAAAACAATAAACCTCTTATTCCCTTAGCTTGATAACATACCACTAGTGTCTTCATGGGTTCCAAACCGATACAAATACTTTTATACTCTTTGTACTTGTTAGGGGATTTCAAGGTAGTGATCTTGGAGTAGACTTGACTCCTCAGAAAGTGTGTATATACATTCTTTGAAATTGTCGTGCATTCAACCCTATAAACTCGAAGTGATGAAATCATACCTTCGTTGAGACACTTGGAATAGATGATGGTAGATGAATTGAAGAGCAATTCATCTAGTTAATAGATCCTTCTGATAACATATATTTGTACAATGATGAAACCAAAAAAAAAATTCAAAAACTGTATGAACTTCACAAAAAATTGTTGAATAAAACTGCAAAAGAGCTTCTTTAGTGGTGTGGGAAAAATGGAGCATTTTGAAATAAAACCATGTCCAAAATATTCATATTGAACAAGTTATATCATGCAAAAATGGAGTATATTGTTGCTGACAGTTCAATATTAGAAATTTCCAATGTATGTTTCATCATCCTTGTTTTCATCTCCAACTCTCTTTTTTAAGGCAAATCATCCTCCATACAGAAATGTATATGAATTTTTCTTCTAGAAGATTCATTTATTCAAATATGGGTCGTAGCACCAAATATTGCATGCTTATAATCTCATAACTTAGTCAATGACTAGTCTTGAATATCCAACCTGCATTTTTCAATGTTACTATCCACAATTACCCTTAGTAAGACTACTAGGGCATTCAATTTCACCCAATTTTTTGTAGCTTTCACCTAAAATTACTCTGAAACGAATTTTGTGAGTTAGAATTACTCTGAAACAAAGTTTGTGTGAGTTGGAGATAAACAATGTACCTCCATCTCCACATTTTCCAAGATTGACTTCTCATACATTATAAAAAATCAAACCCAAGCCTTAGTTTTATCAATGGTTGGTTTTGAGAAAGGCTTGAATCCTTTAATCAGTAAAATTAATTTAATGACAAATAAATTTTCGTTACAAGCATGCATTTCTTTCCCGCTTTCTTTCCCGTCAAAGAACCCAAGAAACCTTTCTACCATGGAGTCCTCCTTCTTCCATATACCTTTAACACTAATCAAGTTCAAAAATCCGTTCCATATTTCCATGGAAAATGGGCACTGAACCCATAGGATATTTATGTACTCCACATTTTTTTGCATAAGAAACATATATTATGCCCTTTCCAAGTCTTGTTCTAAGGAACATCACATATTTTACCTCCTGTGGTATTTTGGCTTTGAAGTTACTACAGCAATATCCTGTAAATTCCACAAGTTCTGTAGAGAGAAGTATTGGACAGTTCTCATTTATTGTCAATCAGCCAATTCTCTTCTTTGATGGGGCTGCTCAGAATGGGTATTGCGCAGCAGGAGGTGTAATTTATCTGAATAAGGATCACTTTTTTACTATCCGCCTCAATTGTGGACTGGGCAGCAATATGAAAGCAGAATTGCTCGCACTATGGTGTGTTCTTAGATGTGCAAACAGTTTTGGGCTTGTTAACATCTGGGTATTTGGTGACTCACGGGTCACTATAAAGTGGGCATCTAATGAATTTGAACTAAATGTTATTGACCTCTCACACTGGTGTGAAAGGACGAGGATGGAGATTGACATGCAGGATCATATTATTTTTGAACACATCTACCGTGAATTCAATACTCAGGCTGACACTCTTTCAAAACAGGCTTTTCTGGGCTCCGAAGGTATTTTGGTATGGGAGGAATGGATGGATTCCAACCTACTGGAATGTGGGGAAGTCTTATTTATGTAGGCTATCATATGGATAGTATGTGTAGTGGATACTTTTTGTAAGTCATATTTTATGGTCCGATGTATAGCACCTTTTTTGAATATATATTTTGATGTATATAGATGGAAGAAAAAGCCATAGATGGCTGAAACTACCTTTCGGAGGAGAGGTGACAATATTTTGTACTATTTGATTTTAAGAATAGCAATAGTACGTTTTTTTTTCGGTTGAAAAAAAATGGTAATGAGTAATAGTAAGGCATGCCTTAATTCTTAATTTTTTTAGTGAATGAATATAAACATTATTTTGATAATAATTTTTTTTCAAACTTTATTTGTAAAAAATATATATATATGATGAAAAGTTTAGATTTTAAATGGTTTTTCTAGAAAAAGTATATATATTGTATGTTAAATTAACTTTATTACTAACACAATTAATTAACAATAACCATGTTAATATTATTAATATGTTTGAATATGCTAAATATAAATTTAATCATTAATATCCATTTAATATAATTATAGGATTATAAAAAACATATATGAACGAATATCCAACGAATATGCAGCTAACATGAGATACTTTTACATATTTTTAAAAATCGTGCGTTGACGATATAGCCGAGTGCAATTAATCAAACGAATATCCAGCTTTTTAAAAATCGTGCGTTGACGATATAGCCGAGTGCAATTAATTAAACTAATTTCCACCTAATTCAATTATATAATATATTATGAAGTTTAGACTTCATATGATATGAAGAATCTCGGCTAATAGTACGCATCGAATCTTGGGTACATCTACGCATCTATTACGAAGGTTTAATACTAAATTATATTTATACGAAGGTCCTCATTGTTGTATCTGAGAAGAAAAATTGGCGATCAGGTTCGCCAGTATTATAAAACGTCCGTTCACTTTTCACGGGATTTTGAGCAATCTTCAAGAGCACGTTTAGCAATTTTATAAGATAGTTGACTTGGGTTTTCAGGTAACGTTTTCCATTATTATTATAATTCAATGGAAGGTCGTATAGTTTCTTTATTTTTTACATTAAACAACCGATTATTTGCACTAGCTTTCTGTTTGTTTGTCGAAAAAATGTATTTTTACAGCTTGTGTGGGGGAAGAAGTATCTATTTCACAAAAATAAAAAATAAAAAAAGCTTAGTCTAAAAGTTTTACTATTTTAATTTTGATAAAAACTTATAGAAATTTTTTAAAATCTTGGTTACAACTTTTAAATTCTAAAATTTTGGTACTTCATCAAAATTGCTTTTAAAACACAATTAAATTCAGATTTTGTAAAATAAAAAATGTGTGATTCTGGTGAAAAGTTTCCATCCAAATCGTCGAGATGTAGCATGCCCGAGTGGGGGAAGAGTCAAATTTTTTCCATAATAATAAAAAATTAAAAATTAAAATAAAAAATAAGAATGCATGAATCAATGTGCTCTAGCATAGTGGCGAGAGGGATGTATGTTGTAGTTTAGTGGTGAAAGATTTGTGTATTGTTCACACTAATTTGAAACTGATATTTTACAAATAGAATTGATGAGAGGGATGTATGTTGTAGTTTAGTGGTGAAAGATTTGTGTATTGTTCACACTCATTTGAAACTGATATTTTACAAATAGAATTGATGGGATTTGGACGTTTATAGAAGAAGAGAAGAGTGAGGATTATAATAAAGAATGGAGCATTGAAGGTACAAGTTATAGTCTTCTTTGTGCCATTGAAAAAAAAATTGAAAAGACTTCGATGGAAGGAATTTTCATTGCCAAGACTTCACTATGATTGGTGGGTCCCATTCTTAAGGATAACAATATCCCCTTTTGGATCTTTAGTTATGGATATTGAATTTTACTTTTCCCACACACTAGTTTATATCTTTGTGTCAATTTTTGTGGGTAGATTGTTTTGTTTCCCAAGTAGGGATGTGGTCATAGTCATAGGAATATTTTGGTTATTAGAGTTTTAGATAATTTACTAGTTATTATGCACTTTAGATAATAAGGAAGATGAAAAGTACACTTCATACTTCTCACTTAAAACTTAGACATACATGATCAAAGCATTACTTAGGAAAACCAAGGCATGCATAAAAAAAATCCAAAATAAATTGTAAATCTAGAATAGAATGAGAATGTAACAAAAAAAAATATAAATTTATGTACTTGTTACTATTACTTACACTTCTTGAGATTTGGCAAGTTTTAATGCTACTTTTAAGTCTTAAAAAAAACCAATGTAATGAGGAATCTGCATAAAGTGATTACGTTAATTTGTTTAAAAGATATTTCTCAATAAAAACTAGATTAAGTACTTAATAATATCAAATCACACCACCTCAAAGTAATTTTACACTAAATATCAATCACTTAGAATGACTTATTTGATTTACTAAAAGCAAAGCACATAACATAAATTCAAAAAACATTTATATTGCCCACTGACAAGAAATATTAACAAAGGGAAGCATGACCAAGAAATACCAACAAAGGGAAGCAAAACCAATACTAATAGAAGCATAAGGGGTGTTAGCTACCATCTTCATTGCCTACACCTAGATCATCTTGATTGCTTCCACCTTGGGATCCTCAAGATTGTTCAACTATTCCTCCAAATTTATAACATATTCATTCAATGCACCCAAATTGTGGAGAGGGCCCAAGGCCAAATGACGAATAAGGCTTAACCAAAGAACTAATAAGATCATGCTTAAATTTTCAATTGGATCATCCAAATACCATGTTTTTGGTAAGTATACCCTAACTCTCAAATTAACCATATGGTCATCCTAATGCATAGTAGCATAATTCGAGTACGAATACGGATACGAATACGATTAGATACAGAAAAAATATGTAATGAAAAATTTAGTACGATTAAAATACGGAAGTAGACTCCTTATATATACCAAGTTTAATCAAATAATCACAAATATACCAAGTCATTTATATAATAAAATCAAACATATATTTAAGAAACAAAAATATAAAATCTCAATAACCTAAGATATGGCCATTATGAGAGAGGGAAACTAATTATTAATAATTATTTTAATAAGAAAGTAATAAATTGAATGGTATTTATGTTTTATACTCTTTAATTAATTAAAGTTAGTTTTTTTTTTAAATTGGTTTTCATAATTTAATTGTGGATGAGTAATAATCCGTATCCGTATTAGACATACACTGAATATTCGTCGAATTCGAATTTGGTTCGAATTTCCGTACAGGAAATGTCAATACGACCGAATTATGCTACTATGTCCTAATGTCGCAATTCTAGTAGGTCTATCGTGGCTTAAATTCCAACGAGTGAGTTGGAGTAACCCATTCCTCTGCGCTTGGTTATTAGGCACTAGTCATGGTTGCTACAACGATTTCAAATCTAGCCGAATAAAAACTTACCCGGTATCCCTTGGCAAGGCTCTCAACAATGGATCTACATTCACACAAACATTTGGAAATACAATTGGCTACTTCTCCACCTTCGTTTGTGGTGGCATGGATTCTCTCCTCTCCCAACTCCACGATCTAGTGCAAATCGAAATCACACAATGCAAGTGAATTCAAATCTAAATCAATGGTGCCTTCAAAAAATCCATATTAATCGTCTCCCCTCCCTCGCATGGAGCGGGTGAGCAACTTCAAATCTAAATCTGTAGTGCCTTTACAAAATTCAATGCTTTAAGT
Organism: Larix kaempferi; assembly: GCA_027924585.1. Taxonomy (NCBI): domain Eukaryota; kingdom Viridiplantae; phylum Streptophyta; class Pinopsida; order Pinales; family Pinaceae; genus Larix; species Larix kaempferi. The sequence continues at coordinate 14,589,119 of BSBM01000138.1, read as the reverse complement.
TTACACTTAACAGAACATAAAAATTTAGGGTTTACATTACCTCCACCCTTCCGCACAAACAAACTATTATCTCGATGCAATTATTATGTTCCAACAAGAATAATAAAATTTAAAAGAAAACATGATGAAAGCATTTCAGAAAACAATATTATATACATTTAATAATGGTATATACCAATCAAGAGGTTTTTCAAATTTGATATATAAAATATATTTAAATAAGTGAAATTAACATTAAAGTTGCAAAAATAAAAAATTGATAAACCTTATTATTTCCTTAATGTTATTGTTATTATTAATATTTAAAAATTAACAGAGTTTATGAACATTTCTCTAATTAATTAAATAAAGTGAATAAATTTACCATTTCTCTAACTAATTAAATAAAGTGAATAAATTTACCATAGAAGGATTATTGGAATCACAATTGCCTAAGCTAAAAGGTAAAAATAATGACAAAATGTCATAAATTATTAAAAGATGAGTCATCCAACCATATTTTAAATGTATTCAACTTATCAAAATTTAAATCTTTTTTCATTAAGAAAAAAAGTACTTTTAATATTTATTATGAATTAAAAAGTACATTACACAAACAAACCAATACTTTTGATACTTATAAAATTGTTTATATTAAAAACAATGTGAATAAGCATAATAATTACATAAAGCAATAATGAAGGAAAGAAACCAATTATGGCATAAAGAATGTGAATAAAAAACCAGGTTGATATATTTATATAAAATTATTATTTCTTAACAAAATCATAATTATTTATATTATAATTATTAATAATTAATATTTAATATTATTAACCTATTTTTATTAATTGTATGAAGGAAAAAATGTTAAATATATTTGTTTAAATTTAAAAAGTTTAAAATTTATGCACAAGATTTGTACATCTATCCACAGGACTGGTGGTATGAGAAGCTCTGGCACTGGAATATTCCTGCAAAACTGAAATGTTTTTGTTGGTTATTATTGCAAAACAAGTTGAAAACCTGGGATAATCTTTGCAAAAGGGGTTGGTGTGGTCCCAGTATCTGTTCTCTTTGTAAAAATGATGCTGAGTCTAAACAACACCTCTTTGTTAGCTGTAATTTTTCTCACAAGATCTGGGATGTGGTCACAACCTGCTTGAACATCACGCATTGCTGGGACATTGGAGATTTTAACATGTGCTTACATAATTGGTTTAGATGCAGCAGAAAACACTTTCTCATTGCCATATGCATTCCCTGGGCTATATGGTATCACAGAAATTGTGCTATTTTCCAGAATATTCCTCCTGATCATCTTCTTTGTAGTAGAACTGTCTTAAACATGTATGATACCTGTAAGAGTGATGTGATTTTGACAAAGCCTGACAGAAATAGCTTTTTTAACTTCAAAGTGGATCAACCTATTCTCTTTTTTGATGGAGCTTCACAATTTGGTATCTGTGCTGTTGGGGGTGTCATATACCTCAATGAGTCTCATTACTTTTCTATTAGACTCAATTGTGGATCCGGATCAAATATGAAAGCGGAATTAATGGCTCTCTGGTGTGTTCTCAAAATTGCCAACATCTTTGGCTTGGTTAACATCAAGGTGTATGGTGACTCCAGGGTCACCATTAAATGGGCTGCAGGTAAGTTTAAACTCAATGTATTGAACTTGAGTCACTGGGCACATCGGACACTTTTTGAAATTTCCAAGCAGCAGGGTGCCATCTTCGAGCACATTTACAGAGAACATAATCATCTGGCTGATAAGCTCTCGAAACATGCTTTATCTGATTTGGAGGGTCAATTGTTCTGGGAAGAGTGGCACGATAACTTACTTCAGGACTGTGGCTCTACATATTTTTTTGATTGATTCTGTTATCTTCTGATCTTTTGGCTTCTTCCTATAAGCTTTTTGTTAATATGTATTGTACTTATGTAGTGATGCTAGTAGCTACAGAGCATATATGGGAGATCGAGATTACAGATCATGTACTTTCTGTATTGCAGCTTTTCAAGCTCCTTGTTTTGGCTACAGAACTTTGATCTTCATTGTACTATTTGATTCAAAATTTGAATATCAATAGTAGTTTTTTTTCGCTGGAAAAAAAAAAGTAAAAGATGTTAATGATTTAAAATTCTATTTTTTTGCTTTATTATATCTAAGAGGTGCGTAACTTTTTTTGTGCTCATCTTGGACCCTTCCTCAACATTTGGACTTTAAAAATAGATTTTTGTGTCGAAGAGGTGCATTCTACACCCCAGTATGGGGATGTGTAACTCCTTCTGTGCTTGTCCTAGAGCTGGCACGTGTCATTTTTTTAAATACTATAAAAAATAACATGTCGACTCAAATTAGATTTAAAACATGAGAATGACATATATATATAATTATACAAATTAGATAAATTAAAACCCTTCCTCAACATTTGCACTCTAAAAATTGAATTTTGTGTCGAGGATGTGCATTCTAAAACCTCCTTCCATGCTCATCCAAACTGACACATGTCATTTTTTAAAAATAAAAAAATACTATAAAAAAAATATTATAAAAAATAACATGTCTGCTCAAATTAGATTTAAAACATTTATAATGGCATACATATAAAACTACACAAATTAGATAAATTCAAGAGATTTGATCCCTCTTCACTTGGTAAATTCTCTTTTAAAATGAATCTATGTTGGTTTCTTAATTTTATCATATAAATAAGTTTTATAACTTTTAAATTCATGATTACATTTCTCTAAAACTTTTAAATTCATGATTACATTTCTCTTATTAAAAAGAACTATAAAATTTTGATATTTAAAATTTTAATAAATATTAAATTTTGAAATAATTTCAAAATAATAATATAAAGATAAAAACTCAAGACTTCTTAAAATATTAAATTAAACGGTCAAATGTTAAAAGGCACCCTGAGATTGTGGTTAACCTCTAAATGTGAAACGTCAAGATTAGCCATCATATTTGAAACCACCAATTTCGATTACATAGTTAGCAAATACCAAGGCTTCATCGCGTTATCTATTGTAAGGAAGCTCATTGTAAATCTAAGTAATAGATATCCAACCCTCAATTAGAGTAAAATATATTTTGTTGTTAACTGAATTTGGCATTATTAATTAATCGTAATGAATAAAATAATTATAAAAAAATCGTATTTATTATAAATTAATTAAAAAAATATATATTTGAAACTTTAGTGTTTTTTTTCGATATAATCATAACTAACACTATGTACTTAGGAAGACATTCCCGCATTATGATATCCCGATACATTGCTTTTATATTTTCATGTGTCTACGTATTGATTGTATGCTCCTAACCTTGTCTTGATGATTGTTGTTTCTTTGGGTGGTGTGGATGGCAATATACAAAAAATCTAGATTTTGGTTCTTTGGTCTTTGATGATTTAACATGTGGTATATTTAATGCATATATTTCCTTGTATTTTTCTTCTTTTGTATGCGCTTCCAAGGGATTTTCTTCATGTGTTTCTATAGCCCCTTCTTATGATGCAACATTAGACTCTTCATCTATTGTGTCTGTAGATACTTCAACTATTTTACTTGCAAGGACTTCTTCATGTGCCCCCTTTGAGCTTTCTTATTTAATAAGAAAAATATCCTACAATGTATTTTCCCTTTTTATACCAAAGCCTCAAGAACTTAGTTTGCAAATTAATATTAAGTGTACCAATAGAGTCCAACCAAGGGTATCCCAAAACAATATCCACATCATTCAAATTGATAGTATAAAAGATATGAATGTAACACGTATCTATCCATGGTAATATTCAATTCCTTAATAATTTGAACATTTCCACCCTCAACATGTATGCTTTGACTATGTTTTGTAGCAATCTGTAAAATTTTAGCCAAGTTGACATTGATTATATTATACTTGCTACTGGCAGGTGTTGGCGAGGGAGGGGGTAATTTTTTACCCTGGTGGAATGCAATCTTAATGTCTGCTTGTGGCCTAGGGATCAGTACCAATAATCAAGTGAAACACTATGCTATATATTTGGGATTAAAATAAACAGTTGCTATTGGAATTCAATAGCTAGTGGTGATCGGAGATTATCTCCTTATCGTCTCTCAAACTAGACAATGACAAGAAATTATGGATCTAATAGCAGGGCATATTCACAAATGTGTTATTGGCTTATTCCATCAAATTCCAAATATTCAATTATTTCATGTTCAGCATGAACACAATGCGACAGCTGACAAACTTACAAATGAATCCTAGAGTATCCATAAAGGGGGCATGAAAAAAATGGGAGTGACTTCTTACTTTGTTGGCTCTCTTAGAATTAGTTATGCTATCCTAAGTCCATTTCAATTCCATACTTTAGCCTTGTCAAGTATTAATTTCTTCATTCAACGGTAGAGGTCATTAATATTCCAGTCCATGTGGAGAGCTCAATGCGTCTGGGTGAATAAACATTCCCATGAATTCTTGGTTCACATAATCGAGAGTTTAATTTGGGATTATGGTGGTACAGTCTAGAAACTTTAACATGAATTTTTGCATTGTTTTGTGTATATATTGTTTCAACCTTGTCATTCGAGCAGCGTTGGAGGTTAGAAGATTGGTGTGAGGGGAAACTATGGAATGGTGGTGTGTAGTCAAGTGGATTTTGATGCCTTCTCCTATGAATTGGGAAATCATCCTTCTTCGGCTTTCGGTGTTATCTGTGTGGAGTTTCATACTCATGTAATTTTATATTTATGATTGGATTATGCTCTCTCATTTGTCAGGAAGGCTTGGGATACAGGGGCATCTCTATATTGTTTAAGGCTTCAGCTTGTTTTGGCCAGTGATACTGGGGGATTTTGCATGCTCTGGGGGACCAACTCCCTGGTGATTATTGGGGTGAGCGTATTTTGAATTTCCTGGTGGTTCTTGGTCATGAGTTGGGTGTCAGGACTATTTTGCAATTCAATTGGGTTGATAAAAGAATTTCCTTCTCAGAGGGGATTTGGGACTATGTTGAAACAATGGACTATGAAAATAAGTTTGAGAATCTCTCTGCAAGAATCAGAGACTCCCAAGTTGATATACATGATATCCATTCCCAAATGAGATGTATAAGATCTCGGATGGAAGGCCTGATTGTTGTTGTTCAACAAATCACCACTCATATTCCCATTATGGATGCTTGCCTTGATGAAATTGAGAAATATTCTCGTCACATTTCCAATCTTACTTATGGGATTCATGCTCGTTTTGATGTGGTTGAAGGGACCATTCATTCCTATGATGATTAAGTTGAAGCAATTACAAAAACCTTGGGGAATGATAACAGTGTTTAGTGCAGGGTTGTGTCTACACTAACTTAACTATCTTACTAAAGATTGGTGAGATCTTACGTCAGAAATGAAGTAATTAACAAAAGTTATTTCGAAATCTAAATTCATTCATCATTTAAGATAAGCAACCTTCAGATTTACAGCCATTTAATAGTTTAAATCATACAATATAAGCAATGTCTAAACATCATAATGGCAAAAACTTGAATTAATTCATATTGAAACAAGCAAGAAGTACAACTTTACCAATAAGCTTGATGTGAACCCTTCCTCCATTGTCATGAGCTTCCCTTCCTTCACCCTTGCTCTTGAAGACTTGAAGCTCTTCTTCCTCCTCCTTCAGAATCTCTTTAGCATGCCTTTGCTTTTTTGATCCTCCTTTACCATGGCTCCCATGCCATTCTTATATAGCATTGGGAAATGAGCCTTAGTTCTTTCTAGTGGATGTGGGATTAGTCAATTTTCTCAATTTTGATTATTTTCAAGTGAAAACCCACTTCTGAATAGTTTTTAGGCCCTTTTGCACCATTTAGAATTATTTAATCACAATTAATTCATCTTAATGCCTTTCTTAGAGAGGATTTGTCTCTAGACGAAACTGTGTTATGACTTCCTGCTGCAAGTGCATGGCAAAAATATGCCTCTTCCGTCACATGATGAGGGTGCTATTTTGATTGTTAACAAATGCCCCCTAATGTGTGAGGTACGAAGCGAAGCTAAGGGCCGAAATACATTACTGAAATTTGTACTTTGTATACTGATACTCTTTGTATTGATACACTTTATCTTTCAAAGCAAGGATGAGGGAAGGGAAACTCACAGATGCAGGATTTGAGGATCACACATGCATGGAAAACTTTAGCAATTTCTCAAATATATAATATCTTCCTGAGGCGGGCATACCCATGCTCAGTAGTAAACAAACATGGCCACGAACAATACACAGTGGATCCATGTCAAAAGAAAATTTTTCAGAAGTGTAAACATGCACTTTGATGAGTGCGATAACAAGGTCTTCATCGAACTTTTGACATGACAGTCTAATCTTGCGCAGCTCGGGCAGTGCATGAGTGATACAACTGTTTTTCCCAAGGTCTTCAATACAAACCGATGATAGTATGAGTTAATATCATGTGAATAGATGATTTGATGTCGAGCATAATAAAACACCATCTGATTACCGGTCATTGATGTATACCGTTAATAGATGCGAAGAGACCCACCGATAATGACGATGGACTCTAAGGTACTAAGTACAAAATAGCAAGTGTGAATAGATGTTCTGAAGTCGAACACTTGTAGAATCAAACAATCAGGGGTCATTGATGTATACCCACTATCATTTGCGAGGAAACCTGCCACTAATGACTGCAAGATCCAAGGTACTTCTTGAGTTTCTAGATCCATTTCCTAGATGATGATTTGATGTCGATAGGAATAGATCCATCGGAAGGAGAGCATTAGTGCATCCCACATCAACCAATACGAAACAAAGATCAATAGTCTGATATAATTTGGTAGAACTGCAAAATCCAACACTGTATACTGACACAAGGAAGGCCGACATGATTGGTCAAGAATATTTGAGGAATGGCCGACTCGGTTTGAAATTCCCTTGAACACATAACACGACGCAAAATGGACACTTGGAAACATAGGACTTTGAGTAACCGACCTTAATGAAATCTGCTAATGCCAGATGCATTAACGAAAGCTCCATTAGTGATGGGAAGGATAACCCATCAATGGAGATCTGTTCAAAATACTGGTACAGTTTCCTAAGGCAAATGGAGATGGTGTACTGACAGCGGATACAGAATTATGTGCCGTGTTCAAGGGAGACAAGGAATAACTGTTGCCGTTTTCTTCAGAGTTTATAATATGAAGTGATTCAAGTCTATCCCTTTTTGGATTTTTGTGTTTTCCAATTTTTATTTTTTTTAACCTTTTTCATTTATTAGCTTGAAAAAAGAATAAAGCATGCTATGATACATTGGAGGAAATGAGTGTCTCAAGGGCATGCGCCTAAATTTCAAGGGCATGGGTCAGGCCAAGGCAACGATCTGTATTGCAAACAAGGGCTGAGCTAGTTATGTACACTCTTGCAGATGTTTCCTCCATGGGTATGGGTCAAATATACATAAGCAATGGTTTATAGGCATCTTGTAACAGAAAGTGACTATACAGGAAAATAAGCAACATAAGCAATAAGCAACGAAGTAGTTTGCATGGATGTTCAAGTGGATATTTTAACACAAGCTTATGTAAAATGATAAAAAATTGGGAGCCCATCAGGATATGGTCAGAAATGTATGAAAGAGAAATATGTGGTCTCAAACTCCAAGTCATGATGGGACTAATAGGGCTCCCGGGCCTATGAGAATAACGCGGCATGGGCACCAAAATGGCAATGGGGTGCTAATTAGGGTGTCCCATGGTCGATAGGCTCTGCTGTCGTAATGGTGGAAAATACAGATATGAAGGGCTGACCCACCAATTTCCAACAGGTTCGACCCTATGGTAAGTTTGGGTTGCAAAAGGTTCAAATGCATCTTCACAAAGGGATGGCCTAAACCTATATGCAATTTTCCAAATATACCAGATAAGATTGAGGAACATGCAGATCATGCTCCTATACTTGGGTAGAGTTATATCATGTATGCTCCCAGTGGCCCCACAAAAGATGATCTTAGGTGGGTACAACCAAATGTTTACAACTTTAGGGATATCTTCATTTGATGATAAAATGTAATCTAAGAAGTCATGTGAGTTGGGAGATCTCACAGCCTAAATGGTCCAAGTAACCGAATCATATTCCTCCAGCAAGGGAAGATTTTGATCTGAATCTGCCGAAGCTAATTGAGTAGCTTGGTTTGAAACTTCTATAACAGATAGGGGTGATCCAAATGCGTGCCAACATGGAAATGACATTACAAAAGCTGAGGTCCCTTCATCTACTATGGTTAGACAGATGTTCTTACCATGGGACGTTACTTTAATCTGAAAAGCAACTTCGAGAAGGATCCTACATATTGAATGGTCTATGTCTGATGTGATCAAAGTCTCATCGGATGGATCAATAACACAAGTGGTAGACAATAGTTCCTTTCTTAGCGCTTAACGACATTGCAACACCTCCAAGGCCGATATGGCACATGGTACTTGAGCTAGGTCCTCAAGAACATTACTGTTTTGAGCAGCTCACATGTTAGGATTATGCATTGTTCTACGTAGAACACCTTTGGGGGGGTGTGGTACTAAGTCTATGGCTAGTTTCTCAATGTAGAGATAAACATCTGGTTGTGATTCCGACTGATCTGATGTACTGGGAGAGACATCATAAGAATCAAGTCTCATTTGAATGTTCATCTCAAGATCACACATGAAGACATTGGAATTAGGATCATTGCCCCCTTGCGGGGGGGTTGGATGGTTGCCCCCTGGCGGAGGTACATGTGTCAAAATAATGGGTTGTTGTTTCCCACCGCATTGAAGCATAGTTGGTGCATATTCTTTCCCAGAGTTATCATTTTTCTTACTCTTATAATTCTTCTTCTTTCCTCTAAGGTCTATCGATGAGACTGTGGGGATGTCAGAAGTGTTGGAGAGATTAGCAGGTTCCTGCATTTCCTGGCCAACTATGGGTTGCAAATTCTGAATAGAAACTTGTCCCAAATGTGGGCTAATCTGTTCAAGAAAGCTGAAGGAATCCATCATACCATTGGAATGAGGTTCATGTGGCAGCCTAGCTGGATCAAACGCAGGTCTTGCAAGTTGGTTCCCAAAAGATTGGTTACTTTCTAGAACCTAACCACTCCATGGCGGAATGGGTTTAATGGTTGGATTGCCCCCTTGCGGGGTTAGGCCCAAAAAGGATTGGTTTCTTTCTAGAACCTAACCACTCCATTGATATGGTTCTTGGGTGTGATACGAATTCCAAGGTGGGTTTCCCGTTTGCGAAGAATGAACCCAAGAAGTTTGGCAACTTCCTGAAACATGACCATTGGGTGGATTGCCTCCTTGCGAAGGTGGGGTTCAAGAAGATTGGTTATTTCCTAGATCGCAACCATACCATGGCGGTTGAACTTGGTATTGAAAATCATTCCAAGGTTGACTGCCTCCTTGCGGAGGTGGAATCCAAAAAGGTTGGTTACTTTCTGAATGTTGCCCAGTCCATTGTGAACTAGGTTGCATTTATGGATTGCCCCCTTGCGTAGGTATGTTCCATTGAGATTCATGACTTGGTGGAACATTACCATTCCATTGCGGGATGGGATTAATAGGTGGATTTCCCCCTTGTGGGGGTATGTTCCATTGAGATTGATGACTTGGTAAGTTGGTGGAACATTACCACTCCATTGTTGGTTGGGATTCATGAGTGGATTGCCCCCTTGCGGGGGTGGGCCCCAATTAGATTGGTTACTAGTTGGAATCGGACCACTCCATTGAATTTTTCCTTGGTTTGGCTAAGCGTTCCAAGGTTGATATCCTCCTTACGAATGTGAGCCCCAAGAATATTAGATACTTCCTGAAACCTCCCCACTCCATGGCGGAATGGGGTTGATAGGTGGATTCCCGCTAGGCATTATGCTAGGATAAGTCGGAGGATAACCCCCCAGGGCATTTCCACTAATCTGAGGAGCATAGCCCCAATTGGCATAATTGTTCCATGGTTCATTGCTTCCATATTACCATTCCATGGTGAAGGGTTGCCCCCGAAAGTAGAGTTTGGACAAGTGTTTTGTATACCATGAGGACTCTGATTTACTCCTTGTGTGTGTTGACCCTGGTTAGCTAAAGCATATGGAAAACCAATGTTTGAGAAAGCCATGGGGTCTTGTGTTGGATTGTGCATGTCATGCCAACTTTCAGAAAGAGGTTTGATATCACCCAGTGACTCAAGGATAGTAAGCGTAACTGGTTCTGAAAGACTCATCAAAGGAGGAATTTCATGAGCATGTGTGTGATGTTTTGATGTTTTAATTTCAACTAGAGTAAGGTTATCAACTACGTCTGTATTCAGTTCGTGATGTGACGATGAATTCTCAGTGTTGATTTGATGTTGTTCTTCTCGAGTAATGTTAATTGAGTTGAAAATCAGTTTTGTTTCCAAGTCATTAGAATGTGGGTTTTGTGTCTGTCTCTGCAATGTAGCAGGGCCTTCAAATTCTGGTGACTCACCTCACTACCGTCATGACTGGCAGATCGGGAGAGTAGCCACTTCTAAGAAGTTGACAAAAAGATGTGTTTAAAATGATAGTTTGAATCAGACAATCCTAAGGCAGTCTAGACTCAAAAATGAAAGTGTCTATACAGTAAAAATTCCCTAGAGATTTCAAGCAAGCAATCTTACTTTTCCAAAGAACCGAAGCTGAGTGAAAAGCTAGATTGTAGGGCCTTCTGAAACTAGTAGCTGCTGAGGGATTTCATGTCCTCATACAATTGCTAGGAGCGAAGGTGTGAGAAACAGTTACAATAAACTTTAATCGCCAGGGGTACAAGTGTTGGTTCCTGACCACTCACCCTCCCAAGGAGTAAAAGTTCCAAAGCCTGTCTTAGGTATTGCAAGTGTGTCCCACTCACAACAGCCTATGTGATATCCTAAGAATAGCCACTAAAGTAACCACTTCGCAATCGATGGTCGAGCAGACAGTTTTAAGTCGAGGACAACTCTTATTACCAGAAACTCTAGAAACAGTGATGTCACCCCGAGGACTTGTCATTGAACATAGAATCCCTTCGATAAGCTCATGTCCCACTAAATAAGCAAGAAGGGGGAACCACCCTTACTTATCCAGATTGACCTCATGCTTGACGCATGTTTCATAAGCGATTTCCCGACAATCATTTTTTGTGATAATGGCTTGACTCTCTTTAATCGATGCTAGTTTCAAAGTTTTGCAGCCCAGGAGTGTTAGGTCTCCAAACCTAATCCGGGGCACTAACCTGACCTTGTTGGTGATATTAAAATCAAAATTTTGTCAATTTTAGATTAAGCGCCAATTTTAGGGGAAGTTTTCTTAGTCTCAGGAGTGGAAGTGAAACTGATGGTGTTTTGACTCGAAAACAAAATGAACCACACAATGCAGAATGCTCACGATGCTATCTTTCAGTTCGATGAATATCCTAACTGAAGGAAGGGTTAGAAGTTCAAGAGCTTCTTTCAAACATGCAAAATTTCTAGTAGATGTTTTATGTTCATGCACAATTTTCCTAAAATATGGATAGTAATCGATGTGTAAAGATCAATCTAATCCATGCAAATATCTCAAGTAAACCTGAATCTAATTCTATTACACAGGGGATCCCTGTTTCTCATTCACAAGATTGCCCGAAAGCACAAGTGAAGAGGATACGCAGAGCCCTTTTGGAATGGTTTTGAATTAAATCCTAAACTGTTACACGTGAGATACACTTTCTCATTCACAAGATCATCATAACATGCGAGTGAAGAGGATACGGTGCCTCAATATAAGATGCTTGAAAATCAACCCCTAAACTATTACACGCGAGATACACTTGCTCATTCACAAGATCATCATAAGATGCGAGTGAAGAGGATACGGTGCCTCATACACAATTTATCTCAAGAAAACTGGACTCTAAAGGTACAACTCTCTCTTATTGTGCATGAAAATCATGAAAATATTCTGATTGTAAAACAAAATGCAACTAATCAAAGTCTTAATTCTGTTTTATGGAAAGAAATGATTCTCAAATTAGCTCAAACATGCGATGTGTAAGGTGGTTGTCAAATGCAAATGTGTGTGTGAAGGGTGCCACAATTTTGGTTACAATTCTGCTCATGTCTCCATTTGGTCCCGAAAATTCGAAATTTTTTTCCTTTTTGTTTTTGTTGTTTTTTTTTAGGTCCCCAAAATGACAATATTTGCAAAAGATTCAATGCACAAACTTTTTGAAATTCACAAAAATACCTTTTGTCAAATTTCACAATGTAAAATTTTTTATGATGTAAAAATTTCCATTTTTTTCACAATTTTTGCACAAGTTTTGAAATTGACAAAAACACTATTTGCCAAAGATATTTTTCACAATGTGGAAATTTTCAATATTTGCAAAAGTTTTGAATTTCACAAAAAATACTATTTGCAAAAGAATTTTCACAATGTAAAAAATGTTAATCTTTGCAAAATGTTTCATTCGAAAAACTACAATTTGCAAGAGAATTTTCAAAATGGAAAAATGTTAATCTTTGTAACATTGTTGAATTTGAAAAATTACAATTTAAAAGAGAATTTTCAAAATGAAAAAATCTTAATCTTTGTAACATTGTTGAATTTCAAAAATTACAATTTACAAGAGAATTTTCAAAATGGAGAAATGTTAATCTTTGCAAAAAATTTTGAATTTCGAAAAAGGCTCTATTTGCAACAAGTATTTCCATAATACATAGACTTTTCTCAAGTTTGAATTTTACAACCAACCTACCCCCTCCATTTTATTTTGCCGCTCAAAGTTTTGTTTTTGGATTCAACAAATTGATTTTTTTTTTTAATTTTTCGAATGAAACCCAAGTTTGGCTTCAAACATTTGAATTATTTTTAAGTCGAAATTATGCAAACTAATGCGAGTTATGCATATACAAACTTTATGCCAATTTTGAATCTTTTTAAATCCACAAATAAAATTTTTATTCCAAACTACACAAAACTTTGAAAATGCATTTTTTCGACCATAGTTGGAGCCACCAAAGTTGATTTTGTTGAATTTGTATCTCCATTTATTTATGTTCACCGAAATATAGATATGGAGAGTAAAAAAGGTTGAAGAGGTGCTTGGGGTCATTGTGGAGGTACTATCGGGAAAATACCAAGCTCATCTTATCTATCCTGGAATCCTTCAGGTTTGAATTTTCAATCCTTAAATAATATTTTTCATTTTTCTCTTCATTTTTTCACGTAAAGATGAGCAGATAGGATTTGTTTTTCTTTCCTGCCACGGTGCTGGCGTAGAACATGAGAATGTTAACAATAAATCAGGAAAGAATCTTTAATTCTAGTAAAATAAACATTTATGCCTATACAATAAACGATAATAAACGTCCAGGCTCGTTTTCACTACATCAAAATAGATTTCAATATAGTTAGAAAAAGAAAGCCTTGCTACTGGCTAGAAGCTTTCGCCTCAAATTTTTGGCCAGGATTAAAAATACTTTTATTTTCAAAATTTAAGTTTTAATGTTTAAAACTTAACAAACAATATATATATATTTTTGATAATTTTTTGTTGGTGTTCGAAAAAATTGTAATTTCAAAATTTAAAGTATAATTTTCGAAATTTAACACACACAGAAAAGTCCTCAAAAAAAGGTAAATTTAACAAAGAAAAAAAGTCTAAAGAAAGGATAAATTTAACCAAACTCATTCTGAAAATTTAACAAAAATAAGTGTGAAGCAATTTCTGAACATAGATGTAATGCCACACATTTTGATTTTATTTCTATGCTGCAGATAATTGTTGATGTGCATCTAAGAATGGAGTATAGTGGTCAGTACAAAAGATCCAATTATTGCAAAATATATGTATAGAGGTTATGATATACTAGGGTGGTCCATAAAAGTTTTGAAATCTCACCTATGAAGCTATAAAATCTTGGTGCATATGCATTCAATTTTGTACACAATTTCAACTTAAGGTTGATATAACTTTGACAAATATATATGAGCAGGTATGAATGGGGATATTATTATTTCAATGGGGATGAATTTCAAGTCTTATGCCCATGGAAAATTACATAACAATAGGTATCACTGATAATTATCACAACATAGAAATGTTTAGCTACAACAATCATCATAGAAACAAAATCAATGTATTTGTTTGCCATATGTTCTCACAACACCTTCGTCTTTAGACGCAGTCAACTAGTTTCCTTTAAAAAAAACTTAAAGATAACAATAATTGGAACAAAGAAGCTTACCGACCTCGTGAAGGCCTCTTGTCAAGGTAACAAAATGGAATATTGTACATTTATATAAAACACCCACCATCATTTCCCTAATACTATGTCCATAACCAACACTAACTAGTATGGATATAAGTTTGTCAATCATCTGTCCACATATCAGGACCAAAAAAATACACCGTTAATCATCAGATATGGTCTTGTCCAACCTTATATACTGCACTTATATAAAATAGCCACAACTAAGGATACCAGTTTGCCTATTGTATGTCTAACATGACAGAACAAAAAGGAGTCGTATACATAATTTATAAAAAAACATCAGCCATTATTCATTAGATAGATGTTTTCCGATGTTCTCGAGAATAAGGATCTAGACAACACTACTTTATACAGGAAAAATTATAAGACTACTCTCTATTACAATTTGATTGCACCAAAGCAAAAGAATCTCAAAATCATGCGCCGAGGTTGTGAAGAATAACAACCGCTAAATCGGAAGGAGCCTTGCATTCCCAAGCATATGCATCCCAGGCACACTTCATCCAGTAACGGAGGTTTGGAATCATGACTCGAATAATATAGATCAATTGGGGTTCTTTTCATGTTCAGGCTGCAAGACCATCTCGTAAACCAATCAAATCTATAAAGTTAAATAAGCACGACAACAACAAAGACAAGGGCAAATAACCACATATCTAAGACCTGAGAGAAAATAAGAAAGAGAGTACTTGCGAGAGGTAATAGAGAAATCATGAGGTAGAAAATGAATTATCGAACAACGTGGGGCTTATTTCATCCAACGACGATATGTTGTTAGCGCCACCGGACGCAGCGCAGGTTGCTCTCAATTTAGAGGCATACAGTTCATTGCCTGCATTATGTCTGTTATAAATCCTTTGCCTAAAACTTGTGCATTGAGATTGTCCAATTGTGTGTCTGCATGCACATTGGGCAACCCTAAAAACTTCAATAAAAACTTTCCAATGATAGTCTGTATATTTGAATTGGGCATGGGAATATTGTTGTTTGCCTCCTCCAAACTGGTAGTTGTTGAGTCCTTTCTCCCCAAGGGAACATCCCAATATGGCCTCCAACCTAACCAGTAGAAAAAACTTAATTAAGATAGATGTATGGTTATTATTAACATTGAAGCTAACCCTGGATCTATGGATATTATTAACAAATCTATGCCTATTAATGTGAAGATATTATACTAGTACTACTCCATCTCGAGCGACGAGGGTAAGTATGTCGACACAAGGCCCAACATCGGGGAATATAGTCTCCAGTCTTTGTTTGATAGCATATATAACTTCAAATCCTCTTAGTGAATTTTCATTTGCATTTGTTGTTTTCTCGCCTTTAAACATTGGTGTGTCAACAAGCAACACATATGCATCGCATCCATACATTCATTCCAAATATTATTACAGCAATGGATAGAACTCGAGAGTAAGAGTAATATATGAAAAGATAATGGATACCTGGACAAAGTAGTCGTGAAAATTCAGGCGAAGTATGGAGTTTGACATACGAGCTTCTTTCAGTGTTTCTCTTAGCGGAGGTCTAGATAGGAGTTGGTGTAGTTTGCACTGGCGACGCAGCTGTAGGTGGGTTGTGTGTGCCTCTTCCCTAACACCACAGCTGGAACTATTACAAGAAACTATGCATTCGCTTGAATCTTTGTGCTAGGCAATGCCAATTGGCATGCAAAATGACATTGTAGTTACGGGGTGAACATGCATGATGACACTGTAGGCACGGGATAACTTAAACAAAAATGACAAATCAGTATACCATATATCATATTGTGTTGTATCAGAGCCTCGATAAAAGGCTAAATAAGGCTCACAATTTATTGATTGGCCAGAAAAGAATATAACCTACAAAACTTTGTATAAAAGGTATTGGAACATGTGCAAGGACTAATAAAATCACACAAAGCGATTTCTATAGTCCCTACTGCTTGGCAGGCTAACAGGGACTAATAAGGATAACAATATCTAATATATTGATATTTTAAGACATGACCTATAAAATTTATTATAATGACCATTAAATAAATAATCTTTTAAGACATGACTTATAAAATTTATTATAATGCATCTTTTCATGCTTCCTCATAGTAGCAATCCCAAAACCTATTTTTTAAAAAAATAATAAAAATAAATAATGTGTTAATTTTATATATTATGGTTGTCATTTGTGATCAAAATTTGAGGGATTGGTCTTAATTTCAATTTGAAGAGTATATATTCACCTAACTCTTCAATGATGAAGGATTATATTAATAATTTTACTTCTATTGACAAGAATTAGTAAATCCTTTATTAAAAACATTGTGAAAAATGAAATATTGTCCCTCCAAATTTTTTCAATTTTAAAAAATTAAACATCAACTTAAATTAAAAACAAAAAAATAATAAATACATAAAAAAATCTTTCAAAATTATGGTATCCACCCAATTTTATTTTATTTTTAAATCTTAGGTAAATGAACACATTTCAATGAAAAATAGTTCTAGACACATTTTTCCATTCATTTGATTTTAAAACTTCTTGAGCTTACATCAATGAAAACATGAATCTATTTTCCCAATGGAAGAGGCCTTCTAGTTTACATTCATTTCCATACATCATAAATAGCATTACAATCTACAATTAGACTTCTTAATATTCTTTTCATATATTCATTAGTTTTGAAATAGTGAAACAATGTTTCTATGCTTTCAATGTTTACTAACTTATGCATTAAATAATACTCAATTTCTTAAATAGTAAACTCAATTAAAGTAATATAAAAGAGGTCACATGAAGTTATATTTTGTAGGAATGGAACTAGTCACGTTCATGAGGCAAAGGTTAATATCAAAGAAATGTTCATCCAAGCTAAAAACACTTCATGATAATCTAAGAATAAGAAAAAATGAACATATTATGCTAATTTAGTTAGCAACTCATAAGATTGACACAAAATATACGCTCAAATATAATAGGCATACATAGTTTAAAGTTCATCAATTTAATAGGAATACATAGTTTAAAGTTCATCAATTGCATGATAACATGCAATTTAAAATAAAATAAAATAATTATATAACTAAAAAATAATTTTAGAGTTAAATATTATTTCATTTGAAAAAAATTATTAACCAATAAAATTAGTACATTGTTTGTAAGAAATGGAAGAAAACCCAACAAAAGTGGCATAACAACTTGCATATATGTTCAATACGGGCTCAGGTAACTAGAAAAATGGTGAAAGCGACTCTTCACTTGCCCGATTATGAACAAAGGTTGGAATATATCTTCCCAAGATTCTTACTTTGGACTACATGGAGCGAGAGAAACTACCGGATATTTAGAAAGCAAGAAAGATAGCATGGTCTACTATGGAAAACCATAGAAAAAAAAATACAAGAATCATCAAATGAAAACATGCAATGCATGAGGAAAGGCACCAAAAATTACTTGAGTAAAGTCTGGCACAATAAGAATTAAAAAAAAACTTGGAGGTAATGATGGAGAGTTTGAGCTTTAAATAGATGATGTTGACTCATAAGTCAAATATGGTGGAATTGGTGGTTTTAATGTACAAAGTTACCGAGCCCAAATATATAGTTTTCACTTGCGAGTTGTACCCACATATTTAGCTTTTAAAATTGATTTCTCATACCAGATTAACTTGCTTCAAAGTTGTTATAATGCCAATATACAAAGTTGTTTCGTGAAATTGAACCATAATAAATTGGCAAAAAACTAATTGGATTCAACTCAATCGTGAGTGTGGATAGATATGGAATGTAGTTCCAATTATCATCTATTAATACTACATGTTTTGGTCAAATCAAACAAAACTAATGAAATTTTCAAAACCACTCTCAAATTTGTCATTAAAGATAATTTAATAATATGTAAAAAACAGCTCTTTCCTTAATTAAAATATTTACATCTACTCTTTCCTTCTTAATTGCTTTAACACTTTTATGATAGGGAAAAGCCCTTCAAATTTTATCATTGGTTGTGATCATCTTAAGGGTGAACTTTTGACTACTAATATCCATGGTCTTTCACGTTACAATGTGTCTTACATAAACTTAAATCGACAAATTTTGAAGCTTAGTGATAAGCTAGAGTGACATGACAACCTTACCATATACACTAGCCACTCATAATGTCAATGATAATTTAATATTGATAGGTAAAAATTTAAATTAAGTGCCTTCACTCAATCATTTCATCATTTTATAAAAATCAAGTTCTTCCATTTACATATATGTTTTAATATTTATAGTACATTTTTATTCGGTAACCTTAAGTCCACCATTATTGATTAATATATAAGTTCAAAGAACTTAACCCTGCCTTTAGGCTGGCAGGTACTCTAGTAATCGATTTGTGGCCTTTTGCATTAATCTGCACGCAACTTAAAGTTTAGATTGTTATTTCATGAGAAACTTTTTATTGACAAATCAAATAATTGGAGGTCTTATTTGCCCTTGGCGCCTAAGCATATTTTCAATAGAATGTTTTCAAGCCAATTTTTTTGTACATGCTTTTGTTTTTGCGTCGAGAGGCGCTCTACAGCCCAGTATGAGGGATATCTTGTATCG
Organism: Larix kaempferi; assembly: GCA_027924585.1. Lineage (NCBI taxonomy): Eukaryota > Viridiplantae > Streptophyta > Pinopsida > Pinales > Pinaceae > Larix > Larix kaempferi. The sequence goes on along the minus strand of BSBM01000138.1, from coordinate 14,570,264 downwards.
TGTGCCGAGTGTTTGTCGAGTAACAAAATAATAACAATATAATAAAAATAAAATATCATAACGTCGACCATTAATACAAATATAAGAAGTAAAAAAGATAAAGAAGTAACCCAGTATGAGGGAGATCTTGAAACGTTTTTCGAGTAACAAAATAAGAAAAATAAAATATTGTAACGTCGGCCATTAATAAAAATATAAGAAGTAAAAAGGATAAAGAAATAACCCAGTATGAGGGAGATCTTGTAATGTTTGTCGAGTGTTTGTCGAGTAACAAAATAAAAACAAAATATTGTAATGTTGGCCATTAATAAAAATATAAGTAAAAAAGATAAAGAAGTGAAAAATATTATAGCTGACATAAAGAGTAGGAATATAAGAAATAAAATAAAGAAGTAAAAAATATATTATAGTAGACATAAGAAGTAGAAACAAAAGAAAAAAGAAAAAAGAAAATTACTATAGCCGACATAAGAAATATAAAAAATAGAAGGGATTTGAACCTTAATAAAAAACATGGTTGCATTGATTTCAACAATGCGTAAAACAAATATTATAAATATAAGAAGTAAAAAAGATAAAGAATAGCTGACATAAAAAAGTAGAAACATGGTTGCACTAATTTCAACAATGTGTAAAAAAAATATTAGAAATATAAGAAGTATAAACATGGTTGCATTGATTTCAAAAAAATTTATATAGCCGACATAAAAAATAGAAAAAATAGAAGGGATTTGAACCTTAATAAAAACACATGGTTGCATTGATTTCAACAATGCTTAAAACAAATATTAGAAATATAAGAAGTAAAAAAGATAAAGAATGGCTGATATAAAAAGTAGAAACATGGTTGCATTGATTTCAACAATGCGTAAAACAAATATTATAAATTTAAGAAGTAGAAACATGGTTGCATTGATTTCAAAAACAATTACTATAGCCGACATAAGAAATAGAAAAAATAGAAGGGATTTGAACCTTAAGAAAAAAACATGGTTGCATTGATTTCAATAATGCGTAAAACGAAGAAATTGTTAGGAAAATAATAGTCAATTTGATGTGACTACAATTCTTTAGTAGTGAAAGTGGATAGTAATGAAAAATTCTCACTATGGATGGAATTATATGAAGGAGAGCGTTTAGGGTTTGCAGAGTCTGGCTAGGTTTTTCACAAATCCTGTGATTGGACTTGGGTGGCCACGGTTGGATCGCAACTAGGGTTTTCCTCCTGGTTGCAGATCGACTGAGGCATGCAGCCACAGTCCACGGGATCTACGGATCCAAATGGTGATGTGATGATGGGAACGGGAGGGCCCCATGATTCTGGCACTGGTAGCAATAAGAGATCGGGTCAGGGGGGTTGTCTTCCAAAAGCCCTATCCATTCCTGCCATCCAGGTTAGATATGAAAATATCAGAGTTGGGTTCATTCATGGGCCTTTTCAAACAGTTGCTACTGGAGAAATGCTTAGATTCCAATACCATGATTATCTACGATACTGGTCTTTTTATATTTGAAACATGCCAATGGATCTGATTGGATGGGAATGGTTTAATACGGGCTTCAACTCGAATCCATCCATATTTTTATTTGGCTTGATTTACATTATCCATGCATGTATATATATATTTGCAAATCCTTCTGGACTCGGGTGTGGTTTAAAGTTCTATAAGTAAACCAATCAAATCTATAAAGTTAAATAAGCACGACAACAACAAAGACAAGGGCAAATAACCAAATATCTAAGACCTGAGAGAAAATAAGAAAGAGAGTACTTGCTAGAGGTAGTAGAGAAATCATGAGGTAGAAAATGAATTATCGAACAACGTGGGGCTTATTTCATCCAACGACGATATGTTGTTAGCGCCACCGGACGCAGCACAGGTTGCTCTCAATTTAGAGGCATACAGTTCATTGCTTGCATTATGTCTGTTATAAATCCTTTGCCTAAAACTTGTGCATCGAGATTGTCCAATTGTGTGTCTGCATGCACATTGGGCAACCCTAAAAACTTCAATAAAACTTTGTCTCCATCACAAATCAATATCTAAAAATGCAACAAAGTTTTCGTTTACATACCAACCATTGCGACCATATCTATGACTAACAGGCCTTGCAATAAAAACTTTCCAATGATAGTCTGTATATTTGAATTGGGCATGGGAATATTGTTGTTTGCCTCCTCCAAACTGGTAGTTGTTGAGTCCTTTCTCCCCAAGGGAACATCCCAATATGGGCCTCCAACCTAACCAGTAGAAAAAACTTAATTAAGATGGATGTATGGTTATTATTAACATTGAAGCTAACCCTGGATCTATGGATATTATTCACAAATCTATGCCTATTAATGTGAAGATATTATACTAGTACTACTCCATCTCGAGCGACGAGGGTAAGTATGTCGACACAAGGCCCAACATTGGGGCACATAGTCTCCAGTCTTTGTTTGATAGCATATATAACTTCAAATCCTCTTAGTGAATTTGCATTTGCATTTGTTGTTTTCTCGCCTTTAAACATTGGTGTGTCAACAAGCAACACATATGCATCGCATCCATACATTCATTCCAAATATTATTACAGCAATGGATAGAACTCGAGAGTAAGAGTAATATATGAAAAGATAATGGATACTTGGACAAAGTAGTCGTGAAAATTCAGGTGAAGTATGGAGTTTGACATATGAGCTTCTTTCGGTGTTTCTCTTAGCGGAGGTCTAGATAGGAGTTCGTGTAGTTTGCACTGGCGACGCAGCTGCAGGTGGGTTGTGTGTGCCTCTTCCCTAACACCACAACTGAAACTATTACAGGAAACTATGCATTCGCTTGAATCTTTGTGCTAGGCAATGCCAATTGGCATGCAAAATGACATTGTAGTTACGGGGTGAACATGCAGGATGACAGTGTAGGCACGGGATAACTTAAACAAAAATGACAAATCAGTATACCATATATCATATTGTGTTGTATCAGAGCCTCGATAAAAGGCCAAATAAAGCTCGCAATTTATTGATTGGCCAGAAGAGAATATAACCTACAAAACTTTGTATAAAAGGTATTGGAACATGTGCAAGGACTAATAAAATCACACAAAGTGATTTCTATAGTCCCTGCTACTTGGCAGGCTGACAGGGACTAATAAGGATAACAATATCTAATATATTGATATTTTAAGACATGACCTATAAAATTTATTATAATGACCATTAAATAAATAATATTTTAAGACATGACTTATAAAATTTATTATAATGCATCTTTTCATGCTTCCTCATAGTAGCAATCCCAAAACCTATTTATTTAAAAAATAATAAAAATAAATAATGTGTTAATTTTATATATTATGGTTGTCATTTGTGATCAAAATTTGAGGGATTGGTCTTAATTTCAATTTGAAGAGTATATATTCACCTAACTCTTCAATGATGAAGGATTATATAAATAATTTTACTTCTATTGACAAGAATTAATTAAGTAAATCCTTTATTAAAAACATTGTGAAAAATGAAATATTGTCCCTCCAAATTTTTTTAATTTTAAAAAATTAAACATCAACTTAAATTAAAAACAAAAAAATAATAAATACATAAAAATTTCTTTCAAAATTATGGTATCCACCCAATTTTATTTTATTTTTAAATCTTAGGTAAATGAACACACATTTCAATGAAAAATAGTTCTAGACACATTTTTCCATTCATTTGATTTTAAAACTTCTTGAGCTTACATCAATGAAAACATGAATCTATTTTCCCAATGGAAGAGGCCTTCTAGTTTACATTCATTTCTATACATCATAAATAGCATTACAATCTACAATTAGACTTCTTAATATTCTTTTCATACATTCATTAGTTTTGAAATAGTGAAACAATGTTTCTATGCTTTCAATGTTTACTAACTTATACATTAAATAACACTCAATTTCTTAAATAGTAAACTCAATTAAAGTAATATAAAAGAGGTCACATGAAGTTATATTTTGTAGGAATGGAACTAGTCACGTTCATGAGGCAAAGGTTAATATCAAAGAAATGTTCATCCAAGCTAAAAACACTTCATGATAATCTAAGAATAAGAAAAAACGAACATATTATGCTAATTTAGTTAGCAACTCATAAGATTGACACAAAATATACGCTCAAATATAATAGGCATACATAGTTTAAAGTTCATCAATTTCATGATAACATGCAATTTAAAATAAAATAAAATAATTATAACTAAAAAATAATTTTAGAGTTAAATATTATTTCATTTGAAAAAAAATATTAACCAATAAAATTAGTACATTGTTTGTAAGAAATGGAAGAAAACCAAACAAAAGTGGCATAACAACTTGCATATATGTTCAATACGGGCTCAGGTAACTAGAAAAATGGTAAAAGCGACTCTTCACTTTTCGGATTATGAACAAAGGTTGGAATATATCTTCCCAAGATTCTTACTTTGAACTACATGGAGCGAGAGAAACTACCGAATATTTAGAAAGCAAGAAAGATAGCATGGTCTACTATGGAAAACCATAGAAAAAAAAATACAAGAATCGTCAAATGAAAACATGCAATGCATGAGGAAAGGCACCAAAAATTACTTGAGTAAAGTCTGGCACAATAAGAATTAAAAAAAAACTTGGAGGTAATGATGGAGAGTTTGAGCATTAAATAGATGATGTTGACTCATAAGTCAAATATGGTGGAATTGGTGGTTTTAATGTACAAAGTTACCCAGGCCAAATATATAGTTTTCACTTGTGAGTTGTACCCACATATTTAGCTTTTAAAATTGATTTCTCATACCAGATTAACTTGCTTCAAAGTTGTTATAATGCCAATATAGAAAGTAGTTTCGTGAAATTGAACCATAATAAATTGGCAAAAAACTAATTGGATTCAACTCAATCGTGAGTGTGGATAGATATGGAATGTAGTTCCAATTATCATCTATTAATACTACATGTTTTGGTCAAATCAAACAAAACTAATGAAATTTTCAAAACCACTCTCAAATTTGTCATTAAAGATAATTTAATAATATGTAAAAAACAGCTCTTTCCTTAATTAAAATATTTACATCTACTCTTTCCTTCTTAATTGCTTTAACACTTTTATGACAAGGCAAAGCCCTTCAAATTTGATCATTGGTTGTGATCATCTTAAGGGTGAACTTTTGACTACTAATATCCATGGGCTTTCATGTTACAATATGTCTTACATAAACTTAAATCGACAAATTTTGAAGCTTAGTGATAAGCTAGAGTGACATGACAACCTTACCATATACACTAGCCACTCATAATGTCAATGATAATTTAATATTGATAGGTAAAAATTTAAATTAAGTGCCTTCACTCAATCATTTCATCATTTTATAAAAATCAAGTTCTTCCATTTACATATATGTTTTAATATTTATAGTACATTTTTATTCCGTAACCGTAAGTCCACCATTATTGATTAATATATAAGTTCAAAGAACTTAACCCTGCCTTTAGGCTGGCAGGTACTCTAGTAATCGATTTGTGGCCTTTTTTATTAATCTGCAGGCAACTTAAAGTTTAGATTGTTATTTCATGAGAAACTTTTTATTGACAAATCAAATAATTGGAGGTCTTATTTGCCCTTGGTGCCTAAGCATATTTTCAATAGAATGTTTTCAAGCCAAATTTTTTGTACATGCTTTTGTTTTTGCGTCGAGAGGCGCTCTACAGCCCAGTATGAGGGATATCTTGTATCGTGTGTCAAGTGTTTGTCGAGTAACAAAATAATAACAATATAATAAAAATAAAATATTGTAACGTCGACCATTAATACAAATATAAGAAGTAAAAAAGATAAAGAAGTAACCCAGTATGAGGGAGATCTTGAAACGTTTTTCGAGTAACAAAATAAGAAAAATAAAATATTGTAACGTCGGCCATTAATAAAAATATAAGAAGTAAAAAGGATAAAGAAATAACCCAGAATGAGGGAGATCTTGTAATGTTTGTCGAGTGTTTGTCGAGTAACAAAATAAAAACAAAATATTGTAATGTTGGCCATTAATAAAAATATAAGTAAAAAAGATAAAGAAGTGAAAAATATTATAGCTGACATAAAGAGTAGGAATATAAGAAATAAAATAAAGAAGTAAAAAATATATTATAGTAGACATAAGAAGTAGAAACAAAAGAAAAAAGAAAAAAGAAAATTACTATAGCCGACATAAGAAATATAAAAAATAGAAGGGATTTGAACCTTAATAAAAAACATGGTTGCATTGATTTCAACAATGCGTAAAACAAATATTATAAATATAAGAAGTAAAAAAGATAAAGAATAGCTGACATAAAAAAGTAGAAACATGGTTGCACTAATTTCAACAATGTGTAAAAAAAATATTAGAAATATAAGAAGTATAAACATGGTTGCATTGATTTCAAAAAATTTTATATAGCCGACATAAAAAATAGAAAAAATAGAAGGGATTTAAACCTTAATAAAAACACATGGTTGCATTGATTTCAACAATGCGTAAAACAAATATTAGAAATATAAGAAGTAAAAAAGATAAAGAATGACTGATATAAAAAGTAGAAACATGGTTGCATTGATTTCAACAATGCGTAAAACAAATATTATAAATTTAAGAAGTAGAAACATGGTTGCATTGATTTCAAAAACAATTACTATAGCCGACATAAGAAATAGAAAAAATAGAAGGGATTTGAACCTTAAGAAAAAAACATGGTTGCATTGATTTCAATAATGCGTAAAACGAAGAAATTGTTAGGAAAATAATAGTCAATTTGATGTGACTACAATTCTTTAGTAGTGAAGGTGGATAGTAATGAAAAATTCTCACTATGGATGGAATTAGATGAAGGAGAGCGTTTAGGGTTTGCAGAGTCTGGCTAGGTTTTTCACAAATCCTGTGATTGGACTTGGGTGGCCACGGTTGGATCGCAACTAGGGTTTTCCTGGTTGCAGATCGACTGAGGCATGCCGCCACAGTCCACGGGATCTACGGATCCAAATGGTGATGTGATGATGGGAACGGGAGGGCCCCATGATTCTGGCACTGGTAGCAATAAGAGATCGGGTCAGGGGGGTTGTCTTCCAAAAGCCCTATCCATTCCTGCCATCCAGGTTAGATATGAAAATATCAGAGAAAGGGTTGAGCTCTGGAAGGAGAAGGCACTGATTGGAAAAATTGTGGGGATCTAGCCCCGTGAGAAATATCTGGTTTGATGGATTAAGATAAACTGGAACCCTAAATTCCATTACGACTTACATCTGGGTGCCAAGGGGTTTTTCACCATTATATTCTTTAACCTGGAAGACATGGATAGAGTTATTGAGGGAGGCCCTTATTTCCTGAACTCTGCTGGGTTGTATCTCAGGCCATGGAAAGAGAGATTTAATCCTGAAATGGAGGACATGAAAGTGGTGCATGTGTGGATCAGGCTCTTCTCTCTACCATGCGAATACTGGGATCTAGATATCTTGCAAGACATAGGTAATAACTTGGGCAAGTTTGTGAAGGTGGTAGATCAAACCAAACTCCAGAGGAACACTGCGTGTGCCCATATATGTGTCTACATGGATCATTCGAAAGAGTTTCTTGAGGCTATCAGTTTGAATTGGGAGGACGAAGAATGGGCTCAACCTCTCGACTATGAGCAGCTTCCTTTTAGATGTCACCTCTATCATGAGTATGGTCACTTTAGAAGGAACTGTCCCAAGGCGCCTAGAGATTCCTCTCCCTCGGGATCTTCTCAAGATGGCGCAAGAGATCTGGATGGATTTACCCAGGTGCGTAACAAGAAAAAGAATAGGATGGTGGTTCCGCAGAAAAAGGGAAAGGAGAAGGTTGACAATGGGATTGCGAGCAAAAACTCCTTCTGGATCTTGGAGGAAGTGGGAGGAGAAAACATGGTTGGTACAGATGAGCAAAACAACCCAGGAAAAATCAGTGTAGAGATAGTGAATGTAACACCCGAGGCTACTCCCTCTATGGAGCAAGTGATAAGCATGGAGGAGGATGGCGATGAAGAGATGGATCTGGGGGAACTCGATCTGGATGAAATTGAGAAAGAAGTAGCTAAAAAGGGTAAAGGTTATGTTCCTCGGAGGCAATTGGAGTTGCTCCAAGAAGCTATCATCAAATCCAAATCCAGTCAACAACTCGGGATAGCATCGGATCTACATAATGGAAGCAAGAGGAAATCCCTTGAGGACGAGTTGAGAAGAGGTAGAAAATCAAACAAGCAAAGAATAGCCGAGGTAGGAGCAAAACTCATGGAATATGGCTAGTACCCAATGATAAGGGAGGCCTTTTATGAAGTCAACAAAGTTACTCAATGAAGCTACTGTCTTGGAACATCCGCGGGGGAAATCATCCGAGGAAAATAAAGACTCTGGCCAGAAGGATTAAATAGGAGAAACCTGGTGTTCGTTTTTGCAAGAAACAAAATGCATTTGAAACTATGGATAAGGTTATCCAAAGAATCTCGAAGGGCTGTAAAGTTATGGCGATAGATGATTCGGGGATGGCAGGAGGCCTCGTTGTCTTATGGAAACCCCATTGTGTTATCCTTTTGGATTGGAGAGCCAACAAATTCTCTATCTCAGCTAATTTTTCGATCTTGGGGGCAGGGGTGAAGGGTACTCTGGTCAATATTTATGGGCCGAGTTCTTTTCCCCACAAACAAGTGTTTATTAATTTTCTGCAATGGCTGGTGGTTATGGCCGTCTCAGGGTCTTGGATAGTTGGTGGGGACTTTAACCTAATCTCTTCTTTGGCGGAAAAGAAAGGTGGTAGAAGGATCTTGGACAGATTTCAAGAAGCCTTTAGGGAGCTTCTGACGAATAACCCATTCATCCATATTGAAACTGGTAACGTTTGGCATACATGGAATAACAAACGTGGTGGCAATCACCTGGTAGCTTCCAAAATCGATAGATTCTTAACTAATGAAGACATTTCCCGTGGCACGGGTAAGGTTAGTGCCAGTGTTATGCCCTCTGCAGGCTCAGATCATTGGTCTATTTTCCTTAACTGGGATTGGTCAAACACAATTCTCTATAAACCCTTTAGGTTTGAACAATTCTAGCTAGAACACAAAGACTTCAAAGATTTGGTGGGACAATGGTGGCAGGAATTGGTCCCCCCTGAGGTTACTAGAATGTTCCAATTTGAAAAAAAGCTCAAAGCTCTTAAATCCAAGATTCATGCATGGAATAAAGAAGATTTTGGCAACATTTTCCAAGACAAGAAAAAGTTGATTTAGGACTTGGAGAATACGTATAGGAAAGGCATGTCCGATGGTTGAGATGATGCTCTAAGGGAGTAGGAGAAGAACCTGATGGATCAACTTGAAGCTAGGGAAAGACAAGAGGAAATCTATTTGAAGCAGAAATATCAAAACCAGTGGCTCTAGGACGGGGAGAAAAACACTAAGTTCTTCCACAACACTATTGTTCAAAATCGCCACAAATCTAAGATTTTCAAAATCAAAAGAAGATATGGTAGACAGGTTGAAACTAGAGGAGATATTGAGGACGAATTAATCGACCACTTTGCTTCTGTTTTACGGGAGGATAGGGTTGATCGTAGTAACGATATCTCATAAATCACATGCCTCATTCCAAGACTTGTTACTAGGGACCATAACGAGCTGTTGGGAAAACCTGTCTCTATGAAAGAAGTGGAGGAGGCAATGAATCGGATGGCTATGGGGAAATCTCTAGGCCCGGATGGGTTCATGACCAATTTTTCCATGTCTTTTGGGATATGATTAAAGATGAAGTCCTGGCAATTGTGGAGGAATCACGCAGATGCGGTGGGGTGTTAAAAGATTTTAATGCCGCCTTCCTCTCCTTAATTCCGAAGGAGGAGGGAGCTGATTCTCCTGATAAGTTTAGATCCATAGCCCTCTATAATGTGATTTACAAGATTATTTCCAAGGTGATCGCGAATAGGTTGAAACCTTTGCTCCCTATCCTTTTCAGTCCGGAACAATCTGGTTTTGTCGAAGGTAGACAGATTGTGGATGGTATTATTTTGGTGCAAGAGACCATTCATTCCTTGAAACTCACTAAAAATTCGGGCATGCTAATCAAATTAGATATAGCTAAATCCTATGATAAGCTAAGTTGGAAATACATGAGAAGCATTTTGGAAGCTTTTGGTTTTGACAGGAATTGGGTGAATTGGATCATGAATCTGGTTTCCACTCCTTTCTTCTCTATCCTTCTTAATGGCTCTCCTTCTAGGATGCTACAGGATTCTTGAGGTATTTGCCAGGGTGACCTTCTGTCACAGTTCCTTTCCATTTTAATGGCTGAAGGTTTGAGTAGGATTTTGCAGCACCAGGCTAACGAGGGAAGGATTCATAGTCTTCAACTTCATACAGGGCTTGACAAGAAAACACACCAATAATTTGTGGATGACACCATGCTAATGGGGTACCCTTCAATACAAGAAGCCCGAGTCCTTAAAAACTATTTAAAGTTGTTTTCAAAGGCCTCATGGCGAAGCTAATCCAAATAAGTGTCATGTTTTCTTCTTTAATACTTCAGGAGTCACCCAACGTAATATCCTTAGGATTCTGGGTTGTTCCAAAGGTTCTCTCCCCTCCAAATACTTAGGGGTCCCCCTCTCTGAAGGCATAATTTGAAAGGTGTCTTGGCAAGAGTTGCTGGATTGGATCCGCAGAAGGTTGGCTAGCTGGACTCTCGGACCTTTAAATTTGCCCAGTCGTTTGATTCTTGTTAAATATGTCCTCCAGGCAATTCTTGTCTACCTCTTCTCGATGCTCTCTACTCCTAAATCCATCCTCAAGGAAATTAGGGGTATTCAACGTTCTTTCCTCTTGGGGGGGAGGGAGGAGAAGTCCAAGTTTGCCCTGGTCAGTTGGGACAAGATTTGCAAAGCCAAGAATGATGGAGGCCCAAGACTCAGAGATCCTAAGATTATCAGTGAGGTCTATGGGTCTAAGATATGGTGGAGATGGTGCAACTACAGTTCTGAACCCTGGGCTCGCCTTTGGCATGTGAAGTATGCTCGGGACAGACCGACGGGGCAATTGATTCGCTTCAATGAGGTTAGGATTGGTTCTCACATTTGGTTAAAAACAATTTATGGGCATCATCTGGTCCAAAACCATAGCTTTTGGGAAGTCTTTAATGGGGAAGATGCCAGTTTCTGGGATGACTCTTGGAACCAGCTCCTCAAGCTGGGCCATGAACCAAGGTGGCAGACTATTCAAGCCCGTGGAGTGGAGGAGGGTAGAATCAAAGTCTGTGACTACTGGACAACAGCTATGGATGAGGGACACAGGAAATGGATTGATCATGGTTGGATCGAGGGTTTAGAAAACGATGAGGATATCCAAGCTTTCAAGGCTACCCTTCAGGAGCGCATTATTCAGATCAAGCCTGGTCATGATAAGCTTTGTTGGGGTCACAATCAGAAAGGCATTTTAAGTATAAAAGAAGCTTATGATACCAGGATTTGAAATGAAGACGTGGATGATAGTGCTTGGAAGAAGGTTTGGGGAATGAATCTCTGGCCGAAAATTGCTATTTTCTGCTGGCTGGTGGTTTGGAAAAGGATTCTAACTAGTGAAAATTTGAGGAAGCGTGGGATCCGGGGACCATCCAGAAGCCCCTTGTGCCTCCTCTCAGAGGAATCCGTGGGGCATTTGTTAGACAACTATCCCTTTTCATCCTTGATTTTGGACAGTGGGGCGACGATCTTCAGGAAGAGCAATTGGGCCAGAGATCATCCGGACTAGTCAATTAAATATTAGGATTCCAAGGCATTCTCGAACCCTATCATTAGGACCTTGTGGCTGTTGTTCCCTGGAATGGTTATATGGCATGTTTGGAAGGAGAGGAACAACCGAATTTTAAGGGATAAAAAACATGCACCGAATGAAGTTTGTGGGAAGATGGTTAGTAATATGCGGGAGATGATCAGAATCATCTCTTGGGAGGATAAATATAGATATTTTTCTGAGGGGGAACTACATATTGATTCAGCATGGAATATTGAAAAATATGATCTGGAAGGCCTATGCATAAGAGCCAAAGTCTGCCACCCTTCCAGTCTGACTTTTTGGTCTTTCCCTTCACAACAAGTTTTTAAAATTAATTTTGACGGAGCCTCTCATGGTAATTCGGGGTTGGCGGGTTTTGGTGGGGTTTGTCGGAATGCATCTGGCACTATTCTGAAAGTGTTCTTTGGGTTCTTAGGTCTTGATTCCAACAACTAGGCCGAGTTGGAGGGTCTCATCCAAGGTATCCACTTAGTGATACGCGAGGGATGGTTTCCTGTATTATCATCCATCCACATGGTGAAGAGGTTGGCCAGTGGCCAATATCCGAATTAAATTCCCACCAGCTGGCAGCTCTTGTACAAATTGGAGCAACTACAATCCCTTACCATCGATCATAGTGCAATCTTGTTTAGCCACGTTAAACGGGAAGCCAATAAGGTGGCGGACCTTATGGCCAACCAAGCCATAGCTGGAAGGGGAGCTCTAACTGTTGTTAACCTGGGGGATTTTCAGCATGACACTTGGGAAACACTAGTATTATCATCCACATGGCGAAGAGGTTGGCCAATGGCCAATATCCGAATTAAATTTCCACCAACTGGCAGATCTTGTACAAATTGGAGCAATTGCAATCCCTTATCATCGATCACAGTGCAATCTTGTTCAGCCACGTTAAATGGGAAGCCAATAAGGTGGTGGACCTTATGGCAAACCAATCCATAGCTGGAAGGGGAGCTCTAACTGTTGTTACCCTGGGGGATTTTTAGCATGACACTTGGGCAACATGTTGTCGCCACTTGGCTAGCAGCGATAATGATAACTGTATGAATATGACGACTAGATCCGCGTCAGCCCATGAACATGACAGACGGTGGCAGGAACGGTTTAATGGTGCGTCATATCATCATGGCCAATCTAGTACTGAATGATCCCTATCCTCATTGTATTTATCGGGATGAGTAAGACTAGGTTCAGAATTAAGTTAAAAAATATTGAAATGAAGATTATGTATCAAACTCATGCTATAACCATTAGGTTCTCTTTAATGAACGCCTACTGGGTTCGCATTGCCATGATTATGAAGCTGTACGACGTCGATGATGAGCAAATCTTGACAATTCTTTCAATTATGAAGCCGCAGGTTATATATTTTCATATCAGGGAATGTGGTTCTGCACCTATTTCTCTTTGCTCCTGGCAGATTCATTCCCTCATATCAAACGTCCTAGCCAACTGAGCCTTTAACCTACTGATTTCAACCATTATTTTTCTTGCTACAAGCATATCATCAACATATAGTACTAAAATAATGAACATCTCATTTTCCAACTTTTTAAAGTACACACAATGATCATACTCACCTCTAGTAAAATTATGGCTCACCATGAAAGAATCAAGCTTCTTGTACCATTACGGAGACTGCTTCAGGCCATACAATGATTTCCTGAGCTTGAAAACAAACCTCTTTTTGTGATTCTGAATGAACCCTTCTGGTTGTTCCATGAATATTTCTTCATCTAAATCTCCATGTAAGAAAGTTGTCTTGACATCTAGCTGCTCTAACTCCAAATCATATAAGGCAACTAGTGCTATTAGAATTCTGATAGAAACAAGTTTCATAACTGGTGAAAAAATATCATGAAAGTCAATACCTACTTTCCAAGAAAACCCTTTTGCAACCAATCTAGCCTTGTACTTCAGAACAGTTTCATCATCTCCTTTCTTCTTTTGTACACCCATTTGAAACCAACCACTTTCCTACTCTCAAGAAGTTCCACAAGATCCCATGTTTTGTTCTTTGCCAAAGAATCCATTTCTTCTTTCATTGCAAGTTTCCATTTGTCACTGTCAGGCACTTCTAATGCTTTATAATAACTGCTAGGTTCTCCTTCATTAGAAATTAAAACAACAGATGTGACAAAATCATCATACCTATTTGGAAAAGTTTTGACCTGTGTAGATCTTTGCGGAGTTTGTTGTGGCATTTCCTCTATTTATTGATATGTTTCTATATGCTCATCCTCCAGAGGATTTTCCTCATGAATATCCTCCTCATGGGCATCCTCATGATTACTCCTCGTAGATGACTGAGTATCAAACTGAATTTGTTGTAACTGTGGTACATTAACATGTTTCAAATCATTACTTACATCTAAATTTGATAGATAAAGTTCATCAAATATTACATCTCTGTTTATGATTATTTTGTGGGCAGTGGGATTCCACAATCTATATCCATTAATTCCATCACCATATCCAACAAAGATCAATTTGCTTGATTTAGTATCTAGTTTGGAACGTTGATTTTTCGGAATAAGTGCATAGGCTTCACAACCAAATACTCTAAGATTATAATAATCACATGGTTGACCTGTCCATACCTCTTCTGGAATTTTCCAGTCAATTGTTGTTGATGGTGATCGGTTGACCAGGTAACAAGCTATAAGAAATGCCTCTCCCCACAATTCTTACTGTAACTTTGGATTACTGAGCATACTCCTTGCTCTTACAAGAAGAATCATGTTCATGCGTTTAGCAACACCATTCTGCTACGGAGTGTAAACAGTGGTTTTATGTCTCTCGATCCCATCCTTCTTGCAATGATTATCAAACTCCTTAATGGTAAATTCAATTCCATTATCTATTCTAAGACATTTAATGAACCTGTCAGTGCTCGTTTGAACCAAATCTCTGAACTCCTTAAATATATCGAAAACATCATCTTTTATTTTTAATAAGTAGATCCAGACTTTCCTCGAGTAATCATCTATAAAAATGACGAAATATGATGATCCCCCATAAGATATTTTAGGAGATGGACCCCATTGATCAGAATGAATATAGTCTAGGATACATTTATTGGTGTGTTTTCCAGATTTAAATTTTTGTCTAGCTTGTTTACCATAAATAAAATGCTCACAAAACTTCAAATCTACAGATTTTGAACTAGGAAGCATCTTTCGATGAGCAAGTAGCTTCATTCCTTTTCACTCATATGACCTAATAGTTGATGCCATAAACAAGTGGAGTCTACTACACCAACTGATGCTATGGTTGCAAGATTGATTTATGTCCTCCCTTCAAGTTTATATAGGTTCCCAACTATGTTCACCTTCATGCCAACCAATATACCTTTTGATAGCTTCATAACTCCACCAAGAACTGTGAATTTATAACTAGTAGCATCTAGAACACCGATTGATATCAAGTTCTTCCTAAGTTCAGGTACATGCCTTACTTCTATTACTATCCTAGCAGTCCCATCCTACATTTTTATTCTGATACTCCCTATCCCAACAGTTTTACATGAAACATTATTTCCCATATTAACTACCCCATCATCTATAGATTGTTATGTGGAATACCAACTTCTATGAAGACACTTGTGATGGGTTGCTCCAGAATCAATCAACTAGTCATAATGGTATTGTGAGACAGTATATGTAGATAATACCTCATCGATCATACATGAATCCTTCTCGGCTATGTTTTCCTCCTTTGTAGAGTCCTCCTCCTTAGATGATTGCTTCCATTTCCAACAATCTTTTTTAAGGTCTCATGTTTTATTGCAATACCAACACTTCAATTTACTCTTTTTTCCCTCTGAATTTTACCTTGATGTGCCCCTCGAATGTTGTCCTCTTTCATTGGTTCTTCTTTGGCCACCATTACCTCTGATGTTGAGGTTTCAAGACTAGATTTCTTTCAAGTTTCCTCATAAATCAAGGCTCCCACAACATCATCAAAGCTAATAGACTCGGTAGAACTTAAACTGATAGAGGTTACAAAATGTTCCCAAGACTCAGGGAGAGAGCACAACAATAAAATCACCTTATCTTTAGATTGAATTTTATCATCCATGCTATCCAACTGACAAATAAGAGTATTGAATGTATTTAAATGATCTAAAATTTGTGTACTTTCTTTCATACGCAAGGTAAATAACTGTCGCTTCAAGAGGATTTGATTCGTCAAGGATTTAGTCATGTACAAGATTTCCAATTTGTCTAGAGACCTGTTGCTGTAGTTTCAGACACGATGCTAAATAAAACATCGTTGGTCAAGCACAGACGAATAGCAATGGGAGCTCTTTCATCCATGTCCTCCCAGTATTCATCTGATATATCCGTGGGTTTCTTCATCTTCCTTGCCAGGGCCTTTGCCATTCGTTGTTGCACGAGCATATCTGCATATTGACCTTCCATAACTCGAAATTATTACTCCCACTAAATTTCTCAATTTCGAATTTAACACTCTGTGTTTTTGTCATTTTCTCAAGGAACCAAATCAAAAGAATTAAAACATCGAACCTTTTAATATACGGTGGATATATTATTTCAAAAAAAATTAATTAAATGGGATAAGGTTTAATAAAAAAAAAGACACATTATAACTCCCACCTTAAATATTAAACAAATATTTACAATCACCTTATACCTCCCACTTTATAACATATCCACACCATAGACTTTAAAACCCTTATAACTCCCCCTTAATAACTTAACGACTTAGCGTATCAAAGATTTGAAGCTTATACCCAAAAGATATTTAAACTAGCAATTGCCCCAAGAAGGTGCAATGATACGTTGATAGGTCAATGTTGGAGGGTGAAATTGCATGAGGTCAATGTTGGAGGGTGAACTTGCAGGAAAGGGGAAACTAAAACTAAATTAGTGTTCCTAAAGGAGGAGAAATTATGTAGAGTAGTGAAAAAGATGTGGTGGATCTGATAATGACTGAACAACTGTATTAATATTTAATTTCCTGTCTAAAAAGAAGACAAAGAAAGACAAAGATGAACTATAGATGGCAGAGGGAGAAGAACTTGAAGAAGAACAATAAGATGCTAAAAAGTGGGAGGATAAACTATTGATGGCAGAGGAAGAAGAACTTCGGGAAGAAAAAGAATGTTCTAAGAAGAGGGAGGAGAGAATTGTATAGAAGGAATGGTTGTATGAGATAACAATCATGGAAGGATCGGCATGAGCATTAGTTCTTTAAATTAGTGCATTGCAACATTAAGGTGTGATTCATGTCAAATTGTCAAGAATTGAAGACCTTAAGGATAATTTTACAACAACTATATTTAAGTGGTTTGTAAACATAGGTAAACACTAACAAAAGTTGCAGTGGTGGAACAAAACAATTATTCTTAAAGGCAGGGAAGGGAAAGTGATTGTAGAAAAGTTTGAGCATAGAGATTTCATATTTGTCCTACATATAATTTGCATCCATGCATAAGCATTCGATATGATGTTTTAGCCTTTCTTGCCATTCTTGGCAATGAAATGTTTCACACATTGAAGATATGAAAATTTTCAAATTCCAATTTTTATTTTTATGAAGAGATATTTTATTGCCATTTTATTTCTTATAAATGTGTTTTGAGAGAACAATAGTGGCTTCGGAAAGAAACGAGAGAAAAATGCATGCTAGACTATGCTTGGAAGTAATATTTGAGGAGATGATTGATATAGGAGACATTTATTCCCAAAAATATTATATGGACTCTCTTATCTCCTTAAGAATTTTAATTTGAATTACAAATGAAAGATTGATGGCTTTATATTAATAGTTGTCAAGGTTTATCAATATTCAATGGAACATTGATGTTTTTGTGCACACAAATATGTAAATGTATTTTGCAAGGAACAATTACTCTTTTGTTATAGTTTTGTATTATTTGTTGTTTGTAGATAGTTCAAGAACTATTTTTTTAGTGTAGGTTTAGTGATGAGATGTTTTATTTTTATAGATAAGGTTAATAAAAATTTGTTTGATAAATTTTTATTCAAAGTTTATTTATGTTAGTGCTCCCCTGCACAATACAAATTGTAACTTTTTACTTTTAAAATACAAATTTTAGATTTTTGTATGTGGCCTATAGAAGGATCCTCCCACTAGATTGCTTGTATGTAATTGAAATTTCCATGCAAACTGCTTAACCCAAATCAAATCCATAAACCCAAAACAAAACCAAAAACTTAATAGCAAACAACTATCGTCGCCATCCTATGCATCATGGTCATTCAATGGGTATATCCTTGGTTAAATCATTATTTACACCATAGCAATGCTTCTCTCTCCTCCCAGGGGTTTCCTTATTCATCCAAGGTAGTCTTGATTTACTGGATTTTCATCTCAAATATATCACTCATCTCCCTTATCTTTGCAACATTCAATAGCTTCTCTACAGAATTCAATGGCATATCTCCTTTGAAAATGTTGTTTCCAGTCAACTCTGCCACCTTCTGATCATGAACCCTTCTTATTGTATTTCCCGTGGATTCTTAGCCAAATTTGATTTGACTGTAGCCCCTATAGGATGGACCCACAAACAGGATGTAAGTTATAGACCCAGAACCTTTGGATTTACATTTGTGACATGAGAAATGGCACAAACAAAACAACATAGAGATACACAAACACAATATAGGAAATAACTTTAAAACACTTACATTAGAGACCTCTACAGATGTGCGAACAGTCCTGGGCACTGGTTATGCAGATTCCCTCGTTTCCTTAGGCTCTTCTTTGGGTTCCAAATTACGATTTAAGGATCTTGGTGGCTACTTCCGCTAAGTTCCCTCTAATTTGCTACTTCTGTTAAAGAAATAGGTTTTTCGGGCAACACACTTCCATCCACACCAAGGGATATTTGACTTACTATTCCTGCAGGTTGCTATAAAGAATGACAAAGTAGCAACACGGGATAAACAAGCCATCAAATCAATACAATTTTGATCCTATATATCATAATATGAAACAAGTTTGAGAAAAATCGTATTTTAGAAACAACTATATGATAGGATTTCATGTTTTTTGTACTTGGTAAAGTCTCATGCTAGGACGATCAGGCGTAGAATAGCCATTGGCAGAAGCGACACCTTTAGCTGGATTATCTGAATTAAGGATTTCACTCCTAGTCATTTCTCACTTTTTGGAGTCAAGACAAGGCCTCCTGATATTGCAATTCATGGGGATTATTAATCTCGTCCATCACATAGTAGCATAATGGATATCGTTGTTTTGAATAAAAAAATCTATAATAGCATTTCTTGAAAAATACCCAAAAATAATTTAGGACAAATATTTCCAAATGTCTCTTTGTTAAAAAGATTCATAAAATATTCCACACAAAAAAACTAGGTATAAATTTCTAATGAAAAAGAAAGTTCATATAATTTAAATATGCAAAATTTCATGGCTTATTTCAAATATGAGCATATCTAATGCATAAACGAGTCATGGTTATTATCAATTAGTACATATTGAAGGAGGGTTTCGAATGTCCCAGAGTCATAAATGTTCGTAACAGGATCAGGAAAATGTGAATCAACTTCTAGGATATTATACTCGAAATATACTCGAAGCTACAGTTTACTATGCCTCATAAATGTTCACTTATGGTTGAATGGTAAGTAAGTAACCTTGCTATGAGAAAATTCAAGTATCAAATATTGCATACATATTACCTCCTACTCTTTAATAACTTCCTATTGCTAAGTGAGAATTGAATATGAACTTTTTATGATATTTGCATGAGAGCTCATTCCCATTGTTGGAGAGCCATTCGTCAAGTTCCTGTAATTCAAGAAACTTTATAATGGGTGGGTAGTGTTCCCTTTTGACAAGGAATGATTTAGGATTTCCCAATCAACTTTATGTGCAGAAAAGAGGCACTTCACTAACTTCTAAGCATTGTTATTCCCTTGTAGACCCTAGTTGGCATCAAAATTGCATCGTTATTATTTTGAGACCAATTCCACCAAATGTACCACCTCATGGGGCTAGCTTGGTTAAAAACTGAAAACAACACTAGAAAACAACAAAGCAAATGAAAAATAAAAATAAAAAACCCTTACTCTAAACCCATAAAACATAAGCACCCCTCATTTTTTGAATGTATCATGTGAAATGTTATTTTGAAGTTAGTATCATTTTGCTTTATGTCTTCTTGTTTTTATTCTTTTCATAATAAAATAAAAGAAGAAAAGGTTGAAAAAAAAATTACTATACAAATTGCGATAAGAGGATAAGTCAATATTAAACTTGGTGATTACAAAGATGACTCTGCAATCTTCGTACCTATTCTTTAGGTATATTAAATTTTAGATAATCCCTCCATTAAATTTTAGATTGTTGATAGCTGTGACAACTAATTATTAATGATTTGTACACCACCAATTGGTGAACATTTGAGCGTGCTTGTGAAGTCTCACAGCTATCAACCTCTCAATGATGAACGCCAACCTATGGAAAATACAAGAGTAGAAACATGACAGGAGGATGTTCATTAATGAACTTGCATGGCTATTTGTTGACGGGCAATCCACTCGACCGGAGGCGAGCCAGATCTCCCTAGCTCAATGCGAGTCTAGAACAAATAAAACATACTACAAATGTGTTTCCTAGATCTACTTAAGGATCAAGTGCTAGATTTCTTACCTCTCTAATTCGCTATCCTTTCTCCCGCTATGTTGCTCCACGTCCCATGGTCATCAGATCCAAGCTACAAGACCTGTCAAGACACAGAAAAGAGAAACGAGTAAAGAGCATCTATACAATAAGAGATCTATGTAAATAGTTAAGCAGGTAAACAACACAACATCATCATACATTAGAGACAATATTGGTGGAAAGCATTTGTATTACTGCAAATAGAGGAGTACATGATAGAGATATAGAACTGCAACCAATGACTGAACATAGCAGCCCTTCTCCACACAAGCCAATTTCCAAGCCCTTCCAAGGAAGCATGAGAGTCTCCAAGAGGTGAGTGAAAGTGTCCAAGAGAGATTTCACCAGCATGTAGATACCATAGTCTTCCTCCCTTTGGTATGGGAGTGAGCCTCACATATATAGGACTAAGTGGATGAGGTTATGGATAGGATAGGATGAGAGATGGTAGGAGATAGATAGGGGATCTTGCCAATAGGTTAGGGGTCGAATACCAGCTCTCCAAGAGATCAGGCATAAGCCCCCACATGGGCAAGTTTCGAGAAAGATCTCGAAATGGCTATTTTTGCCCATTAACAGACCTCGTCGCACCTTGCTAAAGAGAAACCTGCGACGTTGCATGTTGCTAGTGTGCAACCTGTGACGACCTCTCAAAAGGTTGTGCAAACTGAGCACTAATCCTCCCAAATGATCAATCAGTCCAAGTGACTTCAGGGATGTACACACTAAATCAGGATGATGAGTAGATTTTAGGTGTAACAGAATGCCCCCCAAAGCATGAAGCTATTAAGGATGTACAAGTGAAGTGCTTTGACAAAAAAATTGGCAAAAGGCTTGTCGGATGAAGGACGTTGCTGCAGTACAACTGACTCTGAACTAACAATCTCATATGTAGTACAACATGGCTGCTGACCAATACATTGTAGATCCATGGTAATAATGACCGACTGAACACAATCATGGTTACTAGACACAAGCATAGATCCATGATGAGATGGTAACACAGCCACGACCAATACAAAAGTGTATCCGTGTAATATGACTCAATACAAACTCCATCGCAACCTGGGTAAAAACATGACTCCCCAGGGTCTTCAAGCCAAACCCGCAATGATACGAATCTATCCATGTGATTACAAATGTTTTGACGTCGAACATGTTAGAACCCACTTGATTACCGGTCATTGATGTAAACCGTTAACAAGTGCGAGGGAGATCATCATTAATGTCAATGATTCCCAAGGTATCACAGTACATATCATCAAGCGTGAATAAATGAGTTGAAGTTGGACGCAAGATGAAATATTTCAATCAAGAGTCAATGATGTAAACTCATGATGAAAGCGAGGTAAACTGCCATTGAGGCATGTAGGGCTAAGGTACTTGGTTGGTTTCTAGATTCAATCCTCAGATGATGTGTTGAAGTTGACAAGGATGAACCCGTCGAAGGAGGGCAATAATGAATCCCCCATCAATCGACACGAAACAAGACAAAAGATGTGTAGAGTGGATCGGATGGTACAATAACATGTGAGACTGACACAAAGTAACAACGGCATGATGACGTGTGTATTGACTGCAAAATGATGAGTGAATGTGTTCTTGAACATGGGCATGGAATGACTTGGCAGTATTGACATGAGAATGACGCAGACTTCTAATGCAACTGATAGTGGAAGCTTTCTCCAAATGACTCAGAGGAGTAACAGGACTCAGAAAGTAAGCGGGGACTCATAGACAAACAGATGACCCAAGTATTGTATGCAATGCAAACGAGTGCCATGTTCAAGAACAACTATATACTGCCACTAAGGTATGTAACACAAACACTTTCCTTTTTCCCCATCATGAATGATGAGTTCCTCATGTGTTTTTTACGAGCTTGATGAGGGTAACCAGATGCTTGGTATAGCTCATCTCATAGATGAGTCCAATCCCAAATATTTTCCGAACCTAGGATAGGAGGGGTTCGTCCCATGGCGGGCCCTTCAATGTGAAAATATAATGATTCCATAGAAGGAAAACTCGGTCGTCATTTCATATTTAGAGAGTCTGAAAAGAACTAAAGAAGACTCCAACGGTCCTTTTTTATAAAGTTAGCCTCATCGCCCAAAAAAGGGTAAAACAACGCGGGAGAGGACTCTTCCAGTCATGATTGGCTGGAGTATTCCTTTTTTGTAATTAGTGTCTCCTGGTCCGAAAAAGGGGTAAACTATCGCCAGGAAGACGACCATTCAAATACTTTAACAAGAGTGAACGCGACAAGTTCGCTTGGCAATCTTTTCAATTTTAGGGAGTCTGAAAAGAGCTTAACTATGGACTCCGGGGGGTGTCCTTTTCTGTGGAAGTTTAACGAGCCCGAAAAAGTGATAAATCACAACTCGGTACTTGTTCTCATGATTTGGGGAGTACGAGAAAAAAACGAAGAGTAAACTCATCCTCATGCAATTAATGCAACTAATAAAAAATAATAATGACAAAACACATGAAGGGGTGTTCGTACCTGTAATTACCGTTGGTAAAGTGAGAAACGTCATGAAAGAACATTTTTACGACTCTTGTACACTAGAAAAAGTGTCAAATAGCCCAAATATAACGACAAACGGCTGAAACCATAGTAAATGGCTAAAAAGCATCAAAATATTCGAAAAGGAATATTCCATTTCATTCTATAAATAGAAATATAGTCCAAAAATAGAAACATTATTCAAATTGCCAATTTGGGTGGAGAAGTACCAATTTGGAGCCAAAACTTCCATCGTCGATTCCGGGAGCTACGATTCGCCATTTCACCAGCCGTCCGGACTAGGTAGGCCTAAATCTCAGCCAGCAACTTTGTAGTGGTTTAGTTTTTCCATTTTTATGCATTTTTTGAGTTTTTTGATGGTTTGGGGAGGGGCCAATGTGCCCTCGGCTCGTCGCAAGTGGCCCTTTTGGGACTCACGACGAGCCTAGGTCGTCGCAAGTCTTGAAAATGGGACCTGCAACAACGTCGCACTGTATTTGATGGTGACCTGCGACAGCGGAAACTTCAATTCCAAACATCAAATGTATCCCAAAAAATAAGTTGTTGCCAGTTGGAGAAAGTCCTAACATGCTTTAAATGCTACTTTTGGCAGGTTCCCAGCAAGCAGAGATGGTTTTAGAGTGGAGAGAAAGAGAACATGAGGTGGAAGATGAGCAAGCCGCAAATGATCCACAATGTGTGGCTACTTTGCGAAACTGCGGGTTGCTCAAATTCTTTCAGGTACAGGGGATGAGAGCCCAAGTGCCGTTCTTGACACACATGCTTCAGAGTTGGGATGCAGGTCAACAATACTTCGTCATAGGTGAGCACATCCTCAACATTGACATTGAAGACATATACTTTCTGATCGGTTTGTCCCGAAGAGGGGACGTGGTACAAATCATTGGGACACGAGCCAGTGACCGTACTGTCGAGGACATGGTGTCACAATACTGTGTTGCTACTTCTCGTCCCTCCAACGGGAAGGTACTCATCCGAGATGTGGTGAGTCATCCACTGAGGACTGTACTGCTTACTATTACCAGGGTGGTGGGTAGCCAAGCTCCACATACAGCTACTTGGACTCAGATGTTATATGCGGAAGACTGTATGTCCCCCATGGTCTTCAACTGGTGCGAGGGTCTCCTCACAAACATCTGAGCTTAGCTGACCAAGTGTCGGCGAGGGGAGCTCAAGTAGTTCGGGTATGGTTCTATCATAGTGTCGTTCCTCTTGGAACAGATTCCTCTCCTGTGCCCACAGGTGATAGTGGATGACAGGGATCTGAGAGATCCACATATGCTCAGGTGGGTAGAGCTGATGACCCGCCATGGTGGGGGTCCCATCATCACTTTTGGTCCTGAGTTTTTCAGCTGGCTAGAGGGTCAGATGCTTATGGTGGAGGACTTTCCTTACAGTGGCACAGACTTTCGGGAGGATCCTGACTTGGCACTGCCAGAGGGTGCAGCATGGAGTGATATCGATAAGAACAAAAACCCTTGTATTTTTAAGTTTTATGGATTATATTATTTTTTTGATGTAGTGCTGACAAGTACATTGTGTTTGCAGATGTTGGCCCTGTACGACCGGTGGGTCTCTCCCTTCTGGCGAGGAGAGACAGAGGTGGGGAAGCAGTGATTCCTGCCGGTGCACATGCCGCCATTGAGGAGATGGAGGAGGTGTACCGGAACTTGTCAAAGCTGACTGTGGAGGTTCCAGAGCCTGCTATCGATAACCTTCTGAGGCCCATGCAGAGATTTGGGGTTGGAGCATCTGTGCGCTTCAACGCCTTGCTCCGCAAGGTGGCTCGTACTGTGGACTGCTTCCTTACACAATGACAGAGAGCTGTGTGAGTCAGGGATGTGTGGATTAGGCGCGGTGCCTGAGACACTTTTATACTTGTACTTGAGAGCTTTAGAAGCCTCAGATTTTTGTACTTACTGAAAGCTTATGATGCTTCAGATTTTTGTAGAGAGTCACTGAAAACCAACGTGCTTCAGATTTTGTACCAGCACTACTTTTGAGCGATTTATATATATTATCGGCGATTTATACATTATGTGTCTTTGAAATGATTAGTGATGTGATCTTGTTTACATGTTTGCTTCTGTACATTATATTTACATGTTATGAATGCTTTTACATATTATGATTATTATGTGTGTGCAATGTACCAATCCATGATGAAATTGGCCATCGAGTCGGCAACTGTGTTCAATTCTCGTGGAATGTGCAGGTATTGAATGGATTCAAATGACCTTTCCAAGAGACGTACTCGTCTAAAGAGATGGAGTAGTGTGGGATCACGGATAGCGTAAATCCAGTTGAGATGAGAAACCACTAGTTGAGAATCCATATGGATGACAATGTGGTCCATACCCAAGGAAATGGCGTCGGTTAGGGTTCCGATTATAGCCTGATATTCTGCGGCATTGTTGGTCGCAAAACCTAGACAATTTCCTCCTGAGTTAATGAGCTCGCCTGTAGGGGAATAAAGTACCCAGGCTGCCGAAGCAAGGTTACGGGTATGTCGGCTGGCATCGTCCGCGAATCCATAACACATCGCCATCTGCACACGTAGACAGAACATGGTGTAAGGAGCAGAAAACAAGATCTCAGACACTCGAAAAATAAAATGCATCACACCATACAAAAACATGCCATGTACAGTATATACAAGTCGGTTTATGCATGAGAAATCAAGCATAGTATCTCTTTAGGTAAAGCCCATTGCGGGGTTCACCCAAAGAGATGTCGTCATAATCTTCGAGCTCATAGGCTCCTTTTTCCAACACACGTTTAATGACGTAAGGTCCATGCCACATGGATTCGAACTTCCCAGCTCCTAGCTTATCGTGCTTCTGGTCATAAGTGAGGACCAGGTCACCCTCGTTGAAGATACGAGGTTAGACTGACTTATCATACTGGGCCTTGATGCGTTTCTTATGTGCTTCATTAGCAAGAGCAGCATCGCGGCAGGACTCATCAAGCTTAGCTAAGTACAAGAGTCGTTCTTCCTCAGCAGTAGTGTCAGGAAGAAGTTCTACAGCGAGTTGAAGAGACGGGATTTCGCACTCTATCGGTAAAATGACCTCCAATCCATAAACCAATTGGAAAGGAGTGAAGCCTGTGGCAGTTTTAATGGTAGTTCTGTAGGCCCATAATGCTGAGAAGAGCATATTGTGCCAGTTGGACTTTTGTGTCCCTACCATCCTTTGGATCATAGTTTTCAAGACCTTGTTAATGGCCTCGACTTGTCCATTGGATTGCGGGTAGTAGGGAGTTGAGTTTTCATAACGAAAACCCAACCTGTCGCTCAATTCAGCAACCATGTAGTTCTGAAAGTGAGAACCATGATCAGTGACTATAGTCCGAGGAACTCCAAACCGTGCTATTATGTGGTTGAACATGAAGAGTGCGGTGGTTTTGTCTTCATTTTGGTATGTAGGCATAGCCTCGGCCCACTTCAAAAACTAATCCACAGCTACGATGATGTAACTATGCCCCCCGACCAAGGTATGCTTACAATGCATAAAATCTATGCCCCATTTTGAGAATGGGCCAACGACAATAACCGGATGTAATGGGGCAGGATGCGTGCACTTCTTCGTATGGAAGTGTTGGAAAGGAGGACACTTCTTGACAGCCTCAATACAATCTTTGAAGATAGTAGGCCAGTAGTATCCTACACGCAAAATTTTCTAGGCAGTAGCCATCCCAGAGAGGTGATCGCCACACGCCCCAGCGTGACAGTCATTCAGAATGTGTTCGGCTTCCTTGTGCGTTAGACAACGTCGAAGAATGGAATCGATGCCATGGTGATACAAAGTATCAGTTATGATCAAGTAATACTTTGCGTGGTGGCGTATCTTATGACGATCATTGCGAGACAGTTGAGGATCGAAGCGTTGGGTCTGAAGATATAAGAGGATATCTCCATACCATGGGTCAAACGTACTTATGAGAAACAATGTTTCATTGGGAAATGAATAATTGTGCTCTACTTCTACATCAGAATGGGGGAGGTCGCAGATGAGCTCAGCAAACACCAAAGACTTCTTAGACTTAGCCTTTTTGAAAAGAAGATCAAATTCTTGCAGTATCACAATCTAGCGTGAATACTTGCCCCCAAGTACTTGACGTGTCAGTACGTGGTACATGGGGTTTGAATCGGCGATGATGGTGGTGGTGTGGAGCAGGATGTAATGATGGAACTTCTGGACGGTAATGGCTGCCGCGAAAGCTATTTTTTCGACATGTGAGTATCTAGTTTCGGTGTCAGTGAGACCCTTACTTGCATAGTATATCACATGTTCCTGAGCATTTTGATCTTCCTGTACCAAAACCATGGCGGTAGTGGTAGCAAAAGCGGCGAGATACAAAATGTAATGGCGATAATAATTAGGAGGTTGAAGCACGGGGGCATGCATGATAGCATGTTTGATACTGTCAAAATATTTTTGAGCTTGGTCGTCCCAAATGAACGGGACGTCCTTCTTAAGCAATTTCATGTAACCCTGAGTCTTCTCCACGAAATTACAAACAAAACATCATAGATAAGTCGCCTTCCTCTGGAGACTTTGAAGTTCTGTAACATCAGTAGGAGGTGGTAGGTTGATGATGGCCTCCACCTTCAAGGGATCAATGTGGATCCCATCTTTCGAGACAATGAATCCTAAGAGGCATCCGGATACACTTATGAGGATTCAGATGGATATTGTACCGTCTGCATCTGAGGAATATGGACGTCAGATGATCGATGTGGAACTCACGTTGCTTTGAATGAGTAGGGAGATCGTCCAAGTAAGGCTCCACAAAGTCCTTAATATCGTGGAAAGCATACGACATAGCCCACTGGAACGTGGCGCCAACATTTTTAAGGCCGAATGGGAGCTTGCAATAAGCGAATGTACCCCATGGGTAGATGAAAGTTGTCTTATGTTGATCAGCTGGGTTGATCTCGATTTGGTTGTAACCGGAAAATCCATCCATGAATGAAAAGATAACGCTTCCGGCACAGTTGTCGATGATCTGGTCAATAAAAGGGGTCGGGTAGTTGTCTTTTGGACATGCCCGATTAAGGTCCCAATAATCAACACAGACATGAATGGTGCCCTGCTTTTTGTTCACAGGGATGTCATTCGAGACCCAATCCATCAATGGGATGGGATAGATAAAGCCAGCCTTTAAGAGCTTCTCAATTTCTGCTTTTATTGCTGCAGTTTTCCGGGGGTGTACCGGTCGCAACTTTTGGTGCACAGGCTTGATGTTGGGATAGGTTTTTATCTCATGAGAGACAATCGCGGGGTCTATACCAGGAATCTCCTCATAGAACAAAGCGAAAACATCTCGAAATCTCTTGAATAAGGCCGTGCCAATAGTGATTTCTTCAAGGGAACACTTTTGGCCTATGCGAATGTGTTCTACTATACCTAGTTTCACCGAGATGTCCACCACAGTGGTTGGCTCAATGTTAGCCAAGTTTCCCTCCGAGTCCGTAGAACATGTGAGGTGAGGATGGGTAAATGAGTGGATGGGTAGATATCCGGTGAAAAGAGGGTATGCATGTTATTCTTTGTGTACTCCCATGGTGGAAGAAAAGATGACCTGTGATGAAGATCATCCCATGGACCATCATCTACATTCATTACTTCCATGATGGACTTGTCTGAATGAAAAGTCCGAAGCAAGAGATCAGGTAGAGAGGACGTCCGTTGTAGAGAACAGGAAGGAGAAACCATGGATGAATGGTCCTCCGACGCTATTTGGATTGCCTCATAAATGCGTTCAGTGGGTGAAAGGGGCATCATGTCTCCAAACAGATGTGTTGTGGCTTCATCAGGTACAAGCCAAGCATCATTGGAGTGAGATAAAATCTCTGTAGAGATCATGTTCACCGTTGCGACATGATTAGGGGGGGTCCATGGATGGATAAATTCCCATGAGAGATGAATTTTTCAATAGGCCAACCCCTACACTCTCATACTGTTTTACCACCTGTCCGATGGAAGGAATATGGTCACTAGGATGAGTAGTGGCATCTGGTGTACAAAAATCGAGTTGGTCAATAGTAACAATTCGTCCTTGGTGGGGGAATTGCACTATGCAGAAGAATGAAGAGGCTACTGCCTGCATGGTGTAAAACCAATTGCGACCAAGCAAGATATTATAATCTAACGGGGATGAGACCACTTCCATGTTAATGGTTACGGTCTTTCCACCCAACTAAAATGCAAGAGCTTGTAAGATCCCATGAGGTTGAAAGCCACAGTCGTCGAATGCTTTCAACGTGGTAGGAGATCGATTCAATTTGGAAGAACCGATGGCTCTCCAGTAGGCGATCGACATGACAAAGGTAGAGGCACCTTCGTCTATAAGGGTGCAATGGACCATCTTCCCAGCAATGTTCGCAGTAAATTGGAATGCAAGCTGGTGTGAGAGCCTCGACTTAAGGTTGTCAAGTTGGAACATGATGGTGTTCGAGGAATCCGGATCAACTGCACTAATGGCGGCGAGGAGGGTTTTGCGTTGATTGGGACAATTCTGCAAATCTTCCAAGGTAGACATGGCGCAAGGATCTTGGGCCAAGTCTTCGACGATATTGTAATTCTGTTTTGCGCGAGCGTTAGGATTGAAAACAGCTTTTCGAATCCTGCTCTTGCGCGGACGCAATATCGAATCCAAAGATGGATTCTCAATGGTAAGAGAAGTTGAAGGTACAATGACATCAGGCAGAGAGTCGAAAGTTTTTTCAGTATTACTTCCGGCGGGTTCCTTCGAAGGGACCTGTTCGTAGGATCACGCACGAGTATTCAAATTGATCGTCTCATTGCGCAACATGAGAACATGCATGGTATTGGATGATTCCCCCTAAGCTGAGGGGGTTTGAGAAACTAGCTGTTGGTTTTGAGTAGGAAATGGATCGTTGAGGACTGCGGGAGTCGGTTTACCCCTAAGAAACTTTTGAACTTCGTCTCTATGGGGACACTCCTTGGAGAAATGGTCATTTCCGCACAGTAAACAAGGATATTTTGGTTTCCATTTCTGTTTAGTATCTTCGGGAGTGCTCTTTGGGTGCTGCTGGGTAGAAGATTTCTTAGATTTGCCTTTGTTCTTCCTTTTACCGTTAAACTTCTGAAATGAAGCTGATTGAACAGAATTCACCTCTTCAGTTACAACAGGAGTAGTAGACTTGGCGGTGTTATGGCTAGCTGGAGTTGGATTGGATGATCCAACAGTGCTAGCAGTGGGCTGGGTGTTAAGGGAACCCATGATTCCATCAGCTTGGGGTCCCTTATGTGGTTTCGTGGGATCGTTAACGTCCCGGGGTGCATCAGGAAAAATGTTGAACAAAGTGTCGGACTGAGTGTATACTAAGTCGAGCAAATGGGCACTCGCGATGGCGTATTCTTCGGTGACAGCACCTCGCATGGCAACATCTTTTGCTATGACAGGAAGGAGTGATTTCGTAAACCAGTCTGCTAGGAGCTGATCTGGAATGGGAGCTTTAATGAGACGTTGTCTCCTTCGCCACTCATGGATATGATCCAAAATTTGAGTGGCGGTATTCTGACGGAGCGAGGTTAAAAGTTCTGTACCAGCCTCATACCGTATAAGCAGCTGGAAATGCGTCAAAAATTTCATAGCAAGAGAGCCAAAATCAGGAAAAGAGTGTGGTGGCAACTCAATGTACCACTTGGCAGCCGAATCGGTGAGAGTCCTTTGAAACAATCTAAGACGAATTGAATCGTCCATTAAGGAATTCGATGAACAACATAAATGGTATGTCATTACGTGGTTTTTCGGGTCTTCACCCGGCTTGCCATCAAACTTGGGTATATCGGATGGAAGTTTCACCGGAATAGGTGGCCAGTTAGATTCGTGATAAATGGGATCGTTGGTTAACCGAGACAGGTTAGGTAAATCCAAGGTAGCCAAAAAGGGCAGCTGTGGATTAGGCTCTGCGTATTGAAAATACGGATATGGCATGTAAGGATTGTACTGACAATAAGGTGTGCTCGGATAGAACTGACCGTAGGGGGTTGTGCCGCCCGGACCATAAGTAGGTCCGCCACCATAAGGTGGTCCGTTCCAATACGGTGGGGGTCCACCTCCTCCGCCGGGAGGGGGTGGAGGTCTGTTGCCACCGCCGGGAGTAGGTGGGGGTCCATATTCGTAATAAGGTGTCCCACTGCTGCCTTCGCCGGGAGGAGGGGTGGACCACTTCTGCCGCCAGAAGGATGGGGGTCTCCACCGCCTCCGCTGCCGGAAGGATGGGGATCTCCACCACCACCGCCACCACCATAAGGATTAGGTCCTCCGCCGCCTCTGCCTAGAAGGGGTGGGGGACCACCTCCGCCACCCAAAGGGAAATTTCCTCCTCCGCCATGATAAGGCGGTCCACCACCTCCTCCGCCTGGAGGGGGTGGGGAACCATTCGTGCTGCCACCGGAAGGGTGGGGGGGATTGTAGGAAAAATGGGGTGGACTTCCACCAATGTTCGGTGGGGGCGTACCGCCACCAACAGGAGGAGGAGGAGGTCCGATTAGGGGTGGTGGTACTTGAGGGATAATTGGTTGGGGTCCGTGCTGTAAAGGAGGTTGTCTCCCCCAAAGAGTGTTTGAATTCCCGGGATAAGGTATCCCATATGATGCATTTCCGGGATTATGTTGAACCGGCACAGGGTTATTAGAACTTGGATATGCTTGACTCCATGAGGGTTGGGTTACATTTGACGACCCTCCAACATGAGACAATCCCGTGGTGGACGGTCTAGTGGGTTGGGTAGGTCCAACAGAAGGCCCGTTGGGGATTCCACCAATGTTCTGGTTAGGAAAGGGGGATTTCCCTAGCCACAATAGGATCACCACTATTCAAAGGTTGAACCAACGTAGGTTGTTGACTAGCTACCGTGGTAATAACATTACCAATAAGATAATCCATAGGAATGGAATACCCTCCCCTTGAATTTTGAGGTGGGGGAGGAACTGGTAAAGTAACCGTGGAAGTGACAGGTGTGTTGGACCATTGTCCTTCCACCGGTTGGTTCACTTGAGGTGCAGGACTAGACTCTTGCAAGGGTTGACTAGTCTCAGTAGTGGTCGCATGGTGGGGTTGTTTCGATGATCCAAA
This sequence comes from Larix kaempferi, assembly GCA_027924585.1. Classification (NCBI taxonomy): domain Eukaryota; kingdom Viridiplantae; phylum Streptophyta; class Pinopsida; order Pinales; family Pinaceae; genus Larix; species Larix kaempferi. Next base: position 14,538,127 of record BSBM01000138.1, on the reverse strand, counting down.
AGATATCGAACGAACTAGGATGTTTCCATCGTCAAGTCTGATTTGGAAATGACGATTATGGAACTCTTCAGAGTGTCGCTCGAGACTTTGTCTTTGAAGCTCATCTCCTTTGACACGTAATTGTTCCAAACGTTCATGGATGGGGCCAAAACTTTCGGCGGGGTCTGGCCTATAGTAAGGCCTGGTGAACTCTGGAGTAGTCCAGTTAGGTGGGGATGAGATGGAAAAACGAGCCACTGGGTGTTCTGTAGAGGATGTCTAGTAAGCTGCTGATGGACCAACAACTACTGTAGGGTCGCCCTGGGGTCGGTTTATCCATTCCAACGATCCAGGTTCTCCCGAGATGACGGGAGGAAGGTTTTGAGAAGTGGGGGTATGTGCTTCTTCATCTTGCGTAGGATGAGAGGCAGGTGAATCTGGTGGAAACAAATGTCCACCAATATTCAAAGTGGGGTTCCCTACTTCAGTAACTACGACCGCATTACGCTGATCCATTCTTACCCTCAAAATAGCCTCCAGATTAAGGGGAAATTTGGGTGGCAAGTTCAAGATCCTACGGGACCTTCTCTAGGGAAAATCCGCCAGAGTATCAGGAAAATCAACCAAAAAGGCCAAAACAATGTCTCTCTCTCCTAAAGGTACTCTAAAAGAAAAGCAGTCCAAGAAACCTACTCAAACTAAGGCAACAAGCAAACTTATGTGACAGAGTGGATTCAAAAGTCTGGAACCTCACGGGATTATCAAGGCATTGCAAACCACAATATACTGCAGGGTCCAATAGTATGACGCAACAAGGAGGATTGGGATCGTACCCTTTCCTGCATACCCGACTACCTGGACAGGACATGTGTGCTAATCTCCCTGAGTGCTGTTCTCGGTGTATTGCTTTGCCAAGATGGCCAAATGGTTAACTCGGTTGGTTTCAGGAATCCTAATGGTGTCTCCCGATATACGCAAGGTATGTGGGAGCTCAAATTTTTAATGGTGTTGTCTAATGCACAGTCGTTGGCACGAGACCTTCCAATATACGTGTCGAGTACGTGATACACCCTTCGATATACACCAAGTACGGATTATGGTACTTGGTGGGTACTTGAAGGAGCTTGATATACCGATGTACGTGGAAGACTACAATACCCCCGGACTACAGTGCTGGCAAGTAACGACAGCTGCCACGCTTACCGACGCCGGAACACATCTCTAACTTACACACAAGTTACTAAAAATTTTACCTAGTTCTACTGTTTATTTTATCTTGGACGGTTAGGTGAATGCATGAGGTGAGTACATAATTGGAAACATAATGCAAGCCCTAGCTACATGCACGAAATGATCTTTTCTTTCGATGAATTCTACCTATGGTAAGGAGAAATTTTTTACCAATGATTTTCCCAAAACAAACTCAATGCAACACAATCTCAATTCATACAGATTTGACAATTAAAGTACTGTTTTCTTTTTCAACAAAACTCACAAAAAGTACACAGCACTACTATCCAAATCAAAGTATTTTCTCTTTTCTTTTCTTTTTCTTTTCAAATCAAAACAACGCTAAGTAATGAAATGAAAGAATTCTGAAATGGAATATGCATGCTTTTCACTTTCTCTTTTCAATGACCTAAAGGCAACAAGAAACAAAAATGCATCTACCTTTCCTTAACATGGAACACCTTTTGCAAAAATCGAAAGTACTTGAGTTTTTCAAGAAAATGAATGATTCATAATTCAGGAAAAACACAACCAATCATATTTCCATTCAACTTTTCCAAAAACATTCCAATGCACAACAATCTTTCTTCAACAATTTTCTTGAGAAACAATGGGAAAGAAGCACTTTTGATCTTTCAATGAGCATATCAAAGTAATGAACTTTAAAACAACTTTTGCTTTCAGATCTAAACAAATGAAAAGAAAATGCTACTTGCAGCACTCATACACTCAGAAAATCCAAGAAAAGACAAGCACTCGAGCCAAGCAAAAAGACACACTTGACTCAAAATCAAACAGCAGCAAGCAAACTAAGCAAGCAAAGCTCAAAACAAAAGAGAATGAGGTTTGGATGTTGATCTAATGTATTGATCAGATCAAGGATGGAAGGACGGGAATGCAAGAGTGAAAAGGATGAAGGTGGAGGGGAAAAAGACGCCCAACACTATCGGTTTAAGACTTGTCCAAAATGAAACCCAAGATCAATCCAAACAGACCAAACAAAGCACAAATGGGATCTATGGCTGAATGATGCAGCACAGAAGAAAGTTTATACACCAAACCAAGGCTCAGAATGTCAAAAAAGGGAATGGATGCTTGTATGCCAAGCATTGACTGATCGGCGTAGTCTGTCTTTGCAGACAGTGCGACATCGCAGTTTACCTATACAGAAGGTGCGACACCGTCACAGTTCACTAATGCACGGGTCGCGACGAGCAAGCTACAGTCACAGGCAAAATCTCAGGAAAACACAGTGTCGCTATGTTTTCACTCCCCAGGTGCGACAGGCGAGTTCTAGATTCAAAAATGAATCATATCTCCCAAGGATGAACCAAAAACGGGTTTGAAACTAGGTTATACAAACTCAAAGGAAGAAGATCAGGCTCTTCAATGTGAAGATCTGATAATGGAATCACTCCAAAGAAGGAAAAATGACAAAAATGATAACAAGGCTTGTGTCAAGCAATCAACTGAAAATGACTCAGATTAACAACTACTAGACAAGGATCCTCCCCAGTATGGTCACCATATTTGTTGACGGACAATCCACTCGACCGGAGGTGAGCCAGATCTCCCCAGCTCAATGCAAGTTTAGAACAAATAAAACAGACTACAAATGTGTTTCCTAGATCTACTTAAGGATCAAATGCTAGATGTCTTACCTCTCTGATTCGCTATCCTTTCTCCCGCTATGTTGCTCCACATCCCACGGTCGTCAGATCCAAGCTACAAGACCTATCAAGACACAAAAAAGAGAAACGAGTAAATAGCATCTATACAATAAGAGATCTATGTAAACAGTTAAGCAGGTAAACAACACAACATCATCATACATTAGAGACAATATTGGTGGAAAGAATTTGTATTACTGCAAATAGAGGAGTACATGATAGAGATATAGAACTACAACCAATGACTTAACGTAGAAGCCCTTCTCCACACAAGCCAATTGCCAATCCCTTCCAAGGAAGCATGAGAGTCTCCAAGAGGTGAGTGAAAGTGTCCAAGAGATATTTCACTAGCATGTAGATACCATAGTCTTCCTCCCTTTGGTATGGGAGTGAGCCTCACATATATAGGACTAAGTGGATGAGGTTATGGATAGGATAGGATGAGAGATGGTAGGAGAGAGATAGGGGATCTTCCCAATAGGTTAGGGGTCGAGTACTAGCTCTCCAAGAGATCAAGGATAATCCCCCACATGGGCAAGTTTCGAGAAGGATCTCGAAATGGCTATTTTTGCCCATTAACAGACCTCGTCGCACCTTGCTAAAGAGCAACCTGCGACGTCGCATGTTGCTAGTGTGCAACCTGCGACGACCTCTCAAAAGGTTGTGCAAATTGAGCACCAATCCTCCCAAACGATCAATTAGTCCAAGTGACTTCAGGGATCTACACACTAAATCAGGATGATGAGTAGATTTTAGGTGTAACACTATCAACCTCTTAATGATGTTCACCCACCTCTGGAAAATTCAAGAGTAGAAACATGATAGGAGGAAGGGAAAGTGAAGCAATATGGACTCAATAAAAAAGTGGTGTCTAGTTCAGACATAGAGACAAAAGGAATCTGACAGTAAGAAGGGAAGAGTGTGGATGATGTTAGTGTCAACAAACATGAGAAGCACAACAAGAAATGAAGAAATCAGAAACAGGGTGAGAACATGCTGAAGGAAGACAAACAGTTGCATCCGACGGATGAAACATGCAAAGAAACATACACAAATCTGAGAAGTCAAGGAGGAAGACAAAGCGAGAGGAAGGAAAATGAATAGCTCATGGGAAGGTAGACATTTTTCCAACAAAGAATAAGTACGATGCCATCCAAAAAAGTTCGTTAGCTAGTCAAGGGAGATCGTCGGTCGGGTTGTAAGAACAGTCATGTATTGGAATCGGTATGGAATTGTAGTTAGTTGTAGGAGGATGAGGAAGAAGATTAAGCATGCTACGTTTTTTATTTTTTATAGTTTTTCATCACTGAAATGTGGGTTTTCATCACTGAAATGTGGTTAGGCAATTTTTTGCCAAAATTACAATGCAAAAATTACAATTTTGAATTGATGAAATTATTGTTTTTATGGAAAAATGGGTTCAGCACCTTTGAATATCCCTATTGCAACTGGATTGTTCATCTTATACCTGTCAAACAAAACACATGAAAACCAAGCAGTAAACATGTGAATTGTATAGGAGTCAATGAGAGTAAATGGTTAAGGACATGGGAATATCATTCAAAGGCCAAAAGTCCTGCTGCAGTTTGATAATCAATATACAAATAATTGTTTCAAAGGAAATTATATTTCTATGCCTTGTATGTAGCAGTCGAGGGTCGAAACCCTGAGTTGGATAAAATAATCCCACATATTAGTTAACAGTCTATATCATTACAGAAGATAGTTACAAAAATGAATAAAAAATAGCAAATTGTTTCGTTGCGATAACTAGATGTACAACTATTCTAAATCCATAAAAGTGACACAATGTTCTAGAATGATCTATTAAATAATATAAAAATGCTTAAAATGAATTGGATTTTCAAATTTAGTTTCACATAGTACATTCTAACATCGAGCATTTATTTGTGTCTCTTTCCAGCATTAAGGAAAATTGCTAGTTTGCAAATATAGGGTGTTTTATGAAGTTATATTCAATCAAATAAATATAAAAAAAGTAGTACAATGATAATAATAATATTAATTTAATTTTAAGTTCACAACCTAGTGATCCACTAATTTGGTTTACAAATGTATACATACATTACTCCTTTGAATTTGAACTTAGAAGACATTTTATTAACCTTTAACCCACATTTGAAACATTTGTATTAATAAATATAAAAAAGATCTTTAAATTTTCGTATATAACTAAATAACAAACTTAATGATTAAAATATTATCTATTTATATCAATATTACATGTAATAGAATTGTATTGTTAAAAAACCCTTAAAGATTATGTTTTATTAATTATAAAACTTAATGTATACAAAACAATACATTCAACTTAAAATATAAAATTATCAAACACTACAAGGTAATAAAACTTATAGATTTGCCCTATTTTTACTAACAAGAAAGATGTATTAAATTAAAACATATGAAATAAAAAGAAAAACATATACCCACATTAGAATGGTTCACACAACTCAACCATAACATCAATGAAAAGGAGTTGGAATAACCAACTTTGAACAGAGATAGCTTAGACCACTAATAGCCTTTTGATACGATTTTTAAATGGGACAATTGATTCATTTGCTCATTATGAAATGTCAACATGTAACATTTATTTCATATTAAATAAAAATAAAATTGATGTTTTTAAATTTCAAATTATTGGTATCAAAATTCATTGACCCAATTCGCCTCACTACCTACTCTAGACATGCTAGCTTGATTCTTGGCAAATACATCTACTTTGAAATTGGCACCACACATTTGCCCCTTTCTATCATCACTCAGCATCAACTTATTCAAAGGATGTTCAAAACTCTGCAAGCCACCTGATGTAGAGAAAAAAACAACCTACAAAGAAAAATGCAACACCGGTATATATAAGAGACTAAAAATTCATTATTATGTGTGATGTTAAATAAACTCTAATTTAGAAATCCAATATTACCTTGAGGAAAATGAGCAAAATATTTTCCACATCCTTCTTTGAAGACATTTGGCTCATCAGGAAAATAGTTATTGAATCGAAAACCAAAAAATCCACAAATTTAACGAATGATTTTGTTCAAATAAATAAATATTTAGTGCAACATTTTTTTAGAGGAGTATGAAAAAATATATATAAATAGACATCTCACGAAAATATTTCTCAAATTAGCCATCTGATTCTGAAAAGATTTCTTCCCCTTCTCTCCTATAACAAATAAAAGAAAAAGCCTTCCCTCCCAATCAAATAAAGGAAAATATATCCATTGGCAAATAATTATTGCTTTAGAAAAAAGAGAAAATAGGAATGTAGCCAGACTTGGGAGAATTTCTTCTTTACATTTACAAAGAATATAAACCATCAAATTAGAAATTTAAATTTTAAATGTTTTTAACAAAAATATGATTATCTCACTCATCCATATGATTATGAAAATCTCTCTCTCCCTTCCCTACCATAACAAATAATAATAAAAACTTTCCCTCCCCAAACAAATAAAAGTAACATATATCCATTAGCAAATAATTAATGCTTTATAAAAAAAGGCAAAATAAGAATGTTAGCAGACTTGGGAGAATTTCATTATTACATTTGCAAAGGAATGTAAACAATCAAATTATAATTTTAAATATTTTTAGAAAAGTGCTATAATCGCGAGCCAAACTGCTATGATATATTGTGTAACAAATATTAAAATGATAAGTAAAAAATGGTCTCCCCACACTCAAGACCACATCTCCGAGAAGAAAGTTAGGTTGGACTTGGAAGATTAGGATTTGAGTCAAGTCAGTATGCCGCCTTGAATCGGTGATGCTACTATATTGTTGCATCAAGTTAGAAAGAAAAATTGCAATTATCCTTCTTGTATTTATAATCATAATTATTCATACCTATATATTAATAATGGCCTTAACAAATATTCTTTATATTACAAGGTCTCTCTAGGATGGTCAATTCTGCTATATGTGTTATTTGTTGGGGAAAATAGTTATAGTTCGCTATTAGTCATTTTTAATGATCGGACAACTTTCTTCATGTGGGGCCTAAGAGCAAATTAAAAGTCGTGAATTTGGCATTTTTGTACTGTAAATTTTCTATAACCTTAATAGAAATGGGTTGTCTTACAACAAAAAGAAATGTAACGCATTTGCCTGTACTTCTTTTATTTCAAAAATATAATCTAGTATTTCAACTGCTACTTCATTTCAGAGTTTATTGATGACATTGGAAAAATAACTGCCAACTACTACTTCATTTCAGAGTCTATTGATGACATTGGAAAAATCACTGCCTTCTGTCATCTGACCATTATACCCACAAACCAGGTGAATGGATACTAAAAAAATGTTGGTGTTACCAAACTGTTTCCAATGAGGATGGAACTTGAGACCTGTGTCTAGAAAATTAGCCAAAATACCACAAGTTCATGTAAATTCTTCCCTTTTCCCTTAGGCCACAAGCTATTTGGAAAGCTAGAGTTTAGGCAAATTCTTCCCTTTTCCCTTAGGCCACAAGCTATTTGAAAAGCTAAATTTATGGCACATATTTTTTATTGAGGCTTGTAGCTTGAATTTGTTAAAATCTTCATTGCAAAAGGATCTTATCATAACCCATTTACAAATGTAAAGCTACTCCAAAAAATAGAACAGATGGCAGAGAGGAGGAAGTTTACAGGGTAAGCAAGACCACTTGTTCAGGCTAGTGAAATGGTAAATCTAAGGATTAAATAAAAGAGATGGAGTCAAAAGTGTGTCCTGTCCCCTTTCAATTGCAGGATCGGGAAAAATAATTCCCTTGAAAAGAATACTAAGATTCGAGAGATGGGTAAGGAAAAAATATTGGACAGTCTCAAACAAATGTTATTATCTGGGCATGGATAAGGCATGTAGCATGAATGAATGAGGAAAATGTGCATTGTAGTAGCTCTTGTAAGGGGAAAAAATTGAAGTTTTATGTTAGAAATTTCAAAAGTGTGTCATGTCCCCTATCAATTGCAGGATCAAAAATAATAATTCGATTACTAAAATTCCAGAATAGTTCTCTGACAAATAAAACCCTTGCTAACACCATATTTAAATCTCAGGCAGGTTGAAGAGAGGGTCGAATTGAACCCTGCTCTCACCCAAGAAGCCATTATAACTCTAATATAAATACTAAAGAAATGAATGTTCCTCATGGTGGTGGCGTAGAGTAACCCTATAAGTCATTACAAAAGATGTAGGATATGTGAAGGAAGGTGGTTACTCCCTGCCTTTAGTACGTGGGAAAAAGAAAGGGAATATAGTTTCTACACTTACAACATAGGGCCATGGTTTTTTTGTCAGTTGGAGATTAAATAACTCTTGCCAAATTTGGATAGGCTAATAATAATGCACGTTAACATGCTTATACCTTGAAGGGGACTATTAGGTGGATACGCTATGGAGAACATCTAAAGCAACACCGTATAGGAGGTACTCGATTTGATGGATTATTTTTTACTGACAATGCACCTAATGTTTCTATATTCATCGAACCTATACTCATCAAAGCTACAACTCTATTCAGGGCAGTGCAGCAATGCTTGACGAGTGGATGGATTGATACTAACCCAAGAGAGAAGGAAGGATCAGCTAGTCATAGCCAGAAGGTAATAGCTAATCATATATAACTTATAGGGACATTCCAACCAATAGTCTTTAGTCCCCATTAAGTACCCTTCTCATAGTACCTTGGCATAGTACCCAAGCCAGATTCCCAAAGAGGCGATCCTAGAGTCGATCCCAAAGCACCAAAACCACTTTAGAACTGCACAACTATTTAGAATTATAAAGCCTCCACTTTCAACTAGAATGCGCCTCTTCGGCGCAATGAGTGCCCTACCATTTTTGGCATTTCTTCCCCCATACTCCAATACCAATTTAATCACGACACGTGTATGTGCAAGTGTAGTTTCTCCCTTTCCAAGAAATACAATTAATTCAAGACGTCTTAACTTTCCATGGAGATATCTCCTTCACCACAAAACCAAATTGGATTTTTTTGTTGAACATATTGATATGAATGTAAACATATGCCAAGATGAAAGCTGCAAGTCTATTGAGTAAGGTAGGCTCAAACCAACTAAATCGCGGTGGTTTAAAGACAGTGTAAAATCTGACATTAAAGCATTACAAAATATTCTCCAATTAATTGTGGAAAGAACATGCCATCATCATGGAGGCCTGCCCATCATTATGGAGGTTTGGAGGACTAACAATGGTTTCTGCAATCTTTGTAAGGCTTCTTTGTGGTAATAGATGAAGCAGATGAAGTGCTTGACTTGAGATTGGAACCAAACTTTCGTTCCAGACTTCTTCTTACCATCAAAAGGTTATGCATTTATTGTTTCCTTGGTCGGAATTAGACTATGGCGGGCCCTGGAGCTAATCGTGTTTCAATCGCAAGCTTCCTTCTCCAGTTTGATAATCAATATACAAATAATTGTTTCAAAGGAAATTATATTTTTATGCCCTGTATGTAGCAATCGAGGGTCGAAACCCTGAGTTGGATCAAATAATCCACATATTAGTTAACAGTCTATATAATTATAGAAGACAGTTACAAAAATGAATAAAAAATAGCAAACTATTTCGTTGCGAGAACTAGATGTACAACTATTCTAAATCCATAAAAGTTACACAATGTTCTAGAATGAACTATTAAATAATATAAAAATGCTTAAAATGAATTGGATGTTCAAATTTAGTTTTACATAGTACATTCTAACATCGGGCATTTAACGGTGTCTCTTTTCAGCATTAAGGAAAATTGCTAGTTTACAAATATAGGGTGTTTTATGAAGTTATATTCAATCAAATAAATAAAAAAAATAGTACAATTATAATAATATTTTTAATTTAATTTTAAGGTCACAACTTAGTGATCCACCAATTTGGTTTACAAATGTATATATATATATATTACTCCTTTGAATTAAACTTAAAAGACATTTTCTTAACTTTTGACCCACATTTGAAACATTTGTATTAGTAAATATAAAGAAGATCTTTAAATTCTAATATATAACTAAATAAACAAGCTTAATGATTAAAATATTATCTATTTATATAAATATTACATATAATAGAATTGTATTGTTAGAAAACTCTTAAAGATTATGTTTTATTAATTATAAAACTTCATATATACAAAACAATACATTCAACTTAAAATATAAAATTATCAAACACTACAAGGTAATAAAACTCATTGATTTACCCTATTATCACTAAAAAGAAAGATGCATTAAATTAAAACATATGAATTAAAAAAAAAACATATACCCACATTAGAATGGTTCACACAACTCAACCATAACATCAATGAAAAGGAGTTGGAATAACCAACTTTGAACAGATAGCTTAGATCACTAATAGCCTTTTGATACCAATGGGACAATTGATTCATTTGCTTATTATGAAATGTTAACATGTAACATTTATTTCATATTAAATAAAAATAAAATTGATGTTTTTAAATTCCAAATTATTGGTATCAAAATTCATTGACCCAATTGGTCTCACTACTTACTCTAGGCATGCTAGCTTGCTTCTTGGCAAATACATCTACTTTGAAATTGGCACCACACATTTGCCCCTTTCTATCAACACTTGGCATCAACTTATTCAAAGGATGTTCAAAACTCTGCAACCCACCTGACGTAGAGAAAAAAACAACCTACAAAGGAAAATGCAACACTGGTATATATAAGAAACTAAAAATTCATTATTATGTGTGATGTTAAATAAACTCTAATTTAGAAATCCAATATTACCTCGAGGAAAAGGAGCAAAATATTTTCCACATCCTTCTTTGAAGACATTTAGCTCACTAGGAAAATAGTTATTGAGTTGAAAACCAAAAAATCCGCAAATTTAACGAATGATTTTGTTCAAATAAATAGATATTTAGTGCAACATTTTTTTAGAGAAGTATGAAAAAATATATATAAACAGACATCTCACGAAAATATTTTTCAAATTAGCCATCTGATCCTGAAAAAATATTTCTTCGCCTTCCCTCCTATAACAAATAAAAGAAAAAGCCTTCCCTCCCAAGCAAATAAAGGAAAATATATCCATTGACAAATAATTAATGCTTTAGAAAAAAGAGCAAAATAGGAATGTAGCAAGACTTGGGAGAATTTCTTCATTACATTTACAAAGAATATAAACCATCAAATTAGAAATTTAAATTTTAAATGTTTTTAACAAAAATATGATTATCTCACTTATCCATATGATTATGAAAATCTCTCTTTCCCTTCCCTACCATAACAAATAATATAAAAAAAATTCCCTCCTCAAACAAATAAAGTAACATATATGCATTAGCAAATAATTAATGCTTTATAAAAAAGGCAACATAAGAATGTTAGCAAACTTGGGAGAATTTCATTATTACATTTGCAAAGGAATATAAACAATCAAATTATAATTTTAAATATTTTTAGAAAAGTGCTATAATCACGAGCCAAACTGTTATGCTATATTGTCTAACAAATATTAAAATGATAAGTCAAAAATGGTCTCCCCACACTCGAGACCACATCTGTGACCAGAAAGTCAGGTTGGACTTGGAAGATTAGGATTTGAGTAAGTCAGTATGCTGCCTTGAATCAGTGATGCTAATATATTGCTGCATCAAGTTAGAAAGAAAAATTGCAATTATCCTTCTTGTATTTATAATCATAATTATTCATACCTATATATTAATAATGGCCTTAAGAAATATTCTTTGTATTACAAGGTCTCGCTAGGATGGTCAATTCTTCTATATGTGTGCTATATGTGTTAGTTGTCAGGGAAAATACTTATAGTTCGCTACTAGTCATTTGTAATGATCGGTCAGTTTTCTTCCTGTGGGGCTTAAGAGCAAATTAAAAGTCATGGATTTGGCAGTTTTGTCCTGAAATTTTTCTATAACATTAGTAGAAATGGGTTGTCTTACAACGGAAAGAAATGTAACGCATTTACATATACTTCTTTTATTTCAAAAATATAATCTAGTATTTCAACTACTCCTTCATTTGAGAGTTTATTGATGACATTGGAAAAATAACTGCCAACTGCTACTTCATTTCAGAGTCTATTGATGACATTGGAAAAATCAATGCCTTCTGTCATCTGACCATTATACCCACAAACCAGGTGAATGGATACTGAAAAAATGTTGGTGTTACCAAACTGTTGCCAATGAGGATGGAACCTAAGACCTGTGTCTCGCAAATTGGCCAAAAGACCACGAGTTCATTTAAATTCTTCCCTTTGCCCTTAGGCCATAGGCTATTTGGAAAGCTAGAGTTTAGGCAAATTCTTCCCTTTTCCCTTAGGCCACAAGCTATTTGCAAAAGGATCTTCCATGGTCCAGGGTGACCGTGGAAGGTGACAATCTATGCCTCGTGAGGTAAATGTTAAATATAGTAAATAAATATGACTACAATAAAAAAATGTTTTGATTTTTTCAGTTAAAATTCGATTTTCACTGTTACCATTCTCGTTTTTCATTCTTTATGGCACTTTGAGCTTTGTTTTGGCACAGTTGATCTAAAGTTTTCAGGAACACTTGTTTATGGCGTCAAGGGTTTGAAGGTTGAATCTGCTTGAGCTTGGGTCTACTTGCAACAACAAATCTGTCCTTACTTAGCACCAAGGTATTTTTTAAGGATTCTAATATAATAACTAAGTATAGTATTCTAGGTGATTATTTTGGATTGAAAAAATCCTATATATAGATAGGTAGGAAAAAATTCGTGATGAAAAATATAGTTTTCTACTGAAAATTGTAAATTTTGGAGAATATTACAATAAAAAAAACATATTTTATGTAAATATAGGTGATATTAGAGAGTAAAAATGACCAAATAATGAATTTATTTTTTGAAAAAAAGCCTCAAAAATAGCCAATTGGCGAAATTTCACCCCTAAAAATTACCTTGCTTAGCACTGTCCTTTATGAGGGTTTCTACATCAATTTTGGTTCTCCCACCTTCATGCGTGCGAGTCCATACTGCTGCTTGATATGGCTGTGTTTTTTGCTGCATTGATGGTCTTTGTCTGTTTTGAGGGATACTTGGTGTGCTGGTTGATTTTTTGGGGTTGATCTTTACTGTGCCATACATCTTTGAGTGGTTGGTTCTTCTGTTGTACTTGTATGTTATTCTTATCAACATTTATGGTCTCTCTCTCTCAGCTATGTTTATGCCCTTTACTAAGGGACAATTTGTTCTAGTTATTGACTTGCGTCTAAGAGGGAAGATTTGATCTGGAAGTTAAAATCTGAGTACAAGGAAGGTTCTTCCCATCGGGTAAGTCATCAGATATGATTTTGACATGTTTGTTCTACGATTTTACTGCGTTGTTTGTTGTTTAATGGCGCATAGAATATTTGATGGTAGTCTTGTAGCATAGTATGTATTGGTAGGTGGTAGTATGATTCCTTGTTATTGGTTTCTAATTTTTTAGGTGCTAAGGAATTTGTATATATAAACACTAAGGCTCCCACACTCTTCGTCAATGTACAACACTTCATTCATGGGTGCTCCATTTCAACACATAATTTTCATCTCTTTCAACTTTAACATAAGGACCTCTTGGCCCTTGGGGAGTATTAAGGTTTAAAGAGATGAACATTATGTTTTAATGGAGTAGTTGAAAGAGATGAACATTATGTTTTAATGGAGTAGTTGAAAGAGATGAAAATTATGTTTTAATGTTACAGCTGTCCTATCTTGGTTCACTAATTTTTTTGGTGCAAGTGTGCTTCCATGTTTGGTTTCCACTTGGTTGGGTATTTGAAAGTCAAATTCCGGCAGAGCCTAAATGAGGATGAGAGAATCACATCTTCCAAGTTGAACCCTTCCTATACAGTGATGATAAACTTTCAGTTGTTACATGGCACATATGTGGACCACATACCTTTGAGAGAGAGGCTTGTTATGTTATGTTGAATTTGTGGTTAGCCCACTTGTTATGTTATGTTGAATTTGTTATATTGACTTTTTTGTTATCCCACTTGTTCTGTTATGTTTGTGGTTAGCCATGTTTGTGTGTTGACTTGTGGTTAGCCCTCTTGTGGTTAGATTTTTCGTTGACCCTTCATTTAGCTTGATGGACACAATGGAACACTGAGAGGGAGGGGGGGTGAATCAGTGGGCCAACACTTAATGCCAATTTCAATTTCTTTTTTTGAACTCAAACATATATCATTTAACAATTTCACTTCAACACTTTTATCATTCACAATAGGTTATCAAATTAAACATATCATTCACAACATGAATCCACATAATCATTAGAGACACACCACAATATAATATTTGTAGAGTTTTTATATTTTGATTGGATACTTCAATCTCCAAAATAGGCTACAACCCAAAGGTGGCGCCACCCATTAGATGATTCTGTCAACTGCAACTGACTGGGATGCACCAACACCCCAACAAATATAGATTTACAAATGATATGTCAAACTTTTCTTAAGTCTATAAATTACATACATCATCAATCAAGAAACCCATGTTTGTTTCCCAAATCACTGAAGCTCGGAGCTTCAACACACTATCTCAGATCCTCAATTTGTCCACAACCAGATCATCATTCTTTTCATCAGCCTCTCATTTTGTCATCTCTTCTTAGCAACTTGTCACAATCATGTCATCAATTTATCCACAGTCATGTCATTATCAAGTCAAAATCCTCATCATGTCACTCTATCTATCATCAAACTGTCCATTGTCTTGTCATCGTGTCACCAGTCATATCAATGTCCTCAATGTTTGCTCATATCCACAAAGTCTGCTCATAAAAGAAATACTTCAAGACATCCTTACACCTGTTGTTTCTATACTCCCCATAATCTCGAATTTATTCAGAGCATATACTCGAATTCTAAATATTATTGTACCCTCTTTATTGTTGCTGCCTTGGACTTCCCTTCACACCTAAAAATGAGAAAAATAAAAGACATACAAACTTCTCTTATGTTGCTGCTGCCCTCAGTCTTTCATATACCCAAAAATCAGAACCAGTGTCACCAATAAATATATCACTTCCTCTTTGGATGTAGCTGCTACCCGAATAAATCAGAGCTCAACCATATATCATCTTCTCCACTCCACCACTACGGCTCCATCAGTAAGCTCACCCGAGATCAAAACTATATCTCCATGCGTACTCATCCAAATGAGATCGTGAGGCCTCTTATTTATACTTGTTTTTCATAGTATTTTTGAAGGCCGACCTATCATGGTTGATAAAGGAAATTTTATGTTTAATTATAATCTGAAGCCGACTTGTCTTTATTGAATTTTTAATTATAAAAGTATTTTTGGAGAATATTAAGGAGCCGACTTTGCATTTGGTTATAACCTTGATTGAAATCCTCTTTTAGCAGATTGATATCTTCTTGTTTCACATAAATTGATCAAGTTTCACGTCACCTTTAACAAGAGGATTCTTCTTTGTCACATTACCAATGCCATAGTTCTTAGTGGGGTTCCACATGATCAACAAGAGCATGAAGACCAAGTAAGTGGACTCCAACAACGAATGTGTGGGATTAAGACCCAAAGGCACCATATGCAAGAGTTTCTAGGATTCTCTCAAGGTTATCATATGACTTTCAATCAAGATGAATCTAGATGTTTTCCATGGACTTCAATCCCATCGTCAATTGGTAGCATGGACCATCACCAAGGGTTCCATGGCCCCATAAAACCACAAATGACCACAAAATGGGTCATTTGACCCATTTGGTGTTCCAATGCCCATATCAATCCATGTCATCAATATTTGTCACTTCTTGTCATATCATCATCCTTTATCTTACCTTTGTCATTAATGATTTGTCATCAATGACAACCTTGCTCATCAATATCCCACTTTGTCATTCATGGAAACCTTTTCAAGCACTCTCCCCCTTTGACATTAACGACAAAGGGTCAAAGATTTGTCCATCAAGGACTTCACAATGCCAAAAAAAAATGATTTTTGAATGCTTCTTTATTTGACTGCTCCCCCTGTCTGATATGCTGCTATACTTGTACTGAAATTGGCTTCCCTTGCTTCTTGGATTTCCCTGAGAACTTGATTCTTACTATCACAAAAGTACGTTTTGACTAAGTAATATACTCCCCGTATGTCTGAGCATTTATCAAAAAGCTGTTGCTTAATCAATGTCTACACCCATTATCAATTAGCACTCTAGTTCTGGCTACTTTTGTCTTTGTCTGAAGCCTTCTTATTGCTTTGACAGTCTTGTGAACCTCAAAAAAATAGGATTGAACAATTTTACATACAAAATTATCTTGTACTGATCTCCCCCTTTGACTGTGACTTTAAGCACTTATTGATTTCCTGAAATTTGTCAATACACAGTCATCAACATTTTCAGACAAAGTTATTCATTTTTCCAAGTCTTCATCCTAAATTAATCAATGGGGCTATCATAGACAAAGAGTTTATTCTGCAACATCACTTACAACTATGCATGTACATCTGCCATACTTCATCACTTCTCATGCCATTATGCTTGCATGTACCTTTACTACCCTTGCGTCCATTCTGGAGGCCCTGCGGGCATTTTCCCAAATCCGGGCGTACATTTTAATATACATGGAGGTCATTTTGTAAAGCCCTATGGGCATTTTATGATGTTTGCTGGCATATCTTCACTCCCTCCAGGAATTTTAAATTGACCTTTCCACTTGCTGCAAGAATTTTAAATGGACCTTTCCACTTGCTGCAGGAATCTTCACCTCTGTAGACGTTTTTATTTCATATGAGGGCATTTACTTATGCCTGGCGGGCATTTATCCTTTTCATGCATCCATTGGGGGCATATTTTCTTGATGTGTTGACATAATTCTACTCAGGCCTGCGGACATTTTTGAGATTTGCGTGCATTTCTTGATATTACTTTCATACATGTAGGCATATTCTTAGTGCGGGCATTTCTCCATTATTTCAAGACCATGCGGGAATCTACCTTCTTCAGTGTGTGCATAAACTGAATCTAGCGGGCATTTACACTATATGCTATGAGCAGTTTCTTCATTTTCTTCACTTCCTTAAAAGCTTGGCGGGCATTCTAGCAAATTCAATGTCTCCGGGCATTTGTCAGTGTATCCCCTTGACATGGTCACATCTCCGGGCATGTTTGCACCCCCTTCACAACCTCTACGTGCATTTTAACCTTCATAAACTATGATTTCCCTTTCTTTACAACCTATGCGTGCATTTTAATATTCCATATCAGAGTTGAGGACATGTTCTTTAAGGCCCGCGGGCATTCCTTGTTGGCATGGTTGGACATTTAATGTCTTGAGTGGGCATATTACTTCCACTTACTAACTATCTCATCTTAGTCAGTTCCGCCCTTAATTCTGCTATAATAGATGTATCTAGTAAATTCATAAAAGGTAAGAGTGCATCAATAGAAGTCCTAAAAATCATAACATTGTTTTTCTTTGCTAACCATACTACTCCCCCTATCAACATGCATCATTTTTTTGAGTCACACAAGACAAATCTGTATTACCTTTGATTTTGTTTTTTAAACTTCATCCTTGCTTTGTAATTGCTCTCCTTCTATCTATGTATACAATCATGATCCTATGACTTGTCTTTTTGCTTGGAGTAGTCATTATTTGCTCTTGATTCCATTCTCCAAATTCCATGGACTCAAGGTGTACTGAGGGTTTTTGAAAGACCTCAGTCTTGGCCTACCATATGGGAACCACCTTAACTGCACTGATCAACTTCATTCATTGGACATTGGACCATCTAGCCCTCCTTAATTTGGTTGCTTGCCACTTTGATTTGACTTCTAAACAGATGACATCATGCCTAGCCTAATCATAAGAGAAACCCTAACGTCACTTAGAAGGACCTTCTAGGAGGTCTTTGAGAGGATGTAAGAACTAGTATAGCCTTTGTTCAGAGTATTATCTTTATGGAACTTTGAGGTGTGTTTTGGTACAGTTTATCTAGGGTTTTCAGGCACACTTGTTTATGATGTCAAGGGTTTTTAAGGTTGTCTCTACTTGAGTGTTATTTGTTTTTTGGGTAAACAAGCAACACCCAACCTATCCTTACTTAGCACTAACCTTTATGAGGGTTTCTATAGCAATTTTGGTTCTCACTCCTTCACACGTGCGTGTCCATACTGCTGCTTATTGTGGCTGTGTTTTTTGTTGTGTTGACTGTCTTTGACTGTTTTGAGGGATACTTGGTGTGCTCGTTGATTTTTTGGGCATGATCTTGACTGTGTAGTACCTCTTTGAGTAGTTGGTTCTTCTGACGTACTTGTATGAATTTTTTATCAACATCTATGGTCTCTCTCTCTCTCTATCGAGTATGTTTATGCCCTTGACTAAGCGCCATTTTGTACCAGTTGTTGACTTGCCTCTGAGATGTAAGATTTGGACTGCAAGTTAAAATCTGAGCACATTAAGGAAGGTTATTCCCATCATGTAATTCATCCTATGTGATTTTGTCATGTTTGTTCTGCGATTTTTCTACGTTGACTGTCTTTGACTTCTTGAGGAATACTTTCGTGTGCTAGTGGAAAGCCACATGCTGCTTCCACAGTCCAGGGTTACCGTGGAAGGTCGCAATATACGCCTCATTAGGTAAATGTTAAATATAGTAAATAAATATGACTACAATAACAAAATGTTTTGATTTTTTCTATAACATTCGAGTTTCACTGTTACCATTCGCATTTTGTGTGCTTATTGTGAATATTTCCATATGATAACATGCTTATTACACTATGGCAGGGGTCTACTCATGGCCAAGGAGCAGAACATGTATCTTATCCTTCGGAGGTAAAAGTAAATATTATTGCAATGTCTCATTTTTGTTTATGTTACAATTATTGACTCAACTAAATATGGTAACTAAATATGACTAAAATAACTAGAAAATCCAACCCCATAAGATTTCCATGTGACAACATGCTTATTACACTATGGCAGGGGTCTTCCCATGATTGTCATGGAACAAAACACGTGTCCTCTACTTCCGAGGTAAAAATAAATATTATTGCAATATCTCTTTTTTATTATGTTACAATTATTTTCATAACGTTTATTTATTTATTTATTGTGTCAGGGTGGCGCCAGTGGAAAGGCCCCTCTTGCTTCCATGGTTCAGGGTGACCGTGGAAGGTCACACTCTATGCCCCGTCAGGTAAGTGTTAAATCTAATAACTAAATGTTTCAACTTTTTCTGTTAACATTCGATTTCCACCGTTGACATTTGCTTTTTTTGTGCTTATTATGTGTTAGTGCCAGAAATTGACCCTAGACTACAAAGGGGCAAGCTAACACAATCTCAATGAACTCAATATGAAAATGAAATAGGTTTTTCTTAGTTTAAGGTTTATTGGTTTGAAGGTTTCAATCTCAAGAAAATAAAAGGAAAACTGTAATGCCTTCATTGGCATTATAATTTTTAATGTAATTAAACATAGATTTCGTGACTAAACAACAATAATCAAAGTGTAACCATAACATCATATAAGCAAAATATAAGCATTTGGCAATAGCATCAAATAACTTAGAATTTTTAAAACTTCATTGGTGATTCACACAACATAAATTAACATCCTAAATCATGTAGCAATAGCATCATGTGATAATTTTACAACAACATATAAACAATTTAAAATCACAAGAAAAATACCTCGTTATAAGAATGGTGACGGAGTCCAAACTTAGCAAGCTTCCCTCCTCCATTCGAGTTGCTTCCATCTTCATTGCCCAAAAGCGGGACCACGGTTTTACCTCCCAGCCAACTAGGGGCCTAGCCGGCTCCCTAGTCCCAGGAAGCCATTGAACGGTCCCATCCAAATGGCCTCCTGGCCCTCCGTGCCCGAGACCCCTAGAGAAAAGAACAGTGATGCACCAGTAGGCTATGTACCAAATCTTCCCAGAATTCTCAAACTCTTCCAACTCTTCAAAACTTCTCATACCCCAAAATACCCAAAATTCTCCATCCTAGAATACTCTCACCAAAATAATCTTCAAGAGAAAAAGAACCTCCCTCCTTCCACTCTCAAGTCTCATATTTATATAAAAAATCCTCCTCCTCCTCCTCATCCATCAATAAATTCCCATAAATGATAATTATCAATCAAATAAATTCATTTTCTCCAAAAAATAGAAATTTGATTTAAATAATTAAAATATTAATAAACATGGATGCAAAGTCTCACTTGTCATGCTTCCATCTTAATGCAACTATGACAACCATTTTCTAAAAATTTGTGCAAATCCTATCTATCCATTTATTTATATTATCCTTTCATTCATAAGTCAAATAAGATATTTTCATATACTATATTATACTATGACATATTTTATATTATATGTATATAATTATATATGTTATTTAATAATCCAATCAATTTATATAAATCTAAATCATATTAAACAAGTCAACAAACTCATACTTTCAACACACAAGAAATGCTTTCATCAATTCGTCAACCAAGTTACTAACAGATAATATAATCATATTAATTTATTCATCGATCGACCAATCATAGTAGTGTAATCACGAATTGACGTATGCATGTCCAGTGCACACGTCTTAAGCGTGCGTACTAATAATCACATTTAATGTTCCTTATAAATTATTATTACATCCTCACAAACAACATATAAAAGAACAATTAAACACTGCATCATTCATCATTCATAATCATTCATACAGAAACAATAAGACAAAATTAGATAAACATAATGGTGAAATCAAACATATAATCATGATGGTTAATAACAATCAAGAACACCATCCAATCCATCATTGGTACCACCCATCACATCAGTAATCCAGCCCCTAAATCACCACTACTTCCATCTCCTGACCTCACCATCCCGTCCTCTGCTGCAATATACTGTGGTGTCGACTGCACGACCTAACCACATATAGAACCCATAAGCGGAAGTGTCGATCGACCACATCGACCAAGCTTCCCCAGCAGGCATCCGCTAGTTGTCATCACACGTCTAGGGGAGTGCGCTACACAAACCTCCCACGACTCCAGGTTTCGGGGAATAAACGGTGGGAATTTCCTCCACCCCCCCTAATAGTACTAGGGTCAACACCCTACATCAACCATACTGTGCCATCACTGTTCTAAAGGGTCCCGTCATTGAAAAACCACTTTGGGCAAGTCACAATTCCTGTCAAAACTCACACTGATCCACAAGTCATAGAAATATTGGAATTCACAATTAAATAGCATGAAATTTGATATAACGTCATTATACTCATGATGTTCAATACATCTCATGGGCCTTGGCAATATAGAAATCCGTCTATCTCATAGCCAATCAACCTATGGAATAGTTCATCATTAACATGAAACATATATATAGCCATAACCAACTCTTTCAAGTGCCAATCCATATCACTAATACGACTTTTACAAATAATCATGTAAGTTATTTTTGCAAACAACTAAATTAGCATTCTACATATGGATATTCTATATTCAATTTTGCATGTTCAAATGAAATAACATATTCATCGTCATTATTAAATTAAAACAATATTTCGAATTATCATACATGCCTCAAGGGAGTCCACATGTCCACATAACAATCATCTTGATCAATCTATCTTAGTAAACAGATAATAATAAAAAGCATTGCCAAGCTAATTCACATTTAGACTTTTTAATTAAAGACTATCAAAATATGGGGCGTTACAAAAACAAACTAAAACAAGTTACTAAATCATATAATTCATTGAAGAACTGAAATCATAAATTAAAAAAGGTAAATATAAACCATCACATTCATAACCATACATACAGGTTTCTATCTACAACACATAAGCATTCACTGGATTAAAACATTAAAATAGGAAATGAATTCATATGTTGAATGACCAAACTGATCAGAGACAAAAACTCCATCAAACAAGATAAAATGGCTTATATCACATGTATATATGCTTCAATATTATCACTGTATATTGTTTCTTGAAACCAAAAAGTCGAACCCTTCTATATCCTCCTTTACTCGCTTTTATCCATTTACAAAAAGAGTAGTCTGTAACTATAGTGCCCCTAGACTTGTGTAGACATTGAGGGCACCTGCCGAGTGACCCGGCTGATTGAAACATTAATTAAATAACCTTTTGACCTTATTTTTTTGAGTATGTGTATCTGAACTGTTGAGGTAAATGAATAATTGCATATGTTAAACGATTAGCTATGACTATGGAAAATTATGTTGATGGATAATGCTTAACGACTAGCTGTATGGTGATTATGTATTTGGCGACGAAATGTATATTTGATAAGATGAATGAGCAGTTTGAATAAATCATAAATGTTTAACAATGCTAGAGTTAGAAACCAGATGATGATTGTTGAGAACAGTGCTACTAATAATTTGTTGCGAGAAGTGTGTGTAGAAACAAGAGAGACGGTTCACCAACGGACACACAAAGGAAAATGGAGGGTCGTAGAGTACGGGTAAATCACACACAGGGGAAGTGACGACGATGTCAACTTCCGACAAGAATACCACGCATGAGCAGATAAGCATTGATCCGCTTGCTCAAGAGGAATGTGTGAGGACGTACGAGGTGGGCCACGATGGAGCTGGTCACGTACGAGTTGAGGGGCGCGCAGTGAGAACGTACTCACTCCTCAGTGCCATTAGTCCCTAGATAGCATGTAGACGGAGGATGGATGGTAACGATTCCTAAAATCCCTACAAGAGTTCCTGCAAGTCAAAACGGAAAGATGGTGGCAGAAGGGCCCAACGATGCGGTACCCTGTCGATAACGGAAAGAATGGACGCAAGGACCCAACGAGGTGGTACCATGCCAAGGAATGAAAACCATGGGTGATTGGACCCGACGGAGTGGTGCCATGTCAGGGGATAAAAAAAATTAAGGAACCAGGAGCCCAACGACGCGGCACCGTGATCCTAGTGAGTTTGATTGTTAAATTAAACTGCATAAAAACTTAGGAGAATAACTCTAGATTATTACTTAGCAAATGCATAACAATAGCTTAGACATTTGCACAAGAATAGTTATTTTGTTAAGCATTTAAAATAATAGAAATTATTATTTAGGAGCAAAATAGATTAGACACCTAGTCAACTAAAAGCTAGGAGTTGATTAAAATATTTGGGGGACAAACTAGAGCAAACTTAGGGATGTAAGTGCACTTCCCAGAGAAACTGACACTTGGATGGGTGAGTGTTTTAATTAAATAAATAATTAAAACTATTTATTTATGCATGGAGCGACATGTGTCGCAGGAGATTTCCCTTTATAAGGAAGGCTTAAGGAATGGGTAAGGGGCCCATAATTTGGACGATTGTCGTAATTTTCGAATGCCTCAAAGACTTGCTGCTATCTAAGGGTTTGGCTTAGAAATCCTGGTGGGAAGGGAAGCCCAAGCTGAATTTCTAAAATACTTGTGTGAGCTCTACGACCCAAAGCTCGGGGGAGGCCATGCAACTGAAAGCATGAGCCTATGGTTGGGTGGCGAAGCTAACGGTTGCTTCGCCTATGGTTAAACGAGCTTTGCTGGAAGGATCCTACGGAAGACGCAAACAACAATGGACCAGATGGATCGGGTTGACAGGTTAAGGTTTGCTTATTTTTGTTAAGTTATTCACTCTTTTATTTTATTTTTCCAATAACTATAATGGCTAATTTGTTTGTATGAAGTTTTTAAAGTTTCAGGTTCAGTTCAAGGGGACCCTAAAGGAGGGGCCCTACATTTGGTATCAGAGCCGGTCGAGCCTTGAGGGCACCGGACTCATATTATACAGGGGTTGTCGATATCTTCATCAAGGTTGGAATCGGACGGTTGATTTAGCTGTAGCTACAACTATCTACTCGATCTGAAATTCAACCACCGGATCAGGTTCATTGTTTTTCAGTTAATTTCTTGGAGTATTTGAGATTGATATTGTCTTTCTTTATATATATGAATCGATCTGGTTTTGTAAGAATGTACAACTCTGTTTTATATGTGAGAATCGATTCTGAATTAGTATAAGTACATGATGAACATAGGGGAATCTGAATCGCTCCCTGTCTGTAAGGTTATCTCCGTTTTTAATTGTTTACTTTATAGATTGTTGTATACATATAAGTTTTAAACTAGAAGCAGATTTATGGAGTCGAATCTAAATCAGACGAGCGGATCCATTGTCCATTGTTCAAACTCTGTTGCATTCCTATTCTAGAATTTCTTAAATGATTTGTATTTGATCTTAAAAGCAAACTGTTGTGTAACCATCTCGATTTAATATGGCGATTCCAGGTCTCATTATATGATATTTAAATATTATTGTGTGTCTATTTCAATTTGGGAAGGCGTATCCAGATCCTTACCTTAAATGGCATATTTCTCATCGAAATCGTTGTGCTCTATTTATGCATCTGAAGGGCGTTACCCACTCCATAATTATTATTGTAACTTGCTTTATAAGACCTCTGCGTTGAATTTCAAGAGACGAAGAGCGATTCCAGAATCCTTTAAATGAGTATACATCTAACTCTAAATATTGTTGTCATTTATTCCCCATCTTCATGACGTTTCTAGAAATCATATGTGCGAGTGGCATTCGACACTTAAAAACTCTGAGTATTCATGTTGATTAGCACTTCCAGGATTCATGCCACCTGCTCAACTTGTTTAGATTTCACTAGCTTCGCCACTTTTTCTTTTAAAATATGGATGATCTGCAAATATTTCAAATACTCTATTCTCGAATTCGAAATATGGAAATCGCCTTCTTCCATATATAGATTTGATACGAATCAGCCGTTATCTATGCTGAAATTAAGTTTAGATCTCTGCACAAATCGAAACTTGAATCTTATTTTATATTTTGAGCTCTCTGCGTTTACAATTTAAATTAAAAACATTGTTATAAATTAAATTTCTGGATCTTGTTTATCTCTCTATGTTTAAGAAGGAAGTTGAAATTTCTCTGCATAAATCGAAATATAAATCTTGTATTTATTTTTGAGATCTCTGCGTTTAAAGAATAAGTCCAAAAACCCTGTTATAAATTGAAATTTTGGATCTGGTTTTATATCTCTGTGTTTTATTAAAATCCAGATCTCGTAAATCGATTTGTCAATCAAATGTGTAGATCCAACACTCTTACGGTGACTTTTAAGGCTCTGTGTTCTATTTCAATTGAATGAGAAATGTGTTCCAGATCTAAATCCATGATGGAGTATTGACTTTTCAAATCGTTGTTTTCTATTTCGTTTGAATGGGAAATGATTTCCAGATCCACCATTTGATGGCACATTGCTTATATTTTTAATTCATCCGTGCTCTATTTCGATGGCACAGATCCACCATTTGATGGCACATTGTTTATATTTTTAATTCATCCTTGCACACTGTTTGTTTTAAATCTCTGCCGTCTTGAGGGCATCGAACTCATAATTTTTCATGGGCTGCGGTGAATCGTCAAATCTGGACTTAGATTGGACGCTATCTCGACATAATCTCCACTACATGGTCAACTTGCGAATCAGTTTTGAATAGTTAGTTTATTTCTTTCCTTTCTTGATTAATTGTGTAGAATGAAACTTACTGGATCTAGCATTCGAATTTAGCATTGATATTTGCACCCTCGATTTCCAATACTCTGTTTCGGATCTATATCTGACCCTTATATCTGTGTTTTATTGTCGAATGGAAAGAGCGTTGCAGATCCACAATTGTTTTCATTTTCAGATTCGATTGTTGGCAGTCGATCTACCTTCTGGGATTTAAAACCCTGTTTGTATTATGATTTCGTTTCCATATTTCATTTAAAATTGTTTTCCCCTCATTCGTTGTATATCAAATACCCTGCATATCGATTCATGGTGTCTCAGATCTAATAATCGGTCTTACAAACTGATCTTTAAGGGACTGCTATAATCCCATCTTTTGATGCTTCTAGATCTAAACATTTGAGTTACTTCTAATCTTAAAGGGACTGCGTTGATCCCAATCCCTGACGTTTCCAGATCTAGTAACTGGATCTATAAATAACGCTGGAAGGTATTCGAATTTGAAACTTAGCTTCTTCGATTTCAATTCATAGTATCTCAATGGAGATCCTGGCGTTTCATTTTGAAAACTCAAGAGCATTAGAAATCAAACCTTGGCATTTGATTTTAAATCTCAGTGGTTGGTTTCAAACTAATGGCGTTCCCAGAATTACCAGATCGACTTCTCCTCTGTGTATCCTTTCAAGTTGTTGATGTTTGGCATTTTAATTATTTTAAAAATCTCAGTCTATGAAAAGTCTTCAAAACAAATTTCTCCTCTGCATGTCCTTTCATAGTTGTTGGCATTTAGAGATTTCAGAATCCAATCATAATTTGACCTTAAACCTTTATCTTGTAATTCGAAAGGCGTTTTCCAGATTCATAATCCGATTTGTATTGCATTTTAAAAGGATCTTTGTATAATTGTTTCGGAGTTGGAAGAACGTATCCAAAATTCATAATTGGAATTGTGACTAACCTTCAAAACCTCCATGCGGATTCATTTCTTGGCAATTCCAGAACCTACAAACGAATTGTATTGATTTTTTTTTATCCTCTGTATGGATCCATCTCTTGGGCGTTTTTCAGAATTCTTTGAACGGCTTGTAACTGATTGTCAAATCACTGTGCATTCATTCTCATTGATGTTTTCAAAATCTACTGTAACTCGAACCCAAATTTACTTTGTGTATCTGTTCAAGCAATTGTTGGACATTTCTAGATTTATAAATTTATATTTCCGGTTGTTTTCCTTTTATATTTTTGATATATACAAATTGTTCTCTGTGGTGAGTTTGTGAATAAGTAATATATTAATTAGAGACAATTCGCATGAAAACGTATACCAATAGTTCCCAAAACTACGAATCTATGCGTGTTCAGGGATTTGGGAAATTTCTTTACATTTCTGCATTTTTTTTTCCTTTGATTTCTGTAGAACGATAAACGCCGGATCGACAGGACCTTTGGTAACTCCTCGGTCAAGATTAAAGTCTATATGATGTTGTTCGGTATAAAAAACCATCGCTGTAAAGTCTAATGCAAAAGCGAGAAAATGAATACCACTAAGCAGTAAAAAAAAGGAGACAAGAAAAATCAGTTGGCTCAGCATTAAAACCCTAGGGTAGGCCACGATCTATCTAAAATCATTAAGCATATTTACGAAATACATTTCCAGCTCGACAACTCTCCACAAGGTCAACTCCCTCCGTGTAAATCCTTGTAGCACGACCCGATAGATGCGTAGTACACCGTAGCTAACTAGAGCTAGCACAGGTTCATGGGCAGGATCAACGGATGAAACTGTGAGTTAGACGTTCACGTGGATGAGGGATCTTCGATGATCTGGACGGAAATCCCACGACGAGATTAGTCTGGCCTGTAAAATTGAGCTTAGGATAAAGTCTCCGTAATGGGAGTTAAATTTCTACCATCACGGTTATTTGGGTTAACATCTCCTTTAAAAATACTATTAATTTAATCTTCCCCAAAGATAAATCTGAGACTTGCAATAGATCAATCAACAGCGTGATTTGCTCTGTAGTGAATGAAAATAAAGCCTAACAGTCAATGATTTAAGATTTACGAGTTCCTGGTTCAATGCTTAGACCGCCAGGATCCGAGACAAGTCAGATCTGTTAATTTATTTACTTAATGCCCTCTAAACTGTCACTTGGGTATGGAAATTCTAGGGATTACGCGTCTGAACGATTGCTGTCGATTTTAGCTTGAGCATTTTGGAACATCCTTCCAACACCGAGTCTTCCATCATTGATAGACACCTGTGCAAGTCCATTCATGTCTAACTGCCTCCGATTATCGGTGTACCAGCCGAGCTATATCATCAACTTTAGATAGCCGCAATTTAAGTTGGATATGCTCCTTTATGAACGCATTAGTTATATGGTTCAACATTGATAAATTATTGATAAATAACGTGAAATTATCAAACTAAATGCTTACATGTATGATTTATATATAGACAGTGTGGAACCTATAATCTTGCCTAGCTGACAGAAAACGTATCTAATCGAGCAGCCAGCCGATTGAGAGGACGGGACTTTAGCCATTCGCAATTAATGTGATGGTGAGGTGGTGTCTTTGGATAATAAACGAATAATAAAATTTGTGCAAAAGACTTAGATTGGCAAAAGAGCGTTAATATCACATATATATCAACTTATGTTCAACCACCATTGAGTTCCCTCTATCCATAAAATGACATGCACATGTAATGGATTTGTATTTATTTTTTTAGGTTGGATGTATATATCTATATATATATGACCACACTTTTTCAATCCATGTGAAAATGTATAACATAGATTATGCGTAAACGATCATTATTAACTTAGGAAAAAGTCATCTATTTTTCCTTCTCATCTATAAACAAATATTATAACGCACCATTAATAATTTCTCTACCACGGCATTTGAATACCTATAGAGGGGATATATGGTATTATATATCTATGCAACATTTGCTTAATGATGCAAATGTAGAAATATACAAATATATATAATAAAGTGGTCTCACGAATTATATACTTTAGTAATTTCTGCTCAAAAGGGTTCCTTATGTTACGTTATTTTTGAAAGACTATATAATTGTGGAGTATTATATATAGATGAAACATAAAAATAGACATATCTATATATATTGGTTAATGTATGAAATTCACCACATTGAAGAACTAATATCATGTTTACGATTGCAACAACACGATCACATGTCAAGGAATCGGTAAAAGGGGATGGTAAGACGATATCTCCACCGAGACTCAGATAGATTGTTGAGAGGGTGAAGTAGACTCAAAATTTGGAAAACAGGATATCAGTGTGACCCACATGATGAGTTGAACACAAGGAAATGAATTTTGCAGCATGACAATGTTGTTAAAGAGAATGAAAAGGTAAAAACTCGACGTAACCATGACAACGATAAATAAAGAATTATTAATTGTGAAAGTCCACCGAAGGGTCCAAATCATGACGATTTTAGTAAAATGAAGCATGGAAATGATCAACACAATGAACTGAACGCAATGAAGCTAACAATAGGACATCACCAAACCTTAATGAAAGGATGACTATCCCTCGAGATGGAACTCGATGAGGTTAAGAAAACCCATAGTGCGCGACTTGGCGAGTATGTCGAAGTGGTCCTACGACAACATAAATGATGAAATGAGGTAAGGACATGATAAGCTCATTGACTTGGACATGATGTTAATAATGAAAGGACTAAGTGATAAATTCAGATACGTTCGACTGAGCCACTAAGTCTCAATGCCTCGAATCCTATCATACTAAAAACCTTTAGGGATTTGGAAGTAGTCTTTTGGGAATTGGATTTTGGAATATTTCGTAGTCGCTCTTGATTTGTTAATTCATGATTATAACTTACCCTTTTGTATTCTAAGGAAGATTGTATAATCTTTACTTCCTCGCCTTGGAGGAAAGGACATCCATTAGATTTGAAATCTCATTCGGATTTGTTATGTTGAATGATCATTTGATAAACTAATGGGTGGCTATTGACACAATGCAGCTTGTAGATAATTGGATGTCATAAACCTTTGTAAATGGATAGGAGATATAGGAAATCTAGTTGGGACTGGAAATTATTGAATGTATTATTGGATTTGCATTACACGAAATTACGATTGAGTTCCTCAGGACGTATTAAAATTATGTGGGATGAATTAGAAAACTAATGATTCATGATTGTTTATGAAAAATAGAAAAGAATAACAAGAAGATGAGAATAGAAATTAAGATAAATCCTAGCTTCGAAATTACAAGAACAAATTAACTTCGGGACGAAGTTCTAATTAAGTAGGGGTGTATGTAGTGCCCCTAGACTTGTGTAGACATTGAGGGTACCTGCCGAGTGACCCGGCTGATTGAAACATTAATTAAATAACCTTTTGACCTTATTTTTTTGAGTATGTGTATCTGAACTGTTGAGGTAAATGAATAATTGCATATGTTAAATGATTAGCTATGACTATGGAAAATTATGTTGATGGATAATGCTTAACGACTAGCTGTATGGTGATTATGTATTTGGCGACGAAATGTATATTTGATAAGATGAATGAGCATTTTGAATAAATCATAAATGTTTAACAATGCTAGAGTTAGAAACCAGATGATGATTGTTGAGAACAGTGCTACTAATAATTTGTTGCGAAAAGTGTGTGTAGAAACAAGTGAGACGGTTCACCAACGGACACACAAAGGAAAATGGAGGGTCGTAGAGTACGGGTAAATCACACACAGGGGAAGCGACGACGATGTCAACTTCCGACAAGAATACCACGCATGAGCAGATAAGCATTGATCCGCTTGCTCAAGAGGAATGCGTGAGGACGTACGAGTTGAGGGGCGCACAGTGAGAACGGACTCACTCCTCAGTGCCATTAGTCCCTAGATAGCATGTAGACGGAGGATGGATGGTAACGATTCCTAAAATCCTTACAAGATTTCCCGCAAGTCAAAACGGAAAGATGGTGGCAGAAGGGCCCAGCGATGCGGTACCCTGTCGAGAACGGAAAGAATGGACGCAAGGACCCAACGAGGTGGTACCATGCCAAGGAATGAAAACCATGGATGATTGGACCCGACAGAGTGGTTCCATGTCAGGGGATAAAAAAAATTAAGGAACCAGGAGCCCAACGACGCGGCACCGTGATCCTAGTGAGTTTGATTGTTAAATTAAACCGCATAAAAACTTAGGAGAATAACTCTAGATTATTACTTAGCAAATGCATAACAATAGCTTAGACATTTGCACAAGAATAGTTATTTTGTTAAGCATTTAAAATAATAGAAATTATTATTTAGGAGCAAAATAGATTAGACACCTAGTCAACTAAAAGCTAGGAGTTGATTAAAATATCTGGGGGACAAACTAGAGCAAACTTAGGGATGTAGGTGCACTTCCCAGAGAAACTGACACTTGGATGGGTGAGTGTTTTAATTAAATAAATAATTAAAACTATTTATTTATGCATGGAGCGACATGTGTCGCAGGAGATTTCCCTTTATAAGGAAGGCTTAAGGAATGGGTAAGGGGCCCATAATTTGGACGATTGTCGTAATTTTCGAATGCCTCAAAGACTTGCTGCTATCTAAGGGTTTGGCTTAGAAATCCTGGTGGGAAGGGAAGCCCAAGCTGAATTTCTGAAATACTTGTGTGAGCTCTACGACCCAAAGCTCGGGGGAGGCCATGCGACTGAAATCATGAGCCTATGGTTGGGTGGCGAAGCTAACGGTTGCTTCGCCTATGGTTAAACGAGCTTTGCTGGAGGGATCCTACGGAAGACGCAGACAACAATGGACCGGCTGAATCGGGTTGACAGGTTAAGGTTTGCTTATTTTTGTTAAGTTATTCACTCTTTTATTTTATTTTTCCAATAACTATAATGGCTAATTTGTTTGTATGAAGTTTTTAAAGTTTCAGGTTCAGTTCAAGGGGACCCTAAAGGAGGGTCCCTACAGTAACTACTTTAGGTTTAGGTCTCAAAAATAGTTGCATAAAGTAGTTAAGATAACTTCGAGTCTGTTCTAAAAACTTAACTATTAACATACAAAAATGAGAATGCATTAATAAACTAGGCACTGAGAAGCCTTTCTAGTAGCTTCCACTAACATGGCAATTCCTTCGAGTGCATGAGACCTTTTGCTATGTTGAGGCTATTTTGCTTATAAATCTTTGATTTTCTTCAACAGAAGCTGGTTCTTCCCTTTCTCATTCTGCACCTGCCTGTTTAAGACATCAGCTTGAGCCTCTGCTTCCCTTTTCCTCTTCAAAGCTTTTTTGGCCACAATGATCAGTTCTTGATAACGAGCATTAGCTTCTCCTAAGTCTTCCCTCAAATGTTTATTGGTCTTTGTAAGCTTGTCATTTGATTCATTAAGACACAATATTTATGTTTGATGTTGCTCCTAAACCTTTCTGAGACTTTCAACCTCTAAGCATATGTTTACCTCTCCTAGCAAAGTAGTGTCTTGAGATGTGAAAAGTGGAATATCTAGTTTTTTGAAGATTAAATCTTCTTCATATTTATCCTTTGCCATTCTTTCTGCAATTTCAAATTCATCTTGTTCCATCTTGAGAATAGTTTCTTCTTCTTCAACTTTGTTAACTTCTTCATATGCTTCTTCTACCATTGTACAATCCTGCTGTATGCCCATCTGATTTTGCTGAGAATTTGATTTATCTTCCTCCTCTTCATCGCTTGAAGAAATTTGAATTAGGGATGACTTTAGGGGTGAAATATAGCCCAAAGGAGAAATTAGAGGGGTATTAAAGATATGTTGGGCGAATTTTTAACATCAAACTAGTTTTTTTTAATGTAATAATTTAGCGCCCATTTTATTTGACCCACATCAATGCGAAATCCAATCGCCAAGGCCATGAAGGCCTGTGAGAGAGGCAATCCATGAGTTCGCCTCGCCAAATGTGGTTGAATCTGTGAGTTCGCCCCGCATTTTCGGTATGAGGGCCACAGAATCCAGAATTCGCCCTTTATTTTATGCATTGAAGCCAACAAATGGAGAGTTCACCTCGATTTTCCAGTACTGGAGCCAACAAATGGAGAGTTCACCCCGATTTTCCAATAATGGAGCCAACAAATCGAGAGTTCGCCCAAATTTTCCAGTAATGGAGGGTGATGCAGCTTGTTTGCCGTTGCAGCTGCAGTATGCCCTCGAATTGAGGTTGGACAATGGGAAATCTCTCAAGCTGCCAAATCAATTACCACGCAGGGCCCAAATCAGTTGACATGCCCTCGATTTGAGGTTGGGTTCTGGGCAATGTCGAATCGCCCATCGAATCTGAGCCTTGAGGTTGAGCAGTGTTGAATCCCTATATAATGCAGTAAGAGTCAATAGAAACCCACACGAAGAATCATCAGATCTTTCATCTTTGCATGAAGCTTGGTTTTTTTGATTGTGGATGTCTCAACTCTCTGCGTTTGTTCAAAGTTCATTGGGGTTTGCAGTCTTCATAGAGGTTAGTCTCTTAAACTGTTGTTGCTCTTTCTGCGGCTTACTCTATTGCTAGTGGTAGTGCTTAAACGCCTAAGAATTTTATGCTTTTGGTCCTTTTTCCTTACCTCCATGCTATGCTTTATGGACTAGGATGATGTGCTTTATTACGCTCTATGTGTGCATTACCACTCTCTTCAATTTGCTTATTTTTGCATATAATTTTTCCTCAACCTTTCACTGAGATCCTCCTTTGCTTTAGGGACTGTGATGGTGTGCATTTTGCTCATACGTGTCTCTCCAATCTTCTTATGGTTATGAGGTCATAGTTTTGAGTCTTTTTCCAATCCTTATCATTATCCTTTGATGTACAATCCAATTATGACTGTGCATGACATTGCTCTTTGTTATGTCCTTTTAGGCTTAAGTTCAATTCATATTGTAGAATTGACCATCATTGTAAAGAGAATCTGGTTAGTGAAAGGCATTCAAACACAAAGTATTTTGGACCTTTTGCTTGACCTCCATGCTATGCTTTATGGACTAGGATGATGTGCTTTATTCCGCTCTATGTGTGCATTTCCACTTTCTTCAATATGCTTATTTTTGCATATAAGTTTTCCTGAGCCTTTCACTGAGATCCATCCTTTGCTTTAGGGACTGTGATGGTGTGCATTTTTCTCATACGTGTCTCTGCAATCTTCTTATGGTTATGAGGTCATAGTTTTGAGTCTTTTTCCATATCCTTATCATTATCCTTTTGATGTACAATCCAATTATGAGTGTGCAGGACATTTCTCTTTGTTATGTGCTTTTAGGCTTAAGTTTAATTCAAATTTCATATTGTAGAATTGACCGTCATTGTAAAGAGAATCTGGTTAGTGAAAGGCGTTGAAACACAAAGTATTTTTGATCTTTCTAGATAAGAGAGAAACTTAATATACAAAACAAATTTTTGAAACTTAAATGTGAGAAACTACAAGCAAAGAACAAGAGTACAACCAAAGCCACATGGAGACTGGATGGTTATGTAGTGATTCATTGTCAGGCATTTTACTCTAGGAAATATCATTAGTTCATATAGTGTTTGACCTTTCTCGCTGTTCATTTTGCTGTTGCCACGCTTGTATATGTTTGGTTCCTAATAGTGGTGTGTAAGATATAACAAATAAATTGTTTCTTTGTGTGTAAATGTTATTTCCTAATATTCTTGAATATTATTGATTTTGTTTTCACAAATTCTAGTTCAATTTTCCATTATTGTGTGTGTTGTAGTCATCTAATTAGTTATCTCATCACTGGATAGTTTTTCACAATATATTTGCAATATTGTATTTATCTTTATGTTGTTCTTTAAAAAAACTATCCTCAAGTGATCAATTCTCGATGTAGTAGAATAATTTGGCCTCTTCTTGGCCAGAAAAAATTGGAGCCCAAGTACTCCAATTTCTATTTGATACTTTGTTAAATGTTTGTGTCTAGCATCCTTAATTATGTCAAATTCTAGTTCAATTCTTTATCATTGTGGATTGTTGGTCATTGTGTCAATTATTTCATGATTGGATAGTTGTTGTGTGGTGTTAATATCCATGTACAAGCTTATATGTATCCTTGGTCTATTCTTTTAATAACCATCTTCAAGTGGCTAATTTTCTTGATTTCATAAAATATTTTGGCCTCTTGTGGCTACCGCCAGACAACTAGATTTAGGGAATATTGTTTAGGATTGAACACACCTTTGGATCAAAGGAAACTCCTGTATATAGCATGGCGTTTTGATCCATTCCTCCTAGGCTAATATTTAAAGAAGATGAGTCTTTTACAGGTCTCCCAGCTTTTTTTCATTTGAATACTCCCATATATAGCATGACACAGTGACCCAATGCTCTCAAGCTCATCTTAGAAGAAGTTAAGAAACCTTTTGTGATTTCTGTATTTGAATATCGTTTCCCTCATACCTTCATTGTTGCATGCATGAGAAACATGCTTTATAATAAAAGAGGTCTTCAACCTGTTTTTACCATAAGTAAGGCACACTTTCTAGTACTGCATGACAACATTTGTGTAGCTTTAAAGGCAGTAGCTAAAACTAGGGAAGGAACCCTAGCTAGGCTTCTATTATCAATTACTTTATTCTTTTAGTCAAATTTTGTATTCCTTCTCCAAATTTTCTCAATCTTTTCATTTTATTCTAATGTTTCTCATCTATTTTATCTCTTTTTTTTCTATGAATTGGGGATATAGCAAGGAGGACAAAGAATTAGTGCTTTGTATATTTCCTTCTTGCTTCCACCATTCCCTGGAAGGTTTCAGTTGTTGAAAAGATGCATTGGAGACCCTTGCATTGGTTAAATATTCCATTCCAATATTGTGATTATGTCTATCCCATTCAGAGTAGAGAGAATGGAAAGTAAAGACTTTTTGGAACATTAGTTTGTTCCCACCTACATGTAGCTTTTGTATTGTCCACAAACTTCAAGTAATAAAGATAAAATCATCATCCTTTTGGATTCCAACCAATGGATTCTAGTGCTTAGTAAGAATTACTTACATTTTTCTAAGACAGTTACTTGTTCTTATTTATATTTTCTTTTGAGTTTCAAGTAAGTAAGATTCATATACTTTTGTGTTCCCTACTTTCTTTCTTTCAGTTAACTTTGTTACCCCTCATGTTCTATGAGATCAGATAAGATAAGATAATTTTATCAATGTCCAACACATGACCACAAAAGTAGGTCAATGGGATTGTGTGGACAATGACTTCTATCAATTGACTCAATCTTTTAAGAAATCCATACTCGGTTTACAACCATTAAAAGGAACCTCCTTAACACTTTATACCTACAGGATAACTCTACTATCGAATGCCTTGCAAAACTTGGAGATCACCCTCTTTGTCTGCTAGCCATACACTTGTAGATCTAGAAATTTTCCCCTCTCTTTTATGCCCTCACCTTACATGCAAATCTAATCATTACAATCTCAGTCTATTAGGAACTTCATACTCTATTTCACACCTTGAGAAGAAACCAATCTTAGTTGAATAAGCTACAGGTCCATACTATATGTAGAGGTTGATTTCTTTTTCTCCAGTAATTCTTCCTACACCTTAGCGGTCCTTATTTCTATGACAGGGGTCACATAATAACATGCAATCTCAATCAACAATATAGTCACAGGTTCAATCTATTGTTGTCTTGTCATGCAGGTTGGTCGTTATAGAGGGCTCTAATTTCTTGAGGTCTAAATTTTTAAGATCACTGTTTAAATCCTATACAACACCCACAATTGACCTTATTGTTACTACTGCTGCTGAAAACAGGGAGTGTTGTTTTCCATAACTTGCTGCTACAGGAAGATTGTTCTTCCCAACAATGAATATTGTTAGGAACCCATGTCTTTACTTTGTTAGTATATTGCTGTTGGACGCATATGCTTTGTAAGTCGTTCCATAGTATTTGGTGATCAATAGTTTGTGTTATTGTTGTTGGCGCATATGCTTTGTAAGTCGCCCGTAGTATTGTTGATCCATAGTTTGTAGTGTCCCATGGTTTTGACCCATAGTATTGGCGCCTAGACTTAGTATATAAGTGTGTGTTGAGGCCTATGAAGGCACGGTGAAATTATTTGTATTGAGCTTGCTCAAAGGATGTTGCCCCCTCAAAGTGGTCTGCGATCAATATAAAAGTGATTCTGAGTTCTGCCATTTTTTCTATTTCGCATATTCTTATCAATTAATTGTTGTAGGTGCTTCACATCTGGTATCAGAGCACTTTCTTGGGCTCGCTGGGTGAAATTTTTGTCAAATTTTTTTTGCATCTGTTGCAGGTTCGGATTTGGGAATAATCCCTATCCGCTTAACTGTGGGAAGTACTTGGGAATAAGCCCTAAAACTCATTGTGAGGAGTACCATAGGAACCCCGAACTAGCTGGCCCATTGACAGGACCTTCCAGTGAAAAGCGCAATGACCCCTACCTGATTGACTAGGTCCCACCCGTGACGTAAACCAAGAGCTGTCGTTTGTGGCAAAGCAGTTATCACTTTTACCTGATCCATGGAGTGAGGGGTACTGCCCCAATACGCAAGCCGTCAGACAGCATTGGTGGCCGAGTGAAACCCCTGAACTGTTAGGAAGCGGCACATACTTGGGGTCCATATCTATTTTCAGCTAAACTGTTGTCGATCACTGCTGCGTCGTTTCAAATCCAGCCGTTCAGATCCATTCTGAAAGCCGTTCCAGATCCAGCCGTTTTCAATCCATCTGGTGTAGTTTCAGATCCCTCTGTTTCTGCTCACTTCCGGGCCATTGCAAATCTATCTATTTCAGATCCCTTCCGAGCCGTAGCCACTCCATTCTGAAAAAAAATAAAAAAATAAAATATAAATAAATATATAAATTCAGTTTTTTCTCCATATCTCCCTTGTTTTCACTCCTTTTCCCTTGAAACTTCTGGGGAACCCTTGTAATCCCATTCTGCATATTTCATTCCTGAGGACCCTATCCCTAGTTCCACTTCCCAAATCCCGGAATCCCACATTTGTCTATTTTTAGGGTTTGCTATAACTTCCTCAGATTTCACCCAATCACCTTCAAATTTTACCACAGAGTTCCTTTCCGAATTTTGCTTTTTTGTCCCCCTCTACCAAATTTTCCCATTCTTTAACCCCACTTCTGAAATCCTCATTTTTTTCTTCCCTGTCTATTCGATAGTGTCCAAAACCTAGTCAAACCCCAATTACCCTTCAGATTTTTTCCCAAATCCAGATTTTCCTTTACTGAAGCAGTTTCTGTTTTTTTTTCTACCTAGTCAACCTCCACCCCCCCCCCAAAAAAAAAACTCTTGGTTATGGTTGTCACCCACGTAGGAGAAAAAACCATGGAAGAAGCACTTGCAACCATCCAAGCCAAGCTCCAGGATCTGGATGAAAAATTTCTCGTCCTCCATCTTGAACATTCAGCTATGAACAATAAACGGCAGTTCGAGTCTTCATCAGACAATGGGTTCTCTTCTTCCAGCAATTTTTGTGGTCCAAAGCTTGATTTTCCTCGCTTCAATGGTACTGATCCAACTGGATGGATCTATCGTGTAGAACAGTATTTCAGTCTAATAATACTTTTGATGTCAACAAAGTTCCACTTGCATCCTTTCATTTGGAACAGGAAGCTCTTCAATGGTACCATTGGTACATCAAGGCTCACGAAGAGCCAAAATGGCCAGACTTTTGCCAGCTCCTTTTGCAACGATTTGGTCCTAGTGCTTTCGATGACTTCACAGTAGCCCTCACTAAACTTCGCCAAATTGGCACTGTGAGAGAGTATCAAACCGAATTTGAGAAACTAGCCAACCACACTGAAGGATTGTCTGATGACTTTTACCGGAGTTGTTTTATCAGTGGTCTAAAGGATGCCATCGCTCTGAGGTCAAAATGTTCTGTCCCAACACAATGATGGAAGCCATAGGGTTGGCTAAGTTGGCAGAAGACAAGATTGTAGCCCAACAACACTCCAATCCCACTTTTGTTCCCTTCCGAAATATGGGTTCTCAATGACCACCCATACCGCAGGCTCCTCGACCAACTCCTATCAAGCGTTTGTTTGAAATAGAGATGCAAGCACGCAGAGAAAAGGGGATTTGTTATAATTGTGATGAGAAATTCACTCGGGGACATAGATGTGTTCAACAAAAGCTCTATCTCTTGGATTTGGATTCTCCACCTACCTCTAAAATTGGTGACGAAGATCCAGATACAATGGATGCTCAGGTCGACATTCAGGAATTGCCTATTGACCCTCCATCTCAGGATGACCAGCCAGAGATATCTCTCCATTCTTTAGTTGGAATCACCACCCCCCAAATAATGCGGGTCAGGGGTTACTTCAAGAAGCTTCCTCTTACAATACTCATTGATTCTGGTAGCACTCATAATTTCATTGACCCTTGGATCGCCAAACAAGCTGATTGTTTTATCCATCCTTGCTCCAACTTTGAAGTCATGGTTTCCAATGGGGGCACCTTACCTTGCAAAGGGAAGTGTCAAAATGTGCGTATATCTGTGGGATATTATACCTTGCGCTCTGACATATTTTCCTTGACCTTAGGCGTATGTGATGTGGTTTTGGGTGCTCAATGGCTATGCACACTTGGCCCTATCTTATGGGATTTTGCTAAACTTTGGATGCAATTTTCCCTCAATGGACAAAAACACACATTGACAGGATTACAACCTCAGCATCATCAATTCACATCGCATGGAAAAAATCCTTCAGAAGAATTCACATGGTGTCATCGCTCAAATCCATTCCATTCAGATGCAACCATCAGCGGTCTCCACTACTCCTTTGGATCTACAACAAATTCTGGATTGATATACAGGTGTCTTTGCTAAACCAGTGGGATTGCCACCTTCAAGGCCAGAAGACCATCATATTCAGCTCCTTCCTGGCAGTGTTCCTTCCAACATCAAGCCCTATCGCTACCCATTTCACCAAAAAATGGAGATTGAAATGCTCGTTCGGGACTTATTGAAGAAAGGTATTATTCGCCCAAGCACTAGTTCCTTTTCTTCTCCAGTTCTTCTTGTCCAAAAAAAAGATGGGTCATGGCGCCTCTGCATTGAATTCCGAGCACTTAATCACCTCACCATCAGGAATAAGTTTCCAATTCCTATTGTTGATGAGCTTCTTGATGAACTTCATGGGGCTCAATTTTTCTCCAAGTTGGATCTTCGTTCCGGGTATCATCAAATTCGGGTTCATGAGGATGATATCCCTAAAACAGCTTTTCGCACACATGATGGCCATTATGAGTTTTTGGTCATGCCCTTTGGCCTCACTAATGCTCCTTCCACATTCCAGGCCTTAATGAATAAAATATTTTGGCCCTACTTGCAGAAATTCATTATGGTATTCTTTGATGATATCCTCATCTATAGTAAAACATGGGGTGAACATCTCCAACATCTGGATCTTGTCATGCAACTTTTCGCTAACCATCATCTCCACTCCAAGCAATCTAAATGTGTTTTTGGACAGAAGGAAGTTGAGTATCTCGGGCACATTATCTCAGCACAAGGGGTTCGCGTGGATCCTGCCAAAATCGATGCCATGAACAATTGGCCGCATCCACATACACTCAATAGCCTTCATGGTTTTTTGGCATTGACTGGCTACTACCACAAGTTTGTCAAGGATTATGGGAAGATTGCAGCTCCATTAACTACTCTATTGAAAAACGATGCTTTTACATGGACACATGCTGCTCAGTGTGCATTTGAAAAACTGAAACAAGCTATGTGTACTACACCTATTCTAGCTATGCTCGATTTTTCCAAGCCCTTCACTATTGAGATTGATGCTTGCAGCAATGGACTTGGTGTTGTTCTCCTTCAAGATGAAAACCCCATTGCGTTCACCAGCAAAGCCCTTTCAGGTAGGAATTTAGCTACCTCTACATATGAGAAGGAAATGATGGCTATTTTGCATGCAGTACAGAAGTGGCGACCATAACTATTAGGGAATCATTTCTGCATCAAGACTGATCACCAGAGTCTGAAATATTTCTTGGAACAGCGTGTCTCTTCCCTAGCACAACAGAAATGGGTTAGCAAACTCATGGGTTATGACTATGAGGTCACTTACAAGAAGGGTAAAGACAATATTGTGGAAGATGCTCTTTCTCGCACATTTGATGCCCAAGGTTCTCTTTTAGCTATTTCTATGCCTATTCCAAATTAGTTGCAATTTGTTCAACAGGGTTATGTCAATGACTCTTCGTTATCTCAAATCATTCAACGTTTGACCAAAAACCCTTCTGCTATACCACATTACTCTTGGGATGGTGCTTCTCTGAGATACAAGGGTCATCTGGAGCTTCCCCAGAGCACAGATCTTCAACAAGCTGTCTTCTATGAACTCCATGTTTCTCCATCGGCAGGGCACTCTGGGTTCCTCAAAACATATGAATGGGCACGGCGTAACTTCTTTTGGAAGGGCATGAAAAGGACAATTCAACAGATGGTGGTTGAATGTAATACCTGCTAGCGCAATAAGGGTGAAGCAACTCTGCTTCCAGGATTACTCGAACCCTTTCCCATACCTACACGGATTTGGATAGATATTTCTATGGATTTCATTGAAGGGCTCCCTAAATCTGGCGGGAAAACAGTGATTCTCATTGTGGTTGATTTCCTCTACAAATATAGTCATTTTTGTGCTGTCAACCATCCGTATACAGCCTCCTCAGTCGCTTAAAGTTTCCTGGACTAGATCTTTCATCTTCATGGCATCCCTTCTTCCATTGTCTCGGATCGTGATGCAACTTTCACCAGTAATTTTTGGACAGAACTATTTCGCCACACTGGCACCAAACTGAAGATGAGTTCAAGGTATCACCCACAAATAGATGGTCAGACTGAAATTATCAATAAATGCTTGGAAAATTATCTTCATTGCTTCACCTCTAAACAACAACATCAGTG
The DNA here is from genome assembly GCA_027924585.1 of Larix kaempferi. Classification (NCBI taxonomy): domain Eukaryota; kingdom Viridiplantae; phylum Streptophyta; class Pinopsida; order Pinales; family Pinaceae; genus Larix; species Larix kaempferi. Next base: position 14,496,715 of record BSBM01000138.1, on the reverse strand, counting down.
GGAAAAGTGGCTCCCTCTTGCTGAATCGTGGTACAATACCTCTTACCACACTGCCTCTAAAATTACCCCATATGAAGCAGTCTATGGTTAGGAACCTCCATTTCTTATTCCATACACCCCCAACAGTTCACCAGTTCAGGAAGTTGACATGGTCCTTCGAAACCGCGATCAAATTCTTCGCATTTTGCGGGACAATCTTCACATGGCAAGAAATCGCATGAAGCAACAAGCTGATCAACACCGTTCTGAGCACACTTTTCAAGCAGGCGATCTGGTTTTTCTTCCTCTCCATCCGTACAAGCAATCCTCCCTGAAACTCAAAGGGCATCATAAGCTCGCTCCAAAGTTCTATGGGCCATACCGGATTCTTCATAAGATTAGGTCCGTTGCTTATAAATTGGAACTTCCTCCTTCTTCCCACATTCTTCCAGTATTTCATGTCTCTTGTCTGAAGAAAGTTCTTGGCACCAACATCAGTGGACAAACTATTTTACCCAAACTGGATAATGAAGGATCCATCCTTTTGGAGATGGAGGCCATCCTCAATCGGCGCACTCGTCATCTTCGCTCTCGCTCTATCACAGAGGTCTTAATTCAGTGGCACGACATGCAACCAGAGGATGCTACATGGGAACCACTCCTTTAGATTCAACAACAATTTCCACATCTAAGTCTTTGAGGACAAAGCTTTTTTTAAGGGGGAGGGGATGTTAGGAACCCATGTATTTACTTTGTTAGTATATTGTTGTTGGACGAATATGCTTTGTAAGTCGTCCCGTAGTATTTGTTGATCAATAGTTTGTGCTATTGTTGTTGGCGCATATGCTTTGTAAGTCGCCCATAGTATTGTTGATCCATAGTTTGTAGTGGCCCATGGTTTTGACCCATAGTATTGGCGCCGAGACTTAGTATATAAGTGTGTGTTGATGCCTATGAAGGCACGGTGAAGTTATTTGTATTGAGCCTTCTCAAAGGAGGTTTCCCCCTCGAAGTGGCCTACGATCAATATAAAAGTGATTCTGAGTTCTTTCATTTCTGCTATTTCGCATATTCTTATTAATTAATTGTTGCAGGTGCTTCACAAATACATACAGGCCTCCTTATGCTATCACATGCCCACGATGATGTCCTATGACCTTCTAGATGCCCATAATTGAAATGGAAATATTTTTTAGGACATTTTGACTACCATCAACTTCCATAACTGCTCACCAAGATGATAGCCATTGCTACAAGTCATAACCAGGTCCCTTTCATACGTTCATAACTGGCCTTGGCTCCCAGAACTACTACAAGGTACGCCCATACAAATGGGGGTAAAAATTTCTAAGACAATGAATCATGGGAGGTTAGGGTGATCTAAAGGACTTTCCCACCACAGAAAAGGTGCCCAACAGAGGTCTAGCACTGTCATTTGAATTTATCTTAGCAGTTTCCTATGGTTAGAAGTAAACAACATCTTTTTCCGCACAAAACCTCATTTAGATAACAAGTTTGTCCCAAAGTGAAAGCGAATTTGCCTCAAGAGATTTTGAGCCTTTCTGTGCTTTATTACTTTTTTTACTCTCAGCAATGGGGATGATTTGGTAGAAGGAGATGGAAACTTCTTTATATACACATTGGAAAGACAATAGAGAAGTTAGAAGTTCATTTTGGAGCAGTGACTATAGCAATGGTGAACTCTGTTGTAGTTTGAAAATTTATGATGAAGATTAGTTATTATTGGATGTCATTTGAAAATTTGTGATTTTCAAATTATGATTAGCATTATATTTCCAATTGTTTCATGCAATGGCTATGGCTGTAGTTTACTCAAAGCCTTGAGCATTCAACAACTTACACACCACGAATCTATACCGAACATAGAATGGCTATTAACCAGAAAACCAACGACTTGCCAAGCCAATCATTTCATTGAATTAAGTTTAGCGATGTATTTGCAGTGACGTAGCAAAGATACATAATTACTATGCCCTTGCTTTAGCAAATTAAATACCTTGTGTTTTCGCGGTAATCTAGTGACTCAATTAGACGAGAATCTAGCTGAATGTGCGACCATTGATTCAATTAAGGAAGGGATGGATCTGAGTATGCAACCGGTGATTTCATGAGGCTGAAATTGAGGTATAGCAGCCCATGGATAGAGTACAAGCCAATGATCAATATAGAGTGAATTGAGAGGGCACAACATCAATGCTATCGCTCCAATAACTGGTAATGGGAGCTGCGAATGCCCACCACGACTCAAATAAACAGAAACATTAACCCATAGAATTATCAATTTGGCAATTCATTGACTGAATTTCATTGAGAATTCTTCAATTGGCGGATTGCAAGTGTTAAAATAGTGTACAATAAGAGGATGAATAGTAGCATGTGGAGTATACAACATACAAATCACACAAATGAAACAATTATACATGGGAAATATTAGTTGCAAATGAGTAATTGAATCTACACATCAATTTAAACATCATTTTGATTTTACTCTACAAATCCAAATGGGAAAGTCACTATCTAATAGAGGTGTTTAGCCATATTTTCTCAGTATTTGTGCAACTATAATAGTTTTGTTTTTTATAATTTGAGGTTTTTTTTTTAATGCAATTCCTCTTCCGTCTACCAAAGAACTTTTTCTCTAAACTTGTGTAAAAGTTTATAGGCTGAATTAGTGTGTTGGAAGTAGTGGAAGATGAGAGATCACTAATTCTTCAATGTCCTAACTCTAGTGTTCTTTTTTTTCTTTGGATTTTGTTGGTAGCCTCTTGGTTGATGATTTCTTGTCAATTGGCATCATTTCTCAATAAAATTATTTAAAATTGGTGTCTAGATGATTTGCATTGTCTAGATTTGACAATGTAACATTGTCTAGATTTGACAATGTAACATTACAGATGTATGTAGTACTATATTGGACAAAGTGTGGGTATTTTGCATTGTTAATTATGTTTTTTAATTTTGTTTTCAACTTTGTAGTTTTGAGCTTTGCTTTTGTAGCTAACTTATTAATTTTGCTAAGTGTTTTTCATTACTTAGCATTAAGTCCATTTCACTTTTATATGGATTTGGTTTTGGATCACATTTCCCCATTGGAGGAGGTTTTCTTGTTTACAGAAATGGATGGATAATGTGGATGGATGCACATGGTTTTCACTTTTCTCTCCAATTCCATTACCCATCAATAATCAAGGATATTTGCTCCTTTCAAACCATTGGTTTGCTCTTGTTTTGTTGCTATTAGAGATGTTCTTCCTCTTGTATGTTTTGTGGGGGAATGTTTATGATTAGATGCTCAATAGAATTCTATAAATCAACGACATGTTTGTTTTAACAAATTGGAAACAATTTATAAAATTAATTCAGGAATAAAAAACTATGTTTTAGACCATTTCTTAAAAATTGATAGGCATGTTAGGATTCTAAAATTTGCATAAGTATTTATAAAATAAAATAAAGGTTTAGTATTTAGAAAACATACTTGCTACTAGTTTTGAATGAGTTACCAGAATTGTGAACCTTCCAGCATGATCACCTAGACTTAGAGAAAATGATAGTACAATTTAATGAAAACAAAGAATACATACAATGGTGAAATCAAATTTCAAATATATGCGTATGAATTCTCTTTAAATTTATTACTTTTAGGTGATCATCCAAATCAAATCTTAAACTCAAGCATTCATTAATTATAGAAGATGTTTGCACACGTGAATTTCAAACTTAATCCTAGACAAGTTTTATCGGTGAAGTGCTTAAGACATTTCACATGTGCAACAATATATATAAAAAAATTAGATCAATGGTTGTGTTAGTGAAATAAATACACTTCTATGACATTCCAAAAATTTTAAAAATTGCTCCAAATTTGCTTTGTATTTTCAAATTTTTCCCCAAGTTGTGATGGATCTTGTGGCTTGAGAGCATCTTAGCTCATAGATCCCTATTTTGGCATACATAGGACTGATCTTTAATTTCATTTGAATCTCCTTTACATCTTTGCAAAGTTCGCATACCTTCCGAACACCTTTTGGATCTCCTTGGACCTCTAACTCTTGCTTAATTTAGAATATTCATCGAATTGAAAGGTAGAGTAGTGAGCATTTTTGCATTGTTTGGTTCATTTTTCTGTTTTTGAGTCAAAACACCACCAGTTTCATTTCCACTCCTGAAACTAAGCAAAGTACATTTAAAATTGGCACTTAATCTAAAATTGACAAACTTTTGATTTTCATATCACCAACAAGTTTAGGTTAGTGCCCTGGATTAGGTTGGAGAGTTAACACTCCTGGGCTGCAAAACTTTGAAACTAGCATTGATTAAAGAGAGAAATCCATTAGTAGCATGAAACGCCTGTTGGGAAAGCGCTTCTTAAACATGCGTTAAGCATGAGGTCAATCTGTATAAGTAAAGAGTGGTTCCCCCTCTTGCTTGTTTAGTGGGACATGAGCTCATCAAGGAATTCTATGTGAAGTGACAAGTCCTCAGGGTGACATCACTTTTCTAGAGTGTTTGGTTATGAGAGTTGTTCCTGACTTGTGACTGTTCCGCTCGACCGTGAATTGTGAAGTAGTAACTTTAGTGGATTTTCTTAGGACATCACATAGGCTATTGTAAGTGGGACACACTTGCAATACATGAGACAGACTTTAGAGCTTTTACTCCTTGGGAGGGTGATTGGTCAAGAACCAACGCTTGCACCCCTGGCGATTAAAGTTTATTGTAACTATTTCTCATACCTTCGCTGCTAGCAATTGTCTAAGTCCTAACATCCCTCAACAACTACTAGTTTCGGAACGCCCTACAATCCATCTTTTCACTGAGCTTCGGTTCTTTCGAAGAGTAATTTTGCTTGCTTGAAATCTCTAGGGAATTTTTTCCTGTGTGGACACTTTTTATTTTTGTTGAGTCTAGAAAGCCATAGGATTGTTTGATTCTAGTTTTCAAAAATATTTTTAAAACACATCCTTTTATCAAAATTTCTTCAAAGTGGCTATTCTCCCGACCCTCCAACCACGATGGCAGCAAGGTGAGTCGCCAGAAATCGAAGGCCCCACTACATTGTGGAGATGACTACAAAATACAAGACACTTTGACTTTGAAACTAACACACTTCTAACTTCAATTATCAACATTAGAACATAAGCACATCAAACAAATACTGCAACACCACCTAGCAAGGAAAACAGAGAAACTGTTGATCCTCTTGCTCCACTTGAAATTGAAACATTAGAAGACAACACTTCAAATCTCGTAAATCCACCTTTGACAAATCTTTCAGAACTAGTGGTAATTCACATCAGTGAACCATTGAACACTATCAATCCTCTTTTGGCACATTTGATACACATGCAAAATTCAACATCTAACCCCATGACTTCATCAGGAGCACAAGGGACCCCATCACCACAACCTCAAACGGTTGTTGGAGGTAGCAATACATTCTGGGCCCTAATCATCCCAGACTTTCCTTTGAGAGTTCATCTCTATTTTCCTAGTCATGATCATCGTAGGAAAATTTATAGTGGTGTGTTGTTTGTTCCTTGTTGTTCTAGTGGCCCCTAGGTTAATCACTTAGTATATTTTTGTTGCAGTTGTGGATGACCAACCTCCTCGTAGGGAATTGCAATTGTACTAATTTTATATCATTTTTCTCATGCAAGCTTCCTTCTGGTTTCTATATTGATTTGGAATATCAATTGTGGAACATTAGGTAAGATGTCAAACATAGATCATGGAAAGAAAAATAAAACATTAAGACAAAAGGATGTAATACCATATTTTCAAAAACAACAATCCGATAATCCACATCACATTCATGCTTCAATATCTCTTGAGCAAGGTATCGGCGAGAGAGATGTCAACACTTTGGAGGATGCATCTGCAAAACATACAACGAATGGTAAAATACATTCCTCTAGTGATCAAAGTAAGGCAAATGCATTTTCATCAGAAATTGGTAGTTCAAATGTTGAAGATTTTTCCTTGCAAGGTGACAAAGATTCACTGAAGAGGAAAAAAGGCCAATGGGACTTCGGGAGACAATTCCAATCTGATTGGGTATCAAGATTCCCATTTATTGAACCGATACCTCCAACAAATGAGAATGAGACCTCACTAGAAGTTAAATGCATTTCATGTAGTTGGAAACTTGTCAAGGTAGTGAAATTGCAAATGAAGCTAGACACAATACAGAAGCATGTTGGGAAGGTGTATGATAAGAAAACTGGAAATGATGAGAAGAAATCTACTGCTAGATGGAAATCTGTTAGCCAATTTAGACATCTCCAATATGAAGAGGAATACAATAAATACTTAATAAATAAGAGAAAAGTGGATGAAAGTGGAGGAACCATCACTTCTCAATTCGGAAAGATGATGGAAAAAAAATTGTTATCGAAGTCGATACAATTAAGCATTGTATTTCACATCCTATCCAATGGTCGTCCTATGACATATTATCCAAAAATGATGAAATATCTATCTTTTATTCAAGTTCCAAATTTTCCATCTTCTCATTGGTCTTTAACGAGTGGTTGGGAATGGGGAAAATATCTAGCTCAAGTAGAAAAGGATGATATGAAAGAGAAGATTGTGAATGCTACATTTTTGTCACTGTCTTTGGATGAAGTTACAGCTGTTGATAATACTGCATGGATTTGCATGAGCATTTATACAGTCAATGACCATATTAGGAATTCCTATCTACTTGGAATTCATAAAATGAGCAAAATTTCTACAGCAGAAAACATTTATGAACTTGTTATTAATACTTTGAAGGAAACTGGCGGTATGGATCATTCAATGATCGCAAAAAAGTTGGTATGCGTTGGAGCAGATGGAGCATCAGTAATGCAAGGACAAAGGAACAGCCTTTGTGCTAGACTACAACTCTCAGCTTCACCATATATGATTGGTATTCATTGTATGGCTCACGGGATGAATCTTGCATTTAAAATAGTGAGCAACTTTCCATTGGTTTCAAAAGTTGAATATCTTGTACGTGAGGTTCATGCATACTTTTGTCAGAGTCCCAAATGGTTTTCAGAGTTTAAAAAATTTTCCGACAGTGTTACAAATGGAAACAAACTATTAAAAGATGTTGATACAAGATGGATCTCATTGAAGGGACCAGCTCAAAGACTATTCGATGAATATGCATCCTTGGTAGGGGTGATGTATGAACATCGCCTAAGTGTAGAAAAATCTCAAACTCTTCTCTTTCTATTAACTGATATAGAGACATATTTAACATTGGTTGGAGTTCTTCCTCTGCTTCATGAAATGAATAGCCTCGTGAAGATGTCTCAGAGTCACACGATGTATATTGCTGAATACACAAATGCTAGAAAACTAGCAAGCCTTGCATTAGATAATTTGTATATGATGGTAGATTATTTTATAGGTCTAGCATTTACAAATTGGGCTAAGATAATCAATATTGAAAATGATGAAACTTTATTGAAGTTTGATGAAAAAGGGTTTCTATGTATGGCAGTGTGTGGGTATATGGTTCCTTTTTATTATAATGACAAAGTAGGAAGAACCACCAAAGAGTGCCCTGTGTCAAGAGAACAATTTGACAATGTTGTGATTTCAGTGAGGCGTGGCTTGATAGAAATTGAAAAATCACTATCATCAGAGATAAGAGAACAATTTCCTCGAGATGAATTATTGGAGGCTATGTCTATGGTATACCCTCAATATTGGAACCATCGTCAGTGTTCAAAAACTATAAAGGTTGACTTTATAGAAAAAGGCAAGATTTTGCAGAGCCATTTTTGTCGAGAGACTGAGATAGAAGGAGAACATATTCAAGGTATTTTAGATGGAAAAAAATTGAAAGATCAAGCCCAATGCTTTGCTGATACAATGTGGGAGCAATTTTCTAAGTTGGATAATGCTCTAGAATATGGTGCAATTACAAAATTATGGACTACACTCAGTGGTAGCGAATTTCTACTCCAAAATATGTCATAGTATTTCAAATTAGTAGATTTATGTCAAACCATGATTTTGCGATCAGTGGAGGATGAGAGAATGTTTAGTGCATTAACATTTTTGAAGTCAAAGTTGAGGAACAAGCTTGATAAAAATGTGGATACATGCTTAAGATTATATGTAACAAAGTATGAGGTTGACAATTTTCCATATGAAAGAGCAGTAGCCCTCTGGCAATCAAATTGTGAAAGAAGGGGAGAAAAAAATATGGCAAATTTATCTAATGAACTTGATATGGAACATAATGTTCTTGAGGATCATAATGACGGCTCATCCGAAGAAGGTCATGTTCAGAGTGCAGAAAATGAGGACCAGTCCCAGAATGTGAATTGGGAAATGGATTTCACCTAAGATTGTATATGATCCAATACACATGAGAGACTCTTGAGTCTTATTTTGGTATAGGTGTTCCATGGACCCTTGCGGGTGATCATTATATGTAAATTTGAGCTAGCGTTTTAATTAAAAATAGATTCTACATTGTACTTTTTTGTTATAACATTGATGATATGACATACATTTCCTTGATGCAATTTATTTTAAGATTGATGTTTTTATATTTATCTTTTACATTGTCTCTTTCTTGTATGTGATAGGAAATGACGCTGGAATTTGACAAAGCTAGGCCTAGGAGCTATCTCTTCACATAGATAGTGTCCTAGCATTAAAGGATAAATAACTAATTTGACTACACTTTCGCTAAGCAATAATGAGCTCATTCAAGTACATGAAACCATGTTGGTGTTTATCTCAAATATTTTGTGCAAATTTTTATGGTTTGTTTATTGCTTTTATTTGAAGCATTTTGTCGATTTGTGGAGTTTGCATGTATTTTGGTTAATTATTGTGTTAGACCCTTGAATGCTTTTAGTTCTCATTTGATGCTTGATTTAACCCTTTGTTGTAGCTTGAATCAATATTAGATTTAGTTGATTTCCATATATTTAGGGTTTGAGAAAATAAGTTTTTATTACCTTTTATTTGCATGAATTAATTGTCTTCACTTTTTCGATTATTTTATGTTGATTGTATATTTTCTTTGTAAATACTTATCGTTATTCAGAAAAATAAATGAGCTCTACATAGCTAAGTGAAGAGAAAATTGGTCTATGCACTAGGTTCCTATGCATTGATCGTAGGAGACCTATTGGCACGAGACCAACATTCCTCTAGTCCAATTGGAATAATTACATTTCATAATTTTCCTAGCCTCCATGGGAATAATTGGCTAGTGGAGGCCAAAATGATGCATAATGTATGATTCTATTAGTTTATCGGTTTGTCAAGGTCCAGGTCCCCACATGTCATGGAAACTCTAATCAATAGAAAAAAAAAATTGTAATAAAAGCTCTAACATGGGTTATAATAACATCTACACACCAATATGATAACAAGCTTACTAGAAAAAGCTCTGTACAAGAACAAAATGATAACAACACCTCTGAGCGCCGCGCCCTAGCCGCCTAGCTGCCGCTACTCTGGTTGATTCGCTTAGGCACTCATGCCTGCGCCTGAGGTAGGGATTCCCCCTCCCACCTCTTCTTCAGCTACAAATGCCTTCAACCTGCTTCTCCGTCCCAATGGATCCAAACCTGTAACCCCTACCATCCCTAAATTCATTAAAAAGCTCGATTCAATTCCTGAAATTGATCTGCCATGTGATATCCCCATCAAGATCGCTCTGGCTCTGTTTGAAAGGGGACTGGTTGGCCAGTTCATGGGGCTTTGGCCTTCAACCAAAACCACAGACGACTGGATCCAACGGAACTGGAGGCACCAGCTCAAGAATAGTGTTACATGTTACTCCGTAGGGCGAGGCTTCTTCATTTTTGAGTTTATATCCAAAGAAGACTGAGACCTGATCTTCAGAAATGGTCCATATTTCATGGGACCTCAAGGACTGTACCTCAACAGATGGACTCCAGATTTCAACGCAGAAGTAGATGTGCCGAAGGAAGTTCCAGTATGGGTAAGGCTCCCCAATCTCCCAGTCCATTGCTGGAACACTCCAACCCTGGAAAAAATTGGAAACGCTCTAGGAAAATACATTGACAAAGCTGATAACAAGGGCCAATACTCATGTGCCCGAATATGTGTCGAGGTTGACCTTGAAGCAGGCCTTCCTGAAGCTGTTAAACTCAAAGTTGGAGATTGGCTATACTACCAAAAGCTTGACTACGAACAGCTGCCATTCAAATGCCGCCAATGTCACGAACATGGTAACTTTCAAAGAAACTGCCCGAAAAATCAAAGCTCGGAAGAAGGAGAAGGATGGCAAAAAGTCAAGAAAGGAAAGACAAATGCCAAGAACCCGGAAAAAAGGACCACAATGGACATGCAAACCCAGCCTTCAAGCACAAATAAGCCGTCCCAGGAAGCCTCAAAAGAAGACCCAATTGTGATTCCAAACCCTAAAGAGCATCAGGATCCCAATCCAAATGGGAAGAATCAAACCACAACAAGTGATGAACCCCAAACGACCAAGCAACCCAATAGAAAAGAGACTGGAAGCCAGAACGCTGATTAGCTGGAGCCTGGGGAAATAACCCAACCTCTGGTGGCTGATAACCCAGGCTCCCCCAAAGAAGTAAATGAAGATCTACTGCTTCTAGATTCAGATCCAGGTGAAGAAACTGATGAAGATGCCTCTTCAAGCGGTCTGTACTCTATTCCTATCAAAAATCCAAGAGGGAGGAAATCCAAAAAGAAACAAAGAGAAGAAGCAACCTATCTTGCAGTCCTTGAAGGATCTCAAAAAACTCTAAAAAGGATCATGAATACTCGATCAAAAAAAGGTACATTCCAGGCGTCCAAAGAGGCCAACCCCTTCCCCCATAAATCTTAATGAAATACATTTCCTGGAATTGCAGAGGTCTAGGCTCTACCCTGAAGGAAGATGCAATGAGAGATCTAATACGAATTCATAGGCCAGAGATTTTGCTAGTCCAGGAAACTAAAATGGAGGAGCCTGCTATCCTCCAAATCGGGAAAAAATTCTGGAAAAAAGGTACTGGTATTGGAAACAACTCCAGAGGCACTTCCGGAGGAATAGCCACCTTCTGGGACCCCTCTCTGTATGACCTTGAAGCTCAAGAACGAACAGTGCACTGGGTTTTTACCAAACTTAACCACAAGCAATCTGGACGAAAGGTAAGCCTTTTCAATCTCTATGTTCCTATTTTGCATGCCGAAAAAAAAGAGTGCTGGAATACTCTTGAATCCTTTCTTCAGCTGCAGAACAGAGAAAATATTATTGTAGCTGGAGACCTGAATGTAACTCTGGCAGCTAATGAAAAGAAAGGAGGCAATCCGGTAAGAGATCCTTCAAGGGAATGGGTTGAAGACATCATTTCTGGATGGGATCTGATTGACATCAAGCCTGTCAAAGGTAAATTTACTTGGACAAACAAAAGAATTGGTCCTGGCCATGTTGCAGCCAGGCTAGACCGCTTCCTTGTCCACTCCTCATTTCTCGCTTTGGGCCTGTTAGCCTCCTCCAAAATCCTCCCTCACTGCACTTCCGACCATAAGCCTATCCTTCTTGAGCTTGCTCTTGACCAAAATCTTGGACCGATCCCTTTCCGATTCAGCCCACTTTGGATTCACCATGATGATTTTCTGCAAACTGTAGCTGACTCCTGGAATGCCCACCTTTCTGGCTCGCCTTCCTTCATCTAGGAATCCAAATTAAAAAGACTCAAATTCACCCTTAAAGCCTGGGCCAAACGCATCCCCTCTCCGGTTTCTAACAGAGAACTCGCCCAAGCTGAGCTGGAAACGCATCAAACCAGCGTGGACTCCTCTCCTGCGTCTGGTCATCTCCTCATTAAGGTAGAGACCCTGCAAAAAAATTCTTCTCCGCCTGCAGAATAGAAGAAGAGTACCAGTGTCAAAAATCACGTAACCTCTGGCTATTGAGTGGAGACAAAAATACAAAATACTTTCATAAGCAAGCAGAGGCACGTAAGAACTACAAAGCTGTTTCAGAAATACAGTTTGAAGGAGAACTGATCCAAGACGCTGAAGGCATAAAGAAAGCAGTTGTGGAAACTTTCTCAGATCTCTTCACTGCCCCCATTGAGGACCCAATTGATGTCTCCTCCCACCCCTTTGATCTCATCCCTCAGCTCATCAACTTGGAGGATAATAATTTTCTTACTGCGCCTATCACCATGGATGAGGTTAAAAAAGCTCTCTCTATTATGAAACCAGATAGCGCACCTGGCCCGGATGGCTTCACAACTAGATTCTTCACCTGTTGCTGGGCAATAATAAAGTATGATCTCCTAAAAATGATTCGGTACTCACAGAAAACCAGCAAATTGGGAGGCAGCACTAACTCTTCTTTCCTGGCCCTGATTCCAAAAGAAAAAGGAGCCACTACCTTCAACCGGTTCAGGCCCATCTCACTGTGCAATACTGGTTACAAGCTCATAACTAAGATCATTGCCTCCAGACTGAAAAGAATTCTCCCTCGGATCATTGCGGAAAATCAAGGAGGATTCATCAAAGGAAGGAAAATCCTCGACAACATCATTCTTTTCCAAGAAGCAATCCACTCTAGCATCCACCGTAAGGAAAAAGGTATGGTCATCAAACTCGACTTAGCCAACGCCTTTGATCGTGTTAGACATGAGTTCTTGTTTGCAGTAATGGCAAAATTCAGCTTCTCCCTCAACTTTATAAGCTGGGTCAAAGGCTGTGTAGGTGACCCTTGGATAGCCCCTCTAGTAAACGGAAGGCCCACTAGCTTCTTCAAAGCGTCTAGAGGGTTAAGGCAGGGCTGCCCGCTATCTCCTCTACTCTATGCCATCCAGGCTTCTATGCTCAGCTATCAACTTAATCTCAGTCAAGAAATCCACATGCTTCTGGGGCTTAAAATTGTGAACAATGTCAGGGACATTAACCATGCCCAGTTCGCTGATGATACTCTGCTGCTAGGAGGAGCCTCTGTCCACTTTGCTGAACAATTCAAAAAAGAGTTGGAGTTATACAAAAAGATTTCAGGAAGCAAAATAAACTTCCAAAAAAGCAAAATCTTCAGTTGGAATTGTACTGCCAGGGAACTAAGGATCATCACCAGAACGTTGGGGATGGAAGGAACCAGAGATTGGAACAACTTCACATATATTGGCATACCCATCTGTAAAAAAAAAATCAAATCAGCAGACTGGGAACCTATTGTTGACAAGCTTAAAAGCAAAATCCAAAAGTGGGGGGCCAGCTGGCTCAATCTAGCAGGTAAAACTATTCTCATAAAATCTGTTCTCAATAGCATGCCTATTTACCAGTCCTCTATTTTACTTGCTCCAAGCTCAGTAGTTAACAAGATTGAAGGGCTGCTCAAAAAATTCATTTGGGAAGGAGGTAAAGGGAATGAAAAAAAAATCCATCTGGTCAGCTGGGATAAGATTAAAAAGCCCCGTGATGAAGGTGGTCTCCATGTGAGAAGTTTACCTATCCAAAATCTAGCTTTGGGAGCCAAGTTGCTTTGGCAGTTGATCTCAGGGAAAAAAAGCTGGAGCAAAGAAGTACTCCGCAAAAAATACTTCACAGGACCTAGGAAAAGGTGTCTGGACTTGCATCCCCCTCCAAGGAAGGGATCCCCAATCTACAAATTATGCATTAAAGCTTTGATCCCCTTCCAAAACAATCTTTACTGGATCCCTAGAAATGGGAATTCAATCAACGTTTGGGAAGACTCCATTCTAGGGGATTCCCCCATTGGTTCAAACATGGAAGTCAGCAACATCCAAAGATGGATTTTGGACAAGGGTGCCACCACGCTATGGGATCTTTCTGCCTGGGAAGGAGATTACTGGATAGGTTGGGACTTAGGCCTCTTCCCTCCCGAACTGAACTCTGAAGCAAAAGCTTTGATTGTTCTCCTCCAAGGCAAATCCCCCTTCATAAAAGACTCCAGAGATAGAAGAGGTTGGGGGATTTCTGGAAGTTACACAACCTCAGAAGGATACAAGGAAATACAAGCCATCCCTTATGCTGCTCCCAATCCTTCTATATGGAAGTTTATTTGGGCCAAACCTTTCATCCCGAAAATTGATATCTTCTGCTGGTCTTTAGCCCACAAAAGTATCCTCACAGGAGATAACCTTAAGAAAAGAGGCATGGAAGGACCCTCCCGATGCCCTCTCTGTAAACTCCATGAAGAAACTGTGGATCACATCATGCTGGACTGTCCTTTCGCCAAAGAAGTTTGGATCCAAGCTATGAACCTAAACCAAGCCACTAACTTGCCCCATTCTGTTCAAGATCTCTTCTCTTCTTGGATGTCCCTGTCTCCTTTCAGGCTGAACAAAAAGACTCTACTTCAAACTGCCTGGGAATGGCTCCCAAAAGCCATTTGATCGAAGCTTTGGCTCGAGAGAAACAACAGAATTTTCAGGAATCAAGACTCTCCTCCCCGAAAAATTCCAGTGCAGGCTAGAGCCACTCTAGGGGAAGCTCTGGAAAGTAACCTATCATTAAAAAACTCCATCCAGCTTCTGTAAGATGAGTTACGCTGGTTAAGCTCGTTGACTTCCAATCTCCACCCTCGTACCACTTGCCTAATTCCACAGACAGAGCAGTGGGAAATTAGACTTGAGGAAGCTGATTTCAGGAGCTGGAAGTCATCCTTGAATGAACCTTACCTCTTCTTCGACGGTGCTTCGAAGGGAAACCCAGGCTCAGCAGGTGCCAGAGGAGTAATCAGTTTAGCCAACGGGAACACGCTCATCAAATATGCCTGGGGGCTAGGAATAGAATCTAATAATGCTGCTGAATTTTGTGGTTTATGGCAAGGTTTAAAAATAGCCCGGGCTAAAGGAAGTGGCAAAATCTTAGTCTTTGGGGACTCTAGGCTTCTTATCAACGCCCTCATAACCAAGAAGAGCCTACCGAATATAAAACTTCGCCATATCTTTCAAAAAATCCTTCATCTGAGCAAATACTTCCAAAACATCAAATATTTCCATGTGCTCCGTGTGCTGAATATGCAAGTAGATAAAGAAGCTAATAGTGGAGCTGCGATGGACCAAAGCATCTTATGTATTGATGGTGTTTATCAGAGATGTGACATTCCTTAGTTGTAGGGGATCCAGGATCTTCTTATAGCTTCCTCATTGGACCTGCTCAACCCACGTTTTCTCCCACCTTAAGCATGGCAGAGATTCCTTGCTAACTTGCAGCCCGTCAGGTCCTCTCATCCTTTGGGAGACTCCTCGCAAGCTAATAAAGAAGCTACTCCTCTACCATGATCCCAAACTCAGTTGCTCTGCGATTTCAGTTCCTGGAAATACGGTGTTCAAGCTCTTCAAGTTTCACACTACCCCCTCCAGCGCTGCTAGCTCGTGCTCGTCTCTGATCCAAGGGTAGATCCACCTCAGAATGGCGTATGAAGGTTCCTCTAGCTCAGGAGTATTAGCAGAGGAAAGAATCAGCTCACTGGAAGCTGTTATGGGCCGACTCAGAGCCAAGCTGGATGATCAAAACATGAAGCTGGAAGCGGTCTCCAAAGCTGGAGAATAGTCCTGGGATCTTCTGAACAAGGAGTTGAGGCAACTGCGTGCTGATCTCACCGGTAAAATGAAGGATTTCAAGGATGAAACATGTACAGGCTTCAAGGACGCGGCTAATACTCATGGAGACTTTGGCAACAGAATCGCCGCCCTGGAATCTGAAGTTGCCAAGATGAAGTCGAAACTGGAAAAATGAACCAGCGCTGCAAGCTGCCAATCTCCACAGTACTATTTAAATAAATGTTTCAGGCAGTTGGGAGGATGTGGCTCCCCTGCCTCATTTTGTTGAAGTTCTGTTGCGTCTATGTAATTGTGTTCTCTTTGTATTAAGCTTTCGGTAGCTGAATACCGGTATTAATATATCCTACCACTATGTTTCTGTCAAAAAAAAACATATACACACCAATATCAACAAACAATACAACATCTACAATCAAAATCAACTACTAGACACATTTAGATATGGTATCAACAAATGGTATAAAATTTAGACATGTTACTAGTGTTGAGGAATTTAGATGGAAAAAAGTTACATTGTCCAAAAGTATGACACAACAATAAGATAGCCCCCAATAATCGACACTACATGATGCCAACAAAATCACTATAATGTTATTCAAAGTATATGCCTAGCTTAAAACCTATGTACAAACTTGCCTTGAAGTATCAAACATAGTCTAGGGTAGCCACACAATCTATTGCAGGATAGTCTGTGGGTGCAATTCCTTTGTTGATCTAAGCAATTCAAAAAAGTCATCTCCCAAGACTATTAAAGAAGAAAAAGAAGAAAACTCTAATAATTGCAGGGAGAACTACAAATAGATTCTAGAAACTCAAGTAGTAGAGGAAAAAACTATAAGTAAGAAGAAGATGCAAATGCTATCATCATCAAAGCTATGAATGACAATCTCCACCCGAAGAACCCCTCTAATAATTTTCCTCCTTGCCATGTCCATGTTGAGCACATCCTGAAAGCATTGCATTCAATGAGGCTGTATTTCGCTTTGGCACTTGGCCAAACACTTTATGTGCATCCTCCAAACACCCACATTTAGAATACATGTCTCTAAGATCTACTTGGCTTTGCTTGGATATCAAGGCTTCAATAAGGCCACCACCATTTGGTATTGAGACCAAAACTTGAAATAGAGCAATTGAACTCAACATTTGAAGAAGCCTTGAACTCATAATTAACAAGCAGAGTGCCATTCAATGTGTTTTATAGATCAATGAAAGATTCGCCAAATTTTTACAATATTTTATAATTCAGTGAAAGATTCGCCAAATTTTTACAATATTTTATAATTCAGTGAAAGATTCGCCAAATTTTTACAATATTTTATAATTCAGTGAAATATTCGCCAAGATTTTACAATATCTTATAATTTAGTGAAATATTTGCCAAGATTTTACAATATCATATAATAAAATGAAATATTTGCCAAAAAATTATATATACATATTATATTATTGATAAAATCGCCTTCAAATTTTCCTATATATCAGGGAGATTCGCCAATTTTTTATACATATAAATTTGGGGCGGGGGTTCTTAAAATCATCCCTGCTTTGAATTAAATTTATCTCTTTTGTCTTCTGATTAGAACTTGAACCTTTTTCCATATTATTCTTCGTAGTTGATCTTGTTCTAAACTTCCAACTTGATTTTCTTAACTACATGAGGAGGTTTGCATCTGCTTGAAAGTCTATATTCTCCAAACTTTTGTCTTTTGTATTATCTGTAGAAGATCGTAAAACTAGGTTCTTCATTATACCTTGTTCTTATGTAATTGTATTTTGAACTTGTTCAGTAGTAAGACTAATTGTCTTATCTAGTTCTTGATTTTCGTGACAGTGATTTTGTTTTTCTTCAACTACATTAACCTATTCCTCCTTTTCAGGACTTTTAGATTTTTCCTGTAACAAAGGCTTTTCAGAAATTTCTTGTATCAGAACTCCTTTCTTACCCTTTTTACCTTTCTTTTTAGACCTATTCTTATTTATACGCTCATCCTATTCAGCCATAAATACAGACTAGAATATAAAATGCTCCCAGGTCTTCTTTTCCTTCTGTAATACTATTTGAATGATAAGCTTTATAAGTCCATGATGAAATATGGATTGCCTTGTATGCTCAATATTCGCTTTCACCTTATTTGACATTTTTTGGATTCTTTTGTACAAGAAGTAAGGCAAATCTATTTTACAGTGCAATTTAAGATGCATCAAAAACCTAACATGGTATTTAAAAACCATTGAGAATCTGCCCTCACATGTAATGTAGGCTTGTATAATGCAGAGCACCTCCCTCCATTTTGGTTGAAAATTTGTTATATGAACTCCATTGCTCCAATTTAGGGTTTCATTACCTGATAGCAAGAAAGGATTTGGGTCAAACTTGAAAGGAACTTTTTTGAACCACAATTCCCCATCCATGGCGATGCCAGTAGCTTCAGAAATTAAGACTTCTGTGAGCTGAAACCTTAAGGTTTTGAACTTAATAACATCATCAGTCAGATTCTTTGCAAATTAAATCAAAACTTCTTCATTAAACCCAATAACTTTCTTGAAAAAATTGAACCATCCAGTTGTTTTAAACAAGTCTGCACATTTCAGAAATTGCATAGTCCACTTCATGTCCATAGGTTCTACCCTGTTAATCTTGCCACTTTTTCCCATCTTATAACTGCAAGTTTGTTAATTAATCTTCTAAGGAAAAACAGAGGTGACAAATGTTCAAAGATCTAGGATTAACCGCGTTCAGCTACAAATGTCTTCAGCTTTTACATTTTGCGATCCCTAAATGGACTCGTGGCACCTCAACCCTGATCTCTCTCAATGATGGAATGTAATAGAACTTGCAACTATCATCATTCTTCAACATGTGTTTTAGCATATCAATTCATCATAACTCATAATGAGCCACCATTCAGCATGAATAACCACAATCTTTCATCATATCGGATTCTTGTAGCGCATTAGGGGTCTATTTTGAACTTTGCGTTGCAAGAATCTTTAAACATGACCAATTTGACAAATGAAATTTGGATAAAGGTTAGATCTTGGTCATAAGATTTATAATAAAGCTAAATAGGTATAATTAAAGACTTTGAGAGAAATATCATATTGCATAAGACATTTGAAAGACTTTAGAAAAGAAAATAAAACAATCAAAAGTAATAAAAATTGAAAAGATAATCAAAACCATGGGTAAACAAAGGAAAATAAAGTTCAAATAATTTTAAAAGAAACACATAAAAATAAAAATAATTTCAGCATTAACATCTGGCTCCTGCTGTGGGATGAAAGCCTCCCTGTGAGATTTCAAGAACTTTTAGACGCGTGCCTTTCTGCCACCTGAAACTATTGTTTTATTCTGCAATATTCCATTGGGTATGGAGTCTTATTTCACACTGGTATGTACAATGAGTGTGACATCATTTACCTTTAAGAACTATAAAAATCTTTGAGGAACCGTCCATTAACTGGAGTAAACAATTCCTCACCTTCCAAAGTTTGTAGTATAAAAGTGTTATTTTCTAAACATTTTGAAATCATGAAGGGACCTAACCATAGATTGTAAAACTTACCATGCTGACCCTTATGGTCTCTCCTCGCATCCCATCTCAGCACCATATCATCAAGAGAAAAAGTATTTTCCTTTACCTTTTTATCAAACCCTGCTTTAATCTTCCTTCTGTATGCATCAGCTCTTTCTGCTATCGCCTCACGTTCTTGCTACAATTTAACCAATGCAAAAATCCTTCTTTGAAGATCATTAGTTTCTTCTTGACTATCTTGGAAAAAATTCATTACTGGAATGCCTAACTAAATAGGAAAAACTGCATCAATACCATACACCAATTGGAAAGGAGACAGACCTATTGCTT
Organism: Larix kaempferi; assembly: GCA_027924585.1. Classification (NCBI taxonomy): domain Eukaryota; kingdom Viridiplantae; phylum Streptophyta; class Pinopsida; order Pinales; family Pinaceae; genus Larix; species Larix kaempferi. The sequence goes on along the minus strand of BSBM01000138.1, from coordinate 14,477,310 downwards.
TCTTGGTAGTTATCCTATCTGCCCACAATGCATACTTAAGCATTGAATCCCATGACCTCTTATTTTGATTTAACAGCTTTCTAATACTCTAAATAATGTTTTTGTTTGAGCACTCTGCTAATCCATTACCCTAGGGGTAATAGGGTGTAGAATGTCTCAAATCAATTCCATTCTGCACACAAAAACTTACCATGGCTTTTGACTTGAAAGTTGGTGCATTATCAGTCAACAACTTCTGTGGACAACCAAATATACTCAAGATATTTTCCTATATAGAATTCATGATAATTCCTTCAGTTGCTTTACGTGTTGGAATTGCCTCAACCCATTTAGTGAAAAAATCAGTAGCTGTAAGTATCCACCTGTGTTGTCCACTAGATGCAGGGTTAATCTCACCTATAAAATATAATCCCCATTGTTGAAAAGGGGCATCCACTACAGTGGGTTTTAATGGCAGATAAATGAGCTTCTGCCTCCTAGCAAACTTTTGACATTGAACACATGATCGGACCTGTTGATACACATCTTAAAATAAAGAGGGCCAGTAATATCCAGACCTAAGAATTTTATATGTTGTAGACTTCCAATACTTGTGTCCCCCACAGGCACCCTCATGCATTTATGAAATAACCTCTTTCACTTGTGATTTTTCTAAACATCTGAGTAAAATTCCACCTGGATCCTTCCAGAAAAACTGCTGATTTACCAAGCAATATTTTGTTGCTTTCAAATTCAATGATTTGGATGCCTTCTTGTCAAAATGATCTGGACATTTCAAATGCAATAAAAAATAAACAATATCAACATACCATTATGATTCTGCATATTTATCTATAATCTTCTCTTCATTTTCCTTCATCTGCAATTCTTCCTGAGTTTGTTGATTTGCCACCAAATGGATATCCAAAGCCTCACAATTTGAATCAGCTAATAGTTTTGCTAAACCCTGCCCCTTCACTAACTTTGTAGGCCTGATTTCAACCTTGTATTCCATAGTTTTTGCAATCCACCTACCTCTTTTACCTTCACTATCTGGCTGGGTTAAAATTTCTTTAATAACAGCATTAGGTATGTAGCCAATTATCTTTGAATGCAAAATATAAATTATGAAAAAATTTAAAGCTTTAACAAGTGCATATGCCTGCTTCTCAAGTGTACTATACTTCAATTCTGAGTCTTTGAGTGTCTTACTGAAAAAGGCTATAGGCTGCTCTAAACCATTTGCATTCTTCTGTATTAGAACAATAGATATAGTGTCTTGGGATGCAAAAGAAAAAGTAAGAAAATCCTTCGAGAAATCTGGACTTACCAAGACTGGGGCTTCTATTAAAGCTTGTTTAATCTTTTCAAATGAAGCTTTAGCTTCTGATGTCCATTTCACCTCCTGATACTTCCTCAACATAGATGTGATGTGTTTGATTGTCTCAGCAAAATTCGGGATGAACCATCTCAGAAAATTGATTTTTCCAATAAATGATTGAACATCTTTTTTACTTCTTGGGATAGTAATCTTCAAAATTGCTTTGACTTCCTCATGGGCTATTCTAATACCATTAGCTGAAACAAGATGTCCCAAAATTTTTCCCTCCTGTACAACAAAATGTCACTTTTTGGGGTTTAATGACAACCCAAATTTCCTACACTTCAGAAATGTTTGCCCAAGATGCTTCAAGTGCTCATCATCAGACTTAGAGAAGACAGTAATATCATCCAAATAGATTACAACAAATTTTTCCTTTTCTCCTACAAAGGCTATATCCATAGCTCTTTGAAATGTTGTACCCGCATTCATCAAGCCGAATGGCATCTTATCATAAATGAATGTGCCCCATGGAGTAGTGAAGGATGTTTTCTCCCTGTCATCCGGGTGTACAGCTGTTTGATTGTACCCTGAGAATCCATCAACCATTTGTTAGGAATTATGATCCAAAAATGTAGTAAATAGAAGTTTAGTTTAATAAATGTAAAAGGGCATCTACACACTCACGTGATTATGTGAGGTGTCCCTTAGTTAGTTTTGGTAACGGTAAATTAGTTGTTACTCTTTGGATATTTAAATTCATCGAGTTTTCTATGTGAGGTAATCTTTCGGGATTTAGCCCTCACATCTCTGTGATGTAATTTTCCTTCTTCATTAATAAAGTTACGTGTCTGCGGTAAATTAGTTGTTACTCTTTGGATATTTAAATCCATCGAGTTTTCTATGTGAGGTAATCTTTCGGGATTTAGCCCTCACATCTCTGTGATGTAATTTTCCTTCTTCATTAATAAAGTTACGTGTCTGAGGACACTTTGTCAAAGTGGTATCAGAGCACGCGGTTGAAAAGCGGTTGAAGCTTGGTCTGATTGGAACCTGGTTGGAAGATGCTAAAGGTTGTTTGAAGAAGGTGACTTTCAAGGTTTTGGAATAGCGAAATTTTAATCGTAAGTTAATGCTTCCTATTCTTTTGGGCTAAAAAGAGTTTCTGCAGAATTTTTACTTGGAGAGAGTAAAATATTTTTTTTAAGGCAAGGTTATATAAAATTTTTTGGTGAGAGAGATAGCATAACCGATGTTGGGTCGACCTTGCTGCTGCACTATGTCATAAAAGCTTCATAAATTTTGATTTTTGAGTATGATGTAAATTCTGCAAATGCTATCTTGTGTTTTCAACAAACATTAATTTTATCGACTCAAAGAAGATTATGATCAAGCGCTGGTTAATGGAGTTTGCCTTCAAGCTGACTCAACAGAAATTCGATTTTATCGTCATCACCATCCGCTCCAACTGAGCCGAGAATGGATTTAATGTCGTCTGTAGAGGGACTGGTATTGCCCCCCAGTACAGCAAGCAGGTAGGCCGCCACAATCTTCATCCTCGCCCTCTGGTTCCGCTGTTTTCTTCACTCCACTCCACAAGTGCAAGCACAACAAATGCAGAGCTAACGTTCCACTTTGTTCCTCTACAAGTCTGACACAATCTTTGGCACAGTCCTTACCTCTGCGTGTCTACAGCATTCTTAGCTCTGCAGATTCAAACATACCCAAATCGTGAAGAGAGTTGCCATACCCAAATCGCGCAGGAAGAGAAGGGCCGTCATTTCTCATTTCGTGGAGGAGTCACCTGGGCGCTCTGCAGAAAAGAGAGCCGGCTGTGGAGGAGTGGAGCTGAATCTTGTGTGAAGTAGGAAGTCGCTCGTGGAGGAAGCCAGTGTGCGTGAAGGCTGTGGAGAAGAGCGCGTGAACCCTGGATGAGAGAAGGGCTGTCATTTCCTTCATTTCTGATCTGCTGAATAGAGAAGGAAGGGCGCGTGAACTCAGTCTGGAGGATGGTCGATTGCGTGTGAACCCTGGATGAGAGAAGGGCGCGTGAACTCAGTCTGCGTGGAGAAGTCTGTGGAGGAGCTGCTCATGGAGGAAGTCGCTCTCTGAACTCTGTATTGAACATCGCAGGAAGAGAAAGAGACGCACCCAGTCATCATTTCGTGAAGAGAGCAGAGAGAGAGCTTGTGGGTCTTTCGAGGAAGAGCGAGGGAATAACCTGTGCGCCCTTGCTATCTGCAGAAAAGGAGATGCCAGCGAGCCAGCTGCATGTGCGTTGAAAGACTCAAAGGAGGTCTGTTGATTGCAATTGCAGGATCCGTCCAGACATGAGAGGAATTGGAAAGGTCGAGGGGCCTGGACCCCTGGTGTAAACATTGTAAACTCTGCTCTTTAGGTAGGGTGTAATTCAAAGAACACTGTCTGGCGCATGTGCTTTATGCATTTCCAGGGTTTGTTTTTTGTTTCATTCATGTGTTTTTCGAATCCCCTATAATGTTGCCATTTATGAGTTGAGAATTCTCTGTAGAGATGTAAGCGACCCCACTGTGCCCTTGTTGCAGCCATCAGTAAAAACAGATTTTTCAGAGTTGAGTATGATGAATTACATTGGTCCAGAGATAAGGTCATATTTTGAAGAGTGAATACGTTGTTTTGGAGAGATAAGGTATTTTTCATATTCATTTTTTATTTTTGGAGATTTTTTTAAGAAGAAAAAGGTGGATATATAAATTTAAAAACAAACAGGGTTATTTTTTGAAGTTGATGGGATTGGATCTTGTGACCTCCCACTCAACAATAATGTATCTTTCCAATTCACCTATAAAGACTTGTTGTTTTTTGGAGTAATAAGGTGTAATTTTTTATTGGGCATTGGAGTAATAAGGAGCATTGTTTGGTGTCATAAGGAGTACTTGTACTTTCATTCAAGTTTTGATTAGAGCAAAGTGAAGCTCTATCAAATTCTTTTCTTGAGGCTATAAGTGGGTCAAGGCCAAGCCCCTATAGCTTTCTTTTGCATGGTGTGTGGTGTTTCTTGCAAGCATTTCTTTCATGGTGACACTTGTTGATGCATAATTTTCTTTTAATGTTGGTGGTGATATAAGGTGCTTTCTTTAATGCTTGGAGCTATAAGATTTGCATAATACACATCTTCTGGAGTTATAAGGTGTTTATTATTTTTACAATGTCTAAAGTTATAAGTCTTTTTAATGAATCTGACAAGTTGGAAGGATCGAAAAATTATAAAGTTTGGAGTCGTCATATTCAAAGCACTCTTATTTACAATGAATTGTGGAAGGGTTTCTGTAATGCTAAACCTATCAAACCAACTAATCATGATCAGCTTGCAAAATGGGAAGTAAAAGATGAGAAGGCCTTAGCATTGATTCACAGTACTGTTTCTGATGATATTTATGTGCATATTGAAAATAGTCCTGATGCATGGTCAGCTTGGAAGACATTGAAAGATTTATTTGATTCTCAAAGTGAAGCTAAGAAAATTGATCTTCAATTGAAGTTGTTTCAACAAAAATTGTCTTCAGGAGGTGATGTCATGGAGTACATTTCTAGATTAAAAAATATCAAACAAGAAATTTCAAGAGCTGGTTTTGATAAAATTGAAGACAGCATGATGGTGACCATTTTGATCGCAGGATTGCCTGAGACATATAAGCATTTTTTGGAAACTTTACAAATTACAAATAAATTGGATACTGTTTCTTTTGATGAACTAAGTGAATTACTTGCCACACATGAAAAGATTTTTGGTAAAACAAAGCAAGCAGGAGAAGATGTTTTGGTTGCAAGTACTAGCAAACAATCTCCAGGTAATCATCAAAGAGGCCATGATCAGAAAGTTTTTCAAAATTCAAATAGAGGTCGTGGTCAGGGTTTTGGAAGAGGAAGAGGCCGCGGAAGAGGAAGAGGAAGAAATCAAGGAAGAGGTTCTGAAAGTACACAGTCACAGTTTTCTGGAAGAGGAAGAGCTAATAAACAGGTCACATGTTTTCGTTGTAATAGAGTTGGACATTACGCTTCAGACTGTAGAGTTCCATTTGACAAAATTCTCAAAGAAAGAGAATCTAAAGGATCTTCATCAGCGGCACATTATGCTCATGCAGACGATAGTGAAAATTGTGAATATGTCTTTACAGCACTTGGACAATCAGAATCAATGGATTTTGTTCAAGTTCATCAGTTGGAATCAGTGAATTTTGTTCAGTCTTCTTCTTGTTTCAAAAATGATTTTGAAGATGCTTGGATTATGGATACAGGGGCTACTCAGCATATGACATATAGGAAAGATTTCTTTTGGAGTTATGAAGATTGTCATTTAAATTCAATTTTTCTTGCAGATGATTCTATTCATTTACCACAAGGAAAAGGAACAGTTAAGGTTGATTTGCCTGGAATTGGAGAAAGATTGATTTCTAATGTTTGGTATGTGCCTACATTTAAGAAAAATTTGTTGTCTTTAGTTGTCATTCGTCAATTAGGACATCAAGTTGTCATGGAAGGTGGTATCCTTTTTGTTAATTCAACAAAGGATGCATACAAAACAGTTATGACAGGTTATGAAGACGGAAAGCTTCTTAGGATGAAGGGAACAGTCATTCCTAGGTCACAAGAACATTTGAAGGAATTTGCAGGTTTAGTTGAAACTGATGTTTCACCTATCCGCTTGTGGCACATTCGTTTTGGGCACTTGAATGTTGATAGTCTTGTACAGCTTCAAAAACAAGGAATGGTAAAGGGGTTGCCTACTTTTCGGAAGGAAAATGCAAAATGTGAAGCTTGCATTTATGGCAAACAGAGAAGGATAGCTTTTTCAAAAAGCACTTGGAGAGCAACAAGGAGATTACAGCTTATTCATAGTGATGTTTGTGGTCCTTTGGAAACTTCACTTGGTGGTTGTAAATATTTTTTGTTGTTTATTGATGATTTTAGCAGAATGGTTTGGGTGTATTTTTTGAAGGAAAAATCAGAAGTGTTTGAAAAGTTTCAGTCATTTCAAAATTTGGTTGAAACAGCAACAAAGGAAAAGATTGCTACTTTGAGAACTGATAATGGTGGTGAGTTTACATCAAATCATTTTTTGGCTTATTGTCAGGAAAAAGGGATTAAAAGACAGTTGACCAATTTTTATACTCCACAGCAAAATGGAGTATCAGAAAGGATGAATCAGACTTTATTGGGCATGGCTAGAGCAATGTTATTTTTCAAAGGGTTGAAATCATGTTATTGGGCAGAAGCAGTTCATACAGCAGTTTATTTGAGGAATCGATCTCCTTCATCATCACTTGATGGAATAACTCCTTTTGAGGCTTGGTATGGATTCAAACCTATGGTCAAACATTTGAGAGTTTTTGGTTCAGTTTGTTATGCACTTGTTCCAAAAGAAAAACGAAAGAAGTTAGAGTCTAGAAGTGTTAAGTGCATATTGATTGGTTATTCTCATGAAAAAAAGGGGTATAGGCTTCTTTCAGATGGAAAGTTTATTGTCAGCAGGGATGTGATTTTTGATGAAACTGAAAGTTTAAGTGTAGAAGAGGTTGATAAACAACTTAGTCACTTAGAGGAAAAAGTAACTAAGGAACAATTAAGGATGCAACACTTAAATAAGACAAGGAATGAACAATGGTTTGATCTCACTTCAGAAGTACAGGATGATGAACAGGTTGAAGATACTTTGAATTCTTCACAAGTTAACTTGGATGATTCAAATCAAGTTAACATTGAAAAGAAGCAACCAAAATGGGCAACTAAGTTACTTCAGGATGTTAAGTATGATGAAAAAGGCAAAACAGGTACACGGAGTTCTCATACAGGTTCAGAAAATTTTGCTCTTTCAGTTGTTGAACCAACTACTTTTAATGAAGCAGTTGAGTATGATGAATGGAAAATGGCCATGCAACGTGAGTATGATGCAGTAATGAAGAATCAAACTTGGAAAATAGTTGATTGTCCACATGATGTTAAACCCATTGGTTGTAAGTGGGTTTACAGAATTAAGTACAAAGCAAATGGAGATATTGATAAATATAAGGCAAGATTGGTGGCAAAGGGTTTTGCTCAGAAAGAAGGGATTGATTATGAAGAAACTTTTGCTCCAACAGCGAAATGGAATACTATCAGGATTGTGCTAGCTTTAGCTGCACAAAATGGATGGAAAGTGCATCAAATGGATGTAAAAAGTGCATTTTTAAACGGTGATCTACAAGAGGATGTTTATATGACTCAACCTCCTGGTTTTGAGGTTCCAGGGAAAGAAAATCAAGTTTGTAAACTAGTTAAGGCATTGTATGGATTGAAACAGGCTCCCCGAGCTTGGTATGCAAAAATGGATGCCTACCTACAGAAAGTTGGTTTTCTTCGTAGTGAGTCAGATGATACTTTGTATGTTCGAATCCAGGAAAACAACTTAGTCATCTTGGTTATGTATGTTGATGATTTGCTCATAACAGGTAACAATAATGATCATATATTTCAGGTTAAGAAAGAACTTCAAACAGGTTTTGAAATGACAGACTTGGGTTTACTTCATTACTATCTTGGAGTTGAAGTAAAGCAGCAGGAAGGAAGTATATTTATTTCTCAAGCTAAGTACATATCTGGATTATTGAAGAAGTTTGGAATGGAGGAATGTAAACCAGCAATTACTCCCATGGAACAAAATTTAAAACTTTCTAAGTTTGAAGGGGGGGAACTTGTAAATTGTACTGGATATAGACAGTTAATTGGATGTTTGATTTACTTGATGAATACTCGTCCTGATTTATCTTATGCAGTTAGCATACTTTCCAGATATATGCAGGAACCTAGAGAAAGTCATTGGAATGCAGCAAAAAGGGTGTTAAGGTATCTTCAAGGAACAAAGGATTTTGGACTTGAGTTTAAAAGAAACAAAAATTTCAAACTTGTTGGCTATTCAGATGCGGATTTTGCTAGAGATGTTGATGACAGGGCATCTACTTCAGGTTACTTAATGAATATGGGATCAGCTGCAGTGGCATGGAGTTGTAAAAAGCAGGATACAATTGCAAATTCTACAGCAGAAGCAGAATATATTTCAGCTTGGGAAGCTGCTTGTGAGATAGTTTGGTTAAGAAGGATTTTGCAAGACCTCAAAGTTGATCAGAAAGAAGCAACTTCATTATTTATTGATAATCAGTCAGCAATCAAGTTAGCCAAAAATCCTGTTTTTCATTCAAAAACTAAGCATGTGGATACTAAGTATCATTACATTCGGGCTCTCGTCGTCAAACAAATCATCAAGCCAAAGTATTGTCCATCAGAAGATCAAACTGCAGATATTTTTACAAAATCTCTTGGAAGGGTCAAATTTGATAAGTTTAGAAATGAACTTGGTATTTGTTCAAAAGAATTTTTGGATCAAAGGGGGGATTGTTAGGAATTATGATCCAAAAATGTAGTAAATAGAAGTTTAGTTTAATAAATGTAAAAGGGCATCTACACACTCACGTGATTATGTGAGGTGTCCCTTAGTTAGTTTTGGTAACGGTAAATTAGTTGTTACTCTTTGGATATTTAAATCCATCGAGTTTTCTATGTGAGGTAATCTTTCGGGATTTATCCCTCACATCTCTGTGATGTAATTTTCCTTCTTCATTAATAAAGTTACGTGTCTGAGGACACTTTGTCACCATTGAGATCCTCTGAGCTCCCACCACTTTTTGCAAAATTTGCTCAATTTTTGGCAATGGATAATTGTCCTTCAATTAAGCTCTGTTAAGATTCTGGAAGTCCACACATAATCTAATCTCCCCATTCTTCTTTCGAACTAGAACCAAATTTTCATCCCATGATGAATATCTGAGTGGAACAATTATCTTTCCCTCTAGTAACTTCTTGAATTCCTTCTCTATGACTGGCAGCAGAGCTGGGTTAATTCTTCTCAATTTTTTTCTAAAGGGTTTCACATTTGGTTTTAAAGTCACCTTATGCTGAATAATACTAGTGTCATAAGTTCTTAAATCTTCATAGCACCAAGCAAAAATATCAACAAACCTCTTCAACAATGCAATATACCTGTTTCTTTGCTCAACTGTAAGAAACTTAGAAATTTTCACCATTCTGGGATGTTCCTCTGTACCAATATTACAACTCATGATATTATCTTCTGAAGATTGCATTGAAGGTTTCATCAGAGTGTCATCTTTCGAGAAAATTCTCTCAAGGGGGACCAGACCCTTAGGAATAAAATTCCCTTTCGATTCAATAATTTTGTGATCAGCAATTGTATTTTCTGTGTATGCAGCAATGTCATCTATCTCCTCATCTTGATCCTGATCAATTAGAGAATTGGAAAACTCTCTAGCTAATTCCAAGAATTTTTTAATCTCCACATCATCCTCAAAAACTCTCCACTTTTTTATATTGTCTGGCACTGAGGGTCTATATTTAACTTCAATTGGATATTTCAGCTGAGTATGCTTTGGAATCTTAAAATGTGTGGCTGCCAATGCTAATGAATCAGCTGTCTAATTCTGATCTCTGGGAATAAAAGAAATATTGAATGCTATGAAAAAGTTATCAATCATATCCCAAACCTCATTTCTATAAACCTTCAACAAATCCTGCTTTACCTAATATTTTCCCTTCACCTGTTGGACAACTAGTTTGGAGTCGCCATAAACAGAAAGTTGTTGAATTCCTGAATCCATCACAGCCCTTCCAAGTATCAATGCCTCATATTATGCTGTGTTGTTGGTAGTGACAAATTCCAATTTATATATCAAACTAATAACCTCTCGACCAGGAGAAATCAAAACAATGCCAACTCCTGCTCCTTCTTTACATGAGGAGCCATCAAAATACATCTGCCACAACTCATCTTTTTGTTCAATAGTAGGTTTGACTGATTCTTCTTTTTCTACCTGCAGTACCCTAGATGTACTTTCATCACTAAAATGAAGCATACAAGAACCCAATTCTTCATCTACTGAATAAAGGGGATGATTAGTTGGATTTTTATCATCTGTGACTATGAAAGCATACTGTAATTCCTTGTACAATCTTCGATTCTCTCCACCAAACACTGGAATTGTTGCATAAGCCAAATCCATTTGTAATGTACCACCTACTTTCTTTTCCTAGGACCTTGAGAGCAGCATGCCAAACTTAGGGGATATGTCAGCAACTACTACATCCATTATAACACTCTTCATTGGTAATTGAGAAAGATTAACCACAAGATCCTTTATCACTCTTAGACATTTCACAACTCTGGAATCAAATGCAAATAAATCATGGTATGGCTTTGTGATACTCAAACCAAGAGCTTCCATAACTACTTTAGGCATCAAGTTATGTGAGGCTCTAGAATCTAGAAGGTAGTTGTGAATCATTTGGTCATGGAAAGTCAAAGTTATATAAAAAGGTGAGGAAAAGTTGAAACACTTTCAGGCTTTTTAGATGAAGCAGAACCAAGGATTATTGTTGGATGTTCTTCCTGTAAATTTATTGTATCTGAAGGAGAAGAATTAACTGGAACATTCAATAACTTGCATGCTGAATCTCTAAAACAAGGAGTCTTCATTAACTCAGTCAATGGCATTGGAACCTTGATTTTGCACAATTCATTCTCAAAGTTAAAAACTTGTGTATTTTTGCTAGTTTCTTCAATTTCTGCTTCTTTGGTCTGATCACTATGGTCTTGTTTCTTTCCCTGTGTTTGATCAGGCAGTTGTCTAACAGATGGAACTATTTTCTTTTTTGGAATTTGAACAACTTGTTTAGGGCCTGATCTCAAATTATAAGACTTTTTTGGATTAGTCTGACATATACTAGCTGAAACCTGAGGATGATAATCACTTCCTTCCTGATAATCATATAAATCATAATACTCAGAATTCTGATAGCTGCATTCAGTTGTAAAACCTTCAGATGATAACTCCCCAAAATAGTTTAAACTCTGATTTGAATCATCTTCATACTGCACATCTTCCACCTGTTCAACTTCTTCTATAAAATTATTTTGGAAAGGAGGAGGAACTCTCTGGTCTTCATTTTCTCTTCTCTCCCTTTGAATATCATTGTTTCTCCTTTCCCGAGGGATGAATCTTGGTACAAATTGTCTTCTGAATTGATTAGGATTTTGATTGGGATTTCTTTCTCCATCTTGAAAAGGTTTATTTGAGTTCTTCTCCAACTCCAGTCTACTCACTTTTGCAGTCAAGGTTTTAATTATATTATTCATTTCATCTATTTGACTTTCTTCCTTCTTTGATGTAGAGGTTGCAGGCATTACTGCATTCTTACCTTTTCGCTCATGAACCTGATGGTCTGACTGATCCTTAAGTCTATTAGAAGCCAAAATGTTGGATTCAACCTCTAGGGTAGCTTCTTGAATATTCAATAATGTTATAGGTCTCCTTTCTCTCAGGTGCAAAGAAAAATCATGATCAAATGCATTTGCATATGTCAGTTTAGCCAGGGTTTCTAAAGGCTTAATTTCCGCTGGAATTCTGTCATACATTTTATTGAAGCATTTTGAAAAGTCAGCTATTGTTTCATCATTTTTTCTCTTCAGGGATGCAAACTCAGTAATATAGTATGTATGATCCTTAGTATCTCCCCATTGTCTCATGAAAACATCTTGTAATTCTTCTATAAGGGTTATTGAGTTTTCTGGTAGCTCCCTGAACCATTTTCTAACATCACCATCCAAACTCTGCACAAACATTCGCATCCAAACATCCTTTGCTTCTATCTTTTGGTTATCAGCATAACTAAGGAATGCATTCCAGTGTTCCTCTACAGTTGTTTCTCCTAGCCCATTAAATCTAGGTAATGTTTTTTGGTAATCACCTGCTGGAAGAGCATTTAAAGGCTATGGAAGCTCTAGAGGAGCATACCTAGCAGCTATCATTCTATCCATCATATCCAATTGCTGACTGTGATGAACCTACAATAATTAATTAATGCAAATACATGAGATATCAGAAATAATATAACAGAATCACTTTTATATTCAGATCACGGGCCACTTCGAGGGGGCAACCTCCTTTGAGCAAGCTCAATACAATTAAATTCACGGTGCCTTCAATGACCCCAACACACACTTATATACTAAGTCTATTCCCAATACCATGGGTCAAAACCATGGGACATATAATACTACGGGACGACTTACAAAGCATATGCGTCCAATACTATGGGTCAATACTATGGGCTAATATAAACTACGGATCAACAAATACTACGGGACGACTTACAAAGCATATGCATCCAACAACAATATACTAACATAGTAAAGAGAAGGGTTTACATAGGTTCCTAACATCCCCTCTCCCTTAGAAAAATCTTTGTCCTCAAAGCTTTGGTTGGAGAAATTGCTGCAGAAGCTGAAGGAGTGGTTCCCCGGTAACATCCTTGGGCTGCATTTCAGGCCACTGACGCCTTTGGAGTGTCAAGGAGGATTGCTTGGAAGGATGTAGATGAAGAAGAACCCTGTCAGCTACGTGGAAAATGCGCTCAGAACGGTGTTGATCGGCTTGTTGATTTAGGCGAATTCTGGCCATGTGAAGATTGTCCTGTAGAATGAGAAGAATCTGATCGCGGTTTCGAAGAACCGAGTCAATTGCCTAAACTGGGGAGCTGCTAAGGGTGTATGGAAGAAGAACTGGCGGTGTTTTTCCATAGACCACTTCATATGGTGTCCTGTGAGATGTGGTATTGTACCGCCAGACCGCTGCTAGGAAATCCATAGAAATAGTTGGCCAAAGCTGTGTAGGGATGGGAAAGGGTTTGAGAAATCCTGAAAGGAGTGTCGTTTCACCCTTGTTGACTTGGAAAGTATCATCGTTAGCCACCATCTGTTGAATTGTCATTTTTAGTCCCTGCCAAAAGAAGTTACATTGTTCTCGGTCATACATGTTGCAAAACCCTCAGTGCCCTGTTGATGAAGAAGCATGGAGTTCATAGAAGAGAGAGCCCTGTTGAACATATTGCACCCAATTTGGAACAAGCAGAGAAAGAGTTGTAAGAGAAACTAAGTCATCAATTGTGAAAGAAGGAGCATCCTCCACCATATTGTCCTTACCCTTCTTGTAAGTGATCACATAGGGATAACCCATGAGTTGGATAACCCTTTTCAGGTGTGTTGGGGAGGAGACCCATTGTTCCAGAAAATTTTCCAGACTCGGGAGATCAATCTTGATGCAGAAATAATTCCCTAATAGGTATGGCTGCCACTTCTGTACTGCATGCAAAATAGCCATCATTTCCTACTGAGAGGTAGATGTGGCTAAATTCTTACCGGAAAGGTCTCGTGAAGGTAGCAAGCGCATTGGTTCAGCAAAGATACCTGCATATCTGTCCAAGGAAGTAGTGGAGACTGTTGATGGGTGCAACTGAATGGAATTGAGTTGAGCAATGACACCATGTGAATTATTCTTAAGGATTTTTTCTAGGCGATGTGAACTGATGATGCAGAGAGACCCTGGTTGTAAGCCCATAAATTTGTGTTGTGCCCCGTTGACTTTAAACTGCATCCAAAGTTCCGCAAAATCCCATAAGATGGGGCCAAGTGTGCGTAACCATTGAATGCCCAAAACCACATCACATCCGCCTAAGGGCAAGGAAAACATGTCAGAGCATAGGTTATAATCTTCCATAGAGATACGCACATTGTGACACTTCCCCTTGCAAGGTAAGGTGCCCCCATTGGCAACCATGACTTCAAAGTTGGAGCAAGGATGGACAAAACAATCAGCCTGTTTGGCAATTCGAGGGTCAATGAAGTTATGAGTGCTACCAGAATCAATGAGCATGATAAGAGGGAGCTTCTTGAAGTATCCCTTGACCCACATTGTTTGTGGGGTGGTGATGCCGGTTACAGCATGGAGAGAGATCTCGGGTGGGTCGTCCGGAGATGGGGTGTCAACAAGCGGGTGTTGCATGTCGACCGGATCATCTACTGTATCTGTAGCTTCTTCACCAAGTTCTAAGGTAGGCGGAGAATCCACATCCAAGAGATAGAGCTTTTGTTGAACACATCTATGTCCTCGAGTGAATTTCTCATCACAATTATAGCAAAGCCCTTTTTCTCGGCGTGCCTGCATTTCTATTTCAGACAAATGCTTGATAGGAGTTCGTTGAGGAGCAGGCGTGATGCGAGGTCATTGGGAACCCATATTTCTGAAGGGAACAAGGGTGGGCTTGGAGCGTTGTTGAGCTGCGATCTTGTCCTCGGCCAACTTAGCCAACCCTAGGACTTCCATCATTGTGTTGGGACAAAACATTTTGACCTCTGAGCGGATTTCATCCTTGAGACCACTGATAAAACAACTCCTGTAGAATTCATCAGACAATCCTTCTGTGTGATTGGCTAGTTTCTCAAATTCCATCTGATACTCTCTCACTGTGCCAGTTTGGTGAAGTTTAGTGAGTGCTCCTGTGAAGTCGTCAAAAGCACTAGGACCAAATCGTGGCAGAATGAGTTGGCAAAAATCTGTCCAATTTGGCTCGGGATGAGCTTTGATGTACCAACGGTACCATTGAAGGGCTTCCTGTTCCAAATGAAAGGATGCAAGTGGAACTTTCTGAACATAAAAAGTATTATGCAGACTGAAATATTGTTCTGCTCGGTATATCCATCCAGTCGGATCAGTACCATTGAAGCGAGGAAAATCAAGCTTCGGCCCATGAAAATTGCTAGAAGCAGAGAACCCGGTGGCTGCAAAAGATTCTGGTTGTCTTGTATTGTTCATGGCTGAATGCTGAAGATGGAGGCTGAGAAATTTTTCATCCAGATCTTGGAGTTTGGTTTGGATCGCTGCAAGTGCTTCCTCCATGGTGTGTGCTCCTGTACGGGTGACAACCATAACCCGGTTTTTTTTTTTTCCAGACTGGAGCAACTACGGCTCGAAAGGAATCTGGAACAGTGCCGAATGTATTGAAAATGGTTGGATCTGGAACGGCTTGCAAAATGGAGCTGAAACGGCGCAGTAGTGATCGACAATAGTTTAGCTGAAAGTAGATATGGACCCCAAGTATTTGCGGCTTCCTAACAGTTCAGGCGTTTCACTTGGCCACCAATGTTGTCTGACGGCTTGCGTATTGGGGTAGTACCCCTCACTCCACGGGTCAAGTAAAACTGATAACCGCTTTGCAACAAACGACAGCTCTTGGTTTACCTCACGGGTGGGAACTAGTCAATCAGGTAGGGGTCATTGCCCTTTTCGCTTGGCAGGTCCTCTCAATGGCCAGCTACTTCGAGGTTCCTGTGGTACTCCTCACAATGCGTTTTAGGGCTTATGCCCAAGTACTTCCCACAGTTAAGCGGATAGGGAGTATTCCCAGATCCGAACCTGCAACAGAAAAAATTTGGGCAGAAATTCCACCCAATGTTCAAAAATCGGATCTGTATTGCTCAGAATCGCTATTATAGCATGTTTCCGGAACTGGAACAACCACTCTGCTTCTACCCATGAAAACGGAATAGAAATCTGGGCACTCGGTCAAAAGATTTTCTCACCGCAATTTCCCCGGCCGTCACCGAAATTCTGAAAAATTGCTGATTTTAAATCCGCGATATCTCCACTTTTAGAACTCCAAATGAGATGATTTGTTTTTTGAAACTGCGTATTTTTGAAAGAGGAATTCAGATATGCAATTGGTTTCTTCTGATTTTGTGCAGAAAGTTTCAGAAATTGATCTGAAAGTCACCGCCCAAAAAAAGAAAAAAAATTTCCCACTTGTGCCAAGGAAAGTGCTCTGATACCAAATGTGATGAACCTGCAATAATTAATTAATGCAAATACACAAGATATCAGAAATAATAGAACAGAATCACTTTTATATTGATCATGGGCCACTTCGAGGGGGCAACCTCCTTTGAGCAAGCTCAATACAATTAACTTCATGGTGCCTTCAATGACCTCAACACACACTTATATGCTAAGTCTATGCCCAATACCATGAGTCAAAACCATGGGACATATAATACTACGGGACGACTTACAAAGCATATGCGTCCAATACTATGGGTCAATACTATGGGCTAATATAAACTACGGATCAACAAATACTACGGGACGACTTACAAAGCATATGCGTCCAACAACAATATACTAACATAGTAAAGAGAAGGGTTTACATAGGTTCCTAACACTGACCTGCCATTTTTTAATTAATCTGACTGGTTAAGGACAAAGTTTTATTGGTTTTAGCTGAACTGAGCTGAATAGTAGGAATATTAGCTTTAAACCTAAATAATGGAAATAATTATGTTTTGAGCTTTTTAGAAGACAATGGATTGGTAAAAGTCTGAATATCAACCTCTTCTAATTTTGGTTCAGAATATAGAAATGGATATATAGAGTGTGGTTTATCAAAAGAAACTAAAGACGGTGAAGACCGAGACCTTCCAAAAGAAGTAAAATGTAATTCTTGTTTAGATTTCTTCAAAAAAAAATCTGGATCTGACACACCTGGGTGTAAAGGTGAAGTAGGCTTCCCTCTAGTCCCAGACCTCCTGGAAGCCACTGTGGAACACTACTTTGGTGAAATTGTAGTCTGAAATAGAAACCTCTGGTACTGTTCACCTCAAAACCAGAACAATACAGATATCACAGGGAAGATGAAACTTCACTTCTGTCCCCGGCAACGACGCCAAAGATGTTAGTGCCAGAAATTGACCCTAGACTACAAAAATTAGGGTCATATATGTGATATAAGCCATTTTATCTTGTTTGATGGAGTTTTTGTCTCTGATCAGTTTGGTCATTCAACATATGAATTCATTTTCTGTTTTAATGTTTTAATCCAGTGAATGCTTATGTGTTGTATATAGAAACCTGTATGTATGGTTATGAATGTGATGGTTTATATTTACCTTTTTAAATTTATGATTTCATTTCTTCAATGAATTATATGATTTAGTAACTTGTTTTAGTTTGATTTCCTTCTATTTTCTTGAGATTGAAACCTTCAAACCAACAAACCTTAAACTAAGAAAAACTTATTTCATTTTCATATTGAATTCCCCGTCCATGGCGATGCTAGTAGCTTCAAAAATTAAGACTTCCATGAGCTGAAACCTTAAGGTTTTGAACTTAATAACATCATCAGTCAGATTCTTTGCAAAGTAAATCAAAACTTATTCATTAAACCCAGTAACTTTCTCGAAGTAATTGAACCATCCAGTTGTTTTAAACAAGTCTGCACATTTCGGAAATTGCGTAGCCCACTTCGTTTCCATCGGTTCTACCCTGTTAATCTTGCCACTTTTTCCCATCTTATAACTGCAAGTTTGTTAATTAAGATTCTGAGGAAACAAAGAGGTGACAAATGTTCAAAGATCTAGGAATAACTGCGTTCAGCTACAAATGTCTTCAGCTTTTGCATTTTGCGATCCCTAAATGGACTCATGGCACCTCAACCCTGATCTCTCTCAATGATGGAATGTAATAGAACTTGCAACTATCATCATTCTTCAACATCTGTTTTATCATCTCAAGTCATCATAACTCATAACGAGCCACCATTCAACATGAATAACCACAATCTTTCATCATATCAGATTCCTGTAGCGCATTAGGGGTCTATTTTGAAATTTGTGCTGCAAGAATCTTTAAACATGACCAATTTGACAAATGAACTTTGGATAAAGGTTAGATCTTGGTCATAAGCTTTATAATAAAGCTAAATAGGTATAATTAAAGACTTTGAGAGAAATATCATATTGCATAAGCCATTTGAAAGACTTTAGACAAGAAAATAAAACAATCAAAAGTAATAAAAATTGAAAAGATAATCAAAACCATGGGTAAACAAAGGAAAATAAAGTTCAAATAATTGTAAAAGAAACACATAAAAATGAAAACAATTTCAGCATTAACATTATGATTATTTCCATGTGATAACATGCTTATTACACTGTTATGCTTATCTCATTTTTGTTTATGTTCCAATTATTGTCTCAACTTTTATTGATTGATTTATTTTGTCAGGGTGGCGAGAGTGGAAAGCCACATGCTACTTCCACGGTCCAGGGTGACTGTGGAAGTTCACAAGCTATGCCTCGTCAGGTAAATGTTAAATATAGTAAATAAATATGACTACAATAGTTAAATATTTCGATTTTTTCTGTTAACATTCAATTTTCACTGTTACAATTCGCTTTTTTCGTGCTTATTGTGAATATTTCCATATGATAACTTGCTTATTACACTGTGTCAGGGGTCTTGTCATCGCCATGGAGCAGAACATGTATCTTCTCCTTCGGAGGTAAAAGTAAATATTATTGCAATATCTCATCTTTTTTATGTTACAATTTTTGACTCAACTAAATATAGTAACTAAATATGACTACAATAACTAGAAACTCAAACCCTAGAATATTTCCATGTGACAAAATGATTATTACACTGTGGCAGGGGTCTCCCCATGATCGTCATGGAACAGAATGCGTGTCTACTTCTGAGGTAAAAATAAATATTATTGCAACATCTCATTTTTTATTATGTTACAATTATTTTCATCACGTTTATTTATTGATTTATTGTTTCAGGGCGGCGCCAGTGGAAAGGCACCTGCTGCTTCCATGGCCCAGGGTGATCGTGGAAGGTCACACTTTGTGCCTCGTCAGGTAAGTGTTAAATATAATAACTAAATGTTTCGATTTTTTTTGTTAACATTCGATTTCCACTATTGACATTCGCATTTTTATATGCTTATGATGAATTATTGATTGATTTATCGTGTCAAGGTGAGGACCGTGGAAAGGCACCTACTGCTTCCGCGGTCTAGGGTGACCGTGGATAGTCACCCACTAGAAGTAGATTAGTATGGGGTGACCGTTGGAAGTCACTGGCCACAACACCGCATCAGGTAAGTGTTAGTTGTTAATAGTAACTAAATTTCATTACAATAACAATGTTTGAATGATGTTAAAATTATTTTGCTTAATTTTATTGTTTGATGAATTTAGTCCAATGCACTTGATCCGGGTGATGAGGAACTTGAGGATGAAATTTACTATTCCACAGACCCAATGGAAACTATACAGAAGGCCCTGAAAAAGGAAAACATAGAAATGCTTTCCTTGGCTCACATAAGGCTCGTGACACAGGAGATCAGGGCAAGGATTGAAGAGCTGAAAGAACAAAATAAATCTTATGGGGTAAGTGGCATCTTCCCATATTTTTTAAGCTATGACATGATTTCATATCTGATATTATGTTTTCTATTTTTCCAAGTGATCTGATAAAGTAATTGTTTTTGTTTGTAGAAGTTTTTACAACCCGTGACTAGAGAAACTGCCGAGACATGTATAGGTAGCAGTGATGCTCCAATGCGGCAACAACGTCGACAAAGCAATGTACCAATGAGGCTTTTGACACTCCTGCGGTTGGCCTCGAATTCATTGATTAGGTCAGTGATTTTGATCAGCATGACATGTCAAATCATGATGAGACGGAGCCTAGGACTCCACATGATTGCGGAGATCAACGTACTATAGATGACCGGGAAACTTTTCTTGGAGCAGCACGAGTCAAAAGAAACGGATCACTAGATCTCAACTTTCTGGTGCATGGCGCTTGTGTTCCGATCAAGATTCAAAAGATTGTAGGTATTTATTAATTAATTTATTCATTTTAATCATGAAATTGAAATGGACATACGTTGAAATTATTATAAATTAATGGATTACATGTTTCTGTAGGAAACAATTTTTTCTGTAGGAATTTGAATGACAAAGCATTGGATCTGTTTGGCCCCACCATTCGCACATGGTGGAATAACCAAGATAGAGCAAAGAGATATGAATTGATAGACCACATGGTAAACTTGTTCGGCAATACATTCAACAAGAAAGTGGTTGCAAAGTTAGCCAGCGAGAATTTAAATTATACCAGGGCCCAATATAGGGATAAATTGCAACTTTACCTCAAGCATGAGCGCCCTCCCATGGTTCCAGAGAAAGAGTGGAAGGCACTCATAGAGGATGCAAAGGAGAACTTGCTAAGAAGACAAGGAAAACAACCACAACCTGGAAAAGAAAGGTACAACACATATCATCTTTTTAGTGAAATATGCTCATTTATTTTTTTGTTTTTTGTTTTAAGTAAGAATTCTGATATCTAACATTTTTCAAAATTTTTATATATAGGCTACCTGACACCTCCAAAGAAACCAAGGCTAGAGTGGAAAAGCACAGGTAGCATAGACTCGGCCAGGGTGGCTATAGAAAACTAAGAGCCTGAATCGTAAGAATTAAATGATTAACCGTGGGGAATATTTATTTGAAAGTAGCAAACAAGTATCTGTTTTTGATACTGGAAATTTTAAATGTGTTATGCTCTATAGGGAAATACATTCCAATATGTTGCCACCGAGGAATACCTAAAGCTTGGTTGCAAGTATGGTTTTAAAAGTGTGATTGAATATCGGAAAAGCTTGGGGCAGACTCCAATCTCCCCAATGATGCAGATGCAGGTAAATAAAATGAATAAGGACATCATTGTAGTATACTATTAAAGTCTATTCAGTTTTGATTATATCACCCATAACTAAATATTTGTGTTTTCTTTTAAGCAACAGTGCAACCACAACACTGAATCCAACGGTACTCAACACGTACCAGCTGATGTTGGGGTGTGCATCTCCCATGATAGTGGGGAGCAGAGTGGCCATTCTGGTATGTGTGCTTTGGAAATAGAAATATCTACTATGATTATAGATATTTATTTCCTGACATATACTTATAAATTTTCTTCTTTCAATGGAAGACCGTGAAGCTGAGGAGGGTGAACCGCAAGAGGAATTAGAAAGTAGAGAAATAATTAACACACCACCTGTCATAGCTACACAGACAAGTAAAGAGAAATATTTTAATTTTAATCAAAATGATGAACTATTAATTTCAATAATATTTCAACATATCGATATGCCCATTTTTCGTTGTTGCAGTTCATGCCCCTTCAGAACTGCCTCCATGCCCTACTCAACGACGTACAAGAATTATGATACATGAGGGCATGGAAACACAAAAACTAGCAGGACATGGATTTGTAGATATTCCACCAAATGATGATGATAATACCCTAATTATCAGTTATTACAATGCAAAAGAATAGAAATCAAAGAAAAAGTAGATGTATAAATTTATGACTTGTATTTGGATGTATATCGATGTTGTTAGTTTGAAACATTGTTTATATGAATTACCTCATTATGCTTCAATGTTTCTATGTTTCTATGTTTTGATGAATATCCTAGTTATGCATGAATGTTTATATGTTTTCTATGTAAACAACATCATTTATTGGGTATGGGGAATTGAGAGTGATGTGAGGGGGGGAGGGGCCATATGAGATTCCACCTTCATGTGGTTGGCCCTGTTCAGTACAGAATATAAAACTATTCTCGAAACATAGAGGAGCTCAATAAGGTATAAATACTCTTTTATTACTATGTATTAAAGATGGTTGTAAATTTTTAAATGCACATATATTTCTTAAAATATTGTTAATAAATTTAACATTTCATGGTTCATTGATTTCTACAGGATATTCAAAATAGTCCTTTAGCTGTGTTGTTTAGAGCAACTAGGAAACCTTTTTTTTCTTTGGATAAATTGAATTTAGGCAACTTGCATAAAATTACTTTTTGGCTATCCAATTATCCCATGGACTTTACAAAAATTATATGTCATGTAAACCTGATGAAAGTGAATGTTATTTGGAAAATACTTATGCAAAATTCCTAGAAACTAGTGACAAACTTATTTTTGTTTGATGTCAATTACTACAAAATAAAAAATTGGACATGATTTCAGATGGCCTTGATACATTGAAGAACATGGCTTAGGACATAAAAGAGGTTTCTTTTCCTGAACTCAAATAGTTTTTGTGTTGAATTTTAGTACTTCATCTTTTTGCCTTTATTTGGTATAATATGTTTTTCGCTTTGTTTATTTCAGGAACTGGATGGACAAGTTCCCTTAATTGATGAGATTGAGACAAAGGTTGACATTTTTCTCCAATATTTGTATATAATGTGGAAATCATAATTCTTTCATTGATTTTTTCTGGTTTTGTTTAAAAATATATTGCATGGTAGTCGATGTCTAATTTATGAATGTATTTTGTTTGGCATTTACGCTAGTTGCATCTTTGTGAGTATTTGTTATTTATTAAAAAATAATAAAATATTGATGTTTCCTTTTGAAACAATCCTTTTGCTTAGATAGTTACAATAATTGTATTATGATATAATACTTTGGTCACCTTTCTTCTTTGTATAGAGGCTTCTATATATGCCAGTAGTCGTAGATTGTTATGGCTATGATACGATTTAATGCTCATCCAACCAATTTCTCTTTTCAAAATTGGATTTGTATTCTTGTTTATATCTTAGTGGTATTCATTTTATGGCTTTGCATTATACTTTATAACGACGGTTTTTGATACTGAAAGACATCATACTTCACAAAATTATGAGGTTCACAAAAAATGTATTCATTCTACATAGTCCCAGGTCCATTTTAGGAAAAAATTTATTCGGGGTATGTTTCCCCTAGTTGATTGCTATCTGTACCCAGAGCTGCTGATACAACACTAAGTCATTCCAAGAAGAAAATTTAGTGATTCCCATAAAATGTTCATCATAAAAATTAATTGTAAATACAATCAAGTAAGGTTGACAATATAATGCTAGGCACATTTTGAAATCCTAATGTGTAGTCGTTCGGTATTACTTGTATGTTCATTATTTAAAGTTAGTATTTGATCATCTATGCATTTTATCTATTGGTTTTAGATGAAAGGGTGCTTGACTGGTATATATTCATTCCATTATGTTTATTGCATCATATGTTGCAATCACATAGGATTTCCTCATGGTAATGCATCTCTAGAGCAATAAAACCCCAAGACTCTGTCAAGCTGAGGGATCTTGGGGACTTTCTTTTTCCATATTGGATGATCCTTCCCCTATGTGCTCCATGCCATTGGCTTATGCTCCTTTACTTTTGTCTGCTCTAGCTTCTTGAACTATTATCTCATCCTCTTAGTTTTGTTGTTGTGCTTCTTGTAATTCTTGTATCCTCCTTGATTCAACTGCTTTCTTTTCCTTCATGTTTCCTTCATCTTCTTCTACTCTCCTTTTAATCTCATATTATTAAGCTTTTATTTTTTAATCCTCTTATACTTTCCTCCTCATTTCCTATTCCTCTGATTTCCTTTTCAATTCTTGTTTGGTAGCTTCTGCGGCATTAGCCAATCTATTATTAAACCAACGACCTACCCAAATGAGTACATTTAAGTGGTCTCTTACGCCCTGGGACTTATCTCCAACATCCCATCTTGTACATGGTAGTCTTTGGCTGATTTTCCTTGTGTCATTTCCTGCAAAACAGAGCTTCAAACAACATCAAAGGAATAAGAGTCAATTAAATATTTGATGTCATATCCCTTTACTTCTAAATTTGTACATATGTTGGCAATGGGTGGATGACTCAGAAAGTAAGCTACTTTGTTTGTTGCTCCCTTCTTGTATTTGATCACTAAATAGAACTGTTGCAGATAAATGATATATTTAATGTGCCTCTTGTTCTCCATCTTAGATTGTTTCTGCATGTATTAGAGCAGCTGGTGATCTGAATGTATGATGGTTTCCTGTAAAAAAATTAATGCTTCCAATGCTTAACAACTTGGACTATGGCATATAATTCCTTCTCATATGTTTAATACCTCCTAACTATGTCAGTGAAGGTCTCACTATGATAGGTTACTAGTTTCCCATTTGTGTGAGCATTGCTTCCATGGCATAATCTATGCATCTATCTCCACTTAAAAAGGCTGCTGCAAATCAGGCAATGCCAGCACTGGTGCATTGCATAGTTTTTTTTAGACTATCAAATCTATCCTACTGTTTTTCTGTATATATAAATTTTTTTTTACCTACTCCTTCAATAAGATTTCAATTCCAAGCAACATGTAAGAACCCAAATACCACTGATTTAATAATTTTGCTTTTCCAGTACAATGCCAGGATAACTAATTTAGATTGACTAGTAAAATGCCAAGCAACCACATTTGCACTTTTAAAAGAACCTGCGGTTACGATAAAATCTCCACTTATACCTACTCATCAGGGTAAGCACCAGCAATAAAATCCATAATGAAGCCCAAACAGTTATTTGTTTTTTAATTTCCAGTTATCATCGATATAGCAACGCTTATCGTCGCAAGTATAGGAAAACCGTTCGACTTTATCCCTAATATTTTGGCCTGTTCAATCAAGGTTTGTCCATACTTGCGACGGAACATCGTTGCAGGTATAGCAAAACCGTTGCAACATCTGCCTTCTTTTGGTCTGTTCAATGAACAACCGTCGATAGAGGGACGCATTTTCGTCACTATTGGGACACATTGTATAGCAAAACTGTGGCAACATCTACCTTCTTTTGGGTTGTTCGACGAAACTTTGTCGATCGAGGGACGCATTTTCATCGATATATAGAAAAATCGTTGGACTTTATCCCTAATCTTTTGGTTTGTTCAACAAAGGTTCGTCGATACTCGCAACGGAACATCATCGCAGGTATAGCAAAACCGTCGCAACATCTTCCTTCTTTTGGTTTGTTCAACAAACAACCATCGATAGAGGGACGCATTTCCATCGATATAGGGACTCATTGTATAGAAAAATTGTGGCAACATCTGCCTTCTTTGGTTGTTCGACAAAACCCCATCGATTGAGGGACGCAGTTTCGTCGATATAGGGACGTAATTTCGTTGATATAGGGACGGTTTGTAGAAAATGAGTAAAAAATAAACATTCTACAGACCACCTTATAGAAGAAATGTGGCAACCGTTTTTCATCTCTATTGCGACAACTTTCCAAGTTCATCGTTATATCCACGAAATGGGTTTCACAAAAAATCACGACCATTATCATCTCAATTGAGATGACAAAACGTGGAAATAACAACTAAAAATCGTGGCGAATTTGCTAGTATGTACTAGTGAGGCTGGATAGAGACCTATGGTTGGGTGAAATGTTTCTCTCACTTATCCAATTGCTTCGACAACTTCATTCCAAAGATAAATGTTTTATGTGGTGTAAATGATGCTAGTTTCCCTATGTTATGTTATGCTTGTTATGTTCAAGTTATTGAATGAATGATTACATGAAATTGATCAATAGGGAACTATGTATAATCCTGAGTGTGAGGCTGATTTCATGTTTGAATGCTTCACCATTTGCATGAGTTTAATATGCTACTAACCTTGTAGGTTGTAGATGCACTGTTAGTTTTAGTTTCATTATGTGTGTGTTTTGTTAAGCATTGCATGCACTATTAGATGGACTCCATTACATCACTTGGACTTGGGGAAGGAATTAGATAACCCTCTGTTGTGTTTCATGAACTCTTAGTGGGTTAGGTGAAAGAGGAAGCCATGGAAGAAGGTAGGCAGAGTTCCTTGCAGATGGGTGAAGAGGGATAAAGGAGGTTTTGTGCTATATTTAAGTTGGAAAAATGGCTAAGTTAGATTCCTCATATGTGGTAGGTGATCACACCAGTGTATAGATCTCTCCAATAGATTTCCAACAGCACCGTACTTGTCCAATTTGGTCCAAGGATGAGGAATTTATTAGCCTAGGAAGTTTGCAGGAGCAAGGGTATGTGGTCCGGACTTTCCACATCCGCAATGCAGATTACGGATTGAGGATGTCGGGGACCAACCTTTGGATTTGCATGGTTAGACTTCTGATGTTACACATCCACAAAATGGATTGCGGATTATAGAATTCAGAAGGCATATTTTCCTCGGGCTGTAAGTTGGGCTTCCGCATTTCCGAGTTCTGCATGCGGATTGCGGATTGCAGAAGTCAGAAGAGGTAATTTTCGGATTGGTGAAGTTGGTGCTCCACATTTCCAAGTTCTACAAGGTGGGTTGCAGACTTTGGAAGTCGGGAAGGTAATTTTATGGATTGGAGAAGTTGGGCTTCTGCATTTTCCAGTTCCACAAGGCAAGTTGTAGATTGTGGGAGTTGAGAAGGTAATTTTCTGGATTGGCAAAGTTGGGATTCCGTAGTTCCAAGTTCCGCATTGCAGATTGCGGAAGTCAGAAAGGTGTAAAATTAGTCACAGCAGATCTAATGAACAAGTAAATCAATCACAACAGATGAACATAGAAAATATGGTGCAAAACTGTGCAAAACATGCAGCAGTGCTCTCTATCCCAGAAAGGGTGAATGAATTACAATACAAACTGTCACAATGACTGAGCAATTCGAATTGCCTAAGGAGGTCATTCGAATCACAGAATGGAGTTGCTTGACTCTATCTAGGAGTCCTCATAAATCATCGGTGGTGCTCATCAATCACAACAACCAGTCATCCAGGTGTCAAACTGAGTCTAACTGAGTGTAATAAATGTAACTGAAGTGTGTAGCACTGATATAGGATCTGGAGGCTCAGTGGGGGCGCATGGGAGGCTAACTGGAGTCAGAACAAGTCACCTAATCGAACTGGAGGTCAATCGGAGGTGAAACAGTCAGTCAGGAGTGAAACTAGCCTCAAATCAAGGAGAATCGGAGCTAACTGAATGTAACTGGAGTGAATCTGCAGTGGTAGGTGAACAAGTGCGCCCTTCTCTGGCAGTAGGTGAGAAGAGGGCGCCTTTCAGCTTAGGAGGGCTAAAAATCTGTGGTAAGTGGCTCCCGGGTGCTAGAAGAAGGTGGATAAGGTGCTGGAGGCATCAAACTGCTGACTGGGATGCATGCAAGTGCATGCAGCTGCATATCCTGAAATAGATCATGCAAGATCCTGAAGTAGATATGTATCCTGAAATAGATGATCCTGAAATAGATATGTATCCTGAAATAGATGATGTGGATATCCGAACACCCCCCCTCAAGCTAGACTATGATGTGCCAACTAAAATAATGTGGGGCCCTGGTAACTAAGACCAAAGGTCACCCCAATACAATAATCCAAAAAATGCTGAAAATAAACTAAGTGAGGAAAGAGGGAAAACCCAGTGGGAAGAAAGCCCCCCCTCAAGCTAAAGCATAATAATGAATCAATCTGTCTCCACCATGATGGAACTCACCCCCAACAGTGAACGGAGGTAAGAGAACTTCTTCTCAGTGAAGCTCTTGGTGAAGATGTCTGCAATTTGCTCATCAGTAGGGCAATATTGCATAATGATGGTGCGGTCATGCACCAACTGTCGAATGTAATGCATATGAATCTCAATGTGTTTGGTCCTCTGCCGCTGAACTGGATCTGTGGAGATCTTGATAGCACTTTGATTGTCACAAAATAGGACAGTCGAAGTAGTGCCACCAAAACCAAACTCGGAAAGAATACCCTGCAACCAAACTGCCTGAATGCAGGCATTGACTGCCCCTCGATACTCTGCCTCTGCTGAAGAAAGTGCAATGGCTGCTTGCTTTTTGCTGGACCAGCAAATAGCACCATGACCAATCATGAAAACATAACCGGAAGTGGACTTCCGATCAATGCTATCACCTGCCCAATCTGAATCAGTAAAACCAATGAAATCTAGCTCAGAATCTGCAGCATAATGTATGCCAAACTGTCTCGTACCTTGCACATACTGCAAGATCCGCTTGGCTGCTCGCCATTGAAGCTCATGTGGCTGTTGCATATATCTTGACACGGCACTCACGGCATATGAGATATCAGGCCGTGAATGTGTCAAATAAAGTAGTGAACCAATCAACTGTCGATACATACTTCAATCTGCAAGCGGTGTGGAATCTCCCTCCTCAAGACTGATTCCTGAGAGGAATGGGAATGGGGCTGCCTTACATTCAGCCATATTAAACTTCAATAATAGGTCGGAAGCATATTTTTGCTGAGATATAGTGATCCCATCAAAATTTTGAGCTATCTCCAAGCCCAAAAAGTGACTCAGCAAGCCCAAATCGCTCATGTCAAAAGCTAGATTTAAGGCAGATTTTAGCTTGTTTATTGAAGTAAGTGTGCTACCAATAATAAGCAGATCATCAACATAAAGTACAATAACCAACAAATTACCTTTAACTCGCTGAAGATAGACATTCGGATCAGATTTGCATCTTTGGAAATTCTGAGAAAGAAGGAAGGAGTCCATCTTTGCGTACCAAGCTCTTGGGGCCTGTTTTAACCCGTACAAAGATTTCTTCAATCTACAAACCAATGATGGATCTGATGTATAACCCTTTGGCTGCTGCATATAGACCTCTTCAGCAAGGTCTCCATGTAAAAATGCACTCTTCACATCCATATGATGCACTTCCCAGTGCTTGGATGCGGCAATAGCTAAAACAAGGCGGATGGAATCCATCTTTGCAACCGGTGCAAAGGTCTCTGTGTAGTCCACTCCTTGGACTTGGGAAAAACCTTTTTCCACCAACCTTGATTTATATTTGCTGATAGTGCCATCAGCAGCAACTTTAGTATGGTAGACCCATTTACACTTCACTAATTTTCTTCCAGGTGGAAGAGAAACTAGCTCCCATGTATTGTTCTTTTGAAGAGAACTGTACTCTTCATCCATGGCACTTTTCCATCTCGGATCTCGATGGGCTGAATAGTATGATTGGGGATATGAACCAGCCATCAAATAAAAAATCTCAAGAAGAAATGGATCAGCAATAGAAAGAGCCATACCTGCCATTTGAAAGTCTCCTCTTGTTCGTCTCGGATCAGCAGGATTTCCAAGACTAGAACCAGCAGATTGTAGAGTGTTTTGGGCCCACTTTGGTAACTGAGGGGGATCTGAATGGTCGGATTCCGAACCTGATATGTCATGATCATCATATGCTGCTACAATATCAGAAATATCAGAACTCATACCTTCATTATCGCTGCTCGAATCTTCTTCTGGTGAAGGCGGTGAATCGGCAGTTTTCTCCTCAACTAGTTGCAATTCTTGAAGTGGTTCTTCAAACTACACACTGCGCTCTATGAATATCTTTTTAGATCTGATATCCATGAGTTTATATGCTTTTGATTCTTCCCCATATCCTATCAATATGCACTCGATACTTTGTGGATCCAAAGCTCGTCTCTTCTCAGAAGGAATTCTAGCCCATGCAGTAGAGCCAAAAACTCTCAAATTTGACACATCCGGTTTGTGACCAAAGAATGCTTCGAAAGGAGTCATACCTTTCACGGATGAATGTGGAACACGGTTCTGTATATATGCAGCAACATTGATTGCTTCAGCCCAAATATTTGCAGCCAAACCTTTCGATTCAATCATGCATGTAGCCATCTCTTTCAGTGACCGGTTTTTCCTTTCCGCTACACCGTTCTGCTGGGGTGTGTAGGGAACTGTATGTTGGATCTTGATTCCGCTTTGGGCACAAAGTTGCAGCAACTCGGACTTGATATATTACCCACCATTATCAGATCTAAGAGCTTTGATCTTGCTCTCAGTGGTGGTCTCAACAGAAGCCTTAAAATCCTTGAATTTTCCAAGCACTTTTGACTTGTTTTTGAGAAAGAATACCCATGTAAAGCGGGAAAAATCGTCAATAAATGTCAAAACATACCTTGAACCATTTAATGACATATGGGGCAGCGGACCACTGATATCAGAATGGATCAATCCCAAAATAGTAGAGGCTCTGCTAGCCTTGCCGCGGTCGAATCTGTGCTCGGGGTGCTTCCCAATAATGCAACCGGTGCATATTCCCTTCGAGGAACGGAGTTGTGGAAGCCCATCAACCATGGATTTATTTGATAGCAGCAGCAAATACTTATAATTTAGATGTCCAAATCTTTCATGCCAAAGCCTACTAACCTCATTACCATGTGTGCGAAGAGCAGTGGGCTTTGCAAGCGGAATAAAGTGCAAAAACTCATAACATTTAGCAGTGTGGTTTGCCTTTCCAACCGCAACTAGTCTTCCACTTTTGATATCAGAAATTTCAACTGTATTAGGGCTGAATGTGACTTTCTTTGGATCACCAGTATGTGTCATTTGATACACAGAAAGGAGATTCGAAGCTAAGGAAGGCACATAGAGAACATTCTGAAAGCATCCATGTTCTACATGAATCGTACCTTTGCCCTTTGAAGAAATTTTTGAGTCATCTCCCAAATGGATGGGGATGGAGCTGTTTGGATCGAATGAGGAAAAAGAATCAATATTTGCAGCCATATGATTTGATGCACCCGAATCTATCAAGAGAGTTGAGGGCTTCGAAACCGTTGCCATGAGTGCTTGTCCTCTTTCATGATCATCATTCCGATCTTTCTTCCTTGCACCGTCAGGAAGGGTTATGTTGTTCTTTTCCAAAAGGAGGGCCATTTGATCTATAGTCTTCTTCATACATGAACTTTCGGGATGAAAGACACGGTTACAATAAGTACATTTAGATTTTTGGTTACCTTCTTTGCCCTTTTGCTTGGATTTCGAACTGGATGGTGCATCCGTTTGCTTGCCTTTGTCTTTTTGCTTGTGAGGCTCGAATTTGGGCTTCTCCTTCTTTAGCTTTCCTTTACCATTCGAGATCTTGGGTCCTTGAACAAATAGGGCTGAATCTTTGGAGCTTATGGACCCCATTTGAATCAACTTGTCATGCTCTTTCGTAACGGACTCAATGAAGGCATTCAAGGTAGGCATCTTCCAATTCGGGGTAGTTAGCCGACCAGAATTGAAAGTAGAGACAAATACCGAATAATCTTTCCCAAGCTTGCTTAGAATGGAGAGGATCAACTGTTTATCCTCTTTGATAACACCACTGTTCTTCAATTGCAAGTTCAAGTTCTTGAATTTTGTGAAGAATTCATTGATGGTCTCGAAATTCTCAGGATTAAGGCCAATCAATTCATTCTCTAATTGAAAAGCCCTAAGCTCATCCTGCTTGCCGAATAGTGTCTCAAGTTGCTCCGATATGGATTTTGGAGTCTTCAATCCGCTGAGATGGAAGTGAAGATCCTTGGAGATGGAGAGACAAAGAAGACCGTAAGCTTCATCAAGCTTGTTGTAGTGTTTAGTTCTTTCTGCTACATTGTTTGGCTCCAATTCAAGACCAAGAGTGACTCGGTAGTAACCTTTTGAACGTAATATGATCTCCATATCATCTTTCCAATCAAAATAATTGAATGGGGTGAGGATAGGCTTTGAAGAAGAGTATTCCATTGCAAGGATTGAGTCAACTGATGGAGAGGAAGCTTGCATGCAGACTAGAGCGAATGGAATTGCTGTAGAAAGGCTTGCATGCAGAAGGTAGCGAATGCAATTGGAGGAGACAATAAACCTGCAAATCACATCAAAACAACCACAATAAGGTCGAACAATCCACCCTTTGAGAGTTGCATCACACCTGGGATTGGATTTCAAGCAATGTTGAATGGGTCCAATGTATCAGATCCAGGAATTATGTGGTAACTCAAGCTTCTGGAGTGGTATTGGAATATTTTTCAAGCTTTGCATGCACAGGAGCGAATGCCCTTGAGATATCTCATGCCAAACTTTTTGCAATTTTTAGCAATTCAGTCAAATCTTCTTGTATAAACACCTATAGAAAAGAGATCTTGTCCCTGCAATGGCTCTGATACCATGTAAAATTAGTCACAGCAGATCTAATGAACAAGTAAATCAATCACAACAGATGAACATAGAAAATATGGTGCAAAACTGTGCAAAACATGCAGCAGTGCTCTCTATCCCAGAAAGGGTGAATGAATTACAATACAAACTGTCACAATGACTGAGCAATTCGAATTGCCTAAGGAGGTCATTCGAATCACAGAATGGAGTTGCTTGACTCTGTCTAGGAGTCCTCATAAATCATCGGTGGTGCTCATCAATCACAACA
Source organism: Larix kaempferi (assembly GCA_027924585.1). Taxonomy (NCBI): domain Eukaryota; kingdom Viridiplantae; phylum Streptophyta; class Pinopsida; order Pinales; family Pinaceae; genus Larix; species Larix kaempferi. The sequence continues at coordinate 14,445,184 of BSBM01000138.1, read as the reverse complement.
ACCAGTCATCCAGGTGTCAAACTGAGTCTAACTGAGTGTAATAAATGTAACTGAAGTGTGTAGCACTGATATAGGATCTGGAGGCTCAGTGGGGGCGCATGGGAGGCTAACTGGAGTCAGAACAAGTCACCTAATCGAACTGGAGGTCAATCGGAGGTGAAACAGTCAGTCAGGAGTGAAACTAGCCTCAAATCAAGGAGAATCGGAGCTAACTGAATGTAACTGGAGTGAATCTGCAGTGGTAGGTGAACAAGTGCACCCTTCTCTGGCAGTAGGTGAGAAGAGGGCGCCTTTCAGCTTAGGAGGGCTAAAACTCTGTGGTAAGTGGCTCCCGGGTGCTAGAAGAAGGTGGATAAGGTGCTGGAGGCATCAAACTGGTGACTGGGATGCATGCAAGTGCATGCAGCTGCATATCCTGAAATAGATCATGCAAGATCCTAAAGTAGATATGTATCCTGAAATAGATGATCCTGAAATAGATATGTATCCTGAAATAGATGATGTGGATATCCGAACAAAAGGTAATTCAGAGAGGATTAATGGAGAATTTGAGAAAAAAATGTAGTAGGTTGTCTCCCATCGCCTCTGAAGGGCACCAAGGAGACTGGGGACATGACAGATCGAAATCGAATCAATGTTGACAAAGGAACCCATAGAAGAATCATTTTTAAGAATCTCCATTGGTAGCAAACTCCACAAGATAGGATCCATTTCAAGATAACTAAAAATCCATTCAAAATATATAATCATCAATAAGAACAAAACATTATTAAACAAAAAACAATGTAGATAAAAGAAATAAAACTCTATTACTTAATTAGAAATCAAGTACTCTTCAAGTAATAATTATAAATAATTGATTACAAGTCATAAAATATGTTTAATGCATCCGTAAAACTAGATGGTTGAATATGAAAAAGATACAGTTATACTAAAAGAAACATACTATGATCTTTTAAAAACATTTCTTGGCATAGGAATGAAATTGAGGCTTTAAATCCACTTATTTCTTTCGTGCCATAACACCATAAATTGTTTTTCCTCTCTTTCCAGTATTCTGATTGGTTTTGGTACCAAAATCACGAATTTTGTTCTTCAACAATCTATAATTAGGTTGCTATTTTATTGCATCCTCTAGCTTGTCATAAATCAATGCAAAACCTGAGATCTATGTCCATATGTATGAAATCCATAAATAATTTTTTTTTGTATTGGTGATTTTAAATTTTTTTCCTAGTTCCTCTTGAATTTCAGGCTTTGAAAGGTTCCCTCTCCCAGGATGTTGAACATTGATTTGAAAGCATTGTCTTAAAAGAAGAATGAGAGGACAAAGTGCAATTATTGTAGCAAGGGATTTCATCCTAAAATCTCTTGCATGAAGAAAACCATTGACAAATTGACTTCACTCTTGGAGAAAGTCAACATTCCTCTTATAGAGAGTGCAAGGAGGAAGGATGGAGGAAAAAATTCCGAAGATAAAGAGAGAGTTCATGAATTGATGTCCAACACATCAAATCATTCTTCATTCATTATTGATTCCAGTGCATCAAGACACATGGGGTCTACAAGTAAGTTTTTCACTTCACTTGACTCTTCCAGTGGTCCAAACATTCTATTGGGAGACAATTCTGAAACTTCTAGCAAAGGCAAAGGTAGCGTAGATCTCGAGTTTGGGTCATTTAAAAATGTTTTATATGTCCCTGGACTTGCTGCAAACCTTCTGTCAGTCTATTAAATGACCCATATAGGGATTCCCAAGAGAGTAACCTTTACCTCCAATGATGTTGAGATAGCAGAAATTTCAGCAGGAAAAATTATTGCATTTGGTACTGCTAATCATTGTTCTAGAATTTACAAGTTTTCTCATTTTGTGCCAAACCCCTCACCTTCTACTCTATTAACCCATGCCAATGAGTCCATCAAGCTATGACAAGAAATATTTGTCGACCTAAACTACAAATACCTTTCCCAACTTCATAGAAAGAGATGGTTATAGGGCTGCCCAATATAAGATTTTCCAAAGGTGTTTGTCAATATTGCATCATAGGAAAACACCCTGGGCATAACTATGGGAGATCCAATTCTGAGAGAACCACTGCACCATTAGATCTTATTCACATTGATATATCAGTTCCATTCCCTCATGAGTCCTTTAATCATTCAAAATACATCCTCACATTCATAGATGACTTCAGCAGGTATTGTTGGATTTATTTCATCAAGTTAAAGTTGGAAGTTTTTGGGTTGTTCAAGCTGTTCAAAGCCTCAGTTGAGAACCAATCTGGTAGCCATATTAAATTTATAAGATTTGATAATGGTGGTGAGTATGTGAAATCATATTTTTAGCAATTTTGTGCCTCTTCAAGCATTCAGATGCAACACACAGTTCCATATACACCTCAGCAGAATGGGGTTGCTAAGAGGAAAAATAGGTCTCTAAAGGAGATGGCCATTTGTATGCTTGAGCCAAAGGCATTGTCTCCCAAGCTATGGGATAAGGAAATAAATTGTGCCACTTACATTCAGAATAGAGTGCCACACAAATCTCTCAAAGGTATCACTCCTTTCTAGGCTTGGACAGGTCACAAACTTGACATCTCTCATTTTAGGATTTTTGGCTCAAAGGCTTGGGCTAGGATTCCACTTGAGAAGAGGAGAGCATTGAAGCCCCAAAGAAAAACATGTTTATTTGTTGGATATTCAGAGGACTCCAAAGGTTATAATTTTCTTAACATGACCACTCATAAAGCATTCATCGAAAGAAGTGTGCAGTTTGAGGAAGAGGCCTCTCAGATCACTAAAATTGGAGAACAATATTCACCACGGACTAAAAAAGAAGTATGTGATGTTCTTGACATTTTTTATTTTGATATTTATGATGATGAGGATCACTTTATTGCAGATGCTAACTCACCTAAGAGGCCTAAATGGGCTGCAAAAACTTTGCAAGCAGCAGGTGAACTAGTTGGTAACCCGCAGGACCAAAGGAGGACTCGCTCACAATTTGAGACTGCTCTCAATGTGAGTGATCCTTATTTTCCTAAGAGATGATACATGATGATATATTTTGATCCTCAATCATATGAGGAAGCCTCAAATGATCCTAGATGGAATATTTCTATGAAAGAAGAATTTCAGTCATTGCAGAAGAATGAAACTTGGGAGCTAGTCAAGCTCCCCGCAGGAAAAAAGTTGGTGAGTTGCAAATGGATTTATAAGACCAAATGTGCAGCGGATGGTACAGCCATAAAATACAAAGAAAGGCTGTTAGAAAAGGGGTATTCTTAGGTCTAAGGACTTGATTATAATGAAACATTTAAACCGTTGGCTCAGAAAGACTCCATTAGACTAGTTTTGGAAGTGGTAGCTTCCAAGCGATGGGAGGTACATCGCATGGATGTGAAAAGTGCTTTCCTCCATGGGGAGCTTGAAGAAGAAATATATATGCAGCAACCATAGGGGTACACATCAGATCCAAACCTTGTTTTTTGTATTGGTGATTTTAAATTTTTTTCCTAGTCCCTCTTGAATTTCAGGCTTTGAAAGGTTCCCTCTCCCAAGATGTTGAACATTGATTTGAAAGCATTGTCTTAATATTGGTTCATCAATAAGATGTTTGATGTACACTGTGGGATGGTGATTGATTTTTTTCACATCCATTTTTATTTCAAAGTAAAGAAAATCTTCTAAAAAAAGAAACATAAATCGTATCATCAACACAAACGTCAACAATCTAAATCCATCATTCGTAACATTGTGACAAAATAACAATAAAAATTTCAAATTATAGCTTATACATTGAAAGTTTCATATGTTGAGGTGATTGATATGTCCTCTTTCAGTCTAACATCCAACAATGGATGTGCAAGGGGTGTTGGAATATTTAAGTCTTCCTACCATGTCTTTTATTTTACATTAGATGCATTAATTAATCTTTTATGATTAATTCTATGTAATAGACTAGGAAATTGCCTTGTGTGGGCCATAAGGCAACATGGGAGGATAAGAATACATCCAAGGTGTGAACCACAAGCCATATAGGCCACTTGGGATCTTTCATAAGTAATTCTGGATAATATTTAGAAGGAAAGGTGCATTTATGAGTTTTAGAGCTTTTTTACTGCTTTTTCCCTATGGGGGAAAAGCTAGTCTACCTAGGGGACTATTTTTTATACCGAAGAATTTCCTTAATGAATTTTCCACCCAAATTTCATATTTGGAATTTTGTTTGTCCATACTTCACCTTTTGATCACAAATTAGACAATTCGTGAGCTTCTGTTAAGTTTTGGAAAGTGTACTTTCCACCTAGGGGGGATGAGCATATTTAGCAAGTCTGATGAAGTGGAGATTCTTTTGGAATCTTCAGCCATTCAAATTACTGATCTAAAGTTATTTGACGATAGCCTATTACTGATATATGGTTGGATGATGTATTTTATTAATGAGAAGTTAATACATAAATCTACTCTTGTGCATAATTTTTGTGTCTTTGACTAGTTGTGTGAGATTTGTCCTATGAGAGAGTGTAATTTCTTGAATAGATCTTGGATTTGAATTGAATTTAACATGGTATCAGAGCTATCAAGCTGTTCCTTTCATCTTTGATTGTCTTCTAGGATACAACAGTCTCAGGAATGGTGCATTGATCAAATTCACTAGGTGCTTTCTATTCTCTGCAGGGCACATTTTGGAATCCAAAAGTGTTCTAAATCCAATCCATAAGTTTATTTCAGAGCAGAAATGGATCAAACACAACAGATCATCCTCACACCTTTGAATTACTTTTATTGGAAAGCACAGATGGAGATTCTACTGAGGAGCAAAGGGCTCTACAGGGTGATCATGGCAACTAAAGCTGAGCCAACCTCAGCAGTAGAGAAATCAAAATGGCACAATCGAAGGGATGAATCCTCTGGGATGTTATGTCTCACTACATCTAAAGAGCTTATATTTCATCTTGATGGCCTCACTTAAACCAATGAAGTATGGCTGAAACTTCAAGAATTGTTCGGGGAAAACCGATGAATTGTGAGGCCACCAATTGGATAACAAGCTAGTCTCGTTGAGCCCGCAAAATTTTGATAATCTACAGTATTTTTTCTCCAAATTTAAGTCTCTTGTATTGCAGCTGAAGCAATGTGGCATTGAAAAGAAAGATGAGCAGTTGGTTTTGGCCATTCTCTCCAATCTTGGCCCCAACTATTCAATCTTTGTGTCAACCTTCCATTCCACCCAGAAAGCAATTAAAAATTGGAAGAGCACAACACTTTCAGAATTCATGGAGTCTTTGACACAAGAACAAGACAAATTGGTCTTGATGGGAACCATTAAAAATCCATCCAAAGACCACTGTCTGAATTTTGGAGATTCAAGGGGTTCAAAGGCAAGAAGAAGGGAAATTTCAAGAAGCCCACCGGTGAGAGGAAAGACAAGCAAATTTCAAATGGAGAAACATCCAACATCAAGAAGAATCCAAAAAAGAAGAATGAGAGGACAAAGTGCAATTATTATAGCAAGGGATTTCATCCTAAAATCTCTTGCATGAAGAAAACCATTGAACAATTGACTTCACTCTTGGAGAAAGTCAACATTCCTCTTACAAAGAGCGCAAGGAGGAAGGATGGAGGAAAAAATTATGATGATAAAGAGAGAGTTCATGCATTAATGGCCAACACATCAAATCCTTGTTCATTCATTATTCATTCCAGTGCATCAAGACACATGGTGTCTAGAAGTAAGTTTTTCACTTCACTTGACTCTTCTAGTGGTCCAAACCTCGTATTGGGAGACAATTCTGAAACTTCTAGCAAAGGAAAAGGTAGCATAGATCTTGAGTTTGAGTCATTTAATAATGTTTTGTATGTCCCTAGACTTGCTGTGAAGCTTCTTCAGTCTATTAGATGACCCATATAGGGATTCCCAAGAGAGTAATACTCATCATTGTTCTAGAATTTACAAGTTTTCTCATTTTGTGCCAAACCCCCCAGCTTCTACTCTGTTAACCCATGCCAATGAGTCCAGCAAGCTATGGAAAGAAATATTTGTCCACCTAAACTACAAATACCTTTCCCAACTTCATGAGAAGGAAATGGTTATAGGGCTTCCCATTAACAGATTTTCCAAAGGTGTTTGTCAATCTTGCATCATAGGAAAACAGCCTGAGCATAAGTATGGCAGATCCAATTCTGAGAGAACCACTGCACCATTAGATCTTATTCACACTAATATATCAGGTCCATTCCCTCATGAGTCCTTGAATCATGCAAAATACATTGTCACATTCATAGATGACTTCAGCAAGTATTGTTGGATTTATTTCATCAAGTTAAAGTCATAAGTTTTTGGGTTGTTCAAGCTGTTCAAAGCCTCGGTTGAGAACCAGTCTGGTAGCCATATTAAAGTTATACGATTTGATAATGGTGGTGAGTATGTGAAATCATAGTTTCATCAATTTTGTGCCTCCTCAAGCATTCAGATGCAACCCACATTTCCACATACACCTTAGCAGAATGGGGTTGCTGAGAGGAAAAATAGGTCTCGCAAGGAGATGGCCACTTATATGCTTGAGGCAAAGGAATTGTCTGCCAATCTATGGGATGAGGAAATATATTGTGCCACTTACATTCAGAATAGAGTGCCACACAAATCTCTCAAAGGTATCACTCCTTTCGAGGCTTGGACAGGTCACAAACCTGACATCTCTCATTTTAGGATTTTTGGCTCAAAGGCTTGGGCTAGGATTCCACTTGAGAAGAGGAAAGTATTGCAGCCCCAAATCCAACCATGTTTATTTGTTGGATATTCAGAGGACTCCAAAGGTTATAAGTTTCTGAACATGACCACTCATAAAGCATTCATCGAAAGAAGTGTGCAGTTTGAGGAAGAAGTCTCTTAGATCACTAAAATTGGAGAACAATATTCACCACCAACTAAAGAAGAAGTAAGTGATGTTCTTGAAATTTTATATTTTGATATTTCTGATGATGAGGATCACTTTAGTGCATATGCTAACTCACCTAAAAGGCCTACATGGGCTGCAAAAACTTTGCAAGCAGTAGCTGAACTAGCTGGTAACCCGCAGGACCAAAGGAGGACTGGCGCACAATTTGAGACTGCTCTCAATGTGAGTGATCCTTATTTTCCTGAGAGATGGTACATGATGATATATTCTGATCCTCAATCATATGAGAAAATCCTCAAATGATCCTAGATGGAATATTTCTATTGAAGAAGAATTTCAGTCATTGTAGAAGAATGAAACTTGGGAGCCAATCAAGCTCCCCGCACGCAGAAAGTTGGTCAGGTGCAAATGGATTTATAAGACCAAATGTGCAGCGGATGGTACAGCCATTAAATACAAAGAAAGGTGGTAGAAAAGGGGTATTCTCAGGTCCAAGGACTTGATTAGAATGAAACATTTGCACCGGTGGCTCAGAAAGACTCCATTAGACTAGTTTTGGCAGTGGTAGCTTCCAAGCGATGGGAAGTACATCACATGGATGTGAAAAGTGCTTTCCTCCATGGGGAGCTTGAAGAAGAAATATATATGCAGCAGCCACAAGGGTACACATCAGATCCAAACCTTGTTTTTTGTATTGGTGATTTTAAATTTTTTTCCTAGTTCCTCTTGAATTTCAGGCTTTGAAAGGTTCCCTCTCCCAGGATGTTGAACATTGATTTGAAAGCGTTGTCTTAGTATTGGTTCATCAATAAGGTGTTTGATGCACACTGTGGGATGGTGATTGATTTTTTTCACATCCAGTTTTCTTTCAATGTAAAGCAAATCTTCTGAAAAAAGAAACATAAATCGTATCATCAACACAAACTTCAACAATCTAAATCCATCATTCGTAACATTGTGACAAAATAACAATAAAAATTTCAAATTATAGCTTATAAATTGAAAGATTCATATGTCTAGGTCATTGAGATGTCCACTTTCAGTCTAACATCCAACAATGGATGTGCAAGGGGTGTTGGAATATTTAAGTCTTCCTACCATGTCTTTTATTTACAGTAGATGCATTCATTAATCTCTTATGATTAATTCTATGTAATAGACTACGAAATTGCCTTGTGTGGGCGACAAGGCAACATGGGAGGATAAGAATACATCCAAGGTGTGAATCACAAGCCATCTAGGCCACTTGGGATCTTTCCTAAGTAATTCTGGATAATATTTAGAAGTAAAGGCGCATTTATGAGTTTTAGAGCCTTTTTACTGCTTTTTCCCTATGGGGGAAAAGCTAGTCTACCTAGGAGACTGTTTTTTATACCCAAGACTTTCCTTAATGAATTTTCCACCCAAATTTCGTATTTGGAATTTTTTTTGTCCATACTTCACCTTTAGATCACAAATTAGAAAATTCATGAGCTTTTGGTAAGTTTTGGAAAGTCTACTTGCCACCTAGGGGGATGAGCATATTTAGCAAGTCTGATGAAGTGGATATTCTTTTGGCATCTTCAGCCATTCAAATTACTGATGTAAAGTTAATTAACATTATCCTCTTACTGATATATGGTTGGCTGATGTATTTTATTCATTAGAAGTTAATACAGAAATCTACTGTTGTGCATAATTTTTGTGTCTTTGACTAGTTGTGTGAGATTTGTCCTATGATCTTGGATACGAACTGAATTTAACATGGTATCAGACCTATCAAGCTATAGCTTTCATCTTTGATTGTCTTGCAGGATCCAACAGTCTCAGGAAGGGGGCATTGATCAAATTCACTAGGTGATTTCTATTCGCTGCAAGGTGCATTTTGGAATCTCGAAGTGTTCTAAATTCATCCCATAAGTTTATTTCGGAGAAGCAATAGATCACACACAACAGATCATCCTCATTCCTTTCAATTACTTTTATTGGAAATCACAAATGGAGATTCTACTGAGGAGAAAAGGGCTCTACAGGGTGATCATGGCAACTAAGGCTGAGCCAACCTCAGGAGTAGAGAAATCGAAATGGCACAATCGAAGGGATGAAGCCTATGGGATGTTATGTCTCACTACATCCAAAGAGCTTCTATTTCATCTTGATGGCCTCACTTCAACCAATGAAGTATGGCTGAAACTTCAAGAATTGTTTGGGAAAACCGATGAATTGAGAGGCCATCAATTGGATAACAAGCTAGTCTAGTTGAGACCACAAAATTTTGATAATCTACATGATTTTTTCTCCAAATTTAAGTCTCTTGTATTGCAGTTGAAGCAATGTGGCATTGAAAAGAAAGATGAGCAATTGGTTTTGGCCATTCTCTCCAAGATCGGCCCCGACTATTCAATCTTTGTGTCAACCTTCCATTCCACCCGGAAAGCAATTAAAAATTGGAAGAGCCCCACACTTTCAGAATTCATGGAGTCTTTGACACAAGAACAAGACAAATTGGTCTTGATGGGAGCCATTAAAAATCCATCCAAAGACCATTGTCTGAATGTTGGAGATTCAAGGGGTTCGAAAGGCAGGAAGAAGGGAAATTTCAAGAAGCCCACCGGTGAGAGGAAAGACAAGCAGATTTCAAATGGAGAGACATCCAACTTCAAGAAGAATCCGAAAAAGAAGAATGAGAAGACAAAGTGCAATTATTGCAGCAAGGAATTTCATCCTAAAATCCGTTGCATGAAGAAAACCATTGACCAATTGACTTCACTCTTGGAGAAAGTCAACATTCCTCTTACAAAGAGCACAAGGAGGAAGGATGGAGGATAAAATTCTGATGATAAAGAGAGAGTTCATGCATTGATGGCCAGCACATCAAGTCCTTCTTCATTCATTATTCATTCCAGTGCATCAAGTAACATGATGTCTACAAGTAAGTTTTTCGCTTCACTTGACTCTTGCAGTGGTCCAAACCTTGTATTGGGAGACAATTCTGAAACTTCTACCGAAGGAAAAGGTAGCATAGATCTCGAGTTTGGGTCATTTAACAATGTTTTATATGTCCCTGGACTTGCTGCAAACCTTCTTCAATCTATTAGATGACCCATACAGGGCTTCCAAAGAGAGTAACCTTTACCCTCAATGATGTTGAGATAGCAAAAATTTCAACAGGAAAAATTATTGCATTTGGTACTACTCATCATTGTTCTAGAATTTACAAGTTTTCTCATTTTGTGCCAAACCCCCCAGCTTCTACTCTGTTAACCCATGCCAATGAGTCCAGCCAGCTATGGAAATAAATATTTCTCCACCTAAAATACAAATACCTTTCCCAACTTCATGAGAAGGAGATGGTTATAGGGCTGCCCATTATCAGATTTTCCAAAGGTGTTTGTCAATCTTGCATCATAGGAAAACACCCTGACCATAAGTATGGCAGATCCAATTTTGAGAGAACCACTGCACCATTAGATCTTATTCACACTGATATATCAATCCCATTCCCTCATGAGTCCTTGAATCATTCAAAATACATCCACACATTCATAGATGACTTTAGCAGGTATTGTTGGATTTATTTCATCAAGTTAAAGTCAGAAGTTTTTGGGTTGTTCAAGCTGTTCAAAGCCTCGGTTGAGAACCAGTCTGGTATCCATATTAATGTTATAATATTTGATAATGGTGGTGAGTATTTGAAATCATAGTTTCATCAATTTTGTGCCTCTTCAGCCATTCAGATGCAACACACAGTTCCACATACACCTCAGCAGAATCGGGTTGCTGAGAGGAAAGATAGGTCTCTAAAGGAGATGGCCACTTGTATGCTTGAGGCAAAGGCATTGTATGCCAAGCTATGGGATGAGGAAATATATTGTGCCACTTACATTAAAAATAGAGTGCCACACAAATCTCTCAAAGGTATCACTCCTTTCGAGGCTGGGACAGGTCACAAACCTGACATCTCTCATTTCAGGATTTTTGGCTCAAAGGCTTGGGCTAGGATTCCACTTGAGAAGAGGAAAGCATTGCAGCCCCAAAGCCAACCATGTTTACTTGTTGGATATTCAGAGGAATCCAAAGGTTATAAGTTTTTGAACATGACCACTCATAAAGCATTCATCGAAAGAAGTGTGCAGTTTCAGGAAGAAGCCTCCCGGATCACTAAAATTGGAGAACGATATTCACCACCGACTAAAGAAGAAGTAAGTGATGTTCTTGAAATTTTTTATTTTGATATTTCTGATGATGAGGATCACTTTAGTGCATATGCTAACTCACCTAAAAGGCCTAAATGGGCTTCAAAATCTTTGCAAGCAGCAGCTGAACTAGCTAGTAACCCGCAGGACCAAAGGAGGACTGGCACACAATTTGAGACTGCTCTCAATGTGAGTGATCCTTATTTTCCTTAGAGATGATACATGATGATATATTATGAACCTCAATCATATGAGGAAGCCTCAAACGATCCTAGATGGAATATTTCTATTGAAGAAGAATTTCAGTCATTGCAGAAGAATGAAACTTGGGAGCTAGTCAAGCTCCCCGCACGCAGAAAGTTGGTGAGGTGCAAATGGATTTATAAGACCAAATGTGCAGTGGATGGTAAAACCATTAAATAAAAAGCAAGGCTGGTAGAAAAGGGGTATTCTCAGGTCCAAGGACTTGATTATAATGAAACATTTGCACCGGTGGGTCAAAAACACTCCATTAGACTAGTTTTGGTAGTGGTAGCTTCCAAGCGATGGGAAGTACGTCACATGGATGTGAAAAGTGCTTTCCTCCATGGGGATCTTGAAGAAGAAATATATATGCAGTAGCCACAGGGGTACACATCAGATCCAAACCTTGTTTTTTGTATTGGTGATTTTAAATTTTTTTCCTAGTTACTCTTGAATTTCAGGCTTTGAAAGGTTCCCTCTCCCAGGATGTTGAACATTGATTTGAAAGCATTGTCTTAATATTGGTTCATCAATAAGGTGTTTGATGCACACTGTGGGATGGTGATTGATTTTTTTCACAATTATTTTTCTTTCAAAGTAAAGCAAATCTTCTAAAAAAAGAAACATAAATCGTATCGTCAACACAAACTTCAACAATCTAAATCCATCATTCGTAACATTGTGACAAAATAACAATAAAAATTTCAAATTATAGCTTATAAATTGAAAGATTCATATGTCTAGGCGATTGAGATGTCCACTTTCAGTCTAACATCGAGCAATGGATGTGCAAGGGGTGTTGGAATATTTAAGTCTTCCCACCATGTCTTTTATTTACAGTAGATGCATTAATTAATCTTTTATGATTAATTCTATGTAATAGACTAGGAAATTGCCTTGTGTGGGCCACAAGGAAACATGGGAGGATAAGAATACATCCAAGTTGTGAACCATAAGCCATTTGGGCCACTTGGGATCTTTCCTAAGTAATTCTAGATAATATTTAGAAGGGAAGGCGCATTTCTGATTTTTCGAGATTTTTTACTGCTTTTTCCCTGTGGGGGAAAAGCTAGTCTACCTAGGAGACTGTATCTTATACCCAAGACTTTCCTCAATCAATTTTCCACCCAAATTTCATATTTGGAATTTTTTTTGTCCATACTTCACCTTTAGATCACAAATTAGAAAATTCGTGAGCTTTTGGTAAGTTTTGGAAAGTTTACTTGCCACCTAGGGGTATGAGCATATTTAGCAAGTCTGATGAAGTGGAGATTCTTTTGGCATCTTAAACCATTCAAATTGCTGATATAAAGTTATTTAACATTGTCCTATTACTGATATATGGTTGGCTGATGTATTTTATTCATTAGAAGTTAATACAGAAATCTACTCTTGTGTATAATTTTTGTGTCTTTGACTAGTTGTGTGAGATTTGTCCTATGAGAGAGTGTAATTTCTTGGATAGATCTTGGATATGAACAAAATTTAACATGGTATCAGAGCTATCAAGCTATTCCTTTCATCTTTGATTGTCTTGCAGGATCCAACAGTCTCAGGAATGGGGCATTGATAAAATTCACCAGGTGATTTCTATTCTCTGCAAGGCGCATTTTGGAATCTAGAAGTGTTCTAAATTCAGCACATAAGTTTATTTCAGAGAAGCAATGGATCACACACAGCAAATCATCCTCAGTCCTTTCAATTACTTTTATTGGAAATCACAAATGGAGATTCTACTGAGGAGAAAAGGGCTCTACAGGGTGATCATGGCAACTAAAGCTGAGCCAACCTCACCAGTAGAGAAATCGAAATGGCAAAATCAAAGGGATGAAGCCTATGGGATGTTATGTCTGACTACATCCCAAGAGCTTCTATTTCATCTTGATGGCCTCAGTTAAACCAATGAAGTATGGCTGAAACTTCAAGAATTGTTTGGGAAAAGCGATGAATTGAGAGGCCACCAATTGGATAAGAAGCTAGTCTAGTTGAGCCCGCACAATTTTGATAATCTACATGATTTTTTCTCCAAATTTAAGTCTCTTGTATTGCAGCTGAAGCAATGTGGCATTGACAAGAAAGATGAGCAGTTGGTTTTGACATTCTCTCCAAGCTCGGCCCTGACTATTCAATCTTTGTGCCGACCTTTCATTCCACCCGGAAAGCAATTAAAAATTGGAAGAGCCCCACACTTTCAGAATTCATGGAGTCTTTGACACAAGAACAAGACAAATTGGTCTTGATGGGAGCCATTAAAAATCCATCCAAAGACCACTGTCTAAATGTTGGATATTCAATGGGTTCGAAAGGCAAGAAGAAGGGAAATTTCAAGAAGCCCACCGGTGAGAGGAAAGTCAAACAGATTTCAAATGGAGAGACATCCAACTTCAAGAAGAATCTGAAAAAAAAGAATGAGAGGACAAAGTGCAATTATTGCAGCAAGGGATTTCATCCTAAAATCTCTTGCATGAAGAAAAACATTGACCAATTGACTTCACTCTTGGAGAAAGTCAACATTCCTCTTACAGAGAGCGCAAGGAGGAAGGATGGAGGACAAAATTCTGATGATAAAGAGAGAGTTCATGCATTGATCGCCAGCACATCAAATCCTTCTTCATTCATTATTCATTCCAGTGCATCAAGACACATGGTGTCTAGAAGTAAGTTTTTCACTTCACTTGACTCTTCTAGTGGTCCAAACCTTGTATTGGGAGACAATTCTGAAAATTCTAGCAAAGGCAAAGGTAGCATAGATCTCGAGTTTGGGTCATTTAATAATGTTTTATATGTTCCTGGACTTGCTGCAAACCTTATTCATTCTATTAGATGACCCATACAGGGATTCCCAAGAGAGTAACTTTTACCCCCAATGATGTTGAGATAGCAGAAATTTCAACAGGAAAAATTATTGCATTTGGTACTGCTCATCATTGTTCTAGAATTTACAAGTTTTCTTATTTTGTGCCAAACCCCCCAGCTTCTACTCTGTTAACCCATGCCAATGAGTCTAGTAAGCTATGCAAAGAAATATTTGTCCACCTAAAATACAAATACCTTTCCCAACTTCATGAGAAGGAGATGATTATAGGGCTGCCCATTATCAGATTTTCCAAAGGTGTTTGTCAATCTTGCATCATAGGAAAACACCCTGAGCATAAGTATGGCAGATCCAATTCTCAGAGAACCACTGCACCATTAGATCTTATTCACACTAATATATCAGGTCCATTCCCTCATGAGTCCTTGAATCATTCAAAATACATCCTCACATTCATAGATGACTTCAGCAGGTATTGTTGGATTTATTTCATCAAGTTAAAGTCAGACGTTTTTGGGTTGTTCAAGCTGATCAAAGCCTCGGTTGAGAACCAGTATGGTAGCCATATTAAAGTTATAAGATTTGATAATGGAGGTGAGTATGTGAAATCATAGTTTCATCAATTTTGTGCCTCTTCAGGAATTCAGATGCAACACACGGTTCCATATACACCTCAGCAGAATGGGGTAACTGAGAGGAAAAATAGGTCTCTAAAGGAGATGGCCACTTGTATGCTTGACACAAAGGCATTATCTCCCAATATATGGGTTGAGGAAATAAATTGTGCCAATTACATTCAGAATTGAGTGCCACACAAATATCTCAAAGGTATCACTCCTTTTAAGGCTTGGACAGGTCAATAACTTGACATCTCTCATTTCAGGATTTTTGGCTCAAAGGCCTGGGCTAGGATTCCACTTGAGAAGAGGAGAGCATTGCAGCCCCAAAGCCAACCATGTTTATTTGTTGGATATTCAGAGGACTCCAAAGGTTCTAATTTGGTCATTGATTTTTTTCACATCCATTTTTGTTTCAAGGTAAAGCAAATATTCTGAAAAAAGAAACATAAATCGTATCATCAACACAAACTTCAACAATCTAAATCCATCATTCGTATCATTGTGACAATAACAATAAAAATTTCAAATTATAGCTTATACATTGAAAGTTTCATATGTCTAGGTGATTGAGATGTCCTCTTTCAGTCTAACATCCAGCAATGGATGTGCAAGGGGTGTTGGAATATTTAAGTCTTCCTACCATGTCTTTTATTTACATTAGATGCATTAATTAATCTTTTATGATTAATTCTATGTAATAGAATAAGAAATTGCCTTATGTGGCCCACAAGGCAACATGGGAGGATACGAATACATCCAAGGTGTGAACCACAAGCCATCTAGGCCACTTGGGATCTTTCCTAAGTAATTATGGATAATATTTAGAAGGAAAGACTCATTTCTGAGTTTTAGAGCTTTTTTACTGCTTTTTCCGTATGGGGGAAAAGCTAGTCTACCTAGGAGACTGTTTTTTATAGCCAAGACTTTCCTTAATGAATTTTCCACCCAAATTTCGTATTTGGAATTTATTTTGTCCATACTTCACCTTTAGATCACAAATTAGACAATTCGTGAGATTTTGGTAAGTTTTGGAAAGTCTACTTGCCACCTAGGGGGGATGAGCATATTTAGCAAGTCTGACGAAGTGGAGATTCTTTTGGAATATTCATCCATTCAAATTACTGATGTAAAGTTATTTAACAATAGCCTATTACTGATATATGGTTGGCTGATGTATTTTATTCATGAGAAGTTAATATAGAAATCTACTCTTGTGCATAATTTTTGTGTCTTTGACTAGTTGTGTGTGATTTGTCCCATGAGAGAGTGTAATTTCTTGAATAGATATTGGATGTGAACAGAATTTCACATGGTATCAGAGCTATCAAGCTATTCCTTTCATCTTTGAT
The DNA here is from genome assembly GCA_027924585.1 of Larix kaempferi. NCBI lineage: Eukaryota > Viridiplantae > Streptophyta > Pinopsida > Pinales > Pinaceae > Larix > Larix kaempferi. The sequence goes on along the minus strand of BSBM01000138.1, from coordinate 14,429,080 downwards.
TGTCTTGCAGGATCCAACAGTCTTAGGAAGGGGGCATTGATCAAATTCACCAGGTGATTTCTATTCTCTACAGGGCGCATTTTGGAATCCATAAGTGTTCTAAATTCAGTGCATAAGTTTATTTCAGAGCAACAATGGATCACACACGGCAGATCATCCTCACTCCTTTCAATTACTTTTATTGGAAAGCACAGATGGATATTCTATTGAGGAGCAAAGGGCTCTACAAGGTGATCATGGCAACTAAAGCTGAGCCGACCTCAGCAGTAGAGAAATCGAAATGGCACAATCGAAGGGATGAAGCCTATGGGATGTTATGACTCACTACATCCAAAGAGCTTATATTTCATCTTGATGGCCTCACTTCAATGAATGAAGTGTGGCTGAAACTTCAAGAATTGTTTGGGAAAACCGTTGAATTGAGAGGCCACCAATTGGATAACAAGCTAGTCTCGTTGAGCCCGCAAAATTTTGATAATCTACAGTATTTTTTCTCCAAATTTAAGTCTCTTGTATTGCAGCTGAAGCAATGTGGCATTGACAAGAAATATGAGCAATTAGTTTTTTCCATTCTCTCCAAGCTTGGCCCCATAAATTCATGCTTTGTGTCAACCTTCCATTCCACCCAGAAAGCAATTAAAATTGAAAGAGACCGACACTTTCAAAATTCATGGAGTCTTTGACACAAGAACAATACAAATTGGTCTTGATGGGAGCCATTAAAAATCCATCCAAAGGCCACTGTCTGAATGTTGGAGATTCAAGGGGTTCGAAAGGCAAGAAGAAGGGAAATTTTAAGAAGCCCACCGGTGAAAGGAAAGACAAGCAGATTTCAAATGGAGAGACATCCAACTTCAATAAGAATCCGAAAAAGAAGAATGAGATGACAAAGTTCAATTATTGTAGAAAGGGATTTCATCCTAAAATCTCTTGCATGAAGAAAACCATTGCCCAATAGACTTCACTCTTGGAGAAAGCCAACATTCCTCTTACAGAGAGTGCAAGGAGGAAGGATGGAGGACAAAATTCCGATGATAAAGAGAGAGTTGATGCAATGATGTCTAGCAAATCAAATCCTTCTTCATTCACTATTCATTCCAGGCCATCAAGACACATGGTGTCTACAAGTAAGTTTTTCACTTCACTTGACTCTTCCAGTGGTCCAAACATTGTATTGGGAAACAATTCTGAAACTTCTAGCAAAGGAAAAGGTAGCATAGATCTCGAGTTTGGGTCATTTAATAATGTTTTATATGTTCCTGGACTTGCTGCAAACCTTCTGTCAGTCAATTAGATGACCCATACAGGGGTTCCCAAGAGAGTAACCTTTACCCCCAATGATGTTGAGATAGCAGAAATTTCAACAGGAAACATTATTGCATTTGGTACTACTGATCATTTATCTAGAATTTACAAGTTTTCTCATTTTGTGCCAAACCCCTCACCTTCTACTCTGTTAACCCATGCCAATGAGTTCAGCAAGCTATGGCAAGACATATTTTTCTACTAGAAGATGCAGAATCTACACCATTGTTTGACAACACTTTATATAGACAGTTGATTGGCAGCTTGCTCTACTTGACACGCACTCGACCAAATATTGCTTATGCTGTGAGTGTGACATCAAGATACATGGAGCAGCCACATGAGATACATTGGAGGGATGCAAAAAGAATCCTTCATTATGTACAGGGCACAAAGAGTGATGGGATTCACTATGCTGCAGATTCGAGCCTAGATCTCTTAGGCTTCACAGATTCAGATTGGGCTGGTGATAGCCTTGACAGGAAATCCACATCAGGATGTGTATTCATGCTCGAAGGTGGCCCTGTTTGCTGGTCTAGTAAGAAACATAATTCCATAGCACTATCTTTAGTGGAGGCATAGTACAGAGGAGCAGTGAATGCTGCTACACAGTGTGTTTGGTTGCAGGGGATTTTGTCTGAGTTTAAGATTTCTTTCAGTACTCCTATTGTCATTTATTGTGACAAAAAGAGTGCCATTAGAGTTTCATGTGATCCATTATAGAGGCAGAGTACCAAGCACATAGATATTCATATGCACTACATTAGAGGCCTAGTGCATGACCAGATCATAGATTTGCAGTATTGCCCCACAGGTGAGCAAACTGCAGATATCTTCACCAAGGATTTCATAGAGAGGACATTCAACTATCTTAGATCACTGCTTGGGATGGCTGAACATGTGGTGGAGTGGAGGGTTAATCAACAACCTTTCAATTTTGATATGTCCATGTTTTGAGGGGAGGTTTTTCCCATGAGGTTTTCCTTCTATCCTTGTTTTTGTGGACCGACAATATTGTATGGGGTGACCAAGTCTTGTTACTGGGCCCTTAGTATTTCATTTTCTGATATTTAGATCATTTAAGTCAGACTTAAGAGGGGGTGTTGGAATATTTAAGTCTTCCTACCATGTCTTTTATTTACATTAGATGCATTAATTAATCTTTTATGTTTAATTCTATGTAATAGACTAGGAAATTGCCTTGTGTGGGCCACAAGGCAACATGGGAGGATAAGAATACATCCAAGGTGTGAAACACAAGCCATCTAGGCCACTTGGGTGCTTTCCTAAGTAAATCTGGATAAGATTTAGAAGGAAAGGCGCATTTCTGAGTTTTAGAGCCTTTTACTGCTTTTTCCCTATGGGGGAAAAGCTAGTCTACCTAGGAAACTGTTTTTTACACCCAAGACTTTCCTTAATGAATTTTCCACCCAAATTTCGTATTTGGCATTTTTTTTGTCCATACTTCACCTTCAGATCACAAATTAGACAATTCGTGAGTTTTTGGTATGTTTTGGAAAGTCTACTTGCCACCTAGGGGGGATGAGCATATTTAGCAAGTCTGATGAAGTGGATATTCTTTTGGAATCTTCATCCATTTGAATTACTGATTTAAATTTATTTAACAGCAACCTATTACTGATATATGGTTGGATGATGTATTTTATTCATGAGAAGTTAATACAGAAATCTACTCTTGTGCATAATTTTTGTGTCTTTGACTAGTTGTGTGAGATTTTTCCTATGAGAGAGTGTAATTTCTTGAATAGATCTTGGATGTGAACTGAATTTCACAAGGGGTCCCTCACTGATTGGTTTGGAACATGTCCCTTGACTCCTGACAACACAACAAATCTATCCCAAAGTGAGGCTTCATCAATCGAATCCATTTTTAAAGGGGTTTCAACTATTGAGGTCATGGATATGTCCTTTGTCAGTCTAACATCCAAGAATTTATGTCCAAGGGGTTCCTCTCCGATTAGTTTTGCACATGTCCGTTGAATCCTGACATCGGGACAAATCTCTCAAAGTGAGACTTCATCAATCAACTCCATTTTTAAAGTGGTTTCAACTGCTGAGGTCATGGAGATGTCCTCTATCAATCTAACATCCAAGAATGGATGTGCAAGGGGGTCCTCACCAATTGGTTTGGCATATGTCCCTTGACTCCTGACATCGGGACAAATCTATCTCAAAGTGAGGCCTTGTTTATCAGTTGCATTTTTAAAGGGGTTTTGGCTATTGAGGTCATTGAAATGTCCTCTGTAATTCTAACATCCAATTATGGATGTGCAAGGGGGTCCTCACCAATTGGTTTGGCACATGTCCCTTGAATCCTGACATCAGGACAAATATATCTCAAGTATAGGATTCCTTAATCTATTGCATTTTATTTACACACATTTACAAATAGTTTTGAATACAAGCATACCATAATCATAACAACAACATAAACATTTGTGCAAGCAATTACTTAAGCATACATAAAACACCAATGTCATGGTAATGTAGAATATAATTGAATGATATTCAATAATTGCAAAGATTCATGGTATCACATAATTGAATAAGATTTACACAACGATAATCGTTAATGGAATGATTACCAATTCTAATCAATGACACAAAATGAATTTCATAGGCATTCATTAATATGGACTTAATGCAATGAATGACACATTGCGACAAAATGATTTTTCAAATAGTCCTAATGTGATATATTTTTACTCAATGCAATCATTATTACTTTTACTCAATGGAACAAAACCAAAATGATTTTGTAAATAGTCCTAATGTGAGGTATTTTTACTCAATGCAATCATTATTACTTTTACTCAATGCAATAAAACCAATCGAAATTTGAAATGAAGTAAAATTCCATTAGATAAAAGATCATGACGATTATGAAATGATATATATAAAAAAATGTTCAAGATAATGGAAGCAAAACGTTCATCAATGTCACATTGTGGCATAAAAATGTTGCAAACAACCCATAAAATTACTACTTAACAAAATCAATTGAAATTTGAAATGAACTAAGAAGACTATTATGCCACATTATGACATCATGTGGTTAATGTAATTTTTATTACTTTTAAAGAATAGAAGCAATCCTTTAGTGGGATAAAACCAATCGAAATTTGAAATGAACGAAGAAGACTAAGTGGAATGATAACTATAGAAAAATATTCAAAAAAATGGAAGCATAACGTTCATGATTGTCACACTGAGACAAAATGATTTTCCAAATAGGTGTAATGTGACATATTTTCAAATGGAATCATCTCGGAGGTAATGCAATCATTATTAATTTTACTCAATGCAACAAAACCAATCGAAATTTCAAATGAAGTAATAATGCATGAGATAAAAGATCATGACGATTGGAATGATATCTATAAAACAATACTCAAGATAATGCAATCATATCCAATTGAGAATAATATCACTATCAAAGTTAGATAATGACTATGCGACATAATCATGTTGTAAAACGTGCTAATGTGATGAAATTATAAATGCAATGATAATGCACTCAATGGAATGATTTTCACTTTTATTCAAGGTGACAAAACTAATTTTGTGAGCAATCACTCAAGTACATGCCATTAATTTTTTGATAAGCAGTCGCCTAATGCAACAAAACCAATTTCGTAAGCAATCACCCAATGGAATTAATGGAATGAAATTCAATTCATAATAATTTCAGTATAAAAAGTTAGAGAATTACTTAACAAAACAAAGTTCGTAAGTAATCAACTAATGTAGGTAATGAAATCATATCCAATTGCGAATGATATCACTATATAAGTTAGAGAATGACAATGCAACATAATGATGTTGTAAAAAGTGTTAATATGATGAAATTCTAAATGCAATGATAATCCACTGAATGGAATAATTTTAACTTTTATTCAAGTTCAAGGGGACAAAAATAATTTTGTAACCAATCACTCAAGTACATGCCATAAATTTTTTGATAAGCAATCGCCCAACGCAACAAAAGCAATTTTGTAAGAAATCACCCAATGCAATTAATGGAATGAACTTTAGTTCATAATAATTTCACTATAAAAGTTAGAGAATATATTTCTTTCAAAGTAAGATTCAGCAAGTGCACTACTTGATTTGTGACTAATTAAAATTACCTGTAGTGCGCTAGAATGATCTCCCAAAAATATAAGGTTAAAGTTATATTTCTGCAATAAAGAAAAATCTGGTGTATCAACATGAGAATATAAACTATACAAAAAAAAACCACATAAGTTTATAACATCGTGAAAAAAAAATTTGTAGGTAAGTAGTGACTAGGATTTGAACTTCTGACTTTGCATTTGCAACTTATCATCATAACTACACATTACCAATTGCATAAATCTTGATAAAATCAAACCAATGTACCCTTTTTATGATAATCATAATAGCACAATGATAATCATTTTTATTGAATCTAACAAAGCCAATTCCACAATCATCATAGTCAACTTATGATTCCACAATTAATAGTTAGGTGTGGTTTCAAAATTAATAGTTAAGTGTACTTTCATTGAATACAAACTACAAAACAAACAATGTCAGTCAGTCACATATGTTGTATATTTCTTTGTTGTATGTTTCTTTCTCTCAATTTCCTATCTTCTTCTTGTGCCAAAACCTCCCAAGAATGTTCAAGCTCAGCCCTTGTTCTGCCTATTTCCAACACCATATTATATAATTGCCTTTGACTGGAGCTTTGGTCATTAAACATGATTGATAAATGTGGTTGATTGAGGAGTGATTGAGTCATGTGATTCCTTTTATTAGATACAGTTGTTATTTGGGAGTAGTAATAACCTCTCCATTCATTGCAGAATAACACTAATTTAGAAGATATATATATATATATATATATATATATATATATATATATATATATTTCTTTGTTCTTTGGAACTAGATTTTGAATCCAAAAGAAACCTCATTATATATATGCATACCTCTAAAGTAGATAATTTTAAATTACATTACTTTAATAAAAATACTAATATATACACCTCTATAGTTTATTTTCAAATAAATAAACTATAGAGATCTATAAATTAGTTTTTAATTTTCTTAATTTGTAAGATACAAATCACTAATAATATTAAAATAACGCACACTTTAATATACTATAAGCTAACAAATTATTAATAATAGTTGACACACATACGTTTGTATAGTTGGATATGTTTAAAATTTTAAGTAATATTTCAAAAATAAATGTAACTTCATACAATTAATGTTTTAGAATATAAAATTAAATTATTAAATCATGAATTTAATGTATTATAATTTTGACAAGCATGTTTAATTTCTATGTTCAAATATATCCACTTAAAATAAAATGTCGGAGATTGATTCTATTTAATGTTTAAAATTCTAGTATCATAGATATTTTTAGATATTTTTATGACCAAAACAAAAACAACTATAAAGAAACCTTTCTGAGCTTAAGTAAAATGATTATGAACATTATTATTTTCTTAAAAAAAAATTATAAATTACCTAACAATACATAAATGTAATAGATTATTATATACCTCAACAAATGGAAAACAATCTATATATACCTCAACAAATGGAGAACAATCTATTTAAAATTGTATTTAATATATAATATAAAATAAAATAAAAACAACTATAAAAAAGCCTTTCTCACCTTTTTATAACTATAAAATTGAAACTATGACATTGTAATGTTTTGCTATTCACTTAATATTTGAATGAAGTTTTTTATAACTATAAAATTTAAATTTAAATTCTTTTTAATATTTTAATGCAAAATATACACATCTTTTGCTGTAATATGTTTAATCATTAAAATCTACTCGCATGGTGTTGATAATGTTCAACTATGACAAATAATAACCCTAATTAGTTAAATAAAAAATGGTATATCATTCAAATCTAATTCTTGGTCTTTTAAAGGTTTTTTACTTATTTATAATTTAAATACTTTTTATATTTAATATAAGATCTACACATCATTCCTAGAGTGTAATATCTTTAATATCTTAAAAATATTATAGTTAATCTCAAAGAGTAAGTCACCATAATTTATATATGTAATGCCTCTCAAAATCATTATGACTATTGATATTGAAGACACTTATTGGTAAGTGACCCAGCTAAAGAAACTGAGATAAATGACTGTATATATGTTGATATAGAATAAAATTGTTGACTGATTAGCGATGTATGTGATAAACAAATATGTTTATAATGAATTATTTATTTAATGACGATTAATAATGGATAATTGTAATTTTAATATGAAATATTGTTGATTGATTGATTAGCACATGCGAACCCTTATGATGAATGTCGTATTTATGTTGAAATATGGAAATGGAATTATGTGGGTGATTATGATGTGAATCCAATAGACAATTATCTAATTTTGCTTAACGATTAGCGAATGAATGAAATGAATTATGATATAACGATTTTTTAGCAGTACTATTGATGTGTGTGCTTTGAGTATGTGTACAGTGACGGGTAAGGCGGTTTACCGAATGACTCATGATAGAACAAGAAAGGGGTCATAGAGGACGGAAAAAGCACACACAGGGGTACGACGACGGTGTCAACTCCTGATAGCATCCACAAACGAGTTTGGAAAGCCCTTTCGGATTTACTTGGGGAAGCGTAAAGTCGTACGAGAGAGACCATAATAGATTGTCCATGTATGAGGTTGACGGGCACGTAGTAAGAATGAACTTACTCCTTAGTGCCATTAGTCTCACATAGAGTGTAGGGGGATGATTTATGGTAATGATTCCAAAAATCACTACATGGAATCCCAGCACAACAGCAAAATGAGAAGTTGTTGTCAGAAGGACGCTACGATGTGGTAACTAGACAATTAAGGAAATAAAGTGTTGTTAGAAGGACCCGACGATGTGGTACCTAGAAAAATAAAGGAAATTGATTTAAGTGAACACCTATGTACTTGGAATATAGTATTGCATCAGATTATTTGTGCATGAAAAGACTATTTATAATTATGTTCTTGGAATATAGTATTGCATTGGATTATTTGTGCATGAAATGATTATTTGTAATTCAATAATTGGGAATAATAAAATATGGAGCAAAAGATAAACTATGAGTCATTAAATAGTCAAATCCATATGCACCCACTAAAATAGGGATTGGAATCCTAGCATCAAGGGACATCTAGGATTAAAATGTGGGAAGTATGTGCACTATCATAAGAGAGTGACACATGGTTGGGTGAATATCTATATTAAATAATTTTGCATAAAATTGTATTTTTGCATGAAGTGACATGTGTCATTGGAAATTTTTCTATTTAAGAAAGAAGAGGCGATGGGGAAATGACCCTATTGTTGGATGACAGTCGTAATGGCTTCGAATTTTGATTGTGCTTTCGATTGTGAGTTTGGCTAAGGATTCTAGTGAGGGGGGACTCATGTCTCAACCTTTGCGAGTGTGTATCCTCTACGACCCCGAAGCTCGGGGGTGGCTATGTGATTGATTGCATAAGCCTACGGTTCAGTGGCGAAGCTAACGATTGCTTTGCCTATGGTTAAACAAGCTTTTACTTGTGGAATCTCATGGAAAACGTAGACGGAAAAGGACAAGCTAGATCGGTTTGATGACGACGACGACTCCTTCGACAGCGAGATCGAACTACGGTTGTCAGGTTTAGTCTTTTTAAATTTATTTGCTAGTTCAAACTTTGAATTTATTTTATTTTCTATAAATGAAAAATTGGAAATCTAGTTTAAATTATGTTACTCAATTCAGAATTAGTCTATGAAGGACCCCCGAAATGGGAGTCCTTACATTTGGTATCAGAGCCATGGTTCAAACACTTGGACTCTAGGGATCTTAATGCTTTTCTAATCTTTAGATCCGTTTGTTTCATGGATATAAACAACCGCAAATTAACAACTCTGTTATATGATTTCGTTATTGAAGAATGTACAAAAGAAAATGATAGGAATGAATGGGTAGATACGAGTTTCAATTGTTTCTGCTATTCCGGGAATTGGGATTTGGTGAATGAAAAAAAAAAGGAAAAAGAAAAAGGAGGGGTCCTTCCATAGAGATTTAGTTCAGATCCTTTAAGTGTAAGGCTTCAGGAATTTAATTGAAGTTCATGAGCGGATCGGTGCATAAACTGACTGCAAACCCATACGTAATTAGGCATGACGGTGCAATAGAATCTTTATCTAAATATTTTGGACTGTCATAACGTTGAAGCATTTGGTATGAAAACTTTGAAGTCCTCGAAAGCTTGGAGCTTTGTGCCTATGCGAAATTTTAAAAAGTTTTCTTCTCTGTTAAATGTGTAGAGAGACTTTACCGTTTATAGTTTTAACATGTGTATTCTAATGTATACGAATAGGTGGAGTATTCAAAAGGAGGCTATACATAAGAGTTTTCACGGCCCAAACTTCTTTTTGTTTATTTTATTGAATGAAGTTTCACAAAAAAAAATGTAGAAGTTCTTTTTGCTTGCACCACAAAATTTATAAAATATAGTTATTTGGACTCTTTATCTCTAGGAAAAATTCCAATTGAAATCTTTAAATTAAAAAAAATGAAAAAATAGATTCCCAAAGGCATGAAATGCCAATCTCGAATAGCTTAAATTCCGGTGTATTCACTCTTTCAAAGATCGCTTTCAAATTGATTTTTTTTTTTAATCCAAATTCGTCCTTCTATGATGGAACCTCAAAGTCTTACCAGCGTCCAACATCAACATCACTATAGTGTTAACTTCAACATTATATTTTTATAATAATTATAGTGTTAACTTCAACATCACTAAAAAAAGGAAAAATAAAAAGTCGTAGGCACCTTCAGATAAGGAGTTTATTATATAAACTTGAAATAGTGAGATGTTGGAGTGTTGATGTTAATAAGAAAAAGTTGTTTCCATTTAAAAAAGTTGTTTCCATTTAAAAGTGATTATTTTACTATTTTGAAATAGTGATTAATTGAATTTTATCTTTATTTTAAAGGAAAAGTTGTTTGGTATTAATTTAAAAGTTATTATTTTAAAAATAGTCATTAATTAGATTTTATTCTTACTTTAAGGGACTAAAGTATCAATTTTTATTAATTATGGTTTGCTTATAAAAAATGATTTAATTTTGGTTAATTTTAGTGTATTTTATTAATAATTATTATTTAGACTCATGTATTAAAAGTGAGTAGTCAGGAAAAAGGGTTTTGAATTGCTAAATTAAAAAAAAATGTTGTGCAAGATCAACACTCATTCGAAAGCTTTATTGAACCAAATATATGACATTAAATGGATAATAAATAATATAAGTAAGAAGGTAATGTAGAACATGTTATATATTATGTATTTTAAACTATTTATCAAAATTCAATGGGTCATGTTGAATATGAGGTATTTTATGTACCTTAAAGGTTGATAAGAAATGGAAGGGTTAGGTTGGATGTGGTACATTCTATACATATATAGATAGAATGTATTTTATATGTTGATTGACATTATCAATTTTGTTGCATGTGTAATGATGAGTTGAGTTGTATCCGCTAGGATTTTTGCATAAATTTATATGATGTTCTTAAAGAGTTAGAAGGTGGAAATAAGGGGTTTTGTACTTTATATGCATAAGTGAGTATATATGTTATTTAAAGTTGAAGAGATTAAACATTACTAAGTATCGTGTTTGCATAGAAGTGGAATTCCTTAATGCTTGCCAGTTCTTAGTGTGATAAGAGAATTTGTTACAGTCACAAGAAAAACATGGTAAAGTTTCACGATAACTAGCAAGGTGAAATAGGCCAAGGATGGGTGAGTACTTGATGAATAGGATAGTATTGTTAATTAGCAAGGATATTCAAGATGAGAAAATTTTGGAATGTTCGTTAAATGCAGTGGTTAAAATCCTTGAAGGAAGATGGTTGAGGTTTCTACAAACTTGATTTTAGATCAATCATGAAGGAAGAAACTAACTATGAAAGATGGTTGATTTAGCTAAAATGCAAGCAAGTCATTAATTAAGACCAACTTACAATGGTTAGTTTGTAGGGCGGGCATTATTTCAACAATAAATGTGAATGGTTGGTGTGACATGAAGGTAAATAATGTTTGAGTGCTTATAGAAATAGGAGTAAGTAAATTGGAATATATATATAATGGAGAAAAAGTGACAGTAGGGATACTTAGTGAAGGAAGCAAACTTGGTGATTTTTAGTCGTCATAATGCAAAATGCATATACTTGTCGAGACTTCGAAAATTGGTCGTGAGGGTGAAACAAACTCAAAAATTGAAAAACGAGGTATCGACACGACTATTGTGATAATATGAACAAAAGGACATTGATTTTGCATCATGACGATATTGTTAACAAAAAAAAACATGACTTAGCCATGACATGATAATGGGAAAAGTAACCTTGCAAAAACTACCGAAAGGGTCATATAAATGCGATTATTAGCAAGCAAGGTATGGAGACAATCAACATAATGAACTGAATGCAATGAATCTAACCTCAACATGGTCAAACCTTGATGAAAATTTAAATAACCCTAGATATGGAAATCGATGAGGTTAAAAAAATGCTTAGCGCGACTTGATGAGTTTGTCGAAGTGGTCCTATGACAACACAAAGGATGAAATGAGGTAAGGACGTGATAAGCTCATTGACCTGGACACGATTTTTGCTGATGAAAGGACTAGTAGTTAAAGCTTAATATGTTCGACTAAGTCGCTAAGTTCTGATGCTGGGAATCCTGTCAAATTGAGAACCAACAATATTAAAAACAATTAGGGCTTTGGATGTAGTATTTTTGGAATTGGCTTTTATAATATTCGGTAATCACTATTGATTTGTTAACCTCTAATCATAACTTACCATCAATATTTTACCGAATATTGTATGACATTCACCTTCTCGTATTGGAGGATAGGATAGCTAAAGGATTTGAATTCTTATTTGGATTTATTATGCAAAAAGATGATTGGGTAACTATGTTGTGGGTATTGATGCAATATAGTTTGTAGTTAAATTGGATATCGTATAATTTTATGCATGACTAGAAGGTATAGGAAATCTAAGTTGGGATTGAAATTTATTGAAAATATTATTGGATTTACATTACCTAAAATACAATTGAGTCCTTGAGAATATGTTGGAAATGTGTTGGAAGAAATTGAAAACCAATGATAGTAGAACTACTAATGTTTATGCAGAAGTTTATTTGGTGGAAATAGAACTGAATGGCATGAAAAATTGGTTACGAAAAGAAAGTGAAAGTGTCTTTGAGTGTACGATAAAAATTAACTTCGGGACAAAATTTTAATAAGAGGGGGTGTAATATCCCGATTTTTTGTTGATTATGATTATTCTATATATTGGGCGTAAGCCCCGATGCACATGATTTATTTTGATGATACATATATACTGGGCGTAAGCCCAAATGCACATGTTTTACTTTTGTTATATATGATGGGCGTAATCCCCGATGCACATGATTTACTTTGGTTATAGATATACATATTTGGGCATGGACCCTGATGGATACAGATTATTGTTATGTACTAGGCATAAGCCCCGATGTACTTAATGGATGTTATTATGTGATTGGGTACAAGCCCTAATATACTTAGATGACTTTGTTATGTATTGTGCAAATGTTTCTGGTATACATGATTTGACTTCTATGATGTGTTGGGCATAATCCCTGGAGCACATAGGTTACAAGACTATGTGTTAAGCGTAAGCTCTAGAGCACATAGGTAACCCCAGTAGATAAATAAATTAGTGTTGGCAATAAGCCCTAGAGCACTCCAGCATGATGTTCAGCATAAGCTCTAGAGCATCGTATCTTTGGCCATTGTATCCCTAGGTGTATCTTACAAATACATCCTAGTACTAGTGTTGAGCGAGGAGCTTTGGAATTGCACTAATGTAATGCCCATTTGAGAGTGTTGAGCATAAGCTCTGAATAGCACTCGAGGTTACTTTAATTAAAGGTGTTGAGTTGAGAAGGCTCTGAATAGCACCCATAGTCATCATACTTATTCAAATTATTAATTGAATCACTATTTATTTCTCATCACAGACCGAAAGATACTTCCATGAAATACAAGGTAATTAGACATGCAAGGAAATCTAAGGCTACCTATCCTAGTCAACCAACCGAACCCACCAGAGGCCTTGTAAATAATTTACATTATTTAAATGAAGCATAAAAAATATAATGCTATTTAAATACCTTGGTTAATAAAAGTGACAATTATAAGAGAGCCTCCCATATGTACAAGAGTAATATATATCTATATATATATCTATACATATATATATATATATATATATACATATATATATATATATGTGTATATATTATATATATATATATATATATATATATATATATATATGTATATATATATATATATATATATACAAGAAACTATATATATATAAGAAACTATAAGAATAATAAAAGGCACATAAATAAAATAAAATAAAGTTTGTATATTCAAATAAATGGATTATAGATATAAATATATTATTCTTATAAGTTAAATAAATGGAATTTAAAGTTTTCGATAATAAATTCAAAAGGAAACAATTTAAAAGTTCTAGATAACAGAAGTTTATAAATAAAATAAACCTTTTAATTATATTACATAATTCAAACTAGGAGTTGAATTGGAGATAACATTAAAAATAATAATCTTAACTCAACTGCCCATTCAAAAGATTTCCTATAAATACAAGGACAATTTACAAAGAAAGGGATCTATCTTATTATCATTCCTTATGGTAGCAAGAGAGAAATTGTACCAACTCTTGTAAGAGGAGGATACCAAGATTGAGTACAAACAAATTTCTGCCTTAGATTCTCTAGATTCTCTTGCATGTTGGAACCAGTTCGGGGGGATCCGATTTAGAACCAGTAACAGTTCTGGGTCAAGGTTGGGACGAACGTAGCAGTTCTGAGGTTATCCGGTTACTATTCTACAGGTTAGAAATATAGTATTTCCTATTAACTTGTGTTTGAAGTGTGTGGGGTTACAGAGCTAGTTCAGGCTACACAGCTTCAGGTAAGAGGTTTACCCTCTGTTTTATATCAGATGTTGTTTTCTATCCTCAAATAGGTTACATGATAAATTGTGTAATTAATAAAGATTTCCATTAAGAGCTGTAAATTTGTTTCCTGCATAAAATTTATTCAAGAATTTTACATCTGTTGGTCCATCGACAAAACTTTTTAGCCATGGTGCTTGGGTTACATTTAGGAATTTTCTTATATAAATAAACTTAGCTCTGAAATCTTTATTTAAAAATTGTTTAAAATAGTTTTAGGATAAGAACGTTTTTGCTCTTTTCTTTGATTTAAACCTAGAAATTTAATTCATCAGACCTACTCAAAAGAAAAAACAAACTCTACTCTTAAACCCTACATTTACTTTACTTTCAACTTTTCATACAGGATCTCTTAACGCGGGAATCGTAGAGCCTTACACAACAGCATTTCAAATTTAAATAAAATCAAAGACTCGGAGCCAAATTGATTTCTGTCAAGGATCACTCTAGCAAAGTAAAATTCGTGCTAGAGTTCAATCTTGTAAAACTAGCTTAATAAAACACCAAATACTCTAGGTTTTAAATGTAACTCAGGGTTTTAACTTTTGCCCGCTAACCAAACAAGATTGACATCACGCTAACTAGATTTTAAACTAAGTCTAATCAACCCTGGACAGGCCTGAAGCAATTTGCTTCCTGTTGTAATTTTCAACCAGCATAACCTTTAATTAATTAAAAGAATGATTTCGATTTTATATTTAATCAACCATTAATCAATTTAAGCTTTAAACAGAGACCATGAATAATTTTACAAAATGCAACAGACATTACAATCTTATATCCACAGAGTAATTTCTTTACAGTCGTAATCATATAAGAAACTAGCTCATTAGTCTAACCAAATTGAATAGTTAGACTAGGGCTCACGTTATTTCATTAATCAAACATTTGAACCCTACCAGAACTTAGGCATGAGTTCAGGGATCGAATCCCTTGGAGAAGTATTCTCCTTTCTCAACATTTCCAAAATTTTTAATCCTCAAAACACTACACACAACGTTGGCTGAAAGCCACACTCCCATTAATTAAATTAATTAAATAACCATTGATAGAGCTAGGGTAACGCCGAGACCTCTGTGAATTATCTAAACCGGCTAAAATATTCACAAAATTTTGATCAACCATACAGAGCCATCACAGGCCCACTTTAACACAGAGCATCCCTAATTAAATGAATAACATGTTACAAATAGAGTAGTGCCCAGATTGTTTAAAAAAAAAAACGATATAAAAATATTTTTATAAGCATTAAAAACTAAATATATATTTTCCAGAATCGTTACCAACCTTAGGGCTCTTCCCAGACATAAATCCATGATTTAAAAATGTAATCCATATAAAAAAGAACCATCATAAATGACAACCCATTGTCAAAAATAAAAATCATAATCTACATTTCGTTTCACCCTGGCAGAACTACCTACAGGAAAGAGCAGACTGCACCAAAACTCTAAAATGCAGCAGTTACAAACCCACATTTTACTTCATCAACCATCTAGATAAACACATAAAACCAATACTAAGTAATAAACGGAGGACGACTATGTCCATTTATATTTCTAGAAGTAAATACTAAAATTTATACAAGTCATTTAAACACATCCTACAGGATCGCTAGGATATTTACATCCACGACATCTCCTCCAAACATGGATCACTTCCATTACCAAGACAGAGATCAATTATTTATATAAATAGTAATTACATCAACAAAACCAAAGCTGAGGGTTTTTCATATGATGAAAGCCAAATGAAAGTCTCCACTATCAAAACGCCTTCACAGGCTTAAACTAAATTAACTCATACATCACTACTGAAAAAAGCTTCCCATAGAACAAGTCTTCCCACGAAATACTAAACCATGAAGGTTAAACAATTCACAAAACACATAGTAGGACAGCCTCTCTATAACTAACCGAGACCATACATCGACTAGCTTGAAGGAGAGAGGGGTCGCTTTGGACCAGGGCTTACCCGGGGCATTCATGCCATTAAAATTCCCTCTGTCCTAGCATCCCACCAAAGAAGCCTTCAAAACCTCCAGCACTAGCCCCTGTCCCAAAAAGTTTACCAGGGCATTAGCAAAGCAAGATATTGATTAAATTGAGCTATGCAAAAGAAAAACATGATTTTAAGCAAGAGTTTGGACCTTTACAGGGTATACAGAGATTACCTTAAACATTAAATCCAACATTTACCACGCTATCCTGTCATTTGGAAGGGCGTAGACCCTTAGCAATGCTCATGGTCCAGCGCAGGCTCCCCATGGCCATAGTGACCACCGAGAGCTTTGCTCTCCCTCCACAAACCAACGAAAACAAACTAGTTGCTTGAACCTAAGGTTTTACCCATACTCCAGCATGGCATCATGACCATGTGGCCATCACATGGGACACATTAAACGCCATCTACCTCCACTGCCATCGCAATTTCTTGCCTAGTCTCTATAGTGGAGGAGTTACACTATTTACAAGTTTTCAATTCCATGACTTTTGACCATAACTTAGGTTATCTCCTTACCTTGCCATTTTGACAAAGATCCTTTATGTTTAATTACAAACTTTAAGTGTTAGCTTAAAAACATTTGAGGACACCTGCAAAACCAAGTAAAAGCATGTTTTAGCATTTATCTAAGTAAGCCCAAGACTTCGCCACTACTTCTTAACCCTTCAAGCTCATAAGATTTACAAGATACATCTAAGAATAAAATGTACGCATTAAAATAAAGCGACGGAGTTTAGTAACGGGGCATACATACAACCAGTAAAACAAATACTTAAAGTATATAAACATTGGCACGTTATAGGAGCAATAAGATCATCATTAAACAATACTCTTTAAAAGTTCGAAATGGATCCACTAACATTAACTAATCAAACCAGAATATCATAAATAAGATTACAACTTTCCGTGCAAATTTTAAATGACAAATCTTCCAAAGAGATCTCTATATCTCTTGCAATAATAAATTACAGTGTTGAAGTTAATTTTAAATAAACATTTGATCTGAATGACGATAATATTCTCATACCAAATTTTTTTTAATTTTACAATTTTTAGGGACATTACAGGGGGTGTATGTCATGCCCCTCAAAATCACTATGACTATCGATATTGAAGACCCTTATTTGTAAGTGACCCCACTAAAGAAACCAAGATAAATGACTGTATATATGTTGATTTAGAATAAAATTGTTGACTGATTAGCGATGTATGTGATAAACGAATATGTTTATAATGAATGATTGATTTAATGACGATTATGGATACTTGTGATTTTAATATGAAATATCGTTGATTGATTAGCACATGTGAATCCTTATGATGAATGTCATATTTATGTTGAAATATGGAAATGGAATTATGTGGGTGATTATGATGTGAATCCAATGGAAAATTATCTAAGTTTTCTTAATAATTAGTGAATGAATGAAATGAATTATGATATGTTGATTTTTTAGTAGTACTATTGATGTGTGTGCTTTGAGTATGTGTATAGTGACGAGTAAGGCAGTTTACTGAATGAATCATGATAGAACAAGAAAGGGGCCGTAGAGGAAGGGAAAAGCACACACAGGGGTACGAAGACGGTGTCGATTCCTGATACCATCCATGCATGAGTTTGGAAATCCCTTTCAGCTTTACTTAGGGAAGCGTGAAGTTGTACAGGGGAGACCATAACAGATTGGAAACATACGAGGTTGAGGGGCATGCAATAAGAATGAAGTTACTCCTCAGCTCCATTAGTCTCACATAGAGTGTAGCCGGATGATTTATGGTAACGATTCCTAAAATCACTACACGGAATCCCAACAAAACAGTAAAATGAGAAAGTGTTTTCAGAAGGACCTGATGATGTGGTACCCAGACAATTAAGGAAAGAAAGTGTTGTCAGAAGGACCTGACGATGTGGTACCTAGACAAATAAAGTAAATTGATAAGTTAACACCTATGTACTTGGCATATAGTATTGCATTAGATTATTTGTGCATGAAATGACTATTTATAATTATGTACTTGGACTATTGTATTGCATTGGATTATTTGTGCATGAAATGATTATTTGCAATTAAATAATTGGGAATAACTAAATATGGAGCAAAAGATAGACTAGGAACCATTAACTAGTCAACTCCACCTGCACCCACTAAAATAGGGATTGGAATCCTAGCATAAGGGGACATCTAGGAGTAAAATGTGGGAAGTATGTGCGTTCTCATATAAGAGAGTGACATGTGGTTGGGTGAATATCTATATTAAATATTTTTGCATGAAGCGACATGTGTCGCTGGAAACTTATCTATTTAAGAAAGAAAATAGGATGGGGAAAGGACCCTATTGTTGGATGACAGCCATAATGGCTTTGAATTCTGATTGTGCTTTATATTGTGATTTTGGCTAAGGATTATGGTGAGGGGGTCTCATGTCTGAACCTTTGCGAGTGTGTGTCTTCTACGACCCCGAAGCTTGGGGGTGGTTATCCGACTCATTGCATAAGCCTACGGTTGGGTGGCGAAGCTAACGATTGCTTCTCCTATGGTTAAACGAGCTTTTACTTGTGGAATCCAACAGAAGACGTGGATGAAAAAGGGCAAGCTAGATCGGTTTGAAGATGACGACTCCTCCTTCGATAGCAAGATCGACCTACGATTGACAGGTTTAGTCTTTCTAAATTTATTTGCTAAGTTCAAACTCTGAATTTATTTTATTTTTCTATAAATGAAAAATTGGAAATCTATTTTAAATTATGTTACTCAGTTCATAATTAGTCTGGCCCCAGAAATGGGGGTCCATACAATATATCTACAATTCCTTAATTAAACTATTAAAATGGTCTTTTTATAGGACTTTCACTTATTTATAATTTAAATACTATTTTTATATTTAATATAATACCTACACATCATTCCTAGATTCTAATATCTTTAATCTCTTAAAAATATTATAGTTATAGCTGGCATCTTGTGGAGAGTCTGCCGTAGCTGGCATCAGGCATCGCTTATGTCCTGATGATGAGACAAGGATGGCTTGAAACGTAGACAACATAAATTCACCTACCGCAGACTCTCCACAAGATGCCATCTATAATTCTCACTGTGGATTCTCAACCATTTCAATATTATAGTTAACTTCAAAGACTAAGTCATTATAAATTATATATCTATAATTCCTTAATTAAACTATTACAATTATGTTTAGAATTTGCGCTAAACACCTCAACTTGTTGGAATATTAAAATATAAATGTTTTAGTGGATTATATTGACTTAATTTCTATGTAAATGTGATTGCATTCAAAATTTATATATCTATAATTCCTTAACTAAACTATTAAACTATTACAATTATGTTTACAATTTTTGCTAAACACCTAGTTTGAATATTAAATTGTAAGTGTTTTAGTGGATTATATTGACTTATTTTCTTTTAAAAAAAATAAAATTATAAAAATGGTATATCATTACAATCTAATACTTATAGATGTCCATTGGTTGTAGCCTGGGTGGTTGGGAGGAATGTTTGTTACCCTCCCCACCCAGGTTCAATTCTTGTAAGTGACATATTGCTCTTGTTGAGCCCATATTGTAATGATTGTAATTCGTGCCACCTTGATTCTCTAGAATAGCAGGTGGTGACCATTTCCCCAGGTGGACTAGCCCTCTAACAAACGGCGAACCACCTTTAGAAAAAAAAAAGAAAAAAAAGAAGAAAAAAGAAAAAAAAAATCTAATACTTATAGATATTTCACTTATTTATAATTTAAATACTTTTTTATATTTAATATAAGACCTACACGTCATTCCTAGAGTGTAATATCTTTAATCTCTTAAAAATATTATAGTTAACCTAAAAGAATGAGTCACCATAATTTGTATATCTATAATTCCTTAATTAAACTATTAAAATGGTCTTTTATAGGACTTTCACTTATTTATAATTTAAAAACTTTTTTATATTTAATATAAGACCTACACATGATTTCTAGAGTGTAATATCTTTAATCTCTTAAAAATATTATAGTTAACTTCAAAGATTAAGTCACCATAATTTATATATCTATAATTCTTTAATTAAACTATTAAACTATTACAATTATGTTTACAATGTATGCTATACACTTAAACTTGTTGGAAAATTAAAATGTAAATGTTTTACGGGATTATATTGACATGCACTTAAATTTGTTGGAATATTAAATGTAAATGTTTGTGGATTATATTGACTTAATTTCTATGTAAATGTGATTGCATTCAAAATTTATATATCTATAATTCCTTAATTAAACTATTAAACTATTAAACTATTACAATTTGTTTAAACTATTAAAAACCTAAACTTGTTTGAATATTAAAATGTAAATGTTTTAGTGGATTATATTGACTTATTTTCTTTTAAAAAAAGTAAAATTATAAAAATGATATATCATTAAAATCTAATACCTAGCCTTTTATAGGTCTTTAACTTATTTATAATTTAAATACATTTTTATATTTTATATAAGTTCTACACATCATTTCTATAGTGTAATGTTTTAATTTCTTAAAAACATTATAGTCAACCTCAAAGAGTAAGTCACCATAATTTATATATCTATAATTCTTTAATTAACTATTAAAATGATATTTTATAGAACTTTCACTTATTTATAATTTTAATACTCTTTTATATTTAATATAAAACCTACACATCATTACAAGAATGCAATATATTTAATATATTAAAAATAGTATAGTTAACTTTAAAGACTAAGTGAACATCATTTATATATCTATAATTCCTTAATTAAATTATTAAAGTATTACAGTTAAGTTAACAATTTGTGCTAAAGAGATAAACTTGTTGAAATATTAAAATGTAAATCTTTTAGTGGATTATATTGACTTAATTTCTATGTAAATGTAATTGCATTCAAAATTTATATATTTATAATTCCTGAATTAAATAATTACAATTATGTTTACAATTTGTGATAAACACCTAAACTTGTTTGAATATTAAAATGTAAATGTTTTAGTGGATTATATTAACTTATCTTCTTTAAAAAAAAAAAAATTATAAAAATGGTATATCATTCAAATCTAATACTTAATCTTTTATAGGTCTTTCACTTATTTGTAATTTAAATACTTTTTTATATTTAATATAAGACCTACATATCATTCTTAAGTGTAATATCTTTAATCTCTTAAAAATATTATAGTTAATTCAAAGAGTAAGTCACTATAATTTATATATCTATAATTCCTTAATTAAACTATTAAAATGGTCTTATCTTTAATCACTTAAAAATATTATAGTTAACCTCAAAGAGTAAATCACCCTAATTGATATATCTATGATTCCTTAATTAAACTATTAAAATGGTCTTTTATAGGACATTCACTTATTTATAATTTAAATACTTTTTTATATTTGATATAAGACCTACACATCATTCCTAGAGTGTAATATCTTTAATCTCTTAAAAATATTATAGTTAACTTCTAAGACTAAGTCACCATAATTTATGTATATATAATTCCTTAATTAAACTATTAAACTATTACAATTATATTTACAATTTGTGCTAAACAACTAAACCTGTAGGAATATTAAAATGTAAACGTTTTAGTGGATTATATTGACTTAATTCTATGTAAATGTGATTGCATTCAAATATAGTTATAGTTCCTTAATTAAGTTATCAAACTATTACAATTATGTTTACAATTTGTGCTAAACACCTAAACTTGTTTGAATATTAAAACGTAAATGTTTTAGTGGATTATATTGACTTATTTTCTTTAAAATAAAATAAAAATATAAAAATGCTATATCATGCAAATCCAATACTTGGTATTTTATAGGTCTTTCACTTATTTATAATTTATATATTTTTTTTATATTTAATATAAGACCTACACATCATTTATAGAGTGTAATATCTTTAATCTCTTAAAATATTATAGTTAACCTCAAAGAGTAAGTCACCATAATTTATATATCTATTTAATTCCTTAATTAAACCATTAAAATGATCTTTTATAGGACTTTCACTTATTTATAATTTAAATACTTATTCATATTTAATATAATACCTACACATCATTTATAGAGTGTAATATTTTTAATCTCTTAAAATATTATAGTTAACCTCAAAGAGTAAGTCACCATAATTTGTATATCTATAATTCTTTAATTAAACTATTAAAATGATCTTTTATAGGACTTTCACTTATTTATAATTTAAATACTTTTATATATTTAATATAAGACGTACACATCATTCCTAGAGTGTAATATCTTTAATCGCTTAAAAATATTATAGTTAACTTTAAAGACAAAGTCACCATAATTCATTTATCTATAATTCCTGAATTAAACTATTAAACTATTACAATTATGTTTACAATTTGTGATAAAAACCTAAACTTGTTGGAATATTAAAATGTAAATGTTTTAGTGGATTATATTGACTTAATTTCTATGTAAATGTGATTGCATTCAAAATTTATATATCTAAAATTCCTTAATTAAACTATTAAACTATTACAATTATGTTTACAATTTGTTTAAACTATTAAACATCTAAACTTGTTTGAATATTAAAATGTAAATGTTTTAGTGGATTATATTGACTTATTTTCTTTAAAAAAAATAAAATTATAAAAATAGTATATCATTCAAATCTAATACTTGGTCTTTTATATAGGTCTTTCACTTATTTATAATTTAAATACCTTTTTATATTTAATATAAAACCTACACATCATTCCTGGAGTGTAATATCATTAATCTCTTAAAAATATTATAGTTAATCTCAAAGAATAAGTCACCATAATTTATATATCTACAATTCCTTAATTAAACTATTAAAATGGTCTTTTATAGAACTTTCACTTATTTATAATTTAAATATTTTTTTTTTATTTAATATAAAACCTACACATCATTCCTAAAGTGCAATCTCTGCAATCTCTTAAAAATATTATAGTTAACTTCAAATACTAAGTCACCATAATTTATATATCTATTATTCTTTAATTAAACTATTAAACTATTACAATTATGTTTACATTTGTGCTAAACACCTAAACTTGTTGGAATATTAAAATGTAAATGTTTTATTGGATTATATTGACTTAATTTCTATGTAAATATGATTGCTTTCAAAATTTATATATTTATAATTCCTTAATTAAACTATTAAACTACTAAACTATTACGATTATGTTTACAATTTGTGTTAATCACCTAAACTTGTTTGAATATTAAAATGTAAATGTTTTAGTGGATTATATTGGCTTGTTTTCTTTAAAAACAATAAAATTATAAAAATGGTATATCATTCAAATCTAATACTTGGTATTTTATAGGTCTTTCACTTATTGATAATTTAAATACTTTTTATATTTAATATAAGACCTACACATCATTCTTAGAGTGTAATATCTTTAATCTCTTAAAAATATTACAGTTAACCTTAAAGAGTAAGTAACCATATTTTATATATCTATAATTCTTTAATTAAACTATTAAAATGGTGTTTTATAAGACTTTCACTTATTTATAATTTAAATACTTAAATTTATATTTAATATAAGACCTACACATAATTCCTAGAATGTAATATCTTTAATCTCTTTATTATAGTTAAAGTCAAAGACTAAGTTGTACTATAATTTATATATCTATAATTCATTAATTAAACTATTAAACTATTACAATTATGTTTACAATTTGTGCTAAAGAGCTAAACTTGTTGGAATATTAAAATGTCAACGTTTTAGTGGATTATATTGACTTATTTTCTTTAAAAAAAATAAATTTATAAAAATGATATATCATTCAAATCTAATACTTGGTTTTTTTTATAGATCTTTCAATTATTTATAATTTAAATACTTTTTTTTATATTTAATATAAGACCTACACATCATTCCTAGAGTGTGATATATTTAATATCTTAAAAATATTATAGTTAACCTCAAAGAGTAAGTCCCCATAATTTGTATATCTATAATTCCTTAATTAAACTATTGAAATGGTTTTTTCATAGGACTTTCACTTATTTATAATTTAAATACTTTTTTATATTTAATATAAGACATACACATCATTCCTCGAGTATAATATCTTTAATCTCTTAAAAATATTATAGTTAACATCGAAGAATAAGTCACCATAATTTATATATCTATAATTCCTTAATTTAACTATTAAACTATTACAATTATGTTTACAATTTGTGCTAAACACTTAAACTTGTTGGAATATTAAAATGTAAATGTTTTAGTGGATTATATTGACTTAATTTTTATGTAAATGTGATTGCATTCAAAATTTATATATCTATAATTAGTTAATTAAATTATAAAACTATTATAATTATGTTTACAATTTGTGCTAAACACCTAAACTTGTTTGAATATTAAAATGTAATTGCTTTAGTGGATTATATTAACTTATTTTCTTTTAAAAAAAATAAAATTATAAATTACCTAAAAACACATAAATGCAATGGATTATTATATACCTCAACAAATGGAGAACAATGTATACTAAAATTATATTTTGTATGTAATATAAAATTTAAAACAATGTATACTAAAATTATATTTTGTATATAATATAAAATTTAAAGAAAAAACAACTATAAATTTGTGCTAAAACACCTAAACTTGTTTGAATATTAAAATGTAAATGTTTTAGTGCATTATATTAACTTATTTTTTATGTAAATGTGATTGCATTTATTTCATTTTTATAATACAATTCATTACTTACATAAACAAGTGAAATAGCTGCAAAGCAACTAGTCTCTGCTTAAAAAATTGATATATTTTTGAAAATTTTAAACAATAAAAAGTATAACAAAATGAAATAATAAAATAGTATAAAATAGTATACTTTAGGATTAAGATTAAAATATTTTGATTTTTTAACTATTAAGAATTGGCGTCTCTAATCTTTCTTTGGCAAGATCATAATTTTTCATTGTTTATAAGCATAAATGTATTCAACTTTGTCAAAAATCGATGTTCTATGTGGATTGTGCAATCTCAACATTTTATATCTGTGTTTGTAGAATTTTTCCCTACGGATAAGTAAAAATTCTCTTAGATTAAAGTAGATTTTAACTGACTCTAAACTAAGAACAAAACTAAACAAATGCTACCTTGAATCCCTAGATCTAAACAGACATCTCAAGATTAAAGTGCTAGAAGAAGTGGAAGAAATCTAACTGACCTTCTATCCAATCGCTGTTCGGATATCCACATCATCTTTTTCAGGATCTTGCATGCAAATTAGGGTTTGCATGCAGAATCTAGGGTTTGCATGCACCTGCATGCACGGGCATGCATCCCAGTCACCAGTTTGATGCCTCCAGCACCTTATCCACCTTCTTCTAGCACCCGGGAGCCACTTACCACAGAGTTTTAGCCCTCCTAAGCTAAAAGGCGCCCACTTCTCACCTACTGCCAGAGAAGGGCGCACTTGTTCACCTACCACTGCAGTTTCACTTCAGTTACATTCAGTTAGCTCCGATTCTCCCTGATTTGAGGCTAGTTTCACTCCTGACTGACTGTATCACTTCCGTTTGACCTCCAGTTTGATTAGGTGACTTGTTCTGACTTCAGTTAGCCTCCAATGCGCCCCCACTGAGCCTCCAGATCCTAAAGCAGTGCTACACACTTCAGTTACACTTATTACACTCAGTTAGACTCAGATTGACACCTCGATGACTGGTTGTTGTGCATTGATGAGCACCACCGATTGATTGATGAGGACTCCTAGTTAGAGTCAAGCTACTCCATTCAGTGATTCGAATGACCTCCTTAGGCAATTCGAATTGCTCTGTCATTGTGACAGTTTGTATTGTAATTCATTCACCCTTTCTGGGATAGAGAGCACTGCTGCATGTTTTGCACAGTTTTGCACTATATTTTCTATGTTCATCTGTTGTGATTGATTTACTTGTTCATTAGATCTGCTGTGACTAATTTTACAATCGCTTGTCTTTATGGTTGCTCCAATTTCCAAGCCCTCGTGAATGAACCTGTCAAAATCAAACCAAAATACAGGCATATACAATTCTCTAGCAATTTGAAATATGAGTTAGCATCTAAATCTATAATAGATACAAATCAAATCATTGAAACAAAATCAACACATATGATTTGGGAAAACAAGACAAGTTATTTCATTACCAACTTGAAGTCATGTACAATGGTTGCTTGATATCCAAGCCAATTTCCATCTCCAAGTGCTTCCTCCTCTAGCTACCTTCACAAAGCTTCAAGATCATAAGTTTGATGTCTCTAAGAGTCCTCCTCCTTTTTGCCCATGGAATGCCTCTCTTTTATAGATCTTGGGAGAGTTTAGTGGATCAGGCTTACTAATCACAGGAAATGAGTTAGGATCGAATCAGGGACACCATTCCTCAAATATCTCTCGAAAATCAAGATCCCACAAGCCATGGCAAAAAATCTAAAAAAAGAGTACCGCGCCCATGAAATAGAGCATAACGCAGAATTACCGCGTGGTACAAAAAAAGCAAAGTGTGGTAGTGTGGACTACCACACATCTGAGACGGAGCAAGACGCGGTACTTAGGGTAAATGAAGTCTTAGCTAGTTGATTCTTGTCAAGGTGGGTTTGCCTTCAAGGATCACTCATCATTTTTCTCTTCGGAGTGTTTTAAGTAGTAGGGGAAGCGTCGTCAACTCTTTTTTTGGTGAAGATGCGAGACTGCGAAATATAGAGGTATAACAATCTGCCATCCCAACAATTCCAACCAGATTTTGAAAACAATATAGTTTTTTTTTACTATTAATAAAAAAGTAGCAACTAACCGATTGCTATAATCCATGCCTTGGCAGGGACTAATAATTACTAATATAACCAAATGACAAATACAATAAAATTTTGAATTAAACAAAAACAAAAAAACAAAAACAAATGACAAATGAACTCTTGCCAAAGCCCCTTTACAAATAAAAAATTGCAACTTATACCATTAAAAAGAAGTGAATACTAAAACCATTGCTACTTAAAATGACTTTATACAACGATATTAGATGGCATCGTATCATCATTATAATTGAAAACAATCTTTTACTACCAGATTAATTTTTTTAATAACATCTTTTTTTTTGGTTATATTATGTGAATATATCCGTTTCACATATTATGAATTTTTTTGTGGGAAAAAATATCTGTTTCACATAGATACATCCTATAAAAATATGATATTATCGCTACACCACTTTACTAAATATAATAAAAATTGATAATAACTCGGAATTATCATCGAAAAAATCTTTTGCAATATCCTATTGATCCATATGATATATCTGTTTGACCGTATTGATCCATTTGATATATCTGTTTGACCATAAAAATTACTTTAATAAATGTAAAAAAAAATAATAATGAGTTGGTGAAAATGGGCAATCGGTGCTATGAATGACAATATTAAACAAAATTTCCACTACTTTAAACAAAACTAGTAAAATAATAAAGGAGTTGTGAGTGAACAAATCGAAAGTGTCCACATCATCAAGTTGACATCCAATAGGATGCGGGGATTGTGATGATCAGTTCCCACTACGGATGGGCCGAGGCCTCTGCCGTACTGTTGTAAACAGGAAATTTCGCCGAGCAACCACACGTATGACATAATTCAATCGGACAGGTTAAACTTAGCAAATACCATGGATTATGATGGATATGCAAATGGAGATTGTATCCCCTCTGCACCTAGATAAATAGATATCTCATTTGTACTTTGATTAATTAATGTAACAATGGTACAAAAGACCAAGTGGTATTTTAACAATTTTTTTAAATATTTAAAATTTTTAATTATTTTTGTTTTTTAACAATTTCACATCCCACCAAGGATATATTGTCAATTCATTAGTTTCAATCAATGATAAAACAAGAATTTTAATTTCAAATATTAAAAAAAACAATTTTTAATTTCAAAATATTAAATTTAATATTAAATTATTTCAAAACATTTGAAAACATTATAGGTTTTTTTTGCTATTAATACAAAAATAGCAGCCAACCAATTGCTATAATCCGTGCCTTGGAAAGGACTAATAATATAATACAACTCTAATCATTAATGAATACTACAATTAAGATTTGAGATCTAGGAAGGGTATTATAGCTTTGTAGAAAAAGCCGACAATACTGGCCTTAAGGTCATTGCAACATCATTACTCAGTCTATTGTTTGATTTATCTACATTCTACAATAGTATTCTGTAGGCAATGGAAATGACCGTTGAGTGGATTGTTGGGTCATTAAGAGTGTAAAAGTCGTCCGAAGTCAGAGTAGTAGTAAGGCCCATTGGGATAGGGGAGTAAGTCTATAGAGTTGCCGGAGACTATTTTGAGTCAGCACTCACTCTTTTGATTAAAATGGACCCTTCAATGGATACTATTGAGCTGACACATTTAGAATGTGATTCTTTGAATGACACTGAAGTAAGTCTTGCAGAACGTAGACAGTCTTCATTTAATCCATCTTCATCAGAATCTTCTTATATATCTATCTTTGATCATAACCCTTCTGATAATTGGCAATTACCGCAAATACTTCCCAGAGAAGTATACAGACTTCCATGGTGGAATGTCACAGCAACGACCCATATCCGAGTGTCAAGTATTGATGTTTCGTTTACCGATAAACAAGAACAAGCTTCTCAAAAGCTTGAACGAAGATTAACTGTCCTAGAAGATCTCTGGAGCAAAACAGAGAATCTTAATAAAAAATAGTATGTGGTCCCAGTCCATGTTTTGAAAGATGCAGCAAAAGGGCATGCTAAGAGTCACTCTTTGGGTCAGTTTAGTGTTCTGCCTGAAGATGAAAGGCCAGAATGGGATTTTGGTGAAAGTGATGCAATCAGGGAGAATGTTGAGGAATGGATCAAAGAGTTCAAAGGTTTTAAACCTGCTTTAGATCGTAAATATTTGGTTAGTTTGAAAGCATTAAATGATGAAGGATCCTCTAACCAAAGAAGACAGATAGCTCCTCCCCGCTTTGATACACATATGCCAAATGCTACTTCAGCTTCAGCTGCCCCTGCCAAAGTATTCCACTTTGGTATCAATTCAATGAATGATATAATCTCCCAAATGCCTGAGCAACCTGTATTGAATATACAATGTAAATCCAGGGAAGATATTAGAAATGCAATCCAAATGCTTTCTCAGTGGACGTTGTATAAGAAACAATAGGACCCAAATCTCATAGGGCAAATGCTAGGAACCTAGCTCATTGTAGGTCTTTCGGGTCTAGCATATGAATGGTGGCGATGGTTGCCACAGGAAACAAGAAATGAGATGCTTGTTGCTGATGATGCAAAGGAGCAAAGTCTGAGTGCCCTAGGTACAGAATTTTATGGCCCTGAAGAGGGAGAAGATTATGATCACCTTGCTTCATTATTCATGTCTGCTCGTCTTTGTGATTTAAGCAAGAGTGAAGAGTATTTTTATTATATGCAGAAATTGTTAATCTCATCAGGAAAATCTGGTAACCCTACATATTTAAATCATTATCTCAGAAGTTATCTAGGACATGTCCTGGATGCTGTAGAGCAAGATTTAAAGGATAAAAAGGTAGAACTGATAAGTTTGTCGCTTTCTCAACTTCATGCTCACATTATGGAAACATGGCAAGAGCATTGCCTAGAGAAAAGAGTGAGAAAAGATTTTAAAAGACATCAGAAGATGTATTCTGCTTCATTCTGCAAAGATGTTGTAGGAATGCCCAATTGGGGGTGTGGAGCACATAACCGAGGACATCTTGATCATTCTTCTTGCAAGTGCAAAAAGAATAAAAAGGGTCTCTACACATCAGAACCAAGGTATCACTTAGATAAACCCTATCACCACAGATCAAAGCATAAATATAAGAAGCCCAGACATGATAAACCTTATCATAAGTCCAAATATAAAGCCAAACGCTATGTGAAGCGCCAGACTAAAAAAGGAAAGAAAAATGTTTGTTTTATCTATGGAAAATCAGATCATTGGGCTGCTAAATGCCCAGAGAGAAAATCTTGCCCTCGGCTTGCTACTTTGTGTACTGGTTTGGATCTCGCTTGGTGGGATTTGTTTGAAGTTACTCCCAATTCCCCTAAACCCTCTGGCTAAGTTGTATATTTACCTGATACTGATTCTTCATCTGATTCTTATACAGATTCTGATTTTGATCCTCCTATTTTAGCTAAATGTGATCCTCCTTCCTCCAGCTCTTCCTATGAGTCTGATTCTAGTTCGGATGCACATTTAGGGGGGTGTAGTAGCCTACATGAGTTTGAGTTTTCTCTGTATATGTTTTCTAGATCCTCTTCTCGATATTCTTCTTTCCATATAGAGAAACAGATTGCTAACATTGATCTACGACTTTCAATGATTCCCGTGTACAGACACCTAGAAAGAACTGAATTAAGAGAAGAAAAGACCAGACTGCAAAAACAACTTGAAATGCTAAAAGATGATAAAGGGAAAAATCCAATATCTTCCCATCCTGAGTCTACCCATTTTAACCCTGCTGAAATCTATTAAGATTACCCTGGTAGCCATGAGGATAGGCAATCCCATAGAAAAGACAAAGAAAAACTTTTAAGGCTTTAGCTTAGAGAAAAACAAGAAAAGCTCAAACTTCTGATCAAAGAAATAGATGAATTAAAGAATATGATAACTGCTTTGGTTCTGGAGAAAGATGAGTCTTCAGATGAGGAATTATCCAAACAAATTGAGAGAGCTTGTTTTAACCCTGAGAATAAGGAAGAGTCACCTTCTTCAACTCCTCCACAGTCATCGCAGTCTCAGAGTACTAATTTGCTTGGTGCTCTATCTGGTCCTAAATTGTTTATATCTTTGCAGTTCTGTCCACCTGAGTTTAAAGCTTATTCTGTACAGTGTTTGATTGATTCCAGTTGTCAATTTAACTTAGCAAAGGGAAATGCCATTCCGCAGTTTTATTGGGAAAAGAGTCGCGAGTTTGGATTTGCCATTGAAGGTTCCCCTATGTCGTTGTCTGGAAAGGCTAAACATTTCCCTGTACAGCTTTCCGGTGTAAAGAGTGATTTGTATTTATTCAGATTAGATGTCTTAAAGGAAGACTGTGTTTTAGGTTCAGAGTTTTTGCAAAAGGTCAATCCATTTTCCATTGATACAAATAAAATGGTTTTCTCTTGTACAGTCTTTGGAAAGTCAGTCCAGTTACCTTTAAGTTTCAGTCTTGTAAATAAATGCAAACCCATTCCAGTTGAGTCAGTCAGTACTGTCAAGTCAGTAAATTTAAATAAGATGGAACGCTGCATAGCATATGCAGAAGTTCATGGAGAAAAAGCCTTGGCATAAATAAAAGAAAAAAATAAAAAATATTGTTGTTCGGAGAGTCCCAATGCATTTTGGACTCGAGAGAAATATTTTGTTTCTCTACCTTTTGACCCGCTTCAGAAAATAAAGCCGATGAAAGCTTTAGCTCGGTTGATGAGTCCCTCTGAAAGGGAATTTTGTTCAAAAGAAATTCAAGAGCTATTGCAAAAAGTCTTGATCGAAAGATCCAAAAGCCCGTGGGCATGCAGAGCGTTTGTTGTAAACAAACACTCGGAGCAGAAGAGAGGAAAGCCTTGATTGGTAGTCAATTTTAAACCTCTCAATGGTGTTTTACAAAAGGTTAGATACCCACTGTCTAATAAATCTAGCTTGCTACAGAAGCTTGTAGGCTGCACTGTTTTCAGCAAGTTTGATCTCAAATCAGGGTTCTACCAGATAGGCATTGAAGCAAGGATCTCTTCAAAACAGTCGTTGTTGTCCCTCATGGACAATATCAGTGGAAGGTTATGTCTTTCGGAATTAATATGCTCCATCAGAATTCCAGAAAAGGATGGAGGATATGTTTAGAGACATCCCGTGGCTTGTTGTCTTTATTGATGATATTTTAATCTGCTCAAAGAGTCTTCAAGATCATCTTAAGCATCTTCAGTTTTTCTATGATCTTGTTTTTAAACATGGTTTGGTCCTGTCTGAATCAAAGATGGAAATAGGAAAGATAGAAATGGATTTCCTAGGTTTTCATATCCAAAAAGACAAGTAATTCTGCAGCAACATGTGTTGCAGTCTTTTGAGCATTTTCCAGATAATATTTTAGATAAGACACAGCTTCAAAGATTTCTGGGAAGTTTGAATTACATAAGGCCCTTCTACAGAGGACAAGCAACAGACATCCACTGTCTGCAACATAGATTGAAAAAGAATCCTGTTGCTTGGTCGAATGATATGACTTTGGCAGTCCAAAAAATAAAGGCCAGAGTTAAAGAGTTACCAGCCCTCCATCTGCCACAGGGAACTGGTCAATTAATAATTGAAACTGATGCTTCAAACACTACCTGGGGTGGTGTGCTGTTGGAAAATATTGATGGCAGAGAGAATATATGTGGCTACGGATCAGGTTCCTTCAAAGCTGCTGAGCTTAACTATCCGAGTAGCCATAAAGAGATTTTGGCTATGAAGAAAACAGTTAATCATTTTATTCTGTTTTTAAAGCCTATTAAGTTTATCATTAGAACTGATTTAAAGGTAATGCCAGGGATTTTAAAGAATGAAAACTTAATGGCAAAAAATAGTAGCCGAATTCTCAAATGGTTTATCTGGCTTTCAAATTTTGATTATGAAATTATTTATAATCCAGGTTATCTCAATTGTCTTGCTGACATGCTTACTCGTGAGACTGTGCATCCAGAACAAGCAGTCAGTTTGAAAATGTTTTCTGTTGGTTCAAGTTCCTCAAGACAGAAAGAAGATAAGGGCAAAGGCCCTGCAACAACAAAATTTACAGAGCCCGACTATGTTAGGTTCGAGCCCCGAAACGCATTATTCATGAAGCCCTAGGATGCAAGTTTGTCCCCCAGCGACAGAAGAGAGATTTTGGACTATGCAAATCGCCATGCAGTTGAGAAGTATCTCAGTCTGACCTTGATAAAGCAGATTCCGATGAATCCCTACAAACTGCACATCATGGAACGTTGGGAGCGTTTGGCTTTCTGAGGATTCTCCCAAGTTCAAGAGAAGCTCAGAAGATGCAGAGAGTTGTGGTTTGACTACAACGATGAAAAAGATGGTCTAATGTGGTATGTGGACATAGGTGAGGGAAACCTAACCTGGACCTCCTATAATTTAATTCTGCAATTCTACAGAGAGAAAACTGCCATTGTCATCAGCGCAGACCCTGGAAAGCTCAGGAATAAGAAGTGGTCTGGCTGGACCGAAATCCTTTTGGATAAATTCTTCCCCAAACTTGATTGGACCGATCATCGTGCAAATTTCATATTGCACATGGAAGCTGATATGCAGGTAGCGGATCAAAAAAACCTATGGTTTAAGTTTTTGCTGCGACATTATGGTGGCCGTTACAGTCCACTAGAACACACGGTTCATGTCACACAAAAATACATCAAACGTGACAGCAAAGGGAACCGTCTTGACACTAAAATACACCAGCGAACTTTGCCTTTAGACTTTCAGGTTGAGTCTATGTTTTCCAATGAATTTATTGGCGAAAAGAATGAAGTTCTGCACGGATCGGATATTGAACAATGGTTCAGCAGATGGTTATACCCTCCTCCTGAGT
Organism: Larix kaempferi; assembly: GCA_027924585.1. NCBI lineage: Eukaryota > Viridiplantae > Streptophyta > Pinopsida > Pinales > Pinaceae > Larix > Larix kaempferi. The sequence goes on along the minus strand of BSBM01000138.1, from coordinate 14,395,008 downwards.
ACAAAGAAGATGCTACTGTTCCTGATGATTCCCAAGATGTTGACTCTCTCCTAGAAGCCAAAGAGTTAGAAGAATGTTTATATTCTGAAGATGGCTTCGATTGTGCCTGTGGCAGACAACCAGTTGGACCTCTGGGTAATCCGGAATTGTTTTGTGTCTGCCGATCCAGCGATGACTAATGTACATAACTATCTAGTTACTTTTAAATAATGGAAGCCATAGTGGGCGGTAACAGTAGCTACACAGTTGTATTTTGATTGATGTTGTCACCCGAGTGGGTGTCCTTTATGTTAGTATTTTGGGCCATGTTTGTCGGCCATTTGCTTTGACAGATTCCGTTGTAGGCCATAGTTGTTGGCCACTTGTCTTATCTATCGGTCCGGGTCCCCACATGGCGTTGCCTTTAAGGGATGAGATAATAGTGGTGAGTCCCACCACTAGCCCGGATTCCCTCCTTTATGACCGAATGGTGCCTGTTTTTTGTAACCGGTAGACCGGCTAGCATGGTATAAAAGAAAGGTCCCGGAGTTCATTTGGTCATTCGAGTCTAGTGCATCGAGATGGTTAAGAGCTCTGCAATTTAGGAGTCTAGAGCCGAGCTGCTCCAGTAGTTGGAAGCTCTACGAGTCATAGAGAGTCTGTCCAGAGCCGAAGGTTGTATGCTTTGCTGATTTCCCTTGAGGTATAATACAGCATCAAAAGACCAAGGTTCGACCTCTGTAAAAATATGTCGAGTCTGTAAGGTGTGCTAGTAGGCATATCATTGGATCCCCAGGGAGTCTCCAAGTAGGTTCATCGCTTTGCGAGGTTCTAAACGGTAAATGGGCCAGTGACATTGTGTCTAGGCACTCAGTTCTGAGTTTGTGTTTGTGGTGATGAGCTTCGCCCTCTGAAGCCGATCCACACAGGAGTCTGTAATGTGATGCTGCAATAATAATATAAACCTCGAAGTTTGTGGAATTGCTGTAAAAATTGCTGAAGATAGATCCTGGAGCGTATTGGTATCAGAGCCAGAGACACTCAAGTCAATAATTCTAGTATATCATTTTCTATATTCTGATGAATGCTTTAATTGTCTATTAAATCTGCTGCAACATCATTACTCAGTCTGTTGTTTGATTTATATGCATTCTACAATAGTATTCTATAGGTGGTGGAAATGACCGTTGAGTGGATTGTTGGGTCATTAAGAGTGTAAGAGTCGTCCGAAGTCAGAGTAGTAGTAAGGCCCGTTGGGATAGGGGAGTAAGTCTATAGAGTTTCCGAAGACTATTTTGAGTCAACACTCAGTCTTTTAATTAAAATGGAACCTTCAATGGATACTATTGAGCTGACACATTTAGAATGTGATTCTTCGAATGACACTGAAGTAAGTCTTGCAGAATGCAGATAGTCTTCATTTAATCCATCCTCATCAGAATCTTCTTATATATCTATCTTTGATCATAACCCTTCTGATAATTTCCAATTACCGCAAATACTTCCCAGAGAAGTATACAGACTTCCATGGTGGAATGTCATAGTTGTGACCCATATCCGAGTGTCAAGTATTGATGTTTCGTTTACCGATAAACAAGAACCTGTACATATTAATCTGCTTGATAAATGTCAAATAGACTGGGCTAAAGAACAAAAATATAAATATGCACATTTTGGTGCTATCAAATTTGGCCTTGGTCCGTTAGTTCGTCCACATCTAGCTGTTTCGTCTCTCTGTTGCATTTTAGATACTCGTCATCGTAAGTTTTCAGATGCAGTCATAGGTGGTTTTACTACACCACTTCATGATGGTCCTATTTTTGGCACAACTTATCCTAAATTTTCTGTTAGCCTTGACGACCCTCATATCTATAATCTGTTAAAGGCTTATATCTTACCCAAATGTTTCGATATGGAAACTGGCTCCTGCATCATCCAACTTAAAGGTGGAGTCTGTGTAAGGTTCGGAAATGATACCCTTCCTCCGTTGCGAACTCGTGTCCATCAAAGTTCTACAAACACCAGCGTGGTGGAAACGGAGAAATCCCAATCCAAAAATGCCACCCCAATTACTTTCAATTGGACCGGTATCAATTATCCCCCATCTTGGGAAATGAAATATTCAGAGTTATGGAACCAGGAAAGAGTAGCTGCTTCTTTCACCCATCAACCTCTTATTTTTGATGAAGCTTTGAGTTCCTTCCGTGTAGCCCAAGAGATGCCCACACAGAGATTCAATCCTCCCTTGATAAAATCTGCGTCCATCTCCTCGTACAATAACGCCAGATTACAAGCCTTGTCCAACCAAGCTAGTAAAGTTGCTACAAATGAGTTTTCTTCTTCTTCTGTCGAAAAGTCTCCTGTAAATGAGTCTTCTGTACAAACTTCTTTTTTCGTTCTATCCGACTTTGAACATAGAGGCCAGCATGCTTCCTGTCAAGCATGTCAAAAAATAAAACAAAAATTAGCTCATCAACAAAAATAGAAACAAGTTGAACTACCTTCTTTAGGTATGTTCTCGGTCTTACCCTCTTTGCAGATGATGTCTTTACCAAGGGAAGGAGGTAGTTTAGAAGTAATGAACTCTGGCCAAAGATCTTTTGTTCCCGGTAGAAATCTGCCTGAATCAGGATTCAGACAATATACATCCAATGGTCAGACAAAAAGAGAATTTCTTCCTTGTAAATCTTCTTCCCAAGACCAAACTGTTTCTGATGAAGTTAAGCTTGCAAATTGGAGAAATTTGCAACAAGTTCACACTGCTAGAAACATAGATGACATGGCACAAGATCTTATTCTTCTGAAAAGACAGTGTGCAGACCAACAAGAGCATCTAGTAAAAATTGAAACAAAGCTTGGATTGTTAGATCACTTACTTCATGATTCAACAGAAATCCGTATGGCCATAGAACAAGCTTCTCAAAAGCTTGAACGAAGATTAGCTGTCCTAGAAGATCTCTGGAGCAAAATAGAGAATCTTAAGAAAAAATAGTATGTGGTCCCAGACCATGTTTTGAAAGCTGCATCAAAAGGGCATGCTAAGAGTCACTCTTTAGGTCAGTTTAGTGTTCTACCTGAAGATGAAAGGCCAGAATGGGATTTTTCTAATAGTGATGCAGTTAGGGAGAATGTGGAGGAATGGATCAAAGAGTTCAAAGGTTTTAAAACCTGCTTTAGATCCTAAATATTTGGTTAGTTTGAAAGCATTAAATGATGAAGGATCCTCTAACCAAAGAAGACAAATAGCTCCTCCCCGCTTTGATACACATATGCCAGATGCTACTTCAGCTTCAGCCGCCCCTACCAAAGTATTCCACTTTGGTATAAATTCAATGAATGATATAATCTCCCAAATGCCTGAGCAACCTATATTGAATATACAATGTCAATCCAAGGAAGAGATTAGAAATTAAATCCAAATGCTTTCTCAGTGGACGTTGTATAAGAAACAACAGGACCCAAATCTCACAGGGAAAATGCTAGGAACCCAACTCATTGCAAGTCTTTCTCGTCTAGCATATGAATGGTGGTGATGGTTGCCACAGGAAACAAGAAATGAGATGCTTGCTGCTGATGATGCAGAGGAGCAAATTCTGAGTGCCCTAGTTAGAGAATTTTACGGCCCTGAAGAGGGAGAATATTATGGTCACCTTGCTTCATTATTCATGTCTGCTCGTCTTTGTGATTTAAGCAAGAGTGAAGAGTATTTTTGTTATATGCAGAAATTGTTAATCTCATCAGGAAAATCTGGTAACCCTGCATATTTAAAACATTATCTCAGAAGTTATCTAGGACATGTCCCAAATGCTGTAGAGCAGGCTTTAAAGGATGAAAAGGTAGAACTGAGAAGTTTGTCGCTTTCTCAACTTCATGCTCACATTATGGAAACATGGCAAGAGCATTGCCTAGAGAAAAGAGTGAGCAAAGGTTTTAAAAGACATCAGAAGATGTATTCTGCTTCATTCTGCAAAGATGTTGCAGGAATGCCCGATTGGGGGTGTGGAGCACATAACCAAGGACATCTTGATCATTCTTCTTGCCAAGTGCAAAAAGAAGAAAAAGGGTTTCTACACATCAGAACCAAGGTATCACTTAGATAAACCCTATCACCACAGATCAAAGCATAAATATAAGAAGCACATATATGATAAACCTTATCATAAGTCCAAATATAAATCCAAACGCTATGTGAAGCGCCGGACTGAAAAAGGAAAGAAAAATGTCTATTTTATCTGTGGAAAATCAGATCATTGGGCTGCTAAATGCCTAGAAAGAAAATCGTGCCCTCGGCTTGCTGCTTTGTGTACTAGTTTGGATCCCGCTTGGTGGGATTTGTTTGAAGTTACTGCCACTTCCCCTAAACCCTCTGGTGAAGTTGTATATTTACCTGATAATGATTCTTCGTCTGATTCTTGTACAAATTCTGATTTTGATCCTCCTGTTTTAGCTAAATGTGATCCTCCTTCCTCCAGCTCTTCCTCTGAGTCTGATTCTAGTTCGGATGCACATTTAGGGGGGTGTAGTAGCCTACATGAGTTTGACTTTTCTCTGTATATGTTTTCTAGATCCTCTTCTCGATCTTCTTCTTTCCATATAGAGAAATAGATTGCTGACATTGATCTACGACTTTCAATGATTTCCGTGTACAGACACCTAGAAAGAACTGAATTAAGAGAAGAAAAGACCAGACTGGAAAAACAACTTGAAATGCTAAAAGCTGATAAAGGGAAAAAGTCAATATCTTCCCATCCTAAGTCTACCCATTTTAAACCTGCTGAAATCTATCAAGATTACCCTCGTAGCCATGAGGATAGGAAATCCCATAGAAAAGAAAAAGAAAAACTTTTAAGGCTTCAACTTAGAGGAAAACAAGATAAGCTCAAACTTCTGATCAAAGAAATAGATGAATTAAAGAATATGATAACTGCTCTGGTTCTGGAGAAAGATCAGTCTTCAGATGAGGAATTATCCAAACAAATTGAGAGAGCTTGTTTTAACCCTGATAATAAGGAAGAGTCACCTTCTTCAACTCCTCCACAGTCACCGCAGTCTCAGAGTACTAATTTGCTTGGTGCTCTATCTGGTCCTAAATTGTTTATATCTTTGCAATTCTGTCCACCTGAGTTTAAAGCTTATTCTGTACAGTGTTTGATTGATTCAGGTTGTCAGTTTAACTTAGCAAAGGGAAATGCCATTCCGCAGTTTTATTGGGAAAAGAGTCGTGAGTTTGTCTCTGCCATTGAAGGTTCCCCTGTGTCGTTGTATGGAAAAGTTAAACATTTCCTTGTACAGCTTTACGGTGTAAAGAGTGATTTGTCTTTATTCAGATTAGATGTCTTAAAGGAAGACTGTGTTTTAGGTTCAAAGTTTCTGCAAAAGGTCAGTCCATTTTCCATTGATACAAATAAAATGGTTTTCTCTTGTACAGTCTTTGGAAAGTCAGTCTAGTTACCTTTAAGTTTCAGTCTTGTAAATAAATGCAAACCCATTCCAGTTGAGTCAGTCAGTACTGTCAAGTCAGTAAATTTAAATAAGATGGAATGCTACATAGCATATGCAGAAGTTCATGGAGAAAAAGCCTTGGCAGAAATAAAAGGAAAAATTAAAAAATATTGTTGTTCGGAGAGTCCCAATGCATTTTGGACTCGAGAGAAATATTTTGTTTCTCTACCTTTTGACCCGCTTCAGAAAATAAAGCCCATGAAAGCTTCAGCTCGGTTGATGACTCCCTCTGAAAGGGAATTCTGTTCAAAAGAAATTCAAGAGCTATTGCAAAAAGGCTTGATCGAGCCATCCAAAAGCCCGTGGGCATGCAGAGCGTTTGTTGTAAACAAACACTCGGAGCAGAAGAGAGGAAAGCCTCGATTGGTAGTAAATTTTAAACCTCTCAATGCTGTTTTACAAAAGGTTAGATACCCACTGCCTGATAAAGCTAGCTTGCTGCAGAAGATTGTAGGCTGCACTGTTTTCAGCAAGTTTGATCTCAAATCAGGGTTCTACCAGATAGGCATTGAAGCGAAGGATCGCTTCAAAATAGCCTTTGTTGTCCCTCATGGACAATATTAGTGGAAGGTTTTGCCTTTCGGAATTAATAATGCTCCATTAGAATTCCAAAAAAGGATGGACAATATTTTTAGAGACATCCCGTGGCTTGTTGTCTTTATTGATGATATTTTAATCTGCCCAAAGAGTCTTCAAGACCATCTTAAGCATCTTCAGTTTTTCTATGATCTTGTTTTTAAACATGGTTTAGTCCTGTCTGAATCAAAGACGGAAATAGGAAAGACATAAATGGATTTCATAGGTTTTTATATCCAAAAAGGACAAGTAATTCTGCAGCAACATGTGTTGCAGTCTTTTGAGCATTTTCCAGACAAAATTTTGAGATAAGACATAGCTTCAGAGATTTCTGGGAAGTTAGAATTACATAAGGCCCTTCTACAGAGGACAAGCAACAGACATCCACTATTTGTAACATAGATTGAAAAAGAATCCTGTTGCTTGGTCGAATGATATGACTTTGGCAGTCCAAAAATTAAAGGCCAAAGTGAAAGAGTTACCAGCCCTCCATCAGCCACAGGGAACTAGTCAATTAATAATTGAAACTGATGCTTCAAACACTACCTGGGGTGGTGTGCTGTTGGAAAAGATTGATGGCAGAGAGAATATATGTGCCTACGGATCAGGTTCCTTCAAAGCTGCTGAGATTAATTATTCGAGTAGCCATAAAGAGATTTTGGCTGTGAAGAAAACAGTTAATCATTTTATTCTGTTTTTAAAGCCTGTTAAGTTTATCATTAGAACTGATTTAAAGATAATGCCAGGGATTTTTAAGAATGAAAAATTAATGGCAGAAAATAGCAGCCGAATTCTCAAATGGTTTATCTGGCTTTCAAATTTTGACTATGGAATTATTTATAAGCCAGGTTATCTCAATTGTCTTGCTGACATGCTTACTCGTGAGACTGTGCCGCCAGAAGAAGCAATTAGTTTGAAAATGTTTTCTGTTTGTTCAAGTTCCTTAGGACAGAAAGAAGATAAGGGAAAAATCCCTGCACCAACAGAATTTACAGATCCTGGCTATGTCATGTTCGAGCCCCAAAACGTATTATTCATGAAGCCCTGGGATGCAAGTTTGTCCCCCAGCGACAGAAAAGAGCTTCTGGACTATGCAGATCGCCATGCAGCTGAGAAGTGTCTCAGTCTGACCTTGATAAAGCAGATTCAGATGAATCCCTGCAACTGCACATCATTGAACGCTGGGGGCATTCGGCTTTCTGAGGATTCTCCCAAGCTCAAGAGAAGCTCAGAAGATGCAGAGAGTTGTGTGTTGACTGCAACGATGAAAAAGACGGTCCAATGTGGTATGTGGACATAGGTGAGGGAAACCTAACCTGAACCTCCTATAATTTAATTCTACAATTCTGCAGAGAGCAAACTGCCATTGTCATTTGCACAGACCTTAGAAACCTCAGGAATAAGAAGTGGTCTGGCTGGACCGAAATCCTTTTGGATAAATTCTGCCCCAGACTTGATTGGACCGATCTTCGTGCAAATTTCAAATTTCACATGGAAGCTGATATTAAGGTAGCGGATCAAAATAACCTATGGTAAAAGTTTTTGCTGCGGCATCATAGTGGCAGTTAGAGTCTGCTAGAACACATGGTTCATGTCACACAAAAATACATCAAACGTGACAACAAAGGGAACCGTCTTTACACAAAAATACACCGGCGAACTTTGCCTGTAGACTTTCGGGTTGATTCTATGTTTGACAGTGAATTTATTGGCAAAAAGAATAAAGTTTTGCATGGATCGGATATTGAACAGTGCTTCAGCACATGGTTATACCCTCCTCCTGAGTACAAAGAAGATGCTGTTGTGCTTGATGATTCCCAAGATGTTGACTCTCTCCTAGAAGCCAGAGAGTTAGAAGAATGTTTATATTTTGAAGATGGTTTCGATTGTGCCTATGGTGAACAGCCAGTTGGACCTCCGGGTAATTCGGAATTGTTTTGTGTCTGCCGATCCGGCGACGACTAATGTACATAACTGTCTAGTTACTTTTAAATAATGGAAGCCGTAGTGGGCCGGTAACAGTAGCTCCACAGTTGTATTTTGATTGATGCTGTCTCCCGAATGGGTGTCCTTTATGTCAATCTTTTGGGCCATGTTTGTCGGCCATTTGCTTTGACAGATTCCATTGTCGGCCAGAGTTGTCGGCCACTTGTCTTGTCTGTCGGTCTGGGTCCCCACATGGCGCTGCCTTTAAGGGACGAGATAATAGTGGTGACTCCCACCACTACCCCAGATTCCCTCCTTTATGACTGAATGGTGCCTGTTTTCTGTAACCGGTAGACCAGCTAGCATGCTATAAAAGAAAGGTCCCAGAGTTCATTTGGTCATTCGAGTCTAGTGCATCGAGCTGGTTAAGAGCTCTGCAATTTAGGAGTCTAGAGCTGAGCTGCTCCAGTAGTTGGAAGCTCTGCGAGTCATAGAGAGTCTGTCCAGAGCCGAAGGTTGTATGCTCTGTTGATTTCCCTTGAGGTATAATACAGCATCAAAAGACCAAGGTTCGACCTCTGTAAAAATATGTCGAGTTTGTAAGGTGTGCTAGTAGGCATATCATTGGATCCCCAGGAAGCCTCCAAGTAGGTTCATCGCTCTGTGAGGTTCTGAATGGTAAATGGGCCAGTGACATTGTGTTTAGGCACTCAGTTCTAAGTTTGTGTTTGTGGTGATGAGCTTCGCCCTCCAAAGCCGATCCACACAGGAGTCTGTAATGTGATGCTACAATAATAATATAAAGCTCGAAGTTTGTGGAATTGCTGTAAAAATTGTTGAAGATAGATCCTGGAGCGTACTACAATTACTGAGTACTACAATTAATATTTGAGATCCGGGAAAGGTATTATAGCTTGTAGACAAAGCCGACAATACTAGCCTTAAGGTCATTGCATATAGCCGAGAAAAGGAGAAGTGATAAGTTTTGATTGATTGGATTGATTGGAAACATTTAGGGGTTATACATTCCACACAAACAAATAAATATTTTGTGTAGCAAGATTTGAACCATGCAAAGTTTGGACAATACTACAATAATGCATCGACAGTGTGTGTCATGCAATAATAATCAATAAGGGTTGGAATTTGAAATCCATGTCACCCATCAAATTTGACAGTTAAAACCATGTTATGAAAGGTTTTGTACGTTTTAAACTTATTCCTTGACAGTTTATTGTAATTTGTAACCATATTTGACAGAAAAATTGGCTCATGACAGGAAAAACGGGCTCAAATTCCAACCCTGGGCCCCGCACAATGCGTTCCTGGAGGTATTTTTTATTATGATTCTCGTTCACCTATATGGATGCATTAAATGGACTGGATTCCCTGTCACTTTGCATTGCACAGACTCATAATTATTCATTGACCTTGCTTGTGGGCACTGGGAATGATGTTTATTCTCTCGGCTCTGACAGGCTGTGAGCAGTGGGTAAGGGTTTCCTCGGTCTCTTCTAGCATTAATGGTAACCTCACAACACCCTAGGTATCTACACCATTCATTCATTTCCTATCGGCATTGAATAAAAAGCAATAATAATGAGTAAATCACTATGAAGGGTACGTGCTATTGGCAGGTCAGTTGCAAGGCTTGTTCATTCATTTCCTACCGGCATTGAATAAAAAGAAGTCACAATGAGTACATCACTATGAAGGGTGCGTTATATTGGCAGGTCAGTTGTAAGGCCCCTTGCCGGAAGATGGATTGATTAGTTGGAACTTGCCTCCCAAGAATACCCATCAGTTGGAACATGCCCCGCTCTGCACCGATGTGTGTTGTTGTCCATCTGTTGGCCAAAACCATCTTTGAGGCTCTGCTTCTGCCCGGTGTACTACCCCACCCACCTAGAAGATGTGTTTCAATCAAGAGAATCAATCTCATTAGGATACATTAAATGGATAGGATGCCCCGTCACTTTGCACTGCGCGGACTCAGAAATAATTACAAGTTAGCTGGATGCATTAAATGGACTGGATGCCCCGTCACTATGTATTGGGTGGACTCATAATTACAAGTTAGTTGGATAAATTAAATGCACTGGATGCCCCATCACTTTGCACTACGCGGTCTCATCATTACTCAGTACTAGATTTGAGGGTTCCCTCAAAAGGGAATTCCAGACTCTCGACCGTCATTTCATTATCAAAGTTATTTCTCTGGAGGAGCAGAGTCGAGACAGACTCTATATATTCCATTACTTGAGTCATTATTGACGTTATATCTCTAGAGGAGCAGAGTTAAGACTTGCTCTATACCTTCCATTACTATAAGCTTAACATCTATGTATCTAGGCATAGAATAACTTGCACTGGTGAAGGTGAGGGTATCTTAGCACTGGTGAATCTATCTCATTCACGGTTTTCTTATTGAATATAACACTCATCTAGGTTATCATATAGGCTAGACGACTTAGTTGTAAAACCATTCTTTCTATTTGATTCTTCAATCTCTAGAGGAGCACAGCCGAGATCGGATCTATACCTTCCATTACCCGAAGCTTAATTAACATCAATGTGTCTACATTCATGGCTTGGTTAGGGTCTGGTCTGTGGAGTTAAGTTTTTTTGTCATCCCATTGACATTATTTAATAGCTAGAGGTGGTTTGGACTTGCCAACAAGCATCTATGTTAGAGTCCTCACAAGTTAAGTCTAGTTTTACCAAGTCTAGTTTTAGCAGTCAAAATGATTATTTCCTTACAATACACTATCACAAATTCTCTTTTATTTTTAGTTTATTCAACATTTACAAAATTTTGGCATTTAAAAAGCACTTTGAATTAAAGGTTATGTATGCTTTCAATTCAAATATGCTCGCTTGCCACACAAACGTGGTGGCTAATTCTTTGAATAGGAGGCTTATCAGTCTTACTTCGGGCTACAGTGTATTATTTACAAAGTGGTTTGAGAGGTGTTGTAGATAAACAAAGCCAGTAGTATTGGCCTTAAGGACCATGCAAAGTTTGGACAGATCGCAATAATGCATCCACAATGCATGTAAGTATCTCTTGTAAGGTTATTTACAAGTACTCTTTTATTTTCATTAATCAACTACGTTAAAATCTAATATGAACCCTTGCTTCCCTGTAGTTTACATTCAGGGCTTGGTTAGGGTTTTGTCTGTGGAGTTAAATTTTTGTTTCATCCCATTGACATGTGTAATGCCCCCTCCATCATTCCCGTGCAAGGAAGGAAACGTTAACAACACACAGGCTTGCCCCAATAATTTTTGCACATAAATTCCTAACATTTTAAAACTTCTGTATGTAGCTTCGTTTCCATATAAAACACAGCGGAATGAACATGCTAACAAGCACTCAAACAGACAGTAATTGCAATCATATCAATCACAGCAGAGATTGATTCAACATACAGAGACCCAATCTCATTCGTATGCCATGCATGGATTCCATATTAATTCATTTCATTTAACATGGGCAATTTAACATATTGCAGAACACAAAATGGAATAATTTATAATCCACAGAACACTTATCTTGAGAATTTGATGTCCAACAACTGGCTACGTGAAGGCAACGTTCCTCCCAACCGTAGATCTCTATCCAGCCTATATTCCTTCAGCTGATAGATCACCCCCGAGCTGGGCTGTGTATCCACTAAGGAGGACTAGCTGGGTTCACTCATAGGCATGGTTTCAGTCAAGCATCCAAGCAGATAGAGGAGGGTAATGCTAAGCCAGTGAGCTCAACCACAGAGCTACAGGCATCTCAAGTGGGCTCAACAGTCAGGCACCCACATTACCTACCACATCCAACACAAGGAAGATCCCCTTCTCTGTTACACAGTCCCTCAGGCAACTCTTCCCTCCAGTGCTCTTCAGGATGGGCATAGAAAGGTCCAGCTGCTGATCCTTGAGATCCTAGCCTTCACAGGGTTTATCAAGCATACCCAACCTCTGCATAGTCAATTCCCACTTGATTTCTCACCATTCTGCTCACCAAATACTCAAATCCGTCACTCATTTTTTTTGGATGGGAATGATGCTAGCTAGCTTCACAATGGACTGGGGTGAGAATGAAGCAACCTCCCATGAGGTTGAGTGACTTCTTGCCCAAGTAATCAGAGCCCATGCCCACCCATACGAATTTCAGGGCTGCCCATGCTCCATTAAAGCCATGGGATGAAATCTCAACCACCTTCTTACAGTAGGCATTAATGTCACCTAGGGAAGTCAATGGGTTCTCATAATGACAAATGGAAGCCTAGGGTTTAATCCCATAGCCCCCTCACCACTCCCTAGTGGATACACGTGGCCCCTTCTCATTCGTTGCCTCCATAGCCAGTTTTTGGTATTTTATTTCAATGTTAAATATTTACATCAATTTACAATATCCCATGGCTTGATAGCACGTGGGTAACAAAACATCAAGCGGGTCTAATTTAAAATAAAGTTCGAGCATAGACTAGCGGGGCCTTGGCCTTGAGCTCCACGCTAGGGAAACATACATCGTGTGTTTACAATATTTACATTAGAGCCAATATTTCCTAAGGGTCAAAATTGGGGTATTACAACATGCTTTAATAGCTAGAGGTGGTTTGCACTTGCCTAGAAAGTGATTTTTTGAGGGCCAATGGGTGGGCCAACGTAATACAGAAAAAATATTTCAAGAGGGCCTGTAGACAAAAAAATCCGGTAGTACTGGCCTTAAGGTCATTGCATATAGCCAAGAAAAGGAGAAGTGATAAAGTCTAATTGATTCGATTGATTGGAAACATTCAGGGGTTAGAAAGTCCACGCCAAGGAAGAAAGAATCCGTGTAGTGAGGTTTGAACCATGCAAAGTTTGGACAAGACCATAATAATGCATCCACAATGTGTGTAAGTATCTCTTTTAAGGTTATTTACAGGTACTATCTTTTATTTCCATTAATCAACTACGTTCAAATCTAATCTAAACCCTTTCTTCCCTGCAGTCTACATTCAGGGCTTGGTTAGGGTCTGGTCCATGGAGTTAATCTATCCGAAGATAACTCCAAGTGGGTTGCAACTTAGCGCATTGATTGGAGATGATAACACTAGTTCTGAAAACCTATGTCATCTTGCATAGGGTGAGGCTATGTAATTTTTCTTATAAAACTTATGGAATATGTATTAATTTCTAAATATTTTTGAGATGAAAATAGGGATCCCCTGTCATATAAGTGTATGGTTCTAAGCCCCTAATGGATGTAAAGAAATAGTTTGTTATCCTGCCTTGCTCGGCTAGACGACTTGGTTATAAAACCCTTGTTTCTAAATATTTTCGGATTTTTTGTCCTACTATGTTTAATTCTTTTATGATTGTATGATAAGGTTCGTGTTGCCTCCTTTAATTATCTTAACATTTGATTATTAACTATATGCATTTAGCCATTACACTTTTTAGGGATACAAAAATGATGAGTAACATAGGTATATACTCATTAGGAATACAAATTACATGGAGGATCTACCTCTCGACTCGATCATGCTTGCATATTTTTAAATATTTTCCTATAAATTTTGGTACTTGAGCTTCGATGCATCTCTAAAAACCTACAAAAGCAAAATAAATCCATAGTGAGTGTCAAAATGCAAGAAAAATCATCTAGTTAATAACAAATGCAACAAATTCATGGCCTAAAACCTAATATTCTAGACTCCTGAACATACTCGGTCTCGCCTAAGTCACCTTCAATATTTAGTCATCTCCTCCCGCCCCTGATCTTTGTTTTTAACTTCACGTTGCCTGTTATGGAGAAAAACTTCCTATGGCTCGAGGAAGACCAGAATAGACAGATGACTACCAGAAATCAACTCAATTCCCAATGCAATGCTATAAAAATGTAAATGCTAATATGTGGAATAGAAGACCAACCTTCAATTGGACGTTTGATGTAGATCCCCTTTGAGCTTTCAAATCTCTAAAATTGAACCTGCAGCTTAGAATCAACAATAAACACAAGCAAGTGCATATAATATATAAAAGATGTTAGCATAAACAATAGCATAGTCCATGATATAATAAGCAAATGTAACCCAATGTTAATAAACAACCATTCACAAGATCAATTGGACGAGAAAATGAGTATTTATATTAATATGAACAATAAGTACATGATACAACCTCTTGTCGGCAACTCATCTGAACCAAGAACTAGGTCCCTCCACTTGTGCCTCCACCACTTCAATCCCCCATGCAATGGAAAACTCACTAGTAAAGGATAGGGTCCTTCACAAGCTATGGAAGAGTTTGGTAGGTGAACATAAAAGGTTCACAACAACTAGGATCAATGGATGTAGACTCAAGTCACAGAAAAAATCCAATAGAGTTTCATTGATCTCTCTTTCTCCTTCTTCCATACACCATAAGAGCTCAATATATAACCCTCCAAAAGGTAGGTGAAAGGTTGAATCTAGGGGTTTCGATATGCATGGAGGGCCAAAGCTCACAATGGCTGCTTTTTGGAAGTGAAAAATAGAGTTTTTACTATTATTTACCAATTAACTCAAAGTACGCGGGATATTATGGTGCAACCTACATATGCACGAGTTGCAATAAAACAGCTCATGTACAAAAACAAAAAATAGGAAAACAAGGGTTCTTGGAGGACAAAACATGGTTATGAGTCAATAAAATGAATAATGGAGGCCAATGAGTGCTAATGCTCACAAGGTGGAAAAATACACTGTAATAGATGCACCTTAATGTGTGAGGTCAGAGAAGGTACTACGATGGCCAAAATACATTATAAATTTCAGAAGTGGAGTGATGGAGACACAAATGGAAGGAGTAGCCCACTCGTCATAATACAATTATATCTTTAGATACATGTCAGTACAATACAACAATATGATACAATGGCCATGAATAGGAAGTATATAGTGGATACATGTCATAATTGGTCATAGCCATGACCCATATGCAGTAAGATATGGCCTCTTGCTGAAAGGAAACAACTATTCCAAACTAAAGGTACAAACTGCTGATGTATGAGAATAACATCCCATAAGTACAATCATGATCACAAGTAGCATACTGAATGCCCCTAAAGTCTGGGGTCTTCTACACAAATCATCTACGGTGAAAGTCCCATCAAGTCAATAAAGGTGTTGAAGTCGACCATGATGTGACATCGCCTGATTACCGATCATTGATGTATACCGTTAACAAACGCAAGATAACCCACCAATAATGACAATGGGTGTTGACTCAAACCTAGTCGACAGGGGTTCCCATCACTGTCGACTCCAACCCATCGCGATCTCCCTGAGCACCATCCCAGACAGGTTTTACCCTGTCCAGCAACACTTGCAGAGAAAATGAGGTCTCACCTGAGGTGATCAAGGGAGAGTGGACGGAACCATGTTTCTGCTGAATGAGAGAGGATGATTGTGGCGATACTCACTCAACTTATTGCAACATTCAAAACAGATCTATGCATTCAAGTTTAACATCATTCATATTCATAACGTCATTTCAACATAAACATTCATTTGACAAGTACAATATTGGAAGTATTAACTACGATAGAAACCATAACATCAATCACGAATCACAACATGCATTATCATAAAGAAGTACACAGGGGATTTCATCGAATAGTTCCGTCATGTCATATTACTTTAGCATAAACCCTGATACAACATCTCCACAAAACCAGATCTCAGCAATATCTCGCGATTTCACCTACAGACTCAAGATACGCATAATCAACACCCAATGATCCATACTCAGATCCAAAGCAAAAACATATCTTGTTTTTCAACACTTACAGCTCTTATCTATATATAGGATTCCGCCTTTACAATACTTGTCCACTTACTAATAACTTCCTAACCGACTCCTGGACAAATGACCCAAAACCTAACTGACGCGGTCCAAATGACTCAAAAACCCACCTACCACGGTACAATTACATCTCACATGGTCCAATGACCCAAAAAACCACATTATGCGGTATAAACGACTCAAAAAATACATAAATTAATACATCCTTCTTCCTTCCTGGACCTCTTTTGACGTGTTGCAGCATCAAAGATGCTGTGATTCTTCCTCACCAAACTTCCTACCAACAGGCCCTCAACACAATCTTGTGGCTCGCCCTTGAGCCACGTCAGCGAGACATAGTGTACTCTGTGGTTTTAACTTTGAAATCCTCATATTGCTTCTCAACTGTCGTTACCATCTCCCTTGTTGCCGTAGCTTCCTCCTGACTATTGATGACATCCTGGGGCGATGGGTGGTCGATCAACTTTGTAGCCCCTTGCTGACGGTGCCCCTATACTTCCTGGAGAACATCACCGGCCTTTTTCATGAACTAGCTACCCACGTCCTGGAAGTCCTCCAGCTACACGGTGTGCTTCTTCTGTTGCTTATCCACCTTGGCGACACGCTATTGCATATCTTCAATTCTGTAACCTTGGCAATCTGCTCCATGGCTGGCATGACACGCATCGCGGCTTTGAGTGTTGCCATCTGCCCTTATGCTTCCTGTCGTTCCTTCATTAGCTGTTCGACCTGCTCATCCTGGACAATCTGGCCCCAAAATTGCACCATGTTAGCTATGAGCTTTGTCGTAGCCTTTTCGAGCTCCTCCAACTGGGTGGCGACCTCCTCAATCTCCCTTTTTCTGTCGTTGACTTTTGATTCAAGATTTACATCTCCCACATATGAAAATTCTTCTTCAACTATGATCCCAACAAAAGGAGACTCAACCTCACTACTAATCTCAACTAGTTCTAGTTCTCGTGGCATACCTTACCCAACGCTTACAACTGATATCTTCTTCGACCTAGTAGCACTCCGCAAGTTGAACTGCACCTTGCCCAACACAGAACTGCACTCACCCAGCTTATAACAATACTCGTCAGCTCTGCACAGGCACTTAACAGCGAAACTCTCAGTGCCTTCCAACCAACTTCTACCCGGTTTTATAGCCTCCAGCCGAAGCCTCCGTAATCATCACTAAATCCTGCATTAATTCACCCAAAATCCAGTATTAATGACAAAAATTCGCCGTCGATCTTGTTAGTCGATCAACCGGATCCGCCATTAATGCCCATCATTTGAACAAGCGCCAAAAATTAACTGTTTTAACTTTTGATATTTATTGCTGATTTGACCCGGTCGCGACCCTGTCATCTGTCGCGGACCGCTCCTATCTTGCGGCATAAGCCTCTCTGCTTGTGCATTCTTGTCTCTTTCGGTGCGCCATCCTGCTACCAATTAACCTACATTTTTTTTTCCCGATGTGACTCAGGAATCGCGTTGTTCCAAGCCCGATCAATAGGGCTTCAACCTACTACCATTAATCAACTTGGGGAGCATCACCCCATCCAACTACTACAACTGTACCACTCCTCCTGAAGTGATGCGACTAACGCAATACGGACAAAGCCAGTGCATCTGCAATTTTCTTGGATGTTTCATAAACTTGCTATCATACAACAACACCAAATCACCATGTTGAAACTGTTTGTTCTTGATGTGGCGATCATGCCAAGCCTTCTAGCGATCCTTCTCCACACCCTGATGGAAACCAGCGATAAAGTGATCTTTTTCCAGCTGTATTAACTGCATGACACGTTCCTCTAATGTTGCCGCAACATCCATACTAGTTTTTGCCGCTATGCGCAGAATCGAAATGATATACTCCATAGGCATAACTGCTTCTTTCCCATACACCAGCTTGAATGGTGTCTGCCCTGTCATCCTTTTACTTGTGGTGCGATAGGCCCACAATACTGCTGGTATTTTTAGATCCCAGTCATCGCGGTTCGCATTACACACCTTTGTCAGTGCATGCTCCAATATTTTGTTAAAAGCCTCCACCATTCCATTCACCTGTGGGTGATAGGGTGAACTCTTCTTGTGTTGTATCTGCAATTCCTCCGTCAATGCGCTGATGGTGCGATTGAGAAAGTGACTGCCTTGATCACTCAGCAATACCTTGGGGCAGCCAAAGTGAGTAACAATGTTCTCAAACAAGAATCGCACCGCTGTGGCTGCAGAACAGTCAACGACTGGTACAACCTCCACCCATCATGTCAAATATTCTGTTGCCGTGATGATATACCTGGCACCAATGCGCTTACTCGGTGGATTGATTGGTCCCACAAGATTTCCATGATGATATATTAGTTCCAAGCAGTGGAACATACCTATGATCAATGCAAGGAAGCATGTGCATGATGTGGACACTCGAGGGTGGGGGGCACTGTTCCCTCAAGGTAAAGGGTCATCAAGCTGCGAAAAATAAATTAAGGCTCTGCTTGGCTCAGAAGGAAAAGTGATCAGGAACATGGCTAATAATTGAGTAAGCGGGATCCGACACAAGGCTCAAGAGGAAAGCAGGATAATGCAATGCAATCACAACTCGACATAAATGGGGAATCCTTTTTCGTAAAGCTAGTCTCCTCACTCGAAAAAGTGTAAAACAATGAGAGAAGAACTCTTCTAGTCACGTATGACTAGAGTATACCTTTTTCATAATTAATCCACAAAGGTTCAGAAAATGGGTAAACTTATACCTAAGTGGATGTCACTTCAAATGCTTTAACGAGTCTGAAATGACAAGTATACTCTTTACCTTCTTACTATTTTCAACGAGCTCAAAGGAGAGATGGAATAATGCTCATAACCTCCTTACTATTTTTAACGAGCTTGAAGTAAAGGCGGAAGAATGCTCGTCATGGGAGAAGATGAGTGTCAGGGATATGCGAGACTAGTTCCAAGCGCATGGAACAAAGCTATGCATAATGCAAGGAACATGAACAAGACAAGGACACTCAAGGGGTGTTTGCGAATTGGGATGGAAAAAGGTTCAAATGCATCATAACAATGGGGAGGCCTAAACCTATATTCAAGGTTTTGAATATGCCTGCCATGACCGAACCAAATGTCGAAAACGACCAGTAAACAAGTATAAGTCTAGCTAAGAATCCTATCTCCAAGAAACACTAGTATCAAAATCATATCTAAAACAAATGTAAAGACAGATCTGATACAGGTCCCTATGGTAGAAATACTTTCAACTTCAATATTATCAACCTCAGGTATAATGCAGGCAGAGCTAACCAATGAAGACTCTATAGTACCAACACCTGAGGGATTACAATCAAAATGATCGAATTCAAGATGAAGATCAAAGTTGAAGGACGTGAAGGAATATGCAAGAACAATTTCATCGTTACGGAAGTTGAAAGCGATAGAATCAAAATCAACAGGAACATTGATTTGCAGATCTATAGGAGAGTCCAAAGACTCAACATTAGGAAGACTAGACTCTAATGTCACACCGGGGCTGGACACAATTGCGACTAGATCAAAATCCAAATGGATGGCATACTGTATTATAGACTCATCTCGTTCAAAAGGATCAATGGTGGGAAGGAAATGAGATATTTGATAGAGATTCCCCTAAGGCTTGTCATCACCAAACATGGCCTCGAAAATAGCTTCATCCGAAGGTAAAGTACCATCGAGGCAGTCGTGTGAGAAAGATGAGTCGACTGCC
The DNA here is from genome assembly GCA_027924585.1 of Larix kaempferi. NCBI lineage: Eukaryota > Viridiplantae > Streptophyta > Pinopsida > Pinales > Pinaceae > Larix > Larix kaempferi. The sequence continues at coordinate 14,375,468 of BSBM01000138.1, read as the reverse complement.
CATGCGGGCATCATAACGGGATATTCTTCCTCTGTCCGTGAAGAAGAGAAATATGGCTCTGCAGTGGCTTGTTGAAAATCTTGATAAGAAAGCTCGGCTGCAGACAAGGGCATATCCATTCCGATGTGTGAAACGTCTCCAAATGGGGAACTCGTGGAAGGTAGATTCAACGGATCACTAAAATACGATGTCCGGAAAGGTACATTATTGAATGAGGAAGGTGCACTATCGGAAATGGTTCCAATGAAGGATATTGGTGCAACAAAGTCAAAAGATCCCATCAAAGAGGAATACAATCCTACACCAATATTCCCAGTTGCCGGCTGATAATTTTCGATTTGAGGAACAATAGTTCCTGGAGATGCTACAGTATTGGAACTAGTGAAATCTAACTGATCAACTGTCACAATCTTGCCTTCATGAGGAAAGAAAATAATTTGAAAAATAGAGGACATGATCGCTCTCATCGTGTAGATCTAATTTCAACCCAGTAAAAGGTTGTAGTCGATGGTTGCATCAACCACCTCGACTTCAATATGCATAGATTTCCCACCCAAGTGGACCTCAATGGAAGGGATAATACCATGCGGCCTGAACGAACGACCATCGAATGCAGTAAGCATGGTCATAGACTTCGACAAGGGAGGAGAGCCAAGCGCTTTCCAACAAGTTAACAACATTACTAAAGTAGAGGCACCTTCGTCAACTACAGTATGTTTAACGACCATCTGAAGGCACGTAACATGGAATTGGAAAGCCACATGATAAGGCAAGCAAGGTTGGAAATCAGTAGTGTCGAACTTGATAGCATTAGGGATACCTTGATCCTGAACTCCTAAAGCACATAAAAGGGAATTCCTTTGTGAAGGACATGCCTGGAGAACCTCAAGAGCTGACATGGCACATGGAGTTTGGCCCAAATCGTCTACAATGGAGTAGTTCTGGGTGGCTTGAGCATTGGGATTGTGCGTCGAGCGCTTAAGAACACCTTTCATTATCTGTGGCATAGAATTAGGCTTCTCGATATGCAAAGGAGAATCAGTAGGAGGGGGCTCATTCCACATATTAGTTGTGGTGCTCCATATTCACGTGAGCGAGTAGCAATATTAACCTCAAATTGAACCATGTTAACGCATCCAAAGCCACCGGCATGGGTAGAGGACGTTGAAGTTTCATTAGACCCATTACCAGCGACGGAAGCACTTGAAGCCATATTTTGGTGACGTGGAAGGGGATATTTCAATACAGATGGGCTCTGTGCAAGATGCTTCAAAGCTTCCTCAATACGGGGACACAAATGTGTAAGGTGATCTTCCGAACAAAGTTTGCAAGGAAATTTCACTTTATGTCTAGGTTTGTGGTCTCCACTAGCATTTACGCCATCCCAAGGAGGGTTATCATTCTCTTTATTAGGATTATTCCTATTGTTTCCATTATTTCCACCCCTACGGTTATTTCTCCCCTTCTTCTTCCCACTAGGCTATTGGTTACCAGATGGGTTCCCCGATTTTATAGAGTAAACATCAGACGATTAGGTGGAACCAGACGAGGCGTGAGCCTGTCCGGGGGTAGATTGGTTAATTGAAAAATTGTGCATTTGATTTGTGTCCAAATATACGGGACAAGTACTCGTGGAACCAACAATGCCATCGACATGTAGTCCAGGAATAGGCTTGGGCTCATGACGTGATCTTTGTGTATCAGGAATAATGTCGTACAAGATACCAAACTGAGCATAGACTAGGTCTAGCTGCTGGGATTTAAAAATGGCTTGTTCCTCAGTCATAATACCGGACAATGAAATGTCCTTTGAAATTTAAGGGAGTAAATAATTAAGGAACCGTTCCAACAAGAATTCTGGAGGAATGTTGGCTTTCACTAGCCTCTTCCATCGGCGCCACTCTTGAATATGATAAGAAATGTGTGTAGCTTTGTCCTGACGGAAGGTAGATAAAAGTTCGGTTCTAGTATCATAATGAACCAGCAACTGAAAGTGATCTAGGAAAACCAAGGCCAAGTCGTTGAAACTCCTATATATGCCCCTAGGAAACTCGACATACCATTTCTCCGCTGCCCCCGTGAAGGTGCGTTGAATAGCCTAAAATGAATAGAATCATGGTTCAAGGAATTCAAGGAGCACCATAAGTGAAAAGTAGTGATGTGATCACCTGTATCCTCACTATTCTACCCTTCAAAATTTGGAACGTCAGAAGGGAGCTTGGTAGGGACTAGAGGCCATGTGTAGTCGTGACACACTGGATCATTCGTAAGATTCAAAAGATCGGATAAATTTAACCTAGTAAGAAACGGGAGCTGCAACTATGAAGCTTGATTATAAGCTCCCAAAAGAGAATGGCCTTGCGAACCGTAAGGTGGGACTGTGTTCACGGAATTCGACACCTGACGTGCCGATGAACTCTGGCAGTAGCCATGACCGTGACCATAAGGATAATAAACTTCTCCAAACTGACCCATGTGAGGATACACAGGAATATGCATGGAATAGGATCCATAGAGGGCATTGGAATAAGGACCAAAACCCGCATGATGACCATAAAAGTTACCGCCATAAGTATGGGGTATATAACCAGTAGTCGTAGAAGGAGCAGTCGATTGATGGCCATAAGAAAATGGTATGCTCCCACCCGCAGGAACCATAGTACTAGGAGGTGGATGATTTGAAAGCATAAACGCATTCATGGGCACAAGCATATGTATATATGCATAAGGGTTAATAGATGGGATGTAAGTCGTAGTACCAATTCCTACCGTAAAACCTCCAGTAGGGAAAAGATACGTATTAACACTAGGGATGTCGTAAGAGATGGACCACCCCAACATACGGAGTAGATGGAGGGATGTGACTACTTCCATACTGATATGCAGTAAAAGGGGGTGTAGTGCCCCCAATCCCAAGGCTATAACTAGCATGACTACAATACATAGTGGAGGTAGTAGTTGGAAAAACACCGGGCATACCCAATGAAAAATGGTTTGTGGTCGTAGGGACGGACGTAGAGTCAAAACCTGGCATACCATAACGGAAACCTGGTGTATGAGTATCATCAAAAGGATTTGTACTAACGGACGGGGATACCCCAAACCCAGGAGGAGTGATGTGTGGTGAATCTCCTCCCCATCCACTCCTAGGAGTACATGGAGGAGAGTTTCCTTTAGTGCCACCGGATGGGGTCACGGGGACTCCCATTGTGCTAGATGCAAAACTCATGATAGGAGCTATATGAAGCTCATGAGATGTAAATAAAGGACCAGCATTATTCCTTCGACGTCTCTTACGAAGAGACTGTGACTAATCGCTAACTGGTAAACCAGCCAACCGAAAAGATCGGCGGAGAGGCAGATCTCGATCCACGATGACTCCAAAAGGTAAACAAATATAAACATCTCCTAATGGCCAACTAAAACATCATAGAGCACACACCTAAAGAAACTACAACCAAATGCACACAACAGGACTGACGGGCTTAAAGGGACCTCTCGACACTACAGCCTATGTGTCTCACCTAGGAGAGGCTTGATACTCCCAAACTATAACCAGAGGTAACAAAATCAGTTATAAGGGCCCTGAGTCTTCACTGTACGAACACAACTGTGTTGTTCGACCCCTACCTGACGCAGGACAATCGCAAAATAACCGCTGCAAATGCCCTATGTGATACCTAGGTAAAGCAACTATGGCCATCACGTATAACCAATTCTCAGGCGAACAGTCGAAGGTGGGATCCGTCGTATGGGAATGGTAACTAAGCCTGAAACTCAAGAGGGTCAAATCCCCCAATAATTCCCAGATACAAACAAATCCTAGATATATCTCCCACGTTCAGCAAGTATTTGAGGGCTATTTCCGCAACCGACCTCTTGTGACCTTGTGCTTAACTCTGGCTAGAGTAAATCATCCTGAGAACACTGATGTATACCATGGGTTTCACCACTCCCTGGTCAGACACATATAATTTGTTTAATAGTCTTGGATTGTTTACTCAGAGTGATCTATTCCAAGACTCTAAACCTATACTAGCTGGTGCACCCTATAAAAAAGAAAACCGTTTCTAATCAATTTTTAGATTAAGCGTTAATTTTAATGGTTGTGATTACTCAAAAGGATATGGTTGTGAAACTAGTGATGTGAATAGACTCAATGAAATGCACACCCTAAAAACACTAGACTCATCTACCAATGAAAAAATATGCCACTACAATGACAATCAAACCAACATTTCATTTTTTTTAAAATAAAAATGCAATCTCTTTATAATTTCATGCACAAGCAAGTCCTAATGAAAGCAAAAGCATTCTAATGCAAAATGCGATAACATAAAGCAATTTTATTTTATTTTCAGTATAAGTGAAATGAAAATGCAAACAATATTTTTTTTTGTATTTTTCAATATAGATGAATGAAAAATGCAAGCAGAATCAAAACTCTTTAGAAAAAATGTAGAGCATGCAAAGCAGACAACCCAACAAATCCAAAAAAGCAAGACTCGGGTAGGCTAATGAGCTATAAAAGCAAAAAATGGTTGGAAACGAAAATCTCAAAAACTAAAGAAAGAGGAGTTTCTAGTCAGTAAAAGGGCATGGAACAGTCAGAAAACTGGCCTACTAAGACTCAGGAAAACTCAAAACTCACCTAGCAACAACCAAAGATAAAAAACATGGCAAAGTCAGACCTATACGCAACTGTTCAAAGAACAACAACGTATATACGCAGGCTAATGTACTGACAGTGGTGGGTATATGTGGATAACACAAGGTAGACTCGCATACATGGCATAGTAGGTGGACCAAAATTGAATCAAAAAACCAAGAAAAATCAATATTTTTTATGCAGATCCTAATAGCTAGTCAATGACACAGAAACTCGACAAAACAGAGACTCAAAATAAGGAAAAATGACCAAAATCCCCAAAATGGAGTTTCCTCCCCAGCGGAGTCGCCATTTCTGTTACGCATAAAAACTTCCCATGGCTCGGGGCAGACCATAACAGAAAGATGACTACCAGAAATGAACTCAATTCCCAATGCAATGCTATATAAATGTAAATGCTAAGATGTGGAATATAAGACCAACCTTCAACCAGACGTTTGATGTAGATCCTCGTTGAGCTTTCAAATCTCTACACTTGAACCTGCAGCTTAGTCTCAACAATAAACACAAGCAAGTGCATATAATATATGAAATATGTTAGCATAAACAATAGCATAGTCCATGATATAATAAGCAAATGTAACCCAATGCTAATAATTAACAACCATTCACAATATCAATTGGATGAGAAAATGAGTATTTCTATTAATATGAACAAGAAGTACATGATACAACCTCTTGCCAATAACTCATCTGAACTAAGAACTAGGTCCGTCCACTTGTGCCTCCACCACTTCAATCCCCAATGCAATGGAAAACTCACTAGTAAAGGATAGGGTCCTTCACAAGATATGGAAGAGTTTGGTAGGTGAACATAAAAAGTTCACAACAACTAGGATCAATGGATGTAGACTCAAGTCATGGAAAAAATCCCAATAGAGTTTTGTTGCTCTTTCTTTCTCCTTCCTTCCATACACCATAAGAGCTCAATATATAACCCTTCAAAAGGTAGGTGAAAGGTCGAATTGATTCGTTTCGATATGCATGGAGGGACAAAGGTCACAATGGCCGCTTTTTGGAAGTGAAAAATAGAGTTTTTACTATTATTTACCAATTAACTCGATGTACGCATGCTATAGTAATGCAGCCTGTGTATGCATGAGTTGCAGTGAAACAGCTTGCGAACAGGAACAAAAAATAAGGAAACAAGGGTTCCTGGAGGACAAAACGTGGTTATGAGTCAATCAAATGAATAATGGACGCCAATGAGTGCGAATGCTCACAGGCTGGCAAAATACATTGTAACACTTTGATCTTTGTTTTTAACCTAATGTTGGTTGGTTATGCACAGGTACCAAGTAAACTTCCACTATATGCCACCACTTGAGGCTAACTTCCCTTTGATATAGAGAGATCGCCACCCATCGTCTAGGAATTTCCACTTGTCCATCAGGAATTTCCACCCTTCCATTAGGAATTGAAACCCATCCATCAGGAATTGTCAAAAAATATTACGTGATTCATTAATGACTTTGGACAAACACTTTCTAAATGAAGTCAGTGATTAAGTGTTTACCCAACGGGTGTAGGGCCATCTCTACAACATCTTGACCTCCAACCATAATCATAACCAACTTTGTTTTCAAAGTATGGCCATTAACTGTTTTGAAACTATGGTTGTTACTGTTTTGAAGGTATGGCCATTACGGTTTTGAATTTACTCAGGCAAGTTTGTGATTTACGATAGATTTCCAATAGCCATCAATCTAGTAACAAAGAAGAGATAACCTCTAAACCTGGGAATAGAAAATTTGGTGCAAGTAAAGTTCATAGCGGAATCTGCATTTGCAATCAACAATTTTAGTAAAGACAATTCCTGTTGTTAACTTAAGGTACCAAATTTTCATTCCCTTTCATAATTGTTGTTATTACTAGTGCCTCTTAAGGTAAGCACTTTTATTTTCCTACTAAAATCATCTACTACATTGAATTCATTTGGAACAATGTGAATGAATGCTAGAAGTAGCACACTGAGCATTACTCTCACAATAATCTCCATGAAGATAATACATAGTAGATAGTATTTTCCTTATGCTTTATTTGGCCAGACGTGATCGCTTCTTCCTTGGTAATTTGCAAATATTTGAAAATTTTATCAAATTTTCAACTAGTGCTCTTTTTTGAAAGCTCTATTTTGGAAGAATTATATGTAGAGGGTGGAGTTCGACTTGTTACGTAAATGAAGAAATTAAAGAGATATTGATAATGATAAATTAGTTAATTAGTAAGTAAGCATCTAACAAAGAATTACATAGATTCCCCCAAAATGAAAATTAAACACATTATTGATCACATAATATTGAGATCAAATTGTCTCTAATGTTAGGGTTAATTTTGACTTTGGAATGAATAGGGAAGTAATTGGTTTTGGGAACATGGTTTAAGTTTCCTACAGTTTCTTGCTAGTTGTATTTGCATGTAAAGAATCCTATTTATAGGTTTGTAGTCCTCTATTGTAAGGTTCCAAAGTGAGTACGAGAGATGCTCTTGGACACCTTGGCCTGGTTTGGACAAAGACCAATAATAGATCTACTATTGATGGTTGGTTTTTCCCTACACATTTTCCATGATAAATCTAGTGTTTCTATTGTGATTTCTTTTATTTGTATTTATTTCTTTCACATATTTTATTCCTAACATATACCACACCACATTGTATTTATCTATTGCTTGAGAAATGGGTTAAGTTTATCGGACAATACACCAACTCTCTAGATCCAAAAATAGTGGATCTAGAATCTAAACATAGCTAATACAACCTACAACCAATTTGGAACCTTGTTCTAACAATAGATGTTTATAGTTCCATTGAGAACTAATTACCAACTCATTTCTACATTATTTGAAGTCTTTGTTAGGAACCAATGTCAACCCTTCTCTTTACTTTGTTAGTATATTGTTGTTGGACGCATATGCTTTGTAAGTCGTCCTGTAGTATTTGTTGATCCATAGTTTGTATTAGCCCATAGTATTGGACGCATTGTTGTAGGTACAACAGATCCCATGTTCTAATAGAACATGGAATCCCCAAGTTCTTAAACGCAAATGTAATGACTTAAAATTCCTTTATCATTATGGGGTTTTTCAACCATTTTTATTACGATTTCATGATTTTACATTTGGATTGATTTAATTAGGATTTTCCTTTTGAAAATTTCCATTTTTTTTTTGTTTTTCTCAAATTGCGAGAAACTTCTATTTCTCTCTAACAGTCATTTTCATCCCGCAACCCCACAATTGCGGATTGCGGGAGCTTGTTTCTTCCTTTTTGATGTTGGCATCCCGCAACTCGCAACCCACAAAATTGCAGATTGCGGGAAGGTCGTGTAAATAGTTTTTGGAACTTTCCATTCCACAACCCACAACCCGCAATTGTGGATTGCAGATTGCGGAAAAGTAGATTTGAATAATATAATTGTGTTGTGTGTTTCCGCAACCCGCAACCCACGATGGTGGATTGCAGATTGTGGAAAGAATATTTTTATTTTTGAAAAAGAGTTGTTTGCGTCCCGCAACCCGCAATTGCGGATTGCGGAAACTCTCGTATCCATTTGTTTTCTAAGTTGTCATTCTGCAACCCGCAATTGTGGATTGTGGGAAGAATGTACATTTTTGCAAATGAACTCCTGCAACTTGATCCCACATCCCACAAAAGGTAATCTCATCCGTTCATTCATTTTGATCCTACAGCCTTGATTTTATTCATCGGAAATTGATAAATATAGGGTTTTTTCTATTTTTCCTTATCATTTTCATTTTCAAAAAATTACCTTGCTGAGTGGATTTTCACTACGAATTTTACCGGGCGTCGTTTTCATTGTTTTCAGTTAATTTAGGTTGGTGCTCTTGTCACTTTCACATTCTGTTGTTTATGGTTTTTGTTGTTTAGGAATTTGTTTTGATTTTGTGATTTTTCTACTTATCAGAATTATCCAGTCTTGCAAGATGTCACAGAATACCCGGTCTAAGACTACTCACAAAGACTTGCTGACCAAAGACCCAAATTTTGGTATTTTCTCGGACACTAGTGACAAGATTACTGAAACCTATAAAATTGACTGGTCCAAAATCTACTCAATTTTTTTATAACGATGACCTATCAGACATCCAGAGTGACCAAATTGCATATGAGAAAATTAGGGATTCCCGACTTCATGCCATTGCTACTCGACCCCCTATCCTTCCTTACACTGATGCGGTTAAGTGGATTGTGGACCCCGCTAACCCTAAGGACTGGTCATTCAATGACAGCCCGGGGTCGCAATTGGCCACCTTCCTTCCATAGGTTTTCATTAGAGCTTATGCTCTTAAACCGTCCATCCAACCCCTTAGTGCTGAATTCGTAGAGTCTTCTAAAACCTGGATTAATTTTAACGAAATGCTTAAGTCATGGATGCATAAACCTAACAGTTTGGTGCCTAGGGATGATAACTTGTATCTGATTTCCTGGTTTAGGGAACCTTATTCCTTATTGGAAGCCATGCTATGCAGACTGTATGGTCTCTCGAACTGTTCAGTATTTAATGCTGAGTGGGCTCTCGTTTCCCATAATGTCTTAACAACTGGTGAGTCTTTCCCGTGAGCATCTATCCTCTCTTTTGAACTCAAAACAGCCATTCAAGCATATCAAAAGGCACCGGCTCTGAGGAAGCCACATTTCTTCTTTTCAGCTTTCGTCATTGATGTATTTTGCACAAAATTTCAATATCCCAACATGGGATGGCATTGGACTCCATTTGAACCTCCTATCCATATCTATCATTCTGCATTATGGGAGAATAATTACATACCTTTGTTATATGATATTTGCGATCACTTCCTTGGGAGTATTTATTTTAAAATATTCAAAGAACAGGCTCTTGCCTTCTCAGCTAATGCCAAAACCTTCATTGCCACAATTGGTAACTGTTATGTGGGGGAATCCTTCTCATATATCAGAGTTTGGGGAAGCGACTCTTCTCACCTGCTACCCAGGATAGCACCTGACAGGCTGGTCATTGAAGAAGTCTCTTATTAGACTTGTACAGATGGTGTGTACTTAAAACTAACTGGTCCAAAGAGGAATGGTTGGCCTAAGTTTCCCTTGAACCTTGGACCATTCGCCATCCGAACTTAAACTTGGGAAATAGTGTTGGGTGACAAAATGGCCTCTTTGAAATTCGGTTATGCTGCCAAGAGAAGACATCATCCTAAGAAATTTCTTGATGCTCATTTCAAGCAAAACCATGTGAAAGGTGGTTATGATCATGAAGATGTTCCTGATGATTCCATCTATCAAGGAGTAAATAACTTTTCTTAATTCCTATCTAGGGATAAGAACAGAGAGGAGCAGAACCATATCATGCAATATCAGCAAGAGCTTAAAGCTAAATTTTTAAGCTACCGAGCAATGGAAATGAAACTCATTGAGCTGGAAAGAAGAGAAAGAGAAGAAAAGGAAGCTCAGAAAACAGTTGGTCCATTAATGCTGATCTACAATGATAGTGACAAAGGAAAAGGCCTCATGGAAGGTGCTTTAGAGGAAGGATTGTTGAACAAGTGAAAATACTAATGCAAGCAGCTCAACAATCAAAGAAGGAATTAACAAAGATCACTTCGGTGTTGGATACTCGAGCAACTGTAGCTACTAAGCCTGTTGTTGATACTCAAGTGACCCCCGTGGTTACTCAGTTTGATGATGATTAAGTGATAGTTGTGACTAAGCTAGCTAAACGGCAAAAAAATCAGTTTTTTGCATCTCAAATCCCTGCTTCAGGCATTATTGACTGTGATGTTGTAGATTAGGCACCCCCTTTTGTGCCTATGATTGAGGAAATAACTGAAACTTCACAAACAATCACAGATTTATTGAATGCTATTGAAATGAATGACTCTTTCACAAATTAGCAGATCCTTGGAACCACTTCTTATGCTATTATCATCAACACTTTATGCTGTTATCATCAATAGATCCTTGGAACCACTTCTTATGCTATTGGAACCTCAACACTTTTATTGTCATTTATTCAAATTCTTTCAACTTTATCACCTAGGTCAACAATACCACCTTCCATATCCTAGTTGTTCCATACAATAACTTCCATTATCTCCCCATGTCTAACCAGCTCGGTTCCACCTCCTATTTTTCCTTCTACAGTAGCATAGACCTAGTCTTCGACCATCCCTCTACAATCACCTTCATCCATTTTATCACCATCAGCTGCTGATGAGAAAACCCTAGCTCCTTCTATTTCATCACTAGCCGATGACATCCAAATTTCAATCTTTGAAGCCTTCACTTCAATCCCTTCCCAAACCTCTGTACCAGCAATTGTTCAAAATGTATCTTCCTCCCTGACTACTCCCCAAATCACTGTGTCCTTACCTATTCCCACTACTACTCAGACATCCTCATTGGTTTCAATAGTAAATGTGACTTAATCATTTACTGAATTGGTAGCTAAGTTTTAAGAAGATATTGTAGTCCCTCTTGGGGATTATTTCTATAGTAAGGCATCTAAAGAAGTGATGCGAAAAGGAAAGAAAAGGAGCAGTCATCAAGGTGGATTGGACTTATTGGAGGCACCTACTCATAATCTAGTAATTTGGGCTAAGTAGTCTGACAATATCCAACAGGAAGCATTGGATGTTGCAGTAGCCATGGGTCCATTTGCAGATGCAAACTTTGATTCAGTGACAACACTGAACAGGGAGATTGATTTGAAGAGGGGAGAATTAAAGAAGCTTGAAGAGCAATTGGCCAGAACCAATGAGGAGCATGAATTTTATGTTTCTGATCTCAGGAAGATATTTGAAGACAGGTCTGAAGATTTGTAGAGGAATAATTCCTCTCTCCAGGTTCAACTATGTGATGCACAAGCTCTGAATGCCACCAATACATAAAGGATAGTTGTGCTTTAGAAACAATGTGAAGATGCAACTGCAAGTGCAGCCTCCTCTGCTTTCTCTATGTTTTCCCAACATGAGTTTAAGGATTTGGACATCCAGGTCAATGAAGAACACCACAAACTGTTGACTGAATTGTTTAGCACCCTTGATGAAATTCGGGAAACCCACATTGCGTTTGGAAAGATGTCTGATATTCTTGATGGGAAGATAGATAAAGGACAACAAGCCTCTAAGGCTAATGATGATATTGTAGGCTGGCAGAGGTATATCAAGGAGAGACCAGATGACCTTCATGTTCTTAATAGTTTCCAGCTTAAGAAATTTAGGACTACAATTCGAGCTTGGCATGATCTCAACGATATGGTCGAAGATACTATCCAGAAAGCACAATCTATTTGCGAAAGGAGGTGGTATGTTGTCGATAATATCATGGAAGTGTTGCAATTCCCGCTTATGGAGCTTATTGAAAATGCATGTCTACCTAAACTGATGATCGAACAAGTGGAATGCTAATGTGAGGAGGCCAAAGAGAGGATTCAGCGTCTCGAGCATATCAAAATCGAAGACGTGGATCAACTAATCAGACGACCAATTTCCATGGAGGGAAAGATCCACATTTTTATCCGTATTCGGCATAAGCTGGCTAAGAACGAAATTGAAAGTTTTAAGTGTGACGCCCAGTTGGGGCTTGAGTCAGCAAATTATCCAGATATAGATGAGTTGTTAGAGATTCTGGCCAAGTGGCATGATTTTCTTGGCCATTAGTCTAATTCGAATTTTGTAACCCCTGTTTTGTGGGAATTTACTCTTTGTATCATTTTGTAATTATTATTTAAAGGGTAGATCTCTTGTAGGACGGGAGGATGGATGGTGAAGGAGCAAAATTACCATAAGAGACTGGAGATACTCTGTTAATATAGACTATGTAATGTTTTGCAGGCCTTAATACACAGTTAGTTTCCTTCAGCTATCTCTTCTGTTTTAATTTGTCAAATGTTTTTGATGAATTGTGGTTTTGCTTCGACACATTCACTAATATTGTTTATTATTTGCAATCAGTAACCTACATTGGTTTATAGTTCATATTTCTCTTAACTTATCATCTCTGCAATTGATGTTTTAAATGAATGTGTTTATCTAAAACATTTTATCTATTTCTGCAAATGATTCACAGTAGTCATTAATTTAATGTTAATTTGTCAATTAACATTCCAGATTCAGGATAAGATTGTATGCACTTCATCCTTAAGTTATTGTTGGTTGAATGTTTTCAATTAATTATATCTTAAGCTACTAAGTCAAGATCTAGTTTTACATGTCTGTTAAATTGGTGAATAGATTTAGTAATTTTTAGATCGAGCTATCTTGTACACAAACAAATCATTCCTGTTATAATGGCATGACTTAGATTAGATTTCTTTTCAAAGTTAGACTAACTCTTAGGATTAGGAAATCTTCTTGTCTTTCCTTATAGGAAGAAAGATCCTTCTTAGGATCAAACACACATAAGTGCCAGTGGAGGCCTTTGTATCCGTGGGCGTTAACCACACCAAACAGCTCGAGGATAGGGTAAAAATTGCATAGGATTATCTTACCTTTGGATGGGTTTTCATCCCCTGCTATTTTCCTTGAACACCTTTCCAGCACATGTTCACCCGAGGCATCAACACGCATATGCTTTGTAATTCATCCCGTAGTATTAAATGTCCCATGGTATTGACCCATAGTATTAGGCATAGACTTAGTATATAAGTGTGTGTTGAGGCCAATGAAGGTACCATGAAGTTATTTGTATTGAGCTTGCTCAAAGGAGGTTTCCCCCTCGAAGTGTCCTGCAATCAATAAAGTGATTCTAAGTTATGTTATGTCTGTTATCTCATGTATTTTCATTAATTAATTGTTGCAGTTTCTTCTCATCTGGTATCAAAGCACTTTCTTGGGCTCGTTGGGTGAAATTTATGCCAAAAATGTTTTTCGCATTTGTTGCAGGTTCGGATTTGGGAAAATCCCTATCCGCTTAACTGTGGGAAGTACTTGGGCATAAGCCCTAAAACGCATTGTGAGGAGTACCACATGAACCCCAAAGTAGTTGGCCCATTGAGAGGACCTGCCAGTGAAAATGGCACCGACCCCTACTTGATTGCCTAATTCTCACCTGTGAGGTAAACCAAGAGATGTCATTTGTGGCAAAGCGGTTATCAGTTTTACCTGAGCCATGGAGTGAGGGGTACTGCCCCAACACGCAAGTCGTTGGATAGCATTGGTGTCCGAGTGAATCCCTTGAACCGTTAGGAAGCCGAGCATATGGGGTCCATATCTATTTTCAACTGATAAATCACATATTTCCTCTGTCCAGAACTGTTGCCAATCACTTCTGCGTCATTTCATATTTATCTGTTGCTGATCCCTTCTGCGTCGTTTCAGATCCATCAATTGCCGATCCCTTTCATTCCATTGCATATCCATCTGTTTTCGATCCCTTCTATGCCATAGCAGATCCATTCTGAAAAATAAAAAATAAAAAAAAAATCATTTTTTCGCCATATCTCCCTTATTTTCACTTTGTTTCCCTTCAAACTTCCCTGACACCCCTGTAATCCCATTCTGCATCTTTCATTCCTAAGGACCCTATCCCAAATTCCACTTTCCAAAGCCATAAATCTCATATTTGTCTATTTTTAGGGTTTTCCATAACTTCTTTAATTTTCACCCAATCGCCTTCAAATTTTGCCACCGTGTTTATTCCCTATTTTTGCTTGTTTGTCCCAATCTGACAAATTTTTCCATTCTTTCACCCCACTTCTGAAATCCTCATTTTTTGCTTCTGTTAACACCCAAAAAATGCTCACTAGCATATTTCCTTATTCACATGACCCATTTGAGCCTCTAAAGCCATCAAAAGGTCACCAAAAGACCTTAATACACCCCTTTTTCCACTCAAAATGAATATTTTTCCTCAAAAAGCATAAAAAACCCTAAAAAAGGGTCCAGAATTCCCAAAAAATATTAAAAAGGGAATACAAATATTAAAAATATTCAAACAAGGAAAAAGGAGGGAAAAGGTACCTAAACCATGTTGGTCAATACCATTGGTTTCCTCAAAACCATAATGGTATTCCCCACCACCAAAAACTATAAAAAGGTGGTAGGGGCTCCTCACTTTCCATCCATCCATCATCCTATCCTCATGCTGTCAAAATCTCTCATGAGCTTTTGACCATTGTGGCTATCTTGGAGAAGAGACCTTTGGAGCTTGGAGCTACTCACCTTGGAAGTTGCTCTACACAAATCCTCACCATTTGAGGTATCTTAATACAATACTCATTCTTTTTATTTCTTGTTCTTGAATCGTTTTCAGAAAATTTTATTTGTTATATGCACATGCTAGTTTAGTTTAGATTCAGATTTATATTTGTTATTTTTGCTTTCAATCTTTGAAACTGCTATCACTTGTTGATAGGTTCCCATTGCACTAAGCTTGGTTGCAAAACCAAGCCAATAGTTTTTGGCGACTCCGTTGGATTCGAATTCTTAGATCTCAGTTTTTTGCTTTAGATCTTAGTTTTTGTTAGTTTTAATCAATTTAATTCATAGATCTGCCATCCTAGACAGCAAATCCATTGCTGTTCTAGATCTTGGCCCCTTCTATTGCCATTAACAGCCCGAAATTTCCATTTTTGGGTTCGTTTTTCGGCATCTGTTTTCGGTTTTCGCCTCGCGTTTTTTTGCCTGACAGTGGCATGGCTCATCGCGACCTCGCAGCTTTTTTCTGCGCGGCTCACCGCGGCTTCGTGGCCAGTTTACGTGTTGCACATCGCAGCTTCGCGGCCATTTTCCACGCTGAACATCGCGACTGTGTGACGAAAACCCGTGCTGCACATTGTGGCTTCGTGGCTGAAACCCGCGCTTCCCATCACGACTGTGTGACAGGAATCCGCGTTGCACATCGTGGCTTCGCGGCCGAAACCCATGCGGCACATCGCGATTGTTTTCCCGAAACCCGTGATGCAAGTTTTTTCAATTCGGCTAATTGTTTGAAAATTATTTTTTGTTGTATTTTCTACCCATTTAGCATATTTTACAATATTAAATTTCCTACATTTTTACAGCCATATTAAATCTTTTACTATTTAGAATGCTCCATTAAAAAGTCTTTTTACAAAATTTTCAGAAATTGAAAGAGAGATTTTTCTGCATTTTGTCTAGATCAAGGTTTTACTATTTATTCGCTCGAAACTTTTGGCCAAGCAATTTTTAAGAGATCCATTTATTTCTTGAAGTATTCATGTTATTTGCTTTCCTTCAAATTATTTCAAAGATCCATTATTTTTGAATATTTTTTTCAAGCATTTACATTTCAAAAACGCCTTTATTTTTTGCAAAACTGGAAGCATCTTTTCTTTCATTTGTAAAATCGCCCAAGCGAGGCAAATCAATTTCAGTTTAAATACCACACTTGCACCCACTCTGCCACATAATTTAAAATGAGCCTTAAAATTTACCTTAAACTCAACCAACTTTTAACCCCACTTGGGGAGCACTTAAAATAATTTTGTAGTTAGGTAGAATTGAGGGGATAGGTGTTCCAATAACACCCCTCAGTTATTACATTTGAGACATAGCTGTTGTCCATTAGGGAACCAAAATCCCCTATTATTTTTTGGCACGGTCACAACCAATTTATCAGAGGGCCTCTCCCCTAGGAGGGTTGAAGTCGCCAGACTGGTTTCGGAGGCTTGAGTGGAATACCGCAATCCATTCAGTAACCAAAGGCTACCTTTCGCAGTTCTTGGGGTATCCCTGTATGGGGGTACTGCGGTAAAAGGACCAAACGGCAGATTCACCTTTTCTGAACGTGTCATGAACGGGGTATCCTAGTTTCCACTCTTTAGGATTGTCTACCCAGTGTCCCTCCCGGTAGGGGGATATCTAGCCGTTGATTCAACACTCTATATTGTCTGACTTGGATTTCATCACCTTGCAAAGGATATCGTTTGTTGACTCACAATACTTCTAGTTAGTTGTTTGCATGATACATTACCCACCTTTGGTCCAATAGCACCTCTTTTCTCTAGAAACTGTTTGACTGTTGGTATTCTGACCAATTTTGTTGCATCCCTCCACTTATTATAGCACAACTGCTATAATAAGTGCTTTTTGAGGTTGATTTTTGGCCTGAGAGCCTTCATTTTCACTCCCCTTTTTTGCACTCTTGGTTGCATTAGGGTTTCGAGTTTTTTACAAAACCACCTTACGCTGAAAATTTTTATTTCTCACCATTCAGAATTTTAGACGATCTCGTCGTCTTCAGGGTGAACCCCCTCAGTTTAGCCTACTTGGCTCTCCACGTCACCGAGGTCGAGCCTTATCCCTTGACTCGACACATCATCGACCAAACATACAGCCATCCGATTCTGACACGCCTCACTTCACATCTGATTCTGAGGCTGAATCCGAAAACCCTACTGAATTATTAGCAACCAACCTCATGGCTGGAACAGAATATGACCCACTTTTTACCAGTACTATTGCAGATACATCCACAAACCCTTCTACTACCATGCCATCCATGGTAACAACAACCCCTCTAGGGATGCCTAATATAGGGGACACTCCACCTTTAGGTATGCCCAACACAGGGCTACCTCCTATTATGGGTATGCCAAGCATAGGAATCACACCACCTATCATTACCACAACCCAGATCCCAGGAATTCCTGGCACTATTACTAACCCCGGTATAACCCATGTTGCACTTGGAAACGTTGGTCCATACCAAACCACAGTAGTTGGAGGACACATACCTCCAATACCTAGCATACCCTTAGGGGCTACTGGGCCACTACATAATGCCACCATGAATAGTTATGTCCCAGTCACTACGCCACACCCATCTGCTAGTCTACCTTACATGGCTAGTATGAACTTACTAGACTTAGCCAGGCTAACCAACGATCCTATCAGGAACAACCCTACATGGCCACCCATGCCTACAAAGCTCCCCTCGGACATACCCAAGTTTGAAGGAAAACCTGAGGGGGACCCTCAAAACCACATAATGTCTTTTCACCTATGGTGTTCATCTAACTCCATAGTGGATGACTCCATTCGTCTAAGACTGTTGCAACGAACGTTCACTGGCTCTGCAGCCAAGTGGTACATCGAACAACCACATGGGACCCACCATACTTTTACGTCTCTCGCCTCCACTTTCCTTCAATTTTTTCAGCTACCTGTACGTTACAATGCAGGAGTTGAAATACTGTTGTCTTGCAGACAAAACACAGCTACCCACATCACGGACCACATCCATGAGTGGCGTAAGCGTCGTAGCCTATGTAAGATTAAACTGGATGACCGTATATTTTTGGACTGGTTTCTTAAATCACTCCTACCCCTCATAGCAAAAGACGTAGCTTCTGAATGACCCCAGTGAGAGGAAGAAGCTATCCTAAAAGCTCAGCAATTCGACCTGATTTATGCCCAATTAGGCTATCTCTACACCATCATACCAGACGCCCCACGAGGCAATTCTTCACACGGTGACATGCCGGGGGCATCACATGCCGTCAATGGTATTATTGGCCAAGTCACACCGCAAATTAAACCTTTTAGCATGGTGAGCACCATAAATGCCCCAGACCTCTCTAGGGCTACATCTAATTCTAGAGCGACAACTTCGTATGCTCCAACGAATCAGACTCATCACACTCATGGACCCTCTTGTCCACAACATTACTATGGGCAAGTTCCCTCGGCATATGTACCATCCATATACTATAACCAACCGGCTACCCAGAACCCAATTCAGTTCCCACCACAACCAATGTATTACCCACAGCAAGCTACAATAGCTAACCCAACACCTCCAATAGCTCAAGGTTACCAACAACCCCAGTAGGTAATTGGGCCACCTCTAGCCCCACCAGCTTATTATCTACCACAACCTGCTCCCGCACCTACGACAAACCAAAAACCTCCCGCTGCTCAAGGGCAAGTGTACACACAACACAATCAGCCCCAACATCAAAACAACCAACGCAACCAGGGTGGACAACAAAACCGTCGAAGAGGACGTAACCACGACAACAACCAACAACATAATCAAGGTCCACCACCTCACAATCCTCTAAATAATAACAATGCTGCTCCTCCCAACCAGAACCCGGATCGTCATCCCAAGCAGCCCAAAAACAATAACCTAAGAACAAACCACCCATGTTCTATATGCGGGGTCTATGGCCACTACACACATGCTTGCCCACATTTGGAGCAAGCTCGACAACTCTGGACTGATGATGCCCATCGCCAAGGGAATGCGGCTCCTCAAGCGCCACCCAACCCCCCACCCCCTCAGCAGCAACCTTTGGTGCTGCAAAACCCCTTACCAACCCAAGGCGTAGTGAACACTCAGCCGTTGGCTCCCCCTCAAGGCAACGCGCCACCACAACAACAGATCACTTATGCCGCCCCTGATCAAACCATGTTCGATTCAGGTACCCACCACTTGTTAATGATGTCATCCGCTGATGTCAACCTCCAAATACGTCGGAACCAATATGGATCCACCCCTGAAGACCCTCTCGCCGACAAAAACACTAACGCTCATCCCACTGATCAGACGTTATGTATACCTCCGGATCCACTCTATGGTGCCTCTAAAGCACCTCGCTTCCCACTTCGTTGCATAAACAATAACCCCAATGCTCGTGCTGCGTCGAATTACAGCATTGTAGATGACTTAGCCCAGTCTCCCGCATCCATGTCTGCTTTAGAAGTCTTAAAAAATTGTCCTTCACAGCGCAAGACTTTGCTCTCTGCCATTGGTGCTATTGACCCCAATGATTCAAAACTGATGGCATTCGATTCGGACCAGTCCGAACCACGTCTGCCTTCCACTTTAGCATTCCAAGTTTCTGTCTCCGTTCGGAATCTTGTCATCCATCGCTGCATTATCGATGAAGGTGCCTCTACATGCGTTATGTCCACATTCATTTGGCAGAAGTTGCGATCCCCTACTCTCCAGTAGTCCACCATTGCGTTGCGAGCCTACGACGGCTGTTCGGCTCAACCCCAAGGTCTGTTAGGTAATGTCCCCGTCCAGCTAGCTGGTAAAACCGTGCTCATTGACATAGAGGTCATTAATGCCCAACTTGATTATAACCTCTTACTTGGTTGCAGCTACATGTATGCCATGCGGGCGGTTGCCTCATCCGTTTTTTGTACCATGATGTTCCCCCATGACGGACGCGTGTTCAAGGTCGACCAACTCACCTATTACAATCCCAAGGCCCCCGCTACACCTGAAAATGTTCTCCCCATGGTTGAACAACTTGTTTGTGGTGCAACTACCTCGTTTGTATCCTCCGTGGGACCCGGACTTTACACCGAGTCACCTATGACTTCCACTTTTCCATCGATCTCACCACCTTTACCGATAACAAAAACATCATATTTGTGCACCCTGTCGCACACCACACAACAGCCTTCATCACTACCACAAACACCCACAGTGCCCACTCATATTGGCACAACGCCAATTCACACCATCCCGTTCTTCTTCCCATTTTCTGGAGTTGTCAGTTTGCCAGTAATGGCTATACTCAACGTTCCTGGCTTAACATTAGGGATACCTGTATGGTACATACCTGCTCCAAGCTCCTCGCCGACTCCGACTGTTATTTTACAACCGGTACAACCTATCCCTACTACTAGCCACCCACTCCCTTCGGCCACTCATCTGCAAAACAAACCACCCCCAATAGTGACCGCGGCATCAACATCCAGAAATGCCCCACCTCTGTTACGAAACACAGGGGGCAGAGGCCCACCAACTTATAACACTGGATTCATAACTCGTACCCCCCCAGCAACCCCTAAGGTAGCTAAAAACCCCCCAACTATTCGTATTCCCCCTAAGTGCTCATTGTGTGACGACGTAGGCCATGCCACTCATCAATGTCCACAATTACCTGCACTCCAAGAACACATGAATATGTTGGATGATGACACCAATGTTCCAGTAGTCAAACTAGAACTCCCCCCTCAACCTCATGATAAATCATTGCGCACAAACCATCCTTGTGCAATATGCGGAATCTACGGCCATTATTCACATCACTTCCCTGATCTCCCAGATTACAGAGTAGCATTGTACGAGTTGAATAACGTCGACCTAGAGATATCCCCTCTTCTCATTAAGGAAATTCATCCCCCACCATCTTCCTCCTCGAAAGAAATTAACACCATTTACACGATTTCCACTGGATATCCCTCTGTCCGGTCGGCCCCTTCCATTGATCCCTTTGACCCACATATTCAACCTTTTCAAATCAAAGAGGAAACCACATGTCCACAACATGGGGGCAGGCCCAAAACCTTTCCTACTCAAAATCATCGTGATTCTCGTCGGAGATACTGGGGGCATCCACTCCACAAGGGGAATCCCCCATCATCATATCATCACTTCAACATGGCACCATGACCTACAGCCTCATGGTATACCCCCCCTCCAGCGGTTGCTCAATGCCCCGTTGATCCTTTTCTGAGACAACATCTACACAACATTGACACCTCTGAGTTAGGGGGCATAATAGATTACCTCGACTTTGGGATGGGGGGCATGATCAATCATTTTGAACCTTCCCCATCACATCTATCTCAGTATTCCAATGATGCCATTGTTCAAACCAACACATATGTGATCCACAATCACAAACCCCATGCACATAGCATGGGGGAAGGTCATTAACCCTGCTGAATTTTTCACATACGTGATCTCAACCATTTTTTGAGGTCACATATCACTTGTATGTTCGATTTGATTTGATACACCTAGTATTCTCCCCCTGGGGTCCATCATTTCTCCCCACCACTGCATCCTTGGCTTGGTGGGCTCACCTTTATTTGTAGCCATTTTTTAATCTAGTCATTTCCTTTCATAATTTCGGAGTCCTTATGACCTCCGTTTTTCACACCATTTGAACCGCCGGATTCAGTTTTCCGCGCTCGTCATGATGCTTGAGATCATTTCTCGCTCTCACCCCCATAATTTTTGGGCATTTCTCCAAAATGCCCCTCATCGCCTCAGTTTGCATTCCACATCGACCATGGCCCTCTTTTGACGATCTTTATGTTGCCGGATTCAGTTTTCTGAACTTGTGCTGATGCTTGAGATCATTTCTCGCTCTCACGCCTAGATTTTTAGAGCATTTTTCCCATGCCCCCTCGTTTCCTCGGTTTGCATGCAACAACGGCCGTTCTCTATGTTTTGACGAGTCTTATATCGCCGGATTTAGTTTTCCACGCTCGTGATGATGCTTGAGATCATTTCTCGCTCTCACGCCCAGATTTTTTTGGGCATTTTTTACAATGCCCTCTCGTCGCCTCAGTTTGCATGCCACATCGAACGTCGTCCATTTTTGACAAGTTTGATATCGTCGGATTCAGTTTTCCACGCTCGTGATGATGCTCAAGATCATTTCTTGCTCTCACCCCATAATTTTCGGGCATTTTTTTTCAAAATACCACTCATCACCTCGGTTTGCATGCCACATTGACCATTGCCCCTTTTTTTTTTGACAATCTTTATGTCACTGGATTCAGTATTCCGCACTCATGACGATACTTGAGACCTTTTCTCGCTCTCATCAATTCCTTTTTGTTCGGTATATTTGTACCCCTTTTTCGGGCCGAGCAATACCTTTTACGAAAAAGGCACTTAGGGAGTTTTTGTTAAGCTCTTTTCTGACTCCTAAAACAATGAAAAGATCGCCAAGCAACCTTGCTTCCTTTCATGCTCGCTAAACGTATCTGAAAGGGTGTCTACCTGGTATAAGTTTACCTCTTTTCCGAACCTTGTAGACTAATTACGAAAAAGGAATACTCTAGTCACATCGGCTAGAAGAGTTCTCCATTTGCATCATTTTATGCTTTTCGGGCCTTGGAGACTAACTTACGAAAACGAACACCAATGGAGTCCACTTACCGCTTTCAGACTCTCTAAACATGAAAGCGACCACGAGCAATCACCATCCTGGGCTCATAAAACCAACAGGACAGTACTCACAACCATTGCAGAGTCTTCTTATCGTTTTCAGACTCCTTAAAAATGAAAGCACCAATGAGCAAGAACAGTCCTGGACTCACAAAATCCACAGGACAGTACCATTTCAGAGCACACTTTTATCCCTTCTTGGAGCTCATTAAAACTATGAAGAAGGACCCAATGGTGCTTCTCAGCACCAGAACAGATCACGTCTGCTCATATGGCAGCTTCCCCATTTTGGTTTCCTTTGTTCAGAGTATTCTGCAGTATGTCACCTTGAAAATCCCTCGACAGCACCCATCAACTTGACCCCCCATAGTCAATACATACCCTTCAGTCCCTAAAAGCTATGATCCCCACACCTATAAGTCAGTTCCCTACGCTGCCAGGTCAACCATGTCATCATGCTCTAAATAAAGGAAGTTTGAGTCTACCCACTCCATGACCCCAGCTACTTCCCATCCCCACAAGTATGATAGTCCTACCATCAGTACTACCACACTTCAGTTCTACACCTCGTGCTCCTATCAAGGAAACATCATTTCCTTGTTAGTTGCTAGTCTCCCTCTGTCGACGACAACCAAGTTTATTTCAAAGGACAGAACTAGAGGTCCCTGTGTCTTGGACTCATCACCATTTACGATGAGTTCCTACGAATCATTTCGAGAAGAGTCCTCAGTGCCTCTCCAAATGGTTGTTTCTCACATGCTCGACTTCAACACCTTGATCGCATCGTTGAGACTCGCACAGGGTATTGGTCCATTCAGTTATTTGTTCAACACCCCGGATACCACCCGACTCTTCCACATTTTAGAGTCTACCTATGGATACAACCAGTTACATTTTTTCTATAGATATATGAGTTGCGCATGGCGACAGTATTCAGAGGTACCCCAGTTTTATACTCCCTCGAGTATATAGTTACATGTACATGTACTTCTCAGTGATGAATCACAGTCATTGAGTCCCTACAGATGTTGGACACCTTCAGTTTCAGCAGTTCATCAACCCTTTTGAGACCTTATTCAGAACGGTTGACGCTTTATTCCAGTGTATCAGTTATTGAGATTAGTCATGTTATGATCATGAGTACATCCCAAAATGATGTCCCCTCTGGACCATTATGATGTACCAGCATATTTTTTATGTATTTTTCAGGTCCCCCTTCTTGGGACTAATTGTTATGTATATGTCTTGATACGAGCATGGGTATGCCCGCCTCATCCATTATCAGAGCTTATCCCTCATTCATATCAAGGCCATGTAATATTGTTTATTTTACAGCTTCCAAGGGCCATGGATCCAGTCTCCAATCGGTCTCTTCTCTTCCCCAAACCCCAGAAAAAGACAAAAGAACTATGATGTCTATCGGCCATACGATGAGCTCCTGCCCTCACACATCAGGGGGCAATCTATTAACACCCAAAAAGTGCTCACTAGCTCATTTCCTTATTCACATGACCCATTTGTCCACTTTTTCACCATTTGAGCCTCTAAAACCATCAAAAGGTCACCAAAAGACCTTAATACACCCCTTTTTCCACTCAAAATGAATATTTTTCCTCAAAAAGCATAAAAAACCCTCAAAAAGGGTCCAGAATTCCCAAAAAATATTAAAAAGGGAATAAAAATATTCAAAATATTCAAAAAAGGAAAAAGGAGGAAAAAGGTACCTAAACCATGTTGGTCAATACCATTGGTTTCCTCAAAACCATAATGATATTCCCCACCACCAAAAACTATAAAAAGGTGGTAGGGGCTACTCACTTTCCATCCATCTATCATCCTATCCTCATGCTGTCAAAATCTCTCATGAGCTTTTGACCATTGTAGTTATCTTGGAGAAGAGACCTTTGGAGCTTGGAGTTACTCACCTTGGAAGTTGCTCTACACAAATCCTCACCATTTGAGGTATCTTAATACAATACCCATTCTTTTTATTTCTTGTTCTTGAATCGTTTTGAGAAAATTTTATTTGTTATATGCACATGCTAGTTTAGTTTAGATTCAGATTTATATTTGTTGTGTTTGCTTTCAATCTTTGAAACTGCTATCACTTGTTGATAGGTGCCCATTGCACTAAGCTTGGTTGCAAAACCAAGCCAACAGCTTCCTTGTCCATTCAAAAGTGTCCAAAACCTAGTCAAACCCCAATTATCCATCAAAGTTTTTCCCAAATCCAAATTTCCCTTTACTAAATAAGCTTTTGTTTGTGTTTTTCTACCCATTCAAAAAAAAACAAAAACTCCTGGTTATGGTTGTCAGCCGCGCAGGAGCAAAAACGATGGAGGAAGCACTTGCAGCCATCCATACCAAACTCTAGGATCTTGATGAAAAATTTATCGGCCTCCATCTTAAGCATTCAGCCATGAACAACAAACGACAGTCGGAGTCTTCATTAGACAATGGGTTCTCTTCTTCCAGCAATTTCTGTGGTTCGAAGCTCGATTTTCCTTGCTTCAATGGTACTGATCCGACTAGCGGGATCTATCGTGAAGAATAGTATTTCAGTCTGCATAATACTTTTGATGTCAACAAAGTTCCACTTGCATCCTTTCATTTGGAATAGGAAGATCTTCAATGGTACCGTTGGTACATCAAGGCTCATGAAGAGCCAAAATGGCCAGATTTTTTCCAGCTCCTTTTGCAACGATTTGGTCCTAGTGCTTTTGATGACTTCACGGGAGCCCTCACTAAACTTCGCCAAATTGGCACTGTGAGAGAGTATCAGACAAAATTTGAGAAACTAGCCAATCACACAGAATGATTGTCTGATGAATTCTATAGGAGTTGTTTTATCAGTGGTCTTAAGGATGAAATATGTTCAAAGGTTAAAATGTTATGTCCCAACACAGTGATGGAAGCCCTGGGGTTGGCTAAGTTGGAAGAAGACAAGATTGCCGCCCAACCATGCTCCAAACCCACCTTTGTTCCCTTCTGACATATGGGTTCTCAACGACCTCCCATCTCGCCAGGTCCTCGACCAAATCCTATCAAGCATTTGTATGAAACAAAGATGCAGGCACGCAACAAAAAAGGGCTTTGTTATAATTGTGATGAGAAATTCACTCAAGGACATAGATGTGTTCAGCAAAAGCTCTATCTCTTGGATGTGGATTCTCCGCTTGCCTCTGAAATTGGTGAAGAAGCTCCAGATACAATGGATGATCAAGTTCACATTCAGGAGCTGCCTATTGACCCTCCGTCTCAGGAAGAACACACAGATATATCTCTCCATGCTTTATCCGGAATCACCACCCCCCAAACAATGCAGGTCAGGAAGCTTCCTCTTACAATACTCATTGATTCTGGTAGCACTCATAACTTCATTGACCCTCCGATCGCCAAATAGGCTGATTGTTTTGTCCATCCTTGCTCCAACTTTGAAGTCATGGTTTCCAATGGGGGCACCTTACCTTTCAAGGGGAAGTGTCACAATGTGCGTATCTATCTGGAAGATTATAACCTGCGCTCTGACATGTTTTCCTTGTCCTTAGGCAGATGTGATGTGGTCTTGGGCGTTCAATGGTTACGCTCTCTTGGTCCCATCTTATGAGATTTTGTTGAACTTTGGATGCAGTTTTTAGTCAATGGGAAACAACACAAATTTACATGCTTACAACCAAGGTCTCTGCGCATTATCAGTTCACATCGCTTGGAAAAAATCCTTAAGAAGAATTCACATGGTGTCATCGCTCAGCCCCATTCCATTCAGATGCACCCATCAACCGTATCCACTACTTCCTTGGATAGATATGTAGATGTCTTTGTTGAACCAGTGGGCTTGTCGCCTTCAAGAGACCTTTCCGGTAAGAATTTAGCCACATCTACATCTCAGAAGGAAATGATGGTTATTTTGCATGTAGTACAGAAGTGGCATCCATACCTATTAGGGAATTATTTCTACATCAAGACTGATCTCCATAGTCTGGAAAATTTCCTGGAACAATGGGTCTCCTCCCCAGCACACCTGAAATGGTTTATCCAACTCCTGGGTTATGCCTATGCGATCACTTGCAAAAAGGGTAAGGACAATCTGGTGGCAGATGCTCCTTCTCTCACATTGGATGACCCAATTTCTCTTACAGCTATTTCTCTGCTTGTTCCAAAGTGGTTGCAATTTGTTTAACAGGGCTATCTATTCTATGAACTCCATGCTTCTCCATCGGCAAGGCACTCTAGGTTCCTCAAAACGTATGACCAGGAACAATGTATCTTCTTTTGGCAGGGACTGGAAATGACAATTCAATAGATGGTGGATGACTGTCATACTTTCCAAGTCAAGAAGGGTGAACCGACACTCCTTTCGGGACTGCTCGAACCCTTACCTATCCCTACATAGATTTGGACAACTATTTCTATGGATTTACTTGAAGCACTCTAGTGGTACAATACCACATCTAAAATGACACCATATGAAGCAGTCTATGGATAGGCACCACCAATTCTTCTTCCATACACCCTCAGCAGTTCCCTAGTTCAGCTAATTGACTAGGTTCTTCGAATCCGCGTTCAGATTCTTTTCATTCTGCAAGACAATCTTCACATGGCATGAATTCGACTAAAACAACAAGCCAATCAGCACCGTTCTGAGTGCACTTTTCACACAGCTGATATGGTTCTTCTTCATCTACATCCCTACACACAATCCTCCCTGAAACTTAGAAGGCATCAACTTCTCTCTCAATCTATCATAGAGTTATTCATTCAGTGGCACGGAATGCAACCCGAGGATGCTCTAGGGGAACCACTCCTTCAAATTTTGCATCAATTTCCACATCTAAATCTTTGAGTACAAAGCTTTCTCTAAGGGAGAGGGGATGTTAGGAACCCGTGTCAACCCTTCTCGTTACTTTGTTAGTATATTGTTGTTGGACGCATATGCTTTGTAAGTCGTCCTGTAATATTTTTTGATCCATAGTTTGTATTAGCCCATGGTATTGACCCATAGTATTGGACGCATGTGCTTTGTAAGTCGTCCCGTAGTATTAAATGTCCCATGGTATTGACCCATAGTATTGGAAATAGACTTAGTATATAAGTGTGTGTTGAGGCCAATGAAGGTGTCGTGAAGTTATTTGTATTGAGCTTGCTCAAAGGAGGTTACCCCCTCGAAGTGGCCCATGATCAATAAAGCGATTCTAAGTTCTGTTATTTCTGCTATCTTGTGTATTTTCATGAATTAATTGTTGCAGTTTCTTCTCAGTCTTCATCAGAGTCATGTAATCATCTGCAACTTCTATCTTCACATGGATAGAATTTACGGTGTTGCATCCTTTCACTATCTTTCCCTCATCATAAATCATCATGGGATTTTTCGTCTTCCCCCTAACAATTACAATTTGATTGAAGTGGTTTCAGCTTACCACAAACCATACATCGTATCATGTGGTTTCTAGATAACCACAAACTTCCAATTTTCCTGACAAGTGATTTTTAGGCTAACCAGGAACCTTCTGCTAGGATGATGGTTTTGGATGACCACTAACCATCATGATGGGGAAAGTGATTTTCAATACACACACTTACAAGGATTTCTTCACCACAGGATTCATCCTCGAAATTTATATTTCTTCCTTTTGTACTTGAATAGAAGTCGTCATCGATGTCCATATAAAAAAAAAATCGATCTACTGAGATACATGGGTGCCATCCAATGTACTTTCCAATTCTCTAGGAATGATTTTCACCTGCATGGTTCATCAACATGTTAAACTATCCTTTAATAATACCACTAAAGCTTGTGGACCAAAACCTCACGACCAATCATCGGATATCAGACAAAAAATCGACGCAAATTCGATGATTTTGACTTGAGCAAACCGTTGGTGCAATTTCAGCGAATTGTTGACAAATTGTTAAACATCAGTCTATCGACCACCACCATGGTCTTTACCCAACAACATTGTAGACCAAAATGAAGGTGTATATGAATATTTATCCGACTTAATTCCATCTCATACATGACTATATTTTCGTCGGCTATCTGGAAAAATTCGATGTTCAAACATGGGATGTAAGACTTGATATTTGTTGGATGTTCGACTAAACTAGTTTTGGATTACTGACCTAATGGAAGAGGAAAAAGTCCTTTTCCCGATTCATAGACGTCGTCGTATAAGTGACTACATTGTGTCTGGTTATCCAACCAAATTGAGGACCCACAAATAATTTAATCTGACACAATAACGTCGGATAATAGACAACCATTGTGTTGGATATCCAACTCATAGGAAGAATATGATGTATTTATAACCGATGCTATTGTGTTGTATGTCTGTCATTCTGCATCTCGATATAGCCTATCATGGACATAGGATATCTGACGAATCCATAGTATCGATGACTTGTTTGTCAGATTTTTTTGGATAGAGTACGTTGGCTATCCAAAGTTATACAAACAATAAAAAATAAATATAATTCTGGAAGGTTTTAACTGATGGAGAAGGTGATGGTGACAAGGATAAGAGGGAAGAAAATAAAATAGAAAAGAGAATGATCCCTCATTAGAAAATTCTAATCCAAAGAAGGCTCATGTTAACGGTCAATCTTAGAATGACTGAAAATATCTTGTGGTTCTTGTATTTGTAGATACTCATTTTTTTAAAAATTTATTATTCACATTCATCTCCCCTTATTT
This sequence comes from Larix kaempferi, assembly GCA_027924585.1. Lineage (NCBI taxonomy): Eukaryota > Viridiplantae > Streptophyta > Pinopsida > Pinales > Pinaceae > Larix > Larix kaempferi. Next base: position 14,346,224 of record BSBM01000138.1, on the reverse strand, counting down.
ATTCTTCTTATTCCACTAAACCTACATCCCATTTGGATTGTTCCTCTTCCTCTATAAAACCTCCATCTTCCAATATTCCTATTATTTTCTTCTTCCACATACGTTATTACTTTGGATAAATAAAAAGAGATCATTTATCATGTACCAAATACTATTCTTTAGATGGGGATTCCTGTAATATTTCTTACTTTGCAATCCACTCTAGACACATTACATGTTGCCATTCATTTTGATAAAAGAAAGATGAACAATGGAATAATAAGAAATGATACATTGTCGATATAGATGCCAATGTTTCCACCAAACTATTGTCTAACATAAGTTATGAGAGTAATTTACTCTACATATCCAATCTCACTCCTAAGGTGAAAAGAAAGTGACTAAACGATAACTGATGATTTTTATATAAAAGAAATCAAATTTGATTTATACACTATTAAACATGAGGATATGATTATGTTTGTTAGGGAAGAAGTGAAGAATGTATATAGAGGCTACCTTAGAGCTACTTAAGATAGAGTAGGCTATAAAATGAGATTGTAAATAAAGAGCAAGAAAAGCTAATAAAATCCATTCTAGATAAGTTGGTTAAGGCATCCACTACTCCTAATCCCAAAATAATTTTGGATTTATTGGATGAAAAATATACAGAAAAAAATATTAGGGCTAAGGTGGCTTAAATGAAAAAAATCGTGACCCAATGAAACACCCTGATGTTATTCATTTGATCAACTCCTATAGCGATGTTTTAGATAGGGAAAACTAAAAATGGTTGATCAATTAGGAAGGATGAAATACACATTGAATGGATTCAAAGTCTAGTAGGGTTTCTCAACCTCCAAATATTCAAATGAAGTGGTTTCTAACTTGAAGGAAATTATATAGAAATTGCACTGAGAATTGAGTGAGGCTCAAAGAAGAATTGGTTCCTCTAGTCCTATGCAAATCATAACCACTTCCACTAGATATTATATCCAGGTTGTGTCAAGGCTGAAGGCATAGGTATTAAGGATGAATAAGTATATTTAATATTCAAAAAATATATTAGTGGAGGAACGTCAGAAAATCGATACCATATAGGCCATCAATAAAGATTTAGAGGCAAATATTGAAGTGCTATGAAGAAACATGATGCCAATTTATAATCAATGGCCATCTCTAAAGAATGTGGGAACATATATAGATAACATGAGTGTGGCTTGGTAAAATGAGTGTGGATTTCTTTATATTAAGTAGGGACCTTACACAAGGTGATCATTGGAACCCTAAGTAAATCAACAACTAGTCAAATATTTGAAAACAATTTCCTGTATTCATAAACTCATAACATAATAGTAATAAGGTCTCTATTACAATTCAAATGGACTTTATAAATTACTACACAAAAAATCATAACAAGAGAGTGTACTTCTCTTCACTCTATCCTTATTTATACTAAAAGACTCTAACTAGGCCTTCAATCAGTCCTTGACTGAAGGATGATTATCTCACTAATCCCTATAATCATAATAATGCAACACACTTGTTTCAAGGATATTTTTTTGTTTATCCTACTATTCAAATTCCTTAATAAAAAAATCGAATGAAGATAATGAATTAGTTGGTCTCCTTAAGTGCTTTGACATATTCTAAGATTTGCAAGGGAACATGATCCCATCTTTCTCTCATGTGATGTTTTCATGTCCATTCCTTGATATTAGTTCACTAATCAGGGAGCCCAATATTTTACATGCTCACTTCATAATTAGTCCATAATATTCATAATGGAAAACTCATTTAAAATACATAATTAAGCTAAACCATATCAAATTTATATATGAAAATTCAAGCAGTCAAAAAAGTCAAACTAACCCAAACTATCTCATATTATCACAATGTTTAGATTTTGATGTAGGAATTTGGATTTTAGTCCATCAAACATATCACATAAATTGTATGATAGGCCTTGAAATCCTACAATATAATGGCAGATCAATGACCTTCTTCAAAATATCCATGTCAACCATTAGCAATGTTAGCACACATAGTTGAAGTAAATCCATGATAAATGAATTCATATTCAAAATGTGCATCTCTAAAGGATGTTCTGAGCTCTATGAATATCTAATATAAAAGCTTGGCAATTTTGATACACAACAATATAATGCTTTTCTCGTATATCCATTTATCATGTTAATCTCCGCAATTTTAAACAAACATATGCCAATGTATTTATGGGAGAGAATGAGAATAGAAAATATTAACTATAAAAATAGCTAATATAAATTATTTTGTTGGTTATTGAATGCGAATAAGCTCAATAGAGTGGTTGGCCAAACTTCTCTTGAATTTTGAATGTGAAAATCGACTCCAAGAAGGGGCTGTGTGATAGGAATTGATACCCACCATGTGCGGTAATGCTATGCCAAATTCATCTCATTACAAAAGCATAGAGGATATAGAATCACAACCTAGGAAGAAAATTCTACTATGAACTATGGTGGGTCACCTTGCTCTGAGTAAATAAAACCTATGTAAGGAAAGAAAGTCATCATCCCATTGGATTGTGAACATAAAATGTGATATGGAATGTCTCTACCAATGGTGAATATATTGGGAACCAATGACACATCATTCACAATGTTGGGGTTATAATCTGTTTATACCCATGTGATGGGAATATCCTAGAAGAAATCCAAGATATATGCTTCTCTAGGCATAATGATTGGTTTGAAAGTATGTATTATGACAACTATAAAAAAGAAGACAAAACCCTAGGTTGAGACCATAGGACCATTTGTGTAATTGAATACTGGTAGCATTTTTCCCATACAATTCATTTAAAAAAAATATGTCCCCCCCTCCCCCCTCACCCCATCCAACTATTCTCTTATAAAAATATGCATAAAACAAGTGTTGGAAATTGAGCCACTAACCTATTAATAGATGTCCAAGAAATGTTTTCTAAGCAGCCTTAGTTGTGCTCTTTTCCCTAACTTATCGTGCTATGATCACAATTTCTCCAATGTTCAGGGTTTGTAATTATTTTAACCAGCAATATGCAACACTAGAATGGTGGTCTACATATAAAAACAAGAAATGTCTCCCTTTTATACAGATGCACTCTTTCCAACATTCCAAATTTTTGATATGTCAAAGTTTGGCACAAATCTTATGATGTTTGGGATTGTACCTATAGTTGGGATTTATTATGTTATGTCAGAATTAACCTCTAGTAATAACAATGAACCTTTAAAATTTAATGTTTGTGTTATGAGATTTGGATTTGAAAACCTCATCACATCCCTTATAAGCTTTGAAAGTTTGGAGAACTATGACATGGTTAGGCTTGTTATAAAATTTAAACCCTTTTTACCATGTGATGGCTTGTGATATATTCTCCTTTATGACTATCATGAACACTTGAACTTTGTGAAGGTTGTGACTTGGTCACGTGCCTTACAAAGATGGGACTTCTCCAACAATGCACTATGGGTTCTATTGATATGTTTTTAATATAATTTTCTAATGATGATACATGGTCATGTATATCATGATATTTCAACTTCTTGGAGGCAACAACAAAATCACAATTGTTGTGAAATTCAAATTTTCCAAATATGTAAGAAACATAGTCACATGCCCCACAAACTTGGAACTTTTTTAAGGTTGTGTAGTGGACACATTGTTTCCAAGTTCTAAAACTTTCAAACAAGTACGATGTAATCACGCCCCTCTAGAAATTATAACTTCTTGAACCATGTGATGGCTTGGTTATCAAACATTAATCCAACTCTTCAAGAGGGCATATCAGTCATATTTGTTTCAAAGTTAATGTTTCTATGGAGTGCAGTGAAAGAGACTTAGTCACAATCTTTATGAAGTTTGAACCTTTGACTGGTTTCGTTGTGATTGCATGGCTCATTAGGTTATGTGAAAGAATTATTAGATAATAGTTTAGTTCACTTTAGTGAGAGGTTGGATAGAGGAGGAAGCTTGCTTTATCAGGTGGAAAAAACTTTCAATGGAAATAGTCCATGATAGCCATCCTCTTCTTCACATTGAAGATATTTTTGACAAGTTACCATCTAAGAAGTAGGTTACTAGGCATGGAGGCACCGGTTTATTGATACGTTGAAGATATTTTTGAATGGAATGAGGAGTATAGGCAAATTTGAGGAAGGGGTCGATATATTTCCTTTATACAACAACATTCCTTTAATTCCTTGATCACTATAATGATTTCATTTCTTTTGCATTGTGTGGGACCTTTGATATAGCCCTATTTTGCTTTGTATGACCGTAAAATCAACATTAGAATATCTACCGCAACCAACATCAAATATATAAACATTTAAATTCCCAGTCCATATGCACAACTAAGCTTTAAGAGCAATGGGATTGGGGTTAATCTATGATATAAATTTGATGAAATATTAATTTTAATTGCAATATAAAAGATCAACTTCGAACTTGATGCAAATTCGAATACCTGAATATTTTATGGTTTTCCTCGTATGATATTCCTTTAATGTTGATCCAAAATATCTCCTCTAGTAGTTGTTTTCCTAATATAACCAACAATTAAAGAGTCAACAAAATAATAAAATATATTAAAAACATTTTTATGACTAAATAATAATTAAAAAGACATGAGTGCATGAATACCTGGATGAGCTCCTCTCGGTTTGGAAAAAAAATTATTGGAGTAGCTTAATATTGGAGCAAACATCCCTCCACTTAACCGAGCAGTAGCAAAGTCAACACTGAATTTTTTTTTGCTCTGCTGGATCGAGGGAGGTTTTCTCCAATATTATCCAAATCCTAATTTATTCTCTCCTAAACAGGGCCAACCATGTGAAGGTGGAAGATCTCATGGCCCCTCCCCCCTCCTCACATCACCCTCAATTCCCCAATACCCAATATATCTACTAGAAAATAGTTGAAATCAACACATTAAGACTCATGCATATATAGACACTAGCATAAAAAAAAGTTACTAAAGACACATATCTAGTTTTGTACATAAAGAAAAATATAGCAAACATGCATTAACATATATTAACAATGATTCTTTCATTCATGCATGCATAGACACATGAAAATACTACATCTGAATAAATTGTATCATAAAAAATATTTTACATAATATGAAACAAGACTATTCTAATTATATAACAAGTACAATCATTTATTTCTCGACCTAGTAGAAAATAGTTGAAATCAACACATCAAGATTCATGCATAAACACTAGCATAACAAAAAACTTCATAAACACATATCTATTGTTTTGTACATAGAGAAACATATAGCAAACATGCATTAACATATAGTAAAATTCATTCTATCATTCATTCATTGACACAAAATATTTCATCTAAATAAATTGTATAAAAAAAAAATATGTTTGGATATTATGAAATAAGATCCTTCTAATATATAACAAGTACCCTCAAAAAATATGTTTACATAATATCAAACAACATCATTCTAATTATATACCAAGTACCATCATTTATTTCTCGGTCTCTTATTTTTTTAGGAAATCAACAAGGATGTTGGATGTGCCTTCTTCCCTTGCAGTTTTCCTAGGCTCTGTATGTCTTACTGGAAACATGTACAGACGTCGACGCATCTGCAAGGTGGGTGGGCATCAAATACAATAAGAAAGAAATGCTAAATTGATATTTTTAGTTATTATTATTACAAGTGTTTTATTAATAAAAAACAACAGTAGACTGTTCTTTACCTGCTTCAGTAGTGGAGGCAAGCGGAGTAGTTTTGGACATGGACATATGTTCCTCTTCTTGTATGGCCTCATCATCTACATGCTCTAGAGTTGAAACAAGAAAGGTTATAATTAATACGCCATTTGCAAATAAATATTCTTTATTCTAATACATACTACAAATTTGTTATAACACATGAAATACCTCTAGTACCAAGCTGAACACCAATTGCAAGAGGCACTCCACCATTACTGGGATCATGTGTTCCACTACTTGGGACATTTGTATCTACATTGGTTTCCTACTTAAAAGAAACAAACACATTAATTTATGGAAAAAAATAATAACCTATAAATTGCACAAATATTAAATTATAAATACTTTCATTATTTTTATTTACTTGAGTGTCAAGTTATGTGTCAGAAGTTTGTGTTTGCCCCAATATTCTCTTACTTTCAACCAAGTGTTACATGGAATTTTTGTACTCGTCATGATTACAAACCATGTATACTTTCTCCTTTCCTAAATCCTTGAGTTACTTGGCCAAAAATACTTAGAAGATGAGTTATGAGGTTTTTTCCCTGCTAAAAATCTGTTTAGAGAGGCCGACACACCTTGCCTTACAGCAAAGTGTGTCTTTCCTGATCGGTGCACCTTGATCTACTGCAAACTGCGTCGCTGGTACATGTTTCTATTGTCTAGGGTGCGTCAATTCCTGTACACAGGGAAACAAGATAATTTTCGAGAAGTCTTTTGAAGGAGATCCTCATGGAGGCCTATCCCTTCCATATAGGGTGGATCTCACTCTCCTCCAAGCTTAGTAGGATCCCTCCTCATCCTTCTCCCTTAATCCTCTCCTCTCCTCCTCATCTCTTTTGGACTATAAATGAAGCTCCTCTTCATGCGATAGGGGGGTTGAAATGAGGGCAACCAAATGATGGAGAAATTGAGCCAGGAATCCTTTCTTCCATGACTGGAAAGAGGCAAGGTTCCATTGGAAAGGATCTTCAACACCAAGGCTTCATTGGTGTAATTATTTCCTCTTTTTTAATTGATACATCAATGTCTTCATTTCCCATAAAATGATGTGTAATTTCATTTATAGTAATTCTCCTTGGTTAATTTCTTTTATGTATCATGTTATCTTGTAGTCTCTTTCCTTTGTCATTTTGAATCTTTTGCAGGTAATCTCTTCATCAACAAGAAGGATTGCGAAAGCTTCAAGCCATGAGGACAACCTTCGTAAATAAGGTATGGAATGGACTCTTTGCATTCAAGTAATTTGATAGATGTAGGGAAAGGTTTTCATTTTTTTTTTTCTTTGTTCTAGATCTGAACAAGTTGGACTAGGGAGATTGGTTGGTGTCTGCACCGATGGATTTATCCGTTAATAAAATCGGCGACTCCACTGGGGAACTATGTCAACAATACTAGGGAGAGAATGATTTATTTAAGTTGTAGATTCCCTTGCTTGCCTTATTTTTTATTAGGTCTGGCTTAGTTTTCAATTTGTATATCACATCCAATTGGGAGATTTGACTATCTATACATCATTGTATAATCCCCTTTAGGTCTCAAACCCTGAAGTCTGTTTATTGGCTTGAAAATCTTTTTTTTCTTAATTTTTTGGTCTCCCAATGCTCTTTATCTTCGCCATTGTCAACGTGATGTGCTTTTCCTTTGGACAGAGTGCATCACTGCCATGCTTTTCTTGTTAGAAGATTGTGTCGATCCCTACCGATGCTCTGGTGTGTACCTATAGCCTACGTAAACCTGTTGATTTTTAGCTTGATCTTCTGCCCAGACCTCTTAGTGGCCTATTGCTTGTCTTGTGACTGGGTTGGTATAGTGTTTTCTGCTTTCTGCATTTGAAGAGAAGAAAATATTTTGTTTCCATCATAGTTTAAAGAAAGAGCTTTATTTTCACTTTCTTTCTTGGATTTGAAATATTTATGAAAATTCCAAAAAAGAGTTTTTCTTTTAGCTAGTCTTGTTTTGGTTCAGATTTGAATTTTATAAAAGAAAAGAAAACTACTTTTAGCTTTTGCATAGTTAGGGGTTAGAAATCCTCTTTATTGTTTGGAAACTGTGATTAGATCCCTTCTTCTTTTCATTAAATCATTATTTGTTAAAGCTAAAGGACTTGCCTTTTTCTTGGGTGTTCTTTAGATTTGGAGCCATGTTTGTCCCCTTGAGTCGAAAGTAGTATTCTGCTTGCATTTTTAAATGAAATGAATCGTGTATCCTATAGTCTCTTTGACCCATATTAAGGTTTCAAAATAATGTTTGCTTTGGTGTGTATTGGCTTGTTTCTACCATTTTTGAAAAAGTTAAAATGGAATTTGCATAGGGTTGTTCACTTGGGAAAAAAAACCTCTTAGTCTCTCTTTAAATAGGGCCTCTTTGACAAGGAAAGAAAAAGACTTGCATACGAATTTCCATTTGTCCACTTAACTGCATAAGATAAAATCAAGCGCTAGTTAATTTAAAATATTTATCAAATTGAATGATAGGTTAGAGATGTGTTTTGGCGTATTAAAATGTAAGAGCTATCATTACTTTTCTGCACTACATTCTGGGGTCTTTTTGGTTCTTCCACATACTCGTTCGTATATCAAATGGCCTTTCATGTACTTTTATGGTATATCGAAAGGTTCTTTCACGTACTCAACGGTATATAGGAAGGTCCCTTTCGTATGGTTGTGCATTAGACAACACTACTGCAGACTTGAGCTCCCACGTACCTTGTGTATATCGAGAGACCCCTTTAAGATCCTCAAACCATCTGAGTAAACCTATTGTCTGTCTTATTGTTGCAATACACAGAGAACAACACTCGGGGATATTACTATGCACGTATTGCTAGGAAATAGGGTTATACAATCAGGGGTATGGTCCAAATACTCCCTAGTTAGTGCTCTGAAATATTGGGATGAGTATAACTATTGGACCTTACAGTATATCGCGAGTTGTGATGATTTGACAATCTTGTGAGAATCCGACTTATTTATCCAACTCTTTTATAGACTACTTGTTGTTTTTATATTTCAGTAGTGTTTTTTTATGTGGTAATTTAGAGGTTCTTACATATTTTAGATATGGAAAATTCTTTCGGGACTACCAACCAAGAGAACCCTTTTCAAGGTATGTCTTTTGTTTTTCCTCCATATGGAACTGTTGGTCCTCCTTTCATGGCTATGTTGAGCCTTCCAGGATTGACTATAGGAACACCAATATGGTTATTATCCAATCTAGTTATCCCAATTGCATCAATTGTGTCGGATCACAGTCCTCCCCCATAATAGCATCAACCTCACCTTGATCCTTCTCCTTCTTCATTAAATGTTGAATTTGCTTCCCTTTCTTCCTCTTCGCCTATTGAAAACTGTGATGTTAGTAAATAGGTGGATAAAGAAGAATAAAATGAAGGATAAGAAGAAGAACATTAATCAAAAGGTCAAAGATCCAACCTATGACCATCATGTTGGAAACCCACCAGCTACTCATCATCATGCTGGGAGTATTGATGTACCTGTTTCGAATATGCATAAACCAAAGTTCCCTTCCAGGCTTTGCGAGGGCCCCCATTTTCTTAAGGATTTCCCTTGTATTCCCAAGGTCTTATAAGTATGGTCGCAATATTCAAAACGGACCATATCGTTAAGCTCTGGACATAATACTGATGATACCTTGTCAACCAATGACTCTTTAGTTAAGAGTCAGGAAAATAAAGTCAAGAATCCGTGCTTATTATGTAAGGACATGCACCATACTTACCTTTGTCCTTGCATGGAAGAAGCTTCACTATTATTGGAGGATATTTATGTATATCAATCACAGCCTCCAACGAGTTGCAGTAAATTTCCTCTTGAATTGTCGTTGGTTGACCAAGCAGTCGATTTAGTTTCATCCTTGGTCAATCCTATTATTCCCTTGAAGATTGAAATCCAAATGGTTGATCTAGTTTCATCCTCGGTCTATCCTACTCTTCCCTTGAAGACTGAAATCCAAGTGGTCGATCTACCATGCAGGGGGGCATTACACCTCCTATTACAGGACCTCCCCCAAGTAATGAGGCTTACAGTATTCCACCTTTGGTTATGATTCAATCTATTTTTATCGATTGGAATGGAATCTCTGGACCTCGCCTCCCTTCATATCTGTGTTTCAAAATCATTGTGCATGTTGTTCATATAGATGTACCTCATGCTATAGTTGATGAAGGTGTCACAGTTAGCATTTTGTCCTCAAATGCTTGGTAGGCTATGGGTTCCCCGCAGCTTGTTCCCATTAGTCAAAATCTATTAGCTTTTAACAGAGGAATCAGTCAACCTCTTGGTGTTGTCCCTTAGTTTCCTATTTCGTTAGGAAAAACAACGATTTGTATTGATGTTTTGGTAGTTCTGAATCCTTTGTATTTTAATTTGCTCCTTAGACGAGATTATGTCTATGTGATGAAATCTCTCGTGTACACACTCTTCCGAGTGTTTTCTTTCCCTCATGACATACTTATTGTGACTATCGAACAACTTTCGTTTGTTAACTCTCATCCGACTATCGATCATCCGAATTATACCCACGTGTTATCTTACTTGCCACAGGTCAATTATGTGGTGTTTTATCCCATGCTTTAAACTTCCACTAAACATGGGCCTCTCTCTGATTGCTCATCTTCTTTAACCTTAGATTTGGGAATTGGCATGTTTTATCTTCCTTCCAATGAGGACCTCTTAGAAGCCATGGACGAGGCTTATCCTTCAATATGTATTCCTTCTGGAATGCCATCCCCTTGGGAGCCATGAAGTGGTTTGAGCATGGTTCCTATTCCTGTGTCAAGATCATTAAAAAATGAAACAAATGACCATGAGCATAGTTCTATTCATGTGTCAAGATCGTTAAAAAATGAAACAGATGAGTATGAGCATAGTTCTATTCACGTGTCAAGATCGTTAAAAAATGAAATAGATGGCCATGAGCATAGTTCTATTCTTGTGTCAATATCGTTAAAAAATGAAACAAATGACCATGAGCATAGTTCTGTTCCCATGTCAAGCTCGTTGAAAAATGAAACAGATGACCACGAGCATAGTTCTATTCCTATGTCAAGCTCGTTAAAAATGAAACAATACCCCATGAGCATAGTTATATTCTCGTGTCAAGCTCGTTAAAAAATGAAACAGATCCCCTCCCTTTGAGTCGAGTCTTTTTCCAGATTTAATATCTGAACCTTCATTTCATTCGCCTATGCTATTTGATCCTCTTTTTTCTTCCTCACTTGGTGAATATATTCCTATTAGTGACCACGAGTTTTATTGGGTAAGAAAAAGAGTAGGCGAATGAAACGAAGCTTGGGGGGCATGTCTCCAGCCTCTAGACATCATATTGGAGGTAAGCTGTTAGCTTCTTATGTTGGGAGCAAACTTCCAACCTCTGGATATCATGTTGGGAAGAAACATGCCAATGGGAATTATACTGAGCATAGTTTATTTTCTGTTACAAGCTCGTTAAAAATGAAGCAAACATCATGAGCATTCTTTTCACCTATCTCCGAGCTCGTTAAAAATGGTAAGATGGTATTAAGCCCACTTTTTAATTTTTCATCCTCTGGTTCAAACATGGAAAAGATTCTTAGTGATTTTTATACCATCTACATGCTCGTTAAAAATTGAGTAAAAAGGTGTATCTAACGAGTATAGGTTTATCACTTTACTTAGCCTCGCTAGATTACTTACGAAAAAGGAGTTGTGACGAGTTTAATTTTTCCTTTGTCGTACTTGATCACCAACCATGACAATGTCATACATGGAGTCCTCTTTAATCTCTTTTAAGACTCCCAAAATAGGAAAATATTGCCGAGCAAACTTGTTTCTTTTACACTCGTAAAAGAATTTGAAAGGACATCTATCCAGTGATAGTTTATCCATTTTTTGAACCGTTTAGACTATTTACAAAAAATGAATACTCTAGTCAATTGTGATTAGAAGAGTTCTCTCTCACGCTGTTTTATCCTTTTTTGGGTGAGGAGACTAACTTTTATGAAAAAGAACCATTAGGAGTTTTATTTTGATCATTTTAGACTCTCTAAATCTGAAATGTCACTGATTTTACCTTCTTTGAACTCATAAATTGTACATGGAAAGACCGTTTTTGGGGACAAACCACTCCTTTCTCAAGTTTGTAAAACATGTCAGATTGGACTCATCATATGATGAGCTACATCAAGTGTTTGTAACCCTCTTCCAACTCATTAGAAAGAAAAGAGGCACTCATCCATCATGATGGGGAAATTAAGGGAATGGGAAGATGTATTTGAGTCTATATTAATGGCAGCTTAAAGTAACCTTTGAACATGGGACCTATCTGCATTCTAGTCAAACAGTTGGGTAGTCAGCTTTTCTTCGAGTCATACTAATTCCATGAGTCATTCTACTCCTTTGGGTACCCCAAAGAATGATTCAGTCATTTGTTGCATTATTTCTTGGTCTCTGCTATGTTGAGTCAATGTTTCCAAGTCGCTTGTCATGTCGTTAAATGTTCAAAGGAATTATTTGGCCGGAATCAACCTTCGCAGTCATTAAACCTTCCATTGTGTCGGTCGTCCCTATTTACCATTACACCTTTTTGTCAGTTCACACTCATTTGATCTACCATATTATATCACTTCCCTTGTTAGCTTCATGTCGATGATGTGGGATACATTATGGCTCTCCTTCGACGATTCTATTCTTGTCGACATCATCTCATCATCTAGGAATTAGACTTAGAAACTAGTCTGTACCTTGGAGCATGCATGCCTCAATGGCAGGTTTCCTCGCTTTCGACAGTAGTTTTTCGTCATTGAACTTTGATCGAATGATTCCGCGGATGTTTGAATCCAACTCATTCATTCGCATTCGTTGGAATGTATTAGTTATACCTTGGGGATCATCGTCATCATTGGTGATTTCCCTCGCACTTGTTAATGGTTCACATGATTGACTGGTAATCAAGCAGTTTCTACTATGTTCAACTTCAACGCATTGTAATCACATGGTTATATTTGTATCATCTCAAGAATAGGTATAAGACCCTTGGTTGTTCTGATGTCTTATTATTACACCTAGGTTGCGATGGATATTTTTTAGTAGGTTCCCACACAAATGCTACAATGTAGACCTCATTGATGCACTGTCACGCGGATCCACTCTTGTATTGGTTGTGGTTGTGTTATTATCTCGTCATGGATCTACGCTTTTATTTTAGTAGCCATGATTATGTTCAGTCATTCAGATATGGATCCACGCTGTATTTTGGTGGCCTTATCATCGGTCAATATCAACATGGATCTGCAATGAACGGGTCGGTAGCCATGTTGTGAGTCATTGGGATGATAAAATTATTGTATTGTAAAATGATCCTTGGTTATTGTTGACATATTTCCAACAAACAGTTCCTTTCCTTGATCCTTTATACTTTATCCATCAAAGTATTTCACCTATCCTGTTACTCTAGCTTCATACTTTGGGGGGCATTATGTTACATGGAATTTTTGTACTTGTCATGATTACAAACCATGTATACTTTCTCCTTGCCTAAATCCCTGAGGTAATTGGCCAAAATTCCTTAGAAAATGAGTTATGAGGTTTTTTCCCTACTAAAACTCTGTTTAGAGAGGCCAAAGCACCTTGCCTTACAACAAAGCACATCTTTCCTGATCGACGCACCTTGCTCTACTGCAGACCACATTGTTGAGAGGGCCATTTAGCTACCTTTTGGGTATCATCATGTATTAATGTGTGTTTAACTAATGAGCAGTTGGAGCAGGTGTAACCGCTCCAACCTCTCCACTTATTGTATAAATACTACCTCAATGAATGAATAAGATGACTGGACGTTCTGTCCATATTGTGATCTTCTTGATGGTTTATATGTGTGTATTCTTATGCTGTGCTTGAATATGTAGTGAATCCGAGCATTCAACGGTGGCGCCGTTGCCTCCTCTGTCCAGTCTAGGTGATAGCAGCAGTGGATAGAGGTGGTATGAACTCGGAAGAGAAAGTGAAGATGCTCGTGGAAGACAAACCTGCAATAAAATTGAAGATTGCTTGTGCATTGATCAAGAAATTTTTCCAAGAAAGACTGCTCATGCTTGATACTCCTGCGAAAATAAAAATCTAAAGTTGTTATCCGTGACCATTGACCAAGTATTGAATGTGAAATATTATTTGACAGCAGCAGCAAAAGATGAGCGGTACGACCTGCAAAACAAAGAAAACCCACTTTGTGGACTGGTTGACCAGAAAAAAAAATGCGTTTGAAAATGGAGGACTGTGCCAAAGAAGTTGGTGTCGACCACTCCCTTCGAAGTGAAGCCGACCATTCCAGCCAACACGCAGCCAACCACATACAAACTTAGTGCAGTAAGGAGATCGTTTTTTGGAGGAATCATTGTCACCAAGGAGAAGCCTGCAAGAAAAAGGAAGGCACGAAAATGAAGGGTGTTGCACTTTGATCGATGCATTGTTAAAAATGATTGTGCATGCTCTGCTTTAGTTATGCTCGTGGATAAAGGAATATCGATGCTTCTCTCGTAAAGAGAAACCCCTGCAAAAGACAAAAGATATCGTGATATCGTATGGAAATACTGCAATAAAAAGCTCAAAGAATGTTCATGGATATTGTTGTGTGCAGAAATGAAGAATATTCTTTAAATTGCCATCGACACACCAAGAGAAGCTGCAATAAGATGTTGATTATCAAATAAGACCGGTCAGGTATCAAAGTTTTTTTTTCTCCCAACAGGATGATTTGAAAATGGTCGACCACAACTTGTCGTCTAATTGAAGTTATGCTCGTCGATGAGTCAACCCGGAGCACCACCGACCCTCATCTGATTTCATGTCGATTGACGACTGCCATATGAAGACTCCCAAGTTCCAACTGATGGATTAGAAGGATGGTCGTCACTTGGAAGTACCTGCTCGCTCGTCGGTTTCCATCAACCAAATTATGGTGCTGGAGGATTCTTGGTTGGGATGTCGATACTTGCTTGTTCACCATGCAATCTCTGCTACCAACCATTATTTCCATATACATCAGCCATGAATCATAGCTGAAGCATGCACTAAGTCAGTGACACCAGGATCTCACCTGAGAGACACGGATCAAGTGGCTCCTCTGCCCATCGACCAGAGCACTTTTGATCATTATTAAAGTCTGTAGAAGAACGAGGAAGTCGATCAAAATCAGCCAGAAGTTGTCTCACACCCGAGGAACCACCCGACTACAATATCATATTCGACTATGGCAATCATCTGTCGACTTGCATTCTAATCGACCGGCGTCATCTTCATCGACCAAACATTGGCTATTAAATAACGAAATGTGCAAAAAGGTTATGTGTTTATTTGTTGATTAACCACATGATATTTTGATAGGCTGGATGAGTTTCTCTTTTTGACACTTCCACGATTCTTGTATTAGCTGTTGGTTGTAAAGAATAGCATGGTTGAGTTCCAAATTGTGTCTTGTCCAAGGCTTGCTCATTGACAGCAGCATGTCAATCAAGAAAGAAGTTGCTCACAGAGGAGTCAGTCGACTAAGCCACTCGACTAATATTAAGCAATGTATTATGCCAGCTCATTGACAGGAATGTGTAATTGACAGTCGATTTCTTATTTTGTAATTATGGACTGCCCAATGCATAGTTTTATATAGTTGAAGGTGATTATCCATCGCTTTCTAAAGAAGTTCGATGCCTCGGTGAGGAACAACCACAGCATACCACTCGTTCCTATTTATAAAATATGGTTAATGGTTGGTATCATAACATGGTCGATACTTATATTTGGAAAAATTAGTGTTTGATGGACGAGTCATGATTATAGTCCCTACTTTAGGACTTATGGTTGACATATTAAACGTTATTTGGTCGATATACAATTAATCGATGAGTTATTTGTAAGGCATGGGAGGTCTATATGGCTATCAAAGGGAACTACTTGGTCGAGTATTTTAATTATAAGTTTAGTCGAGTTTTTATTTTATGGTCGACTCTTGATCCCCTCCACATTTCTAATTCAATCGATTTCTAGTTGACTAAGAGTCGAGTCGAGTCGATTCAAGTCAGTCGACCACGACCAATATCATATATAGCAGTCGATATCAACCACAAGCAGTGAAAAATTTACAAAATTCCAGAAAGCCTCACGACAGATGAAGTCGACGAAGACCATATTCAAGCAGCAACCATCTTACATCACACACAAGAAAGAGCTTAATGATCACATGATGATGCCACAAAGAAAACCTGAATTGATTGAGCCCCCCGATGCTGAAATACAGAAACATCTCTTCAGTGTGATTTCAAAAGTTTGAAGGCAATTGGTGAGATGGTGTAAAGGTAGAGTGTGGAAGCCCTCGTAGTTCTTGAACCGATGGAGAAGCTAGCAAGAAGGTGAAAGGGTGAGGCTCCATTGACCACTACCAGACTGCTGACGAAGGATAAAGAAATCATGAATCATGGTTGTTTTTGTATGTCTTCTTCAAGACGAAGAAGTGTTTTGTTGGTGGGGGAGATGTTGAGAGGGCCATTTAGCTTCCTTTTGGGTATCATCATGTATTAATGTGTGTTTAACTAATGAGTGGTTGGAGCAGGTGTAACTGCTCCAACCTCTCCACTTATTGTATAAATACTACCTCAATGAATGAATAATATGACTGAACGTTATGTCCATATCGTGATATTCTTGATGGTTTATATGTGTGTATTCTTATGTTGTGCTTGAATATGTAGTGAATCCGAGCATTCAACACACGTCGTTGATGCATGCTTATAGTGTCTAGGGATCGTCGATTCGTGTATGGAGGGAAAAAAGAGAAGTTTCAAGAAGTCTCTCGAAGGAGACCCTCGTGGAGGCCTATCCATTCCATATAGGGTGGATCTCACTTTCTGTTAATTTTTCGATAATTTCATTCAATATTATCTCGGATCAGTAAGAGAATAACAAGCACAACATAACAATCACAAGAGACAATGAACATAAATCATTTCATCGGGGAAAACAAAGAAGGTGAAAAACCCCGCAACTTCCTTAGAGATAGAATAAGCCCCAATACAAAGATCACAAGGATCAATCCCCAAAGGATAGATGACTCCAACAGCTACTCCTCCTCCACTTGTGCGCACTCCTCTCTCGACTAATGCGACTTGGATGAGTGAGTGAATGAATAGAATGAGACACACTCACTCTCTATTTATACACAACTTAACCTGCCTTTAATTCTAGCTGGGTCAACTTCCTAAGGAAGCCTAATAGCCCACTCACATGACATAAGCAGGGCCGACCCCACACTGGTGGTCTAATAACCCATCAAATATAAGTTGCGACACTTGCAACACTTGCGACACTTACAAATACAAATGACGAAACTTCTGATTGGAGGAATAATACATCTCCATCATGAATATAATAAAGTACAAGTGTAATACATAGAAGAATATCTTCTGAAGTTATAAATACATCAACACTCCCTCTTAACTAGGAAGGTATTCTCTAGACACAGGTCATCAATACATATCGACACAAGTCTTCAATTCTGGAGCTAGATCATCGTCACTAGATCACGAAGCATCATCGTCACTGCTGATGTACTCATCATCTCGATCACTGGGCTATCTCCAATTCTTCTCGTCATAGGAAATTCTACAGAGCCAGCCCTTTTTCATGCTAGTTGTAGGCCTAGACTCCTGTAGGTCTTCATCATCTCTGTGAGCTGGCCATCTTGTGGATCCCAGGACTAATTATGTGCGTCAACAAAACCTCAAAAGAGCATCACAGGACTTTTACGAGCACACAGCTCAACCTATTCGATCTCCGAGGGAGCTATTACATGTGACCACCACAAAACCTTAAAAGAGTGTCCCAGGAACGTTTATGTGCATAGCACAACCGACAAGAACTCTAAATACCATCCTAGGACTTTTACGTGCCTAGCACAACCTATCGAATCTCCAGGACTGATTACATGTGGTCTGGAAAAACCTCGAAAGAGCATCCCAGGACTGATTACGAGCTTACTGCTCAACCTATCGGATCTCCCAGGGAACTATTACATGCCACGGGACAAAACCTCGAAAGAGCATCTACCAGATCTCCCAGGGAGCTATTATATTCCATAGGAAAAACCAAACCTCGAAAGAGCATTTGCGAGATCTCCCAGGGAGCTATTATATGCCATAGGAAAAACCTCACAAGAGTATCTGCAAATCTCCCAGGGAAAGATTATATGCTTATCACACAACCTGTCCACGGCCATAGAGTATCATCCTAATACTCATGATCCACCTGATCATCCTCGCACGAAGCATCATATTGATGCTCATGATCATACTGATCATCATGACACAGTACATCATCCTGTTGTACATCATCATCACATGATCATCGTCACAGCATCGTCCTGATGCATATCATCATCGCATGATCATCCTTATCATCAGCATAGCATCGTCTTGATGCATATCATCATTGCATGATCATCTTGATCATCATCACAGCATCGTCCTGATTCATATCATCATCGCATGATCATCCTGATCATCATCACAGCATCGTCCTGATGCATATCATCTGGAGCATCGTCCTGATGCTCATCACACATGATCATCTTACTTTTTAATTCAGTTATCTAAATAACAAAATTATATTTTTTCACTGAAAAAATAAAAGCTTGACAAGGATGATTCGTTCTCCCTTTTATCTAAGGAAGTACAGTTTTATATTCCCTCATTATATAAGGAAAATAATGCCTAACAAAGAATCTAGAGCTCTACTACCCAAAATGGCCATAACCACATCCCTACTTGGGAAACAAAACAATCTACCCACAAAATTTGACTGACACAAAGAGATAGATGAGTGTTTTGTAAAAGAGTGTTTGGTAAAAGTGAAAGTCAAGGACCATAGCTGACAATCCAAAAGGGGATATTCTTATCCTTGAGACTAGGACCCACCGATCATAGTAAGTCTTGGCAATGAAGATTCCTTCCATCGAATCCTTCTCAAGAAAAAATCAACTTTGTAAACAAGACTATAACCTTTGTATCTTCAATGCTCCACTCTCTATGATAATCCCCATTTTTCATCTAGAAATGTCCAAGCGAATCCCATTTATAAAATATAAGTTTCAAATTAGTGTGATCAATGTGATATTTTAGAGAGGTTCGACAACCTTCGACTGGATTATAATAATAATATAGAGAACGTTTCTTGGGGATATTGAATTAGGTGGATATTAATGTAATTAATTGCACTCGGCTATATCATCAACAGATGATTTATAAAATAAAAATATGTAAAACTATCCATTACATAATATATTAGTTTGATTAATTGCACTGGTCTATATCGTCAACAAATGTTTTTATAATTGTATAAATAGATATTACTTTAATTAATAACATTCATATGCAAATTTGTGCATTATGTTTTTACTATTTAGAAAAAAACACGTTGGATTCTTTATATGTTTATTAGAGAAATAAAACACATTTTGTACAAAGGACCACCTAGTAATGTGGATTTTTATATTGCTCCAGCAAGAATGTTTTGCATAAAATTGTGTCATTTAACAATGAAGTTTTTATATTAAAAAATTACTTTTTATATAAAAATATTCATTGTTATTTAAATTCATAATTAGTTTTTTAATAAAAGGGAAAATTGCAATACAACTAATTTCCTGCCAAGTTAAAAATTTAATTTCCTACAACTAATTTATTGTCTTGTACTACTATCATAAAATTAATGAAACACAAAGCAAGCAGTTACATTTGAGGATGAGGAGATTCAAGGTCCTAGAGCAATAAGT
The DNA here is from genome assembly GCA_027924585.1 of Larix kaempferi. NCBI lineage: Eukaryota > Viridiplantae > Streptophyta > Pinopsida > Pinales > Pinaceae > Larix > Larix kaempferi. Next base: position 14,326,664 of record BSBM01000138.1, on the reverse strand, counting down.
CATGGCTATAAGACTGCGTGATCACCACTGGTAAATGAATATGTTAATGCGCACGGAGTAGCTCTGAAACGAGAGATGTCTCAACTAAATGGGCCAACTATTCATTTTGCTATTTCATATCAGGAGAAATATGGAAATGTCTCTACTAAATGGGCCATAATGTAGCGAAACAAGAATATTGAGGCAAAACACACCACATTTTCGCACAATGCACTAGAAATGAAAATGGACAACAAATAATCTCATAGAAAATCTCTCTCATCAAAGGTGTGTTACTTATCCCTTGTCTGCAATCCAATCGAGCTTAATTTGATTGAAGATGGTGCATCCAAGCACGATGAAGAAGATGAAGAGAATTCTCAAGAGGTGGCAAAGCTTCCCCAAGGTAGCATGTTCATACAGTAATCTCAGTTCCGATTATGATCCTTTCTAGGATAATGTTCAACAGGCCATCGAGCCTCCTCCATGCAAATGATCACAAAGTGGGTGGAGCACTGGACAAATATAAGGCAGTCTATGTCAGGAAATGTTGGAGACAATATTTCATATGTGTGAAGTATCTGAACCATCCATTGTTAACTGAATTGATCATCGAGAGATTCAGAGATGGCTTCTCAGTTTCCTGCAAGATGATATTGTTCGAGCACTTGGTGTCGATGTTATAGAATGTCGATCCAAAGGAAATTCAGAGCTACTCTACATTGGAGGAACTGGCCCAATTCTATGCTTGTAATTAATTAATGAGGAAAATTTGCATATCTAGTTCTTGATTTGGATATGCTACATCTTGCTATTTAGTAAGAACAAATTTCCTTTTATGGCTCAAGCTGTGGTGGATAGTTCATATCCAGTTCCAACATCGATTTCTAGGAGAGGAAGAGGAGAAAAATTACAACACTATGGTCTGACGAACCCAGTTGATGTGACGTTGTACAACACTAGAGTAAGGAAAGGAGAACTATTCCTATAATTTTTTTATAAATTAGTTTTATTTATTTTTTAATTTTGTTAAATCAGAGAATTCCTCCAAGGAATTCTGTTCCATCAAGCCAATCAAAAAATCATATTTTTTAATTTTAAAAATTGTTAAAATTATTTTAATAAACTATACAAAACATGAAAACCCCAACATTCGTTCTAATTTCTTCATTTTATTTTAGAAATTCTAAAGAAACTCTAAAAACACTAGCATTCATTTGTATATCCTCAATTTCTTTCAGAAATGCTTAACAAACCCCAAACCCCTAACATTTCGTTAAATTCCTCGAAAATCTTTCAAAAATGGTCAAACAACAGTTTTATTTGAAATACATTTGGATTGATGTTATTTGGTTTGCACAATAAGTGGGGTTGTGCAGCATTTGTTTTGATATATGTATTCTATTTTACTTGTGTTCATATCTAGTTTTAGTCTAGAATTTTCGTGGGACAAAACCCCATGAAGTGTTATTATCGTGATTTATTGCATTAAAAAAATAAATGTGTATTTAAAGTGGGAGCTGTGTTTCAAGTGTTGAAGGCTCGATAAGAACAAATGTAGTATTTTTATTTTTTGGAAATGCTTTGAGAGCCATGTCCCTAAGTACTGAAGTGGAAAGGGAAGACTTCTTTTAGCTTAGTTGTTAGGTCCTAGGGTGGTCATTATTCCATAATCTCCTACGATTCACACCTGACATCATCCTTTCGAAACTCTCATACCTTACTGGTGGGGCATACCATGGTGATAATGGAGCTCTAGTGTCAAGCTTAACACTAATGATACCATAAGTGAAGCAATGTGTCATTGGTAGAATGTTTGTGCTTAAATCAATCAAATTCTCTAATAGTGTGTAATCTCACTTTGATCTAGTCAAGGGCGATTGGTTCAATTCATTGGGCTAGCTTGCAAGTGCCCCATAATTATGTTTTCTATCCCCTTTCATGTTATCTATGTGGTTTGGATTCAAATGAAACATCCAATAATGGCATCATAGTAGACAATTATCACTTTGGAATAGTGTAAACAAGACTCTAATTAGTGCCCTATTGGTATACTTGTCCAGACCATATCTAGAAACAAGCCCCTCGTTTGTCCCCAAGTATGTGACTGCAAAGAGAATGGCAATATTTATTGTTAAATTGAGGATTGTTTATAGTCATTGTAGTGAACATTCTTTCCCATGCTATGTGATGGAAAAGAAAATAGAAGAAATGCATATCATTAATCACATTGTTTCCAACTCTCAAGGATTTTATTGGATGATCTATAAAGAGTTCAATCTTAATATTTCTATATAATAATGGATTGAAGCTCTATTGGCCTGTGCATGACCCTGGCTGTTAACTTACTAATTCCAAGAGATCATATTCTCTATATAGCCTTAATAAAATAGTAAGCCTAATATTATGCTAAATCCACGCTAAAGTTTGACAAATTGTTGTGCCATTTGGCATTTATTGTGGATATAGGATCCCAAAATTCGAGTCCTTGTACAGGGAGCTTGCAAGTCAACTTGTTGATCTGAAGATACCAGGTGACTTCAACCAAGCACTTATGGATCTTGGTGCTACCATTTGTACCCCCACAAGTCCCACTTGTTTTTCATGTTCAATTGTGGAACATTATAATGCATTTCCTATTATTAGAAGGTATGATTCAAAGAATGAGCATTGTATTGCTATATTTCATAGACATGCCTTAAGTTGTAGACATAATAAGTTTGGCTATAATTATTTCATTCAAAATCATATATTATAAAGACTTTTCAATATCTAATTACTAATTAACACCTAGAACATAGACAATATCGATATTTTGAAAGATGGACACACTTTTTTCCAAAAATGAGACACCAAAGTGTTCATACATTAATATCTTCACATAATTCTGATGTCATTTTCATTGAATAAATAAATAATTTGGTATAATTGGATTCTCCTAATTTAGAGGAGAGTATGCAATCCAAACTCCTAGCAATTTATATGAAGAGAGGGAAGAAACTAAAGAAAAACATTCAGCTAGTTGTAGTTGTTGAAGGATCCACAGTCTCTGTAGATTTCTCCATGTCCCCAAGTCTTAATTCCCACATTCCCCAGTTTGATCATGGGCATCGCAAAGCAGTTGAAGAAGATCCACTTGGACTTGGAAAAGGAATTAACGTAACCACGAGTGGGAGGATCGACATAGAGTATTTGGCCAATTGCGAGAAGCTCCAATTCTTTCATGGCATAACAAATTTGAGAGAAAATAAAATGTTCACTAGACAAATACCTAAAACTATGGTCAACTGGTCTCTAATTATTTGTAACCAACTCTCAAAATTCTTCTTCTTTTAGCTACCCTAGATTAAATTTGAATGTGGCTTCTCATTATTTTTTTAAATTGTAAGTAAATAGGGTTGTGATAAGGATCCCTACCATTGCTAATCTCTTATATCCCCAATGTTCCATTAGGTAGGCCTAAATGATACAGGATGTACATCCACTAACCTTGCGACGTCCAAATTTTGGAACCCCCCCAACATCCAATCTACTCAAAATGAAGATTTAATAACCCACTAAAATGACCCTAGCATCCTTTATAACTTCCATAGAAAATATATTATCCAAAAGTTATTTCTTGTCCTCATAGGTTCATACACAGTAAAAACAATAAAATATTGGCCCGGAATCTTACATAAATTTTGGTGTCTATACCTAAAATAACAACATAAGAGTTTATTACACACAATACCCCCTAAAAGACCAACAAGGTCAACTTGAGAAAACTCCCATCCCTTGAAATGTTCCCTTAGTATTTCTAAGATTGTAACACCACCATTCATTGTCAATTGTAAAAGAAGAATATACTACTTCTTTACTTCTATATTCTAGACAATGCCAACCTCTTGTGAAGGATTTCTAGTCCTCTAGTGTTAATGGAGACAATCTTTAGTAGACACCACACCCTGGGGGTTAAATTGCTCTAAGAAACCTAATGATAGGATGTTTCCATCCAAGTTGTATATATTTGATCACTTTTTATTAGGCACGATATAAGTATGATTTTCTCTTGATGGAATTATGGATGAGATCCTTACGGGTATTTAACTCTAATCAACTTAACATAGAACCCCCTAGAAAAACCTTTAAATTTTTCAAAATCAAAATATACCTTACCTTTCACCTACCATCATCAACACATGTACCAGACCCTAAACTATAAACTTTTATTTCCTTGTTGTTGCAAAGATCTACGTAATGACTAGATCTTGGGGAAGTAGAGTGTGACTAGCCCCACTTTCCACCACATCAAAAATCCATTTTCCAAAATTCTTAGTTCCCTCCATAGCCCTATTGGGGGGTCTAATTAGATTTACTCACTTTAGTTATGATATTACCACAACCAGATGATACATGTAGGATCATCCTTATATACAAGTCACATGGGTTATTAGGATTATTAGGAATATCAAGATATAAAAATAATTGAGGAATGGGATCCTTTTCATCTATGAAGTTTAAATATTTCCCTTAGCAGTCTCTAGGTGGATCCTATATGATCGACATGCCCAATGTATCTTGTGCAATAGTTTGAGCCTTAGATCTAGTGTCAACTATCTCCCCTTGCAATGTAGTATATTTTGCAAAAGGATATGAATCACCACGCTTGGAAACTAGATCATGAGGACCCTTGGTAGATATACCAACCACTGTCTTCGTAGTCCTCTAATTAACAAGTTTATTATCCCTAGTGGAACTTGTACCCTCCTTATTTATCCAAACAAACAAGTGAAAGGGCTTCTCACAATTTTAAACAACATGTCCATAATGATATTATTGGACACACAAAAAGAAATGTTTATATAATCCAAAGGTTGTAAGTGCATTGATCCTCCAATCACAATATATAGGTTTTCAAACAGACACTTCCTTATATCAATATCAATAAGAACCCTACCCATTGTCTCAATTTTTCTCACTTTATATCCTTGATCAAGCAGTAAGATTTTTCCTAATATGTTAGCTAGTGTAGTCAACCATTCATCAATCCAAAATTCTAAAGGAAGGCTTGGAAACTTTACCCAAATAAGAATTCTTGTGGTGACCTTAGACCTAGGGTCAAAGTAGGGATGTCATGATTTAAGTGTCAAATATGTAGATCTCCAAAGCCACTTACCACTTAGTATTTCCAATGCATGCTCATTTGATCTAAACATATATAGATCATATCCACCCAGGTTTTAGGATATGAAAAGCAAGCCTGTAGCCAATCCTTTGGTTTCTAGGACTTCCATTGCAATATGAAAATATACGAACTTCTGAACAAGGTTATTTCTCACAAAGGATAGGATTTTATCTAAGGTTACTTCCTCTACCAAAATCAAGTAGGAACCACCACCCTTATTTCTCAATACCTTCCTACCTTTTTTGAATTTCAACTCGACAATAGTTATCATAGTTTAGAGTCATGTGCTTCAAGAAACAACTAAACGATCTAGGCCAAAATTGTAACTGATAAGGGCCACCTCCTATAGAACTACCATATGACATGGTAAGATATTCTCCTTCATGTCTACCAAAACCATGGCTCATCCCTCCAATCAAATGCTTAGAAGCATTGACCAAATCTTGTCACACCAATGAGACTTTTGGAGGAGAGGTTTAAAAAATATTCCTTTACCTTTTTCTACTCAGGTATTGGAAACCCTAGACTCATCTACCTCCAAAAGAGTTGAAGGGTTGATAAATATCCCATATCCTTCACTGTCATAGATGTTCGTTTCATAGTCATTTCCCTTGCCACTAGGGATCACAAAGTATTCATGACCTAGGGTTTTTTCACGTTTTTTCACTAGCTAAGGAAGATCCACCTTAACCCTTTTGGGTAAAACAATGTAGTCTTTTTCTATTGGAGCAATATTGGAATTGAAACCATCATACTCAAGGATTCAAATCCCCGATGTGGGATCATTCGAGTAGTTGAGTATTTTTTCATCATCCATGACATCTCGTCCAATTTTGTTAGAAAAACAAGATCACAGAGCAATAACAATAAACATAAATGCAAATATAATCACACACACATTACAAGAGAAACACAAATATATCGTGGTTCACCCCAACTTGGGCTACGTCCACACTGAATTTTCCAGTCCTTATTATTATTACCGTCCAGCAAGGTGAAGGGATACAACCTGCAGCACAGCCGCTGCACTTCCTCTTCACTGTCTCACAGTCTCTCTCCTGATCTTAGAGATCTTTACAATGCATAAAACCTAATACATCAACCCTAGCCATATTACAATGTCTTTCTTTTATAGGTAAAATACAATGGGAAAAATACCACGGGATACCTAAAAAACCATCGGCTCGCAAAACAGCTGGCGAAAACAGCCCAAAAAATGCAGAATGGGTATACAGTCCTCCAGGGTGCACGGCTAAGACAATATCATCTATGAGACTGGAAGATCTGGCTCCACAACCAACAAATTTATCCTATGATTTCCTATGTCAGACTTGAGCTACCTTTTTTCTCTATGTTATTGTTGTAAGAGAATCTTCAAATGTAGGAAGTGTTTGGATATTCCTATACTCCATCCTAGTCCTACTATCTTTTCAGTTATTTTCATTTTCAGTCTTGCATGCATTTCTGCATACAACATGCATGCAATTGCATGGATCCTAGTCATCAATCCCATCACCTAGCCCCAGTTGGCCAACCCCCAGGTCCTTCTCTCGGATCAGTCTTATCCCTCCTAGAGCTTAAGGCACCCTCCTTTCACCTACTGCATGAGAGAGGCGCACTTCTTTACCTACCAGTCCAGTTATCTTCAGTTACATTCAGTTATCTTCAGTTAACTGAGTTCTCTCCCTGATTAACTCACCTTATCACTCTGATGGACCTCCAGTGTGACTAGATAGGATGTTCTGACTCCAGTTAACTCCATCTGCACCCTCCACTGAGCCTCCTTCACTACATTAGTGCTTCCATGTGCCAGTTACATCTACCACACTCAGTTAGACTCAGTTTGACTCATGGTTGATCATCACTTGTGCATTGATGACTTCACTGATGATTAGTTGGACTCCTAGTTATGCTTTGATTACACTCCACTGATTATGGATCTATCCATGCAGGCTAATTCAAATCACACCTAGTGTATTCGAATCCTGAGCATTGTATAATTATTGTTTTACTATTCAGATTAATGTAACAAGTGTGATTATTCTGCCTCTATCTGAGCTCCTTTGGATCTATGTTCTTATGCTCTATTCTTATTCTATTATTCCTAAATTCTTTCATTGTGAGGTTTACATCATCTCTTGGATCTACTGTGAGAATTTTCACATGATATCAGATCCATTTGAGAGTATATTCTACCTCCATTCTTGAGAGTTTTTTGCAGGTATTTCGAAGTTCCAGCAGTTGCAGCAGCAGTATCAGCAATTTCTGTTTTGCATTTGTTCCAGCAGTCAAGATGAGCAATTCAAATGATCTTTATTCTTCTCCTCCAATCCTCACTCCCTTCAATTACTTCTAATGGAAGGGTAAGATGAAATTACACTTGTGTAATAAACAGCTAAATCGAATGGTATTTGAAAAAGATGCCACACCACATGCAGCTGTAGAGAGAATCAAGCATCTAAATAAGATGGATGAAGCTTTTGGATTCATATGTCTAGATATCTATTGTTTCATGTTGAAGGATTGAAGTCTCCAAATGAGTTATGGACCAAATTGGAGAGTCTCTTTGGCAAACAAGATGGGCTAAGAGGCCACATTCTCGAAAATGAATTGGTTGCCCTACAACCTAGCAATTTCGAGAGCATTCAAGAATTCTTCTCAAAATTTCATAAATTGGTTTTGCAATGCAAGCATTGTGGCATCACTAAAAGTGATGAGAAATTAGTGCTCTCCATCTTGAGCAAACTTGGATCTCAATTTTTTGTCTTTGTATCTACCTTCCATTTTGGGCAAATGTCAATCCCTACATGGAAGTTTCCCATCTTAGCAGACTTTACTGAAGCCCTCCTTCAAGAAGAGGATAAATTGATTCAAATCGGTGCCATCAAGGCCTCCAAATATCTAGCTCTTCTAGCTGGAGAAGAAAGCGGGACGAATGTAAAAGGGAGGCAAAAGGACAAAGATAAGAAGTCATCAAAAGGAGCCTCCAACTCCAAGAAGGACAAACATAAGAGACCTGGATGTTCCTACTGCAAGAGAGGAAACCATCCTGAGAAAGCTTGCATGCACAAGAAAATAGACCTACTTACCAAGATTCTTGAACATAACAAAATTGCTATTCCAAAAGATGCAAAGATGTATGATTCTGGAAGTGGATCTGATGGTCATGAGGATTGCCATGCATTGATGGCTGGTTTTTTAAAATCAAAAGCCCTCCTCATAGATTCTGGAGCCTCCAACCACATGGTTTCCTCTGAAGAATAATTTTCCTCTTTAGATCTCAAATATGGGCCTACCATTCACATGGGAGACAAATATCAGGTTTCTTCCAAAGGATTGGGTACAGTACATATGGAGCATGACAAGTTCAAGAATGTTCTATTCGTTCCTTCCTTGACAACAAAATTGTTATCTGTATATCAGATGACTCACACCAGATCACTTAAGAAGGTGACCTTTGGCCCCAACATAGTTGAGATTACAGAGATCTCCACTGGGAGGACTATAGCAAAAGGGTTTACAAATCATGCCTCCAAGGCATATGAGTTCTCTCATTTTCTACCCTTCTCTCTTCCTACTTCCTCAGAATCTGATGAAGATTCAAGTGACTCTTCTTCTGATGAAGACATAGAACAAGATCTTGATGTTGAGATCAAAGTTCAAGAAGATTCAGATCCAGAACCAACACCTGTTCTCAATCCAGATTCAAGGCCACCATGGGCTCACACAGTCCTTGTAGCTACTGAGAACACAGTTGAGGATCCATCTGCTCACAGAACTACCAGATTTTAGCACCATGCCAACCTTGCATTATGCCATCTACCTCTCCATGAGAGATGCAGCATGATGGTGGGGTTCACTCTTCCATCCCTTGGGAAGACTCATCATGATCCATTCGCTCCAGTGACAGAAAAGGTTCTTGACAGACTTGCTTCATCCAGTACATTCTCTAGCACTTGCATTTGCATCCTACAGAGGATCAGCTTGCCAAATCTTTCTGCAAAGTTTTCACTGATGAAAGCTTCTTTCTTTTCTGCTTAGTATGATAGTTCTTTGAGTTATTTACTGTTCTTTTGAGGGGGGGTATTTTTCCCATGAGGTTTTCCCCATTTTCTCGGTTTATGGATAGTTCTTTATTTTTTTTATCATTTATTGTATGGGTGACCTTTGGTCCTAGTTACCAGGGCCCGGGATGGATTAAGAGGGGGTGTTAGGTTATTCCTATACTCCATCCCAGTCCTACTAGCTTTTCAGTTATTTTCATTTTCAGTCTTGCATGCATTTCTGCATGCATGAAATTGCATGCATCCTAGTCATCAGTCCCAGCACCTAGCCTCAGTTTTCCATCCCCCTGGAGCTTATCTCGGATCAGTCTTAGCCCTCCGAGAGCTTAGTGCGCCCTCCTTTCACCTACTACATGAGAGAGGCGCACTTCTTCACCTACCAGTCCAGTTATCTTCAGTTATATTCAGTTATCTTCAGTTAACTGAGTTCTCTCCTTGATTAACTGACCTTATCACTCCGATGGACCTCCAGTGTGACTAGATAGGCTATTCTGACTCCAATTAACTCCATCTATGCCCTCCACTGAGCCTCCTTCACTACATTAGTGCTTCCATGTGCCAATTACATCTACCACACTCATTTAGACTCAGTTTGACTCCTAGTTGATCATCACTTGTGCATTGATGACTTCACTGATGATTAGTTGGACTCCTAGTTATGCTTTGATGACACTCCACTGATTATGGATCTATCCATGCAGGCTAATTCGAATCACACCTAGTGTATTCGAATGTTGAGCATTGTATAATTATTGTTTTACTATTCAGATTAATGTAACAAGTATGACTATTTTGCCTCTATCTGAGCTCCTTTGGGCTCCTTTGGATCTATGTTCTTCTGCTCTATTCTTGTTCTATTATTCCTAAATTATTTCATTGTGAGGTTTACATCATCTCTTGGATCTACTGTGAGCATTTTCACATGAAGGCCCTATGCAAATAACTAATTACTTGTATGCTTTATTGTAATACTGATTACACCATCAAATGTTCTTTTCTTTCATGTTTCATTCCCACCCTAATTAATTCATCACTTAAGTGATATTATTACTTTGGGGCTACCATTTCTATTTGGTTCAAAGGTCATCCTCACAACCTTCATCTATACATACTCAACCTTAGTCATTGCTTTCATGCAAGTTAATGTGAAACATCAAATATCACAAAACTCATAAAATTCATCCATGCAATTCACATACAACAGTTTATGCATTCATGACCATGGTGGAAATATGAGACTAGTAAACTAGGGATTGTATCAATATTTTGAGGAAATTAGGGTTTCTACCTATTGCTTGAGAAAAAAATAGGGCTTTCACTTCTTCTTTTAATTAATACACAATGAAAATATTGATGAGATCGAGAGAGAATGCGAAAAGAAAGGGAAAGGCTATGTTACTTGGAAACAATTGGAACTTCTTCAGGCGGCTATCATCAATGCTAAAGTCCCCAGACAATTAGGTATAGCCTCTGAGGTGCAAAAAGGGAGCAAGAGGAAATTGCCTGAAGAAGACCTGAAACGAGGCAAGAAGACGAATAAACAAAGGATTGCTGAGATAGGTGTGAAGTTAATCGAGTCTGGTCAGTATCCCACCATACTGGCAGCATTCTCTGAAGTCAATAAAGCTAATCAATGAAGCTAATCTCTTGGAACATCTGAGTGTGCAATCATCCCAGGAAGATTAAAACCCTGGATAGAAAGATCAAACAAGAAAAACCGGATATTATCTTTATCCAATAGACTAAGTGAAATTCGCATTTTCTGGAGCAAGCTAAACATAAAATATGGCAAGGTGGTGAATGTATGGCTATTGATACATCAGGGCTTGCTAGAGGATTGGCGATCTTCTGGTAGCCAGAATCTCTATGTCTCTCTGATTGGTGGGAAAACCACTTCTCTCTGAGTGCTCAGTTCACTGATCGGGTAACTGGTTCCACTGGTAGGCTTGTTAATATATATGCACCAAGTGCTTTCCCTCAAAAAAATGCTTTCCTTCAACACTTAGCATGGCTGAGAACCCAAGCTTCTGTTGGCTCTTGTATTTTAGGGGGATATTTTAATCTGATCTCGTCTCTGGAGGAAAAAAAGGGGGTAGGAGGGTCTTGGATAAATTCCAGGAAGCTTTTGGAGATTTCATCTACCAAAGCCCCTTCATTGATATTGAGACTGGTAATGGTTTGTACACTTGGAACAACAAATGGGGAGGAACCCATTTGGTTGCTTCTAGGATTGGACGTTTCCTGACTACGGAGGACTTGGTCAGAGATGGGGGACAGGCCCATGTTGTTGTCCTTCCGTCGGCTGGCTTTGATCATTGGCCCATTTGCCTCCAATGGGAATGGTCTAATGCTTCTCTGTTCAGACCTTTTAGGTTCGAACAATTCTTGTTAGAACATAAGGATTTCAAAGAGTTGGTGGGCCAATGGTGGCAGGAAATTGTCCCTCCCAGGGGGACAAGGATGTTTTAGTTCCAACAAAAATTAAAAGCTCTCAAAGCCAGGATAAAAGCTTTGAACAAATATGACTTTGGGAACATTTTTCAGGACAAAGCAAAGGTGGTGATAGAATTGGAGTTGTTGCACAGAAAGGGGATGGATGAAGGGTGGACTGATGAGCTCAAAGAAAATGAATATAATCTGATGAATCAACTAGAAGCCAGAGAAAAACAGGAAGAAATTTTCTGGAGACAAAAATCTAGAAATCAATGGCTCCAGGAAGGGGATAGGAACACGAAATTCTTCCACAATGTGGTGGTTCATAATCAGCAAAAATCCAAGATCTTTAAGATCCACAAAGCTGATGGTAGTCAAGATGAGTCCCGGCGGGACATTGAAGATGAACTTGTCAATCACTTTGAAGACATTCTTAAGGAGGATTGGGTGGATCGTAGTTTCACCATTGCTAGGAGAACCAACCACATCCCTCATCTGGTCACTGAGGAGCATAATGAGCTCCTGAACAAACCTGTTACCCTCCAGGAGGTTGAAGAAACCATGCAGTAGATGGCTTTTGGAAAATCCCTTGGACCTGATGGCTTCACTACTAATTTTTTCCATTTCTTTTGGGATTTAATCAAACAGAAGGTTGCGGACATTGTGGAGGAATCCCAAAGAAGTGGTGGTGTTCTGAGAGCTTTCAATTCCACTTTTTTTACCTTAATTCCCAAGGAAGAGGGGGTAGAGGTGCCTAGCAAGTTTCAACCTATTTCTTTGTGTAATGTCATCTGCAAGATTATCACGAAGGTGATTGCTAATCGCCTAAAACCTTTTCTCTCGATTTTGATCAACCCTGAGCAATATGGATTTGTGGAGGGCAGGTAGATCCTTGATGGAATCATCTTAGCCCATGAAACCATTCATTCTTTGAAATCCACCAAGAAACCTGGTATGATGATCAAGCTCGATATTGCTAAAGCCTACGATAAATTAAATTGGTAGTATATGCAAAGTATGTTGCAGGCCTTCGACTTTGGAGAAGATTGGGTTAATTGGGTAATGAATCCGGTGACGACACCCTTCTTTTATTCTTCTTAATGGGTCTCTCACCAGGATTCTTCACTCTTCTCGTGGCATCAAGAAAGGTTACCCCCTATCCCCTTTTCTCTTCATTATCATGGCGGAAGGGCTAGGATGGTTGATTCAGTCACTCACTGTGGAAGGAAAAATCAAAGGCCTAAACCTTCATGAGGGAATGTCCAAGCAGACCCACCAACAATTTGTTGATGATACCATGCTAATGGGGCACCCTTCAGTCCAAGAAGCCCATACTTTTAAAAAAAATCTTAAGATTTTTTCTAAAGCCTTTGGGATCGAAGTTAATTCTGATAAGTCTCAGATTTTCTTTTTCAATACTCCCAGTATTACTCAATGCACTATCATTCGCATCCTGAATTTTTCCAAAGGTTCCCTCCCTACTAAATTTCTGGGGGCGCCGCTCTATGAGGGCACTCTTTGGGGGATCTCGTGGCAAAACCTGTTGAACCGCATCAAGGATAGACTCAACAACTCGATTAATAGACCTTTAAACTTCCCTAGCTGGCTAACGCTGGTCAAATCCGTCCTGCAGGCTATGCCTATTTACCTTTTTTCAGTGCTATCTGCGCCTAAAACGGTTCTTACAGAGATCAGAAGCATTCAACGTAATTTCTTATGGGGTGGCAGGGAGACCAAATCCAAATTTGCTCTAATCAGATGGGACTTCTTATGCCGGCCGAAGGTTCAAGGTGGCCTAGGACTTAGGGATCCGAAAGTGGTTAGTGATATCCAAGGTTCTAAGCTATGGTGGCGTTGTTGTAACCACAACAATGAACCTTGGGATAAGCTTTGGCAAATCAAGTATGCCAGGAACTATCAAACCAACCAGTTAATTCGTTTCAATTCTGAAATTATGGGCTCTCATATTTGGTCGAAAGCTTTAAAAGGGAGAAAGTTGGTCCAGTAGCATAGCTTCTGGGAAATTGGTGATGGAGAGTTGGCTAATTTATGGGATGATTCCTAGAATCAATTCCCTAAAATAGGGAGTGATCCTAGGTGGCAGATTATCAGAGACCATGGGTTGTCTGAAGGAAGAATTAAGGTATGTCACTTCTGGTCTAACCAGCATATGGATATGTGCAGATCTTGGTTAGACCAACAATGGTGGACTGATATTCTTAATGAAGATGATGGCAGAACCTTTGGGGACCTACTCCAAGAAATATACATTTATAGAAGAACTAGTCCTGATAAGCTTAGATGGGTATATCAACAGAAAGGGATTTTTAGCATCAAGGAAGCCTATGATCTACACTCTAACAGGGAGGATGCTAACGATACCCACTGGGATAAAATTTGGAGAATGAACCCCTGGCCAAAGTTTTGATGTATTTGTAACTTCAGAAGATATTCACTTGTATATTGTATTTGTACTTCATTGTATCCCCAACGAAGATGTATTCTTCCTTCGATTGGAAGTGTCGTCATTTGTACTTGCAAGTGTCACAAGTTATATTGTAAGTGTCGTAACTTATACTTGATGGGTTATTAGACCACCTTGATGGGGTCGGCCCTGTATGAGTCATGTGGGTCAAAGGGTTATTAGACCACCCTAGTGGGGTCGACCCAGTTAGCATTATGTTAAGTGGTTAAGTTGGGGCCGACCTACTTGAGTAAAGGTCAAGTTAAAGTAAAAGTATAAATAGAGTGTGACTCTCTCATTTGACACATTCTATTATTCACTCACTTTGCATTAGTGAGAGAGAGGAGGAGTGCGCACAAGTGGAGGACGAGTATGTTGCTAAAGATATCTATCTCTTGGGTTTGATCCTTGTGATATTTGTATTGGTTCTTATTCTATCTCTGAGGAAGTTGCGGGGTTTTTCACCTTCTTGGTTTTCCCCGGTGAATTTTTTTGTGTCTCTTGTTTGTTATGCTTGATATGATGTACATGTTGTTATTTCAGTTAAGATCCTAGATCTATTGAATTAAATGATGAAAAACTAACATGGTATCAGATCTAGCCTGAAGGAAGGCATGGTATGGCATTTATGACACTTGTTGCACTTGCGACAAATTGGAAGCTAGGGCTTTATATAGCAAAACCCAGTCACCGTGGAACTATCACTATAAATCCATTTTAGCGAAGGTTCAATTTTGAAAACTTCTACAGGTCATAGATAACATCCCCATATACCTTATGTCCGAAGCACACCATCTAATTCACTGTAATTTCTGATTTATGATCTGTACAAGTTAGGACTTCTGCCTCTTCCAAATATCATTCATAAATAGGTGACATAGGAAAAAAGGTCACAACTTAGGCTATGAAGCTCCAAATGGAATTATGTAACAATTGACAGTTAGGGCACGGACATTAGTTTCACAGGTAAGTTTTTCAGAGGCTGAAATTGAACCAGTGTCACGTGGCACTCCGTACAAGTTTGCTATACTATTTTATTCCATAAACCGATCACATTACGACACTTGGCATAACTCTCTCTTAGAGAATCCATTTGAAGTCAGATCTATGGGTTTGGAAAGATGATAGGTCAGGATACCATAGGTAGAAGTTTCATACCCTGTGGATTCAAAATTTAAGAGATGCACCAGAAACAATAAGGTGCATATTTCTGTCAAAACATAATTGGATTCTGAGCACCTTCATTCTTGGCTTATCACTGCTGCGGGATTTTAGGGCTTCGTAGAAAGTTGAAATTTTTGGAATCGGAGACCACGACTGAATGCTCATCATCAAAATCAAAATTTAGAGACCAAGATCGAATTTTTTGGTTGGGAAGAAGGTCAGGCTTGATCAAACCCTAGTTCGGGATTTTGATCGGAAAGATGGAAAATTAGGGGTCAAATTTCGAACTTTCAAAGGCAATTTTGAGGGGTCAAATTTTGGAGATTTCAAAATTGAAGTATACCAGCTTGATCAACTCAGCAAGGCACATCTTTTCATCAAATCAGAAGTTTGAAATTCAAAGTTTGAATTTTTAGGGTTTCTCTGACAAACCCTAATCCAACTCTAGATCCAGTTTTAGCAAATCAAAGTGGATTGGGTTAATCCTAGAAGAGAATGAATTGGACACCTGCATAAGTGAAGAAGTTCCAGTTTCAGAGGGAGTTAAGGATAAGTCCTTACATAAGAAGGCTACAAGCAATCCCGACAGGTATGACTTGAAGAGATACAGGTATGTTTTGAAATCTGTTCATGATTAAGTTTATGATATGTTTGTCTTCATATTATTGAGGTTAATCTTGATCAATTTTAGACTTGTCTTATCACTCTGGTTAAAGTATGAATGCATGTGAATACATTCATTGATTAGGGGTATGACACTTATGATTGTACTAATACACTATGTTGTTGTATGAGGATGATGTTGTCCACTAACATGAACGGTACATCAAGAAAGACAAATCAATTTCTAGATCAAGAACATATGACCATGGTGACATGAAAACAAAGACTCATCCATATTCATGGATCACATAGAATCTCTACTTACGAGGTATGTATGATTTGGTTCTACAATAGTTAACTTATGAGATATGCAGGTTACTAGCACAAGTCATTGAAAAGAACAAGAAGACATTATGTGGGTATGTTAGACATAACTAGCAAGCATGATAATCCAGGTATGTTTTTCCTATATCAAGTTAGAATCCTACCTTGTGTTAGGATATTATACTTTTGTATGAATGATAATGATTATTCTTGAAGTTGGAAGTTTAAGTAATTAAGGGTTTATGCATATTGTGTTTCTTACTTTGATTGATGATATGACTAACCAGAAGAGTCCTATGGTCAAATAAGAATATGCATGAGTAAAAGAAGTCTTCCCTGAAACCTTGAATACTAACGCTTATTACCTATGGATGAAATGATTATGACCATACATAAGAGTATTTAGAATCATAATGTTTTGATAGTATTGATATTATACTAATGTATGTATGGTTATGTATGAGATCTTGAGGATAACACAATGGTAACACTAGTGCACACTTAAATATGCATAGTAGTCCAGGATGGATATAAGTTCAAGGATAGATAATCCACGAAGCAAAGATCAAGAGGGAGAACACTCCAGTAGTTCCTGCAAGGAATCAAAGATTGAGAGGGATTCCACCCAACAAAGATAAGTATTTGAATTGTCATTTACTGTATATATGATTACTTAAATGATGTTATTCATTCATGTACATACTTATGTTCCTAGATTTAGAATGTATATTATGCATATTAGAAAAGTTGCATTAATGAACAAGATACTACTAATATGCAAGTAATGGGTAAGTGGCCTATGGTGTTGTACAACATTCCATTGCTACTTATCTAGAATGAAACCTCTTTGTTGACATGTTTGGAGTTGTGCACACTCTTAACAATGTTCTGGTAGAGATGGAAGGCATCTAGAAAGTTACGGGATATGGATAAATGTTGTATTGAAGCACTGGATAAAATAATTGCATGACTATGTGACATATATTTTATGTGTAAGATTTTGTTCTGAAAACTATGAGAAGTTTTCTAATCATGCAATTGAATTTGACTTGTAGGAAAGATCGTGTACAATCACCTAGAAAAGAAGGACAACAACATTTGTTCCAACAACGAAGTTCATGAAAAACATGTATTGAATATATTGAAGAATCTGAAGTTCCCAAGATCAGAGATGCAGTAATGAAAGGATGCCATGATCACGAGTCGATCATGAAGAATGATGTTTGGGATGTGGTCCCAAGAACAGAAGGGAAGTCTGTTGTTACTTCCAAGTGGATCCATAAGATCAAGCATGCTGCAGATGGAAGCATAGAAAAATACAAGGCAAGGTTTGTAGCTCGTGGATTCTCCTAGAAAGAGGGGATAGATTATGAAGAGACTTTTTCTCCTGTAGCCAGATACACTTCCATCAGAATAGTACTTTCCTTGGCTACAATGATGAAGTGGAACATACACCAGATGGATGTCAAGACAACTTTATTGAATGGTGTAGTCGAAGAGGAAGTGTATGTGGAGTAGCCACTTGGTTTTGGGACACGTAACAGGGAGTCACATGTGTGTAGATTGAAGAAAGCCTTGTACGGTTTAAAACAAGCACCCATGACTTGGGTAGGATGCTTTACTTTCTAGGTATGGAGGTGTGGCAGAGTGTAGATGGAATCTTCCTTGGACAAGGGAAGTATGCAATAGAGATCCTGAAGTTGTTCGGGATGATGGAATGCAAGGCCATGGCCACACCTATGGCATCGAACTTAAAGCTATTGAGTGATGCTTCATCAGAGACGGTTGATGTCATGGTGTATCGTCAGATGATTGGGTCCTTGATGTACCTAACGAAAATGAGACCAGATATTTGCTTTGCGGTGAACACATTGAGCCAGTTCCTGACGGATCCTAGACATGTTCACCTAATTGTTGTAACGCATATTCTGAGGTACCTGAAGGGTATGGTTGATTATGGGATCAAGTATGATGCGAATCAAAGGTTTAACCTGCAGGGTTATGTTGATTCGGATTGAATAGGCGGTGCTGCAGATAAGAAGAGCACTTCTGGTAGTTTCTTCAGTATGGGATCAGGTGTGATCTCTTGGCTTAGTAGGAAGCAGTCCTGCGTAGCACTGAGTACAACCGAAGCAGAGTATGTCACAGCTTGTTCAGCTAGTTGTGAGGTAGTATGGCTTAGGAAGATACTGTCTGAGTTATTTGATCTCCCGTTGGATGCTACCTGTATCTATTATGACAACCAAAGTTGTGTGAATTTGTCAGAGAACCCGGTGTTCCTTGACAGGTCGAAGCACATCGAGATCAAATATCACTATATTAGGGATATGGTGTAGAGAGGAGAAGTGAAGCTCCTGTATGTTGCGATGGATGAGAAGGTTGCAGATGTGTAGACTAAACCACTAGCCAAAGTGAAGTTTGAGTACTTCAGAGAGAGGCTTGGTGTTCTTCAGATAGAAGATACTTCGAGGAAGAAGTGATGGGACACATTTGCAGGAGCCATTCCAAGCATGGTGATAGGAGGGTCCTTCTCATGGTTTTGGATGTAAGTGTTGTGTGATGAGCATCAAGACGATGATCTAGATGATGTTCTACATGATGTTGATCAGGATGATTGTATGCATCAGGTGGATGCTTTACATGATCAAGTGGATCATTTGTGATGATATGCATTAGGTGGATGCTTTGTATGATCAGTTTGATTTTACGATGATGACGAGTATCAGGACGATACTCCAGATGATATGCATCAGGATGATGCTATGATGATGATCAGGATGATCATATGTGATGAGTATCAGGATGATACTCCAGATGATATGCATCACGACGATGTTGTGACAATGATCAGGACAATCATGCGATGATGATGTGCCTCATGATGATGATCAGTATGATCATGAGTATCAGGTTGATACTCCGTGGCCATGGACAGGTTGTGCATGTAGCATAGAAAAGATCCCGGGAGATCCGATAGGTTGAGCGGTAAGCTCGTAAATCAGTCCTGGGATGCTCTTTCGAGGTTTTGCTACTAGAGGCATGTAATCAGTCCTGGAGATCCAATAGGTTGAGCGGTCAGCTCGTAATCAGTCCTGGGATGCTCTTTAGATTTCTTGCAGGAAGCAAGACACTCTTTAAAGGTTTTTCCTAACCACATGTAATCAGTGCTGGAGATCCGATAGGTTGAGCGGTAAGCTCGTAATCAGTCCTGGGATGCTCTTTAGAGTTCTTGTAGGAATCAAGACACTCTTTTAATGTTTTGTGGTGGGGGTCACATGTAATCAGTCCTGGATATCCGATAGGTTGAGCGGTAAGCTCATAAATCAGTCCTGGGATGCTCTTTAGAGTTCTTGCAGGAAGCAAGACACTCTTTTAAGGTTTTGTGACAATCAACATGTAAAAGATCCTGGGAGATCCGATAGGTTGAGTGGTAAGCTCGTAAATCAGTCCTCAGATGCTCTTTCGAGGTTTTGTTGACGCACATAATAAGTCCTGAGGATTCCATAGTATGGCCAGTGATGATGAAGACCTGCAGGAGGCTAGGACTACATCCAACATGAAAAAGGGCTAGCTCTATAGAACTTCCTATGATGAGAAGAATTCATATATAGCCCAGTGATCGAGATGACGAGTACAGCAGCAGTGATGATGATGCTTCGTGATCCAGTGACGATGATCCAGCTCCAGAATTGAAGACTTGTGCATATATGTATTGATGACTTGTGTCAAGAGAATACCTTCCTAGTTAAGAGGGAGTGTTGATGTATTTGTAACTTCAGAAGATATTCACTTGTTTATTGTATTTGTACTTTATTGTATCCCCAACGGAGATGTATTCTTCCTCCGATTGGAAGTGTCATCATTTGTACTTGCAAGTGTCGCAAGTTATATGTAAGTTTCATAACTTATACTTGATGGGTTATTAGACCACCTTGATGGGGTCGGCCCTGTATGAGTCATGTGGGTCAAAGGGTTATTAGACCACCCTAGTGGGGTCGACCCAGTTAGCATTATTTTAAGTGGTTAAGTTGGGGATGACCTACTTGAGTAAAGGTCAAGTTAAAGTAAAAGTATAAATAGAGAGTGTAACTCTCTCATTTGACACATTCCATTATTCACTCACTTCGCATTAGTGAGAGAGAGGAGGAGTGCGCACAAGTGGAGGAGGAGTATGCTATTGAAGATATCTATCTCTTGGGTTTGATCCTTGTGATATTTGTATTGGTGCTTATTCTATCTCTGAGGAAGTTGCGGGGTTTTTCACCTTCTTGGTTCCCTAGTGAAATGTTTTTGTGTCTCTTGTCTCTTGTCTCTTATGCTTGATATGATATACATGTTGTTCTTTCAGTTAAGATCCTAGATCTATTGAATCAAATGATAAAAAACTAACACTAAGATTTTCATTTTATGCTGGTTAATCATTTGGCAAAGAATTCTAACAGGAGAAAACCTCAAGAAACGGGGAATTCAAGGTCCCTCATGTTGCCCCTTATACAAGAATAGTGAGGAAAATACTGACCATCTGCTTGATGAGTGCGAGTATGCATCTTTCCTTCGGAACAGAGGCGCCATTACATTCCAAAGAAGCAATCGGGCTCATGGCCATCCTGATCATACTTTGAAAAACTGGAACATCCAAACTTTCAGTAATCCTATTACCTCCCTTACCTGGCAGATGTTTCCTGGGATGCTCTACTAGAACCTTTGGAAAGAACAAAATGGAAGAATTTTCAGGGACAAGAGTTACCGGAAGGAGGAAGTTTGGGATACTTTGGTCCACAACATTCAGGAAACCATCCGGAGCCGACAGTGGACTGATGAAGATAAGAATATCTCCGAGGAAGACATGTTAATTGCAAAAGCTTGGGGTCTTGGAAGGGAGGATATGCTCGACTTAAGAAGACGTGTGAAAATCTGTAAACCCACTAGCCCCAATACCTAGTCTTCGCCTAGGTAGAAGGAATTCAAAATTAATTTTGATGGAGCTTCGTGGGGCAATCCGAGGATAGCTGGTTATGGCAGGGCTTGTAGATATGCAAATGGGGTTATTCTTCACATGTTCTTTGGCTATCTTGGCCATGATACAAATAAATCTGTAGAGCGTGATGGTCTCATCCATGGTCTGCAATTGATTATTCATGGTGGTTTTTTTTCGACTACCATAGAGGCTGACTCAAGAATCATCATCCACATGGACAAAGGGCTGGCGTAGGGAAAGCTGAATGAACAAGTGACTACCAGCTGGAGGCTCTCCCATCGCCTGGATCTCCTAAGACATCTTATCTGTTCCAACAGTCAGCTATCTTTTCGCCACGTCAGATGTGAAGCTAACAAAGTGGCAGACTACTTGGAAAACTTGGGTGTTGATGGTGAAGGTGGCCATACTTATGGCCTCATGGCAGATCTTCGAAACGCTGCTTGGGCCCCTAAGTGCTTACAACTGGTAGCGGAGGACTTTGGCAGAATCCACATGGTGGAGAGTATGCTACATATGTGCCAAGGAAGTGATAAGCATAATGCGGTGGTCATTCCGTTGACGCAATAATGAGGGAACCCTTTAGATCGAGACTTGATAAGTCCCACAGGTTAGTTATTACGGGAAGGAAGATGAAGTACGATTTTTGGTTTTTCGCGTTCCAGGTGAAGGATTTGTACAGATTTCAATCTTTTATCATTATGGCCACTATTATTCTCTGTAATGGTGAACGTACGTTCCGGGGTCGGCTCAGATCTTCAAGGGACTTAAGCCATTTATGGCCCGGTTTGTGTCATCATGAGTGGGAGGTCCTTATATGGTGGCTCATCTACACTAAGGATTATTTCCTACTCTGAGGGTGGCATTCCTTGTCTCTGTGCCTTTATTGCTTGTTTTTTTAGAATTCCTTACAAGGTGTGATTAGCACAGACGCAGCCACCTGATTTCAGTATGTCCTTTGTGTTAAGTGTTGCTGTGGCTCCTAAGCGTGATATTGGTGTCTCCTCGGTGTCGGGCGCTGGTCGCACTGCTCTGAAAGGTAAAGAGAATATTAATGTTCCGGGGGGGGGGGGGGCTCGGGAAGGGTAACGAGGGCCCAAATCCGGGCGCAGTCTGCTGCTTCTTTCTTTTGTGAGCGTCTCCCTGATCCTATCAGGGTCGAAATTGAGAGTATCGAAAAGAAACTCTAGACCGAAGCTCATGGCCTTCCCATCGAGGATGTCAGGATGGAGGTGGAGGAGTGGGTCACGAACCCTGGTACTACTGTTGGGCATGCCTCAGCCTATGACAGAATGGTGCTGACATGCTGGGTCACCAAGATCCTACTTGCTCATGTGTTGATGGAGTGTAATGCGAAGCGAGAAGGCGATGAAGAACCGGTAAAAGCTTGGAAAGCTCACAATGTGAACAATCGGCTTATGCACTGCAAAATTGATATTATTGCAAAAAAGATGGGCCTCTCGTTCTCGTACCCGGGCCTGGATGCTCAAGGAAATTGGGTTTCCAGTATCATATCTACTAAGGATGATTATCCCTAACCTGCTGATGTTGTTATTCAAGTTGACACTCGCCCTCCGAAGAAAGTGGCGGACGTGAAGATGCCTGAAAAAGGTGTTGCTGAACAGTCTTCTCTACCTCTAAAAGGTCTAGGGAATTAGCTGGTTCTTACTGTTTCTTTTTGGGGTTTTGGTGTCTCCTGTCTGTAAGTTTGGTTTTTTGGGCAGTTGGTTAGGCCTATTGTCCTTTTTTAGATGGATGGATGATATGTTTTGGCGAAATGGAAACTTATGAATGCTTATTGAGGAGGTCCGGCTTCATGGACACTCGCTCCGCATTTTTGTAACTCTATGTCTGTACTGGTCAATAGTTTTTTAGGAGTTGGTCTGGTAACTCTGTTCCACTGTTAGCGCACTATGCATTCCTTGTATTTCTTGACTCAATAGTAATATAAAGTTTTTATTTACAAAAAAATTAATACACAATGAAATTCATATTCGTGTTGCAAACTAAAATGACATTGGAAAACCCAAGACCCTATCACAACAATCTCTTTCACATATAGCTTGATCACCTTGACAATCGACCACAACCTATTTTTATTCAAATATCAAATCCATGGTTGGTCAATTATAGTTGTCTTTATCCATCACACCCCCTCTAATTTATCCTATGATTTTCCTATGTGAAACTCAAGCTACCTTTTTTCCAATATAATATTGTTGTTGCAACACCATCAAATTTAGGAAGGCCTTACATAGATATATGAATACCTACCCATATGCCCTATTAGAAGAAAAAGTCTAGACTATCAAATGTTATTTTCTTTCATATATAATTCCCACCCAAATTCAATCAATGCACGAGTATTTTCAAGTATTCTTATTTAAGTTCCAACCTTATTATTCTCTTTCTCATGCCATTTTTAATTTCAACCTTCTTCATTGTTTTATTGATGAGCGAGTGAAAATTGCTTCTACCATCACCCCATATAAAGTATTTATCATATATTTGTTTTTTGTAATCCTATTTCTAGCATTACGATATTTTGTTGGGTGCAAGATAATATGGTGTAATATCCAGGTACAAGAATGATTTCAAATTGGCACTAATTTATAAGCTTTTATGATATTAATTTTAATGTTTATAATTAATTTATAAAATAATATATTGTTCATTTTAATATAAAGTTTATGATGTTTTGAATCTATTGTTGAATATATGACAATAATGATGTTTATCTTTCCCAAAATTAACAATGTTATATTTAAAAACAAATGGAATTAAATTGACTATGTTTTAGTGTCATTTTTATATTTAAACATGGTTGAAATGGAAGTACCAAGATCATTATGGTTTTCCCCATTTAAGAGGTACTGAGTAATTAAGTTCTGAAACTTGGTTGAGCTCTAAGTATCTAAAAAAATCCAACTCTAAGTATCTAAACTCTAGAAGCAAAAGATCTTTAAAGTTCAAATCCCTGCAATATAATTTGATCACTAAAGTCTATTGAAATAAAGTCTAATTAGGTAATGCTGCATTTTTTAGAGAAAATAGACACATAACAGGTCCTTGCAATTCTACATAAAGGAGCAACTAGTAGCCATTACTTTAGAGACACTACAACCCTAAAATACCAATGGTAGGATACTACTAACCTACCTTGTTCAAAGGTTCCCATACCCATGTTATAAAATTACATGTGTGCCAAGCATGCAAGCTGAGAGAGAAGAAAGTTGTGTTACTTCTACAACTCATAAATATCAACCAACCACTTGAACAACAAGCTCTTGCCAATGTTATAGAGTTGAACCCCAATTCATCTAAATGACACAAATTCATTTCAATGGCTATTTATTATTGTATTGAGTGGTTGGAATCCATCTCCTTCAAAACCATTTATGAGAGAGTGGTGACTCAATTTATTGAGCAACATATAACCATTATATTTTGGATATCCTCTACTACTGTGTTTGATGACTCATTCATATTACAGGTTAATGAATTTGATTTCTAAGACACTTTATAGAGGAACTATTTTGAAGTATTATTCCAACTATTATTCGTAAGGGAATGAAGCAATTGAATCAAAGAATAAGAATTTGATTCTAACCATTAAGAAAAGAATGGTAAACCACCATTATAATTGGCATAATGAACTATTTTATGTGTTTTGAGAAGGCTGAGTTACTCCCAAAGTTTCTTTAAGAAACTCTCGCTATTCTTTGGTTTATGTCAAGGGAGTTATTCTTTCTTCAAACATTGTTTTACCTTCCCTGAAATGTTCCCATAAGGTCTTGGGAAATGATTATACCGAATTGCAAGCTAGTATCAATTGCAGTGCCCTTTCTAGGCACTGGGTCTCTATTCCATTTTCATGTAAATACCAAGTTTTTACCTTACTATTTTCTAAAAGAAAAGAATCAACCGTCTATGTTTCTGTTATCTAGATGTTTATATGTATCTGCAATTAAATAAACATAAACTTAAAACTTTTCATTTTACCTCTGTTCATTTAACATGCATAAGTTGAAAATAAAAGAAAATACGTTTTATTAAGCTAGCTTAGTAAAATACCTGGATCCGTAGATTTGCAGTAAGGTAAGAAGATTTCTATAGTGGATTCTGTAGGTTCCCTTAGCAACCCGAAATGTTGTGTCCACCCTGCCGATCAGCTATTATCTTGCTGACCCTAGGAAATAAACGGATTTCCTAGCCCCCGAGCCCACAGACCGATAATCCCCATAGCAGCCCTGTCCTTAGTTCAATAACCATACTGTTCAGTGATTTTCCCCCCTCCTCAATGGAGTTTTCTGCCTCCTCCATTCCTCGAGTTATCCCCCTCCTCGGAATATTTCACTTCTCCCTACAAATCCTCACAGTTCTCCCACAATAACCCCTTACTACTTTGTTAAACCTCCTCTTTATAGAAATCTTCCTCCTTCATAACTTCCTTATCACTCCACCACCCTAGCTGTCATGGTTTTAGGAAGTACAAATCATTAATGCAACACCCTTTTCAAGGTAAAATGATGATTACATATTATTTTAAATTATCCAAGTTTCTCTCGAGCAGTGGGATTATTCAATAATTTATTTAAACAATCCTTTTAATTTACCTGGAATGATTCTGTAAATTAATTAAATGAATAATCTATTTAATAAATTATTCAATCCACTATGCTTTTACAAAAAGGGTTATTATCATTATTATTATTAATTAAATAATAATATTAGTAACACTAATAATTGATAATAATAGTAATTAAATTAATTGTGAATAGTAATTAAAATATTTATTTGTTTAATTGATAAGTGTCAACATAGTACCTCTGGGTATAAATAATGAAATATACTTAATGGTTTATTTAATCATGATCAACAATTATCTAGCACACTCTTCTAGTATTAATATTTAACTATCATACTTCATATTGAAGACACATTCACTTGAGGATACTTGCAATTAATGACACTTATTTTAATTATTCATTACAATGTTTACATACAAAGACTAATTAACTTATTTTACACATGAAAACTTGATGATCTTTTACTAATTAAGTCATTCACTAAATACTTAATTGAGTTATCTATGATAACTTATAACATTGTTAAATCTTGATAAGTATGTTGTAAACCAATATTATCGCGCATGTTCATAATGTGCATGCATGGCCAGCGTATGCACAGGACGGGCATGTACTATAAACATATGTCATATTTCCTATGCATATCAACTAACTAATACTAGTAATACTTTATGCAACCGAACAAGTATACATTCATCATAATATTACTAAAACATCATCGGTTATTTTATTAGTTAACCTTTAAGATTTCATTTCATTATTTTTATGATTACATTTGTTTAATCAATCAGGTACAAGGAAAGCTACCTACTACCACTAACTCCATATCAACGAATACCCAACCCTCAACAGTACTAACTATCATATCCTCCCATCCTAACCTACGTCCACATCCTCCCTATCCTTCCTCTACTAGTACAAAAGTGGGTGTCGGACTCACCGACCTGACCACATAGAAATTGAGAGCGATAGCGTCGGCTGAACAGTGGACCTATCCTCCCCTAGCAGGAATCCGACCATCGTCATCACAACTACATGGGGAGCATGTCTCAGCACGGCCCTCCCACGACCTCGGGTATCATAGGAACATAGGGTGGGAAACACATCCATCCCTCTTAACATACCGGGTCTACACCCTTATGAAATCATACTCTGTTGCTATCGAGATTATCGGTCCATGTCATCGTATCATCAATTTCGGTTGCTAAGGTTTACTACATGTATAGGTTCTTATCAGATCAAGTATCCGGCTATCCCATAGCCCTCATGTCCTGTAGGTTAGTATTCCGCAAAATACACATTTTATAACAAGCATCTCCATTCGATCACCAATTGATCCATATCATCAACATCATTTCATTTCACGTCACAATTTTATCGCATCATAGGTATGTATGGAATATAATAGTTCTATCAATTTCATCATAGGATGGCACCCACGTACAACACCATATATTTCACATTTCATCAATGAAAATGCTAAAACATATATTTTCATCATAAAAGCAATGAATCTCATGATAATCATAACTTAATAACTGCATGAATATAGTAACATCATAACCGTAGTATCAGCATGGACATAGTAACATCCTAAACATAGTAGCAACATATCATCATGTCAAACATGCCGAAAATATAGTTCACTCTGTCTAGCTGAGTCAAACAAATAACAAGCAAATAAAGTGAAAGGTGTCCAACTCGTAAACACACCTAGTCAAAATGTGGGGCGTTACATACACCCACCCTTCAGGAAACTTCGTCCCGAAGTTATGGTCATAATAATGCAGGTAAATTCTTGACACATAAACTCTTCATTCATGCAAGTAGCAGGTGTTGGCCATACTTGTCCTACTTAGCTTTGACTTGACCGAATATGTCGATATTATCCTATGGCTTTGCTTCTTTTATCCCCTGATGTGTATTCTAATAATTAAAAAAAACATTTAGATTAATCCTTCTATTGAATATCTAGAATCCCTAAGGTTATAATCAAGTGCTATCCACCTTAGTATCCTACTTCTTACCGTTTTAGCAACATCCTTCAAGTTATAACATCCAGAGAGGTTTACTCATCACAAAGCTTATATTGATCCAACTTAGCATGAAATAATCAACGATTTAAATTGGAGGTCGTTAGAACTCTTAATCTGTATCCACTCAACACGCAACTACCAAGGACCCTTAAGGTTTGCATACCTCTCTTAGGGAAGAAGGTTCATGTCCTTAAAATCCTAAGGTCATACATTATTATTTCCTTATCGGTAATAAACAATAACAAAAGTATCGTAGCATCATTAAATTAGGAGAACTATTATTGTTTACAAGGTTTTCATGGCTATTTCTTATCAAAATACGATTGTTATCGTGTTTATTTATTATTCTCATTTTCAAACCAATATAATTTGTTGGGAAACCATTACTTCTTCAATTCCTTAAGAATCTCATAGCTAGTTTTGTTCCCACCCTTACCAACGCAAAGGTAATTACTAGTATTTATCCTAGTATGCCATTGTATTTGTACATCACCACTCTTCCTACCCACACTAGCAACCTTTATGTACTTTGTAAAGGCCTTAGTCTAATCCTACAAGTTGAACAGAAACATCATTATATATTACGTAATTGTATATGGGTGAGTGCAATCTAATCATGATCAAAATGGAAATTAGTCAAGACATAACCCATGGGTAGAGGATAAAAGTGGAAATTAGTCAGAGATAGCCCATAGTCCGAGGATAAAAGCAATGTCTTAGGTACTATAAGATGTCTTAAAATGGTTCATGGAACATGCATAGGGTCTAAAACCACCACACACTAGGGTCCCAAAAATATTTTCAGTGGGCATTGTCATATGTCCCACCTCCCATTACTTCATCGCTACATAGATATATTAAGATATTAAGACTTTAATTTATAATTGTAAAAGCCTCTTATGTTGGCATAGTTTAATCCTTCAATCATTATATTATATTAATCTATTAGTAAAGTATTTCATGGTTGTCATGACAATATTTTTAGGACCCTAATACAAATCCCTTGCATGACAAACTTTATAATGGCTTTCATGTTATACTTTTGTGCTAAATATTTCATTTAGAAGTCCTTGTAGTGGAAGATGGTCTATGTTTCCCATATAGTGTATATATTCCACTGATAATATGTGGTTCGCACAACTTTTCTCCCATAAACCCTAGAAGCTTCAAGAAGGTTATATCACCATTTTTTTTCCTAATTCAATTATAATCATAATCCCAAAATCATCAAATTTGATTTATTTATTTATTATTATTTTTTTTATATTTAGAAACTCAAATATGATAAAATAAATATGTTAATAAAATATCTAAATAATATTTTATTATATTGTTATATTTACTTATTTATTGTAAATATTTTTGTTTCTCCCCAATAATATTCGATCACCTCATTGCTTATTATTAAACTATATTCACGTGAACTTGCATCGTCTCATTACTTCTTATTAAACCATATTTATGTAAACTTACAACATCAAATTTTGTTATAAATCTATATTTAAATATTATTCTTTTATAATAATAGATTAAAAATTATTTTACTTTTAAAATTACACTTAGAAATTACTCAATAATTATTCGTAATATTTAAAAATATTACATTAAACATAAAATAATAAATTCATATCAATCTAACTATATTATAAAATTCATAAAATATGATTCATAAAATATGTTGGTCTTTATGCTATACTTGCCTGCATTTTACATACATACATTTCCATTATTTGGTATACTTTCCTTCCTCTTACATACATACATTTTCATTATTTGAAAATATATATATATATATATTTTATATTTTTATAAAATATATTTTTAAGTAAATTTTTAAAAATAACATAATGTTTATAAGTTTTTTTTTTATAGCATTAAGATTTTGATTTATATCACAATACATCCAACTCTACAAATTAATCTTTCTAATTATGATTTGTATTATATTTAGTGATTATATTTTTTTTTTTGTAAATTTTATTGAATTTCAAACACTTATAACATATCAATTAATTTTATGCCATCTATTTTCCTTAATATAATAGAATACGATCTTTTATAAATCTATAAGATACTCTATACATTTATGTATCAAGAATTACCAAATTTACATGTATATGTATAATTTTAATGTTAATGTCATTTATCTCTAAGATGTATCAAATCACAATATATCATTATCATTTTTTTTTTTGGTGGCGTAACTCCAATTGTTTTTTGGTAAATTCAACAAGTTATGCAAGCTATTGTAATGTCTCTCAAAATGCACCAAAAAAAAAAAAAAAAAAAAAAAAAAAAAAATATTTCTTAAGGGTCCCCGTAATGTCGTAATTTACGTATAGACACAGATTAGCTTTAATCATTGATAACTTAGTTGATTCTCTCTTCATAATTATCTAAATTAACTTCGGCACTGAGAAGTTGTTGAGATCTTTAAACTTGTAATTACATCATAAGGATTCTGATTAACACCATAAACAAGCATGTCTGGGCAAGGTCCCTTCCTAATATGTAATTTGTCCTTCTAGGTTCATTGGTACAATAAACACTCATTACTTTTTCTTTATGAATGTAAAGGAGATATGTTCGCACCTGAAATATGTCTTTCTAGGCATGTTTAGGCATGCAAACATTTATTATATTTCCTTATAAATATATCTATGTAACAAATTTACTTTTCTATGAAATTAACGCATTTGACTTCTTTCCAAATATGCACATTTCATCCTACTCATATCATTCCTTGATGGAGAGCAATATTAAATTATGAAATGATTTGGACAACTGAAATATATAAACATACTCACATATTTCAATTCACTCTCTTTAAATAAACTATATAAACCCACTCCTATATTTCAATTCATATATTTTTTTTTTAAATAAACTTACTCACATATTTATGTCCACATCCATTGGATAAAATATATAAACCCACTCCTATATTTCAATTTCATATTTATTAAATAAACACGGTAAATACAATCCATTTCATACTCATCTACCTCAAATCAAACTCATTAATTTTAAAATATGTATTCTATTTATATGTTTCAATTCATACCCATTAAATAAAACACATAAATCTATTCATACAATCCATTTCATACTCATAAAATCTACTGCTCTATCTCAAATCATACTCATTAATTAAAATATATAATTCTATTGATATATTTTAATTCATACTTATTGAATAAATTAGTTATTCATATATTTCAATCCACATCTATTAAATGAAGACTATAAGCCTACTTACATACCTCTGTATATTCCAATTATATTTCAACTTTAAATGGTGTGCATAAAGAGTACATGGATACCCTTTCATACATGACATTCATCACTTGAACTCAAGCGCTCCATGAAGATGGTGATCCAGTCGTAAGTAATTTAATGGATTTTAAATAAATTTCGATCTCAGCTGTATATAAAAAGATTAAGATCCTAACCCCTACTTACAGTTCTAATAGAATACGATGGTGGAGACATAAGTGTCAGGCAATGCAATCCAATTAATGCTCTTCTTTGATGAAATTAACAATTAGTTAAAGATATTTTTGGTCAAATACAATATAGCTTTTAAATTCATTCCTTCCTCCAGGAGTAAGGATAGCTTTTATTGGAGGGAGTTGTCTTGCACGAGCTTGAGGCTCGGATGGTGCGTGTGGGTCCCTATTGGTATTGGTGCTTGGTTATATGTAGTCTTCTCGTTGCTGAGCGCTCGGGATTGGCCCGGTATTACAAAGGAGGTAGCACCATTGGGCCTGGTTCTTGGAAACTAGTGGTGTGTGTGGTGATCGACTAGTCTTGGCAGCTGTTTCGGCTCGGCCCAAAACTCCTTCATTACAATGATTCGTTGATGTGTTGTAGCAACTATGCTCTTGTGGGCTCGGCATTTGGCACATGTGCGTTGGGCATACTATGTGGAGCACCACAAGGAGAGGTAGGCTCTCGTCCATGATGCTTTGAGTGTGGATACTATGTGGAGCACCTTAGCTCGGCTCTTGGTCACTTGACAAGCCCTTGGTGCTGGGCATTAAGACTTTTATTGCAATGGGGCTGGGACTGCAGCGTCGTGCTTGGGCCGCCTTTGGTCTTGGCTTTCGGTCACCTACCAGCTCTCGGTGTTGAGCGCTCGGACTTGGACGATGGAGGATGGGTGATGCATGGGGCCCCTTTACGAATGACATGGCATTGTGGAGATCATAGACGTAGCAATGGGGGAGGAGATCAACGGCTCACGGTGGACCTCGCGCCATCAAGATGCTCGGGAGATAACGAAGGAGACGGGTGCGGTAAGAATACCACCCTCATACGTGTCACGCTCCTAGCTCATCCGCATGCTCATAAAATGGTATGAGAAACCACCTATGGCCCGTGCGACACCGCCCTTGGGGATGTTATAAAAAGTGAGGTAGTTCCTTTCGGCAACCCATTTTTTTTAAACACGGGTGTCGACGCCTTCAAAACCTAACACTAAGGTTCAATGACAGGGGAGGCGTATCCACTACGCGGGGATTGTCCAGATAGTGCCTCCAAGGAGAAATACCACCGCCATTTCTTTTTGGAACGAAAGAAGCTAGCCATGAGCTCATTCTTCCTCCAGCCAGTCGAAATCCAGTCCCTTGTTCAGTAGGCGGTTTCGTTGGGGTTTTGGACTGCATCCGTGGAAATTTTTTAAGGAGAGATGTGATATTGACGACCGAGAATAGTCTGTTACAAGAATTTCTGGGGGTAACGAGGTTGCAGACAAAAGAAAACGCCATTTTTTCCAGTTGAAGGAAGCTCGGTCTTTGTCTCTACATTGGCTACGGCTCCTCTGCGTGTTATTTTCCCTTTTTATCCATGTGAGGTAGGTTAGGATCAAGAAGGCTGAACCCAAGAAACCCCTGCCTGACGCTGGTCCTATCTATGGGGTTGATAGTAGGCCTCCCTACATTCCTGGTGGAGATGGGGGCTTCAGGGATAGTTATAGTGGGTTTGGAGGGGTAGGTTACGGCAGCAACCCATATAGGTCAGCAGGAGGTTTTGGTGGTAGGCCTGGAGGGTATGTAGGGTATGGAGGTTCTGAATATGGTAGGGGCTACGGAGGTTATGGAGGCGGAAGTTTAGGAGGCTATGAAGAAGATGCTTCTCATGGCTATGGAATTCATCTTTCATCTTATGGTAAAGGCTTTGGTGGCTATGGAAGTGGGATGATTGGTGGCTATGGAGACGGAGCTGGTGGTGGTGCTTATGGTGCCTATGGTGATGGTGGTTATAGTGGTAGTTTTGACTCACGTGTTGGTGGTCCTTATGGCAGTGGCGGTGCTTATGGGAGTGGGAGGGGAGCTTATGGAGGTAGTACTAATGGTAGATACCACCCATATGCGAGGTAGAACAATTGGCATTGGAGCATATTTAAGCTGTAGCCATGGAGGGCAAATAAAGAAGTGAGCTCTAGGGCTCTTAGCATTTAATTTGAAGGATTTTTTCTTTCTATTGAGAGATGAATGTACTGTTTTGTCAACTGTAATCATGAATTGCAGTTTTATTTGATTTCTTATATTGGAAGGTTCATTTCTGCAACATTCCAATTTCTGTGTAGTTTTATGTTTCTATTTTGGGCTGGTAGATTGTATCAGACATAGTTCACTTAATGTTAATTTAACTTAACTAATTATAATAAACTAGTTTGTAACAATTTGGTAAATGGTGTTTGCATTTCATGGGATGCTATTGTCTTCCTCATTCTTGCGATTTCAATATGAAATCGTAATTAGATTTACTAATGTATTTTAATTATCATAACAATGAGTAATAAGAAATATTTGCTCTTTCGAAATGTTTACCATAAATATAAATTTGATTTTACAGATAGTTCTTCAATATTGTTATAGAGTATCATCATTTGTTATAGATAGTTCTTCGGTACTGTTATAGAATATCATATTCATTGTCTTGTTGAATTTATTTATAGCGATATTGTTGTGTACAATTTATGAACTTAATACTCTGGTCATTGTACTGTTTTAAGATTTTTTTTTTTTTTTGGAGTAGATAATATAAACAGGTTTGGTGCGAATTCCAGAAACCATAATGTGGTATATTGCCACAGGGCTCATAGGGCTCATAGGGTGTTATTTCTCCTTGAACAAGGATTTGTTTAATGAAGTCTAGGATGAACCCTAATTATGATTATTGTTTTATTTCTCTTGTTTTATAAGGAAA
The DNA here is from genome assembly GCA_027924585.1 of Larix kaempferi. Classification (NCBI taxonomy): domain Eukaryota; kingdom Viridiplantae; phylum Streptophyta; class Pinopsida; order Pinales; family Pinaceae; genus Larix; species Larix kaempferi. The sequence goes on along the minus strand of BSBM01000138.1, from coordinate 14,292,653 downwards.
TCTTTAAGCCACGAGGCTCTGTCAAAATGAGGTCTCAGCATTTGCCTATGAATGTGGCTTTGTTTAAAATATTAAACAATTATATATTCACAAGTTTCATACGCAGTTATATATATATCGTTCAAATTCTGTTTCTGTTATGCTTTATAAATAAATGGGGAAAAGGCTCTTCAAGTTATCTCCCCTTTTGTTGCAGCCATCATATTTGTTTATTATTTTCTAGTAAATTCACTATATTTCCAGGTGTAGTTAGGCCCTAAGGTCTCAGTGTTTGAGCCTCGGCTCTGATACCAAATGCAGTGCCCTTGCTAGGCACTGGGTCTCTATTCCATTTTCATTTAAATACCAAGTTTTTACCTTACTGTTTTCTAAAAGAAAAGAATCAACCGTCTATTTTTCTGTTATCTAGATGTTTATATGTCTTTGCAATTAAATAAACATAAACTTAAAACTTTTCATTTTACCTCTGTTCTTTTAACATGCATAATTTGAAAATAAAAGAAAATACATTTTATTTAAGCTAGCTCAGTAAAATACCTGGATCTGTAGATTTGCAGTAAGGTAAGAAGATTTCTGTAGTGGATTCTGTAGGTTCCCTTAGCAACCCGAAATGATGTGTCCATCCTACTGATCAGCTATTATCTTGCTGACCCTAGGAAATCAACGGATTTCCTAGCCCCCGATCCAACATACCAATAATCCCCATAGAAGTCCTGTCCTTAGTTCAGTAACCATACTGTTCAGTGAGTTTTCCCCCTCCTCAATGGAGTTTTCTGCCTCCTCCATTCCTCGAGTTATCCCCCTCCTCGGAATATTTCACTTCTCCCTACAAATCCTCACAGTTCTCCCACAATAACCCCTTACTACTTTGTTAAACCTCCTCTTTATAGAAATCTTCCTCCTTCATAACTTCCTTATCACTCCACCGCCCTAGCTGTCATGGTTTAGGAAGTACAAATCATTAATGCAACACCCTTTTCAAGGTAAAATGATGATTACATATTATTTTAAATTATCCAAGTTTCTCTCGAGCAGTGGGATTAGTCAATAATTTATTTAAACAATCCTTTTAATTTACCTGGAATGATTCTGTAAATTAATTAAAAGAATAATCTATTTAATAAATTATTCAATCCACTGTGCTTTTACAAAAAGGGTTATTATCATTATTATTATTAATTAAATAATAATATTAGTAACACTAATAATTGATAATAATAGTAATTAAGTTAATTGTGAATAGTAATTAAAATATTTATTTTTTTAATTGATAAGTGTCAACATAGTACCTCTGGGTATAAATAATGAAATATACTTAATGGTTTATTTAATCATGATCAACAATTATCTAGCACACTCTTCTAGTATTAATATTTAACTATCATACTTCATATTGAAGACACATTCACTTGAGGATACTTGCAATTAATGACACTTATTTTAATTATTCATTACAATGTTTACATACAAAGACTAATTAACTTATTTTACACATGAAAACTTGATGATCTTTTACTAATTAAGTCATTCACTAAATACTTAATTGAGTTATCTATGATAACTTATAACATTGTTAAATCTTGATAAGTATGTTGTAAACCAATATTATCGCGCATGTGCATAATGTGCATGCGTGGCCAGCGTATGCACAAGACGGACATGTACTATAAACATATGTCATATTTCCTATGCATATCAACTAACTAATACTAGTAATACTTTATGCAACTGAACAAGTATACATTCATCATAATATTACTAAAACATCATCGGTTATTTTATCCGTTAACCTTTAAGATTTCATTTCATTATTTTTATGATTACATTTGTTGAATCAATCAGGTACAGGGAAAGCTACCTACTACCACTAACTCCATATCAACGAATACCCAACCCTCAATAGTACTAACTATCATATCCTCCCATCCTAACCTACGTCCACATCCTCCCTATCCTTCCTATGCTAGTACAAAAGTGGGTGTTGGACTCACCGACCTGACCACATAGAGCTTGAGAGCGATAGTGTCGGCTGAACAGAGGACCTATCCTCCCCTAGCAGGCATCCGACCATCGTCATCACAACTACATGGGGAGTGTGTCTCAACACGGCGCTCCCATGAGCTCAGGTATCATAGGAACATAGGGTGGGAAACACATCCATCCCTCTCAACATATCGGGTCTACACCCTTATCAAATCATACTCTGCTGCTATCGAGATTATCGGTCCATGTCATCGTATCATCAATTTCGGTTGCTAAGGTTTACTGCATGGATAGGTTTTTATCAGATCAAGTATCCAGCTATCCCATAGCTCTCGTGTCCTGTAGGTTAGTATTCCGCAAAATACACATTTTATAACAAGCATCTCCATTTGATCACCAATTGATCCATATCATCAACATCATTTCATTTCATGTCACAATTTTATCGCATCACAGGTATGTATGGAATATAACAGTTCTATCAATTTCATCATAGGATGGCACCCACGTACAACACCATATATTTCACATTTCATCAATGAAAACGCTAAAACATATATTTTCATCATAAAAGCAATGAATCTCATGATAATCATAACTTAATAACTGCATGAATATAGTAACATCATAACCGTAGTATCAGCATGGACATAGTAACATCCTAAACATAGTAGCAACATATCATCATGTCTAACATGCCGAAAATATAGTTCACTCTATCTAGCTGAGTTGAACAAATAACAAGCAAATAAAGTGAAAGGTGTCCAACTTGTAAACACACCTAGTCAAAATGTGGGGCGTTACATCAATGCCTTGCTCAACCTTGAAGAAGAGAGATATAAAGCCAAGCAAAATCTTGTAGATCACCAAAACTTAGTCAAGCCATGGTTTGATAAATGTTCTTCTAGTAAGGACTTCAAAATCAAAGATATAATTTTGATGTGGGATAAAACATGCAAGCCTAGAAGAAAAGCATGAAAAGTTGCATCCATTGTGGACAAGAACATATCAAATTTTTAAAAATATTGTCCATCTCCAACATGCAAGGATCCTCAATTGACTTTACCTAACAATAACCAGCATTTGTAAAGGTGCTTTAGATAATCAACTCCTAAGGTGTATGGACTTGTAACAGTAGTCCTTTTATGTTTTCCTAGACTAATTATGTTGTTTTCTATTCATCATTTTCCATTGCTTAGAATAGTTCCCATTTCATGTTAGTGATTTTTGTTTTCTTAACATAGTTTTTGTTACAATCTTATCATTTTTGTTACATTCTTATTTTATTCTTGATTTCTAGTTTATTTTCAATTTTTTATGTAAGCTTTGATTTTCCTAAGTAATGTTTTGATCATAAACACCTAAGTATTGAGTGAGGATCATGAATTATACTTTTATTCTTCCTCATTATCTAAAGTGAATAATAACTAGCAAATAATCTAGAGCTTTACTACCCAAAATAATCCTATGGCCATTATTGCATCCCTACTTGGGCAACAAAACAATCTACCCTTAAAAATTCACACATAAATCGAAATATAGAATAGTGTTTGAGAAAAGTGAAAGTCAAGATTTAGAGAAAAAAATATATATTCAATATTCTTATCCTTGAAAATGAGACCCACCAATTATAGAAATATTGGCCATGAAGATTCCATCCACGTCTTCTCATTTTTTTGGAATGATGCAAAGAAGACCAATTTACCTTCTATCATGATCCTCACTTTTCTTTTCAAAACCTCCGAGCAAATCCCCATCCATCCCCATAAAATATCGCTTTCAAATTAGCCCACCATGGCCCAACCTCCTCTTTCAAAAACCTTTTAATATTTAACAGATTAGGGACTTTTCAAATATGAATACAAGTTGTTTCAAAGAGGTTCGACGAACTTCGACATGATTACAATAATAGTAGAAAACTTATTATAGTGAAGTGAATTAGGTGGATATTAATTTAATTAATTGCATTCGAATATATTTTTAACATAAATATATATATAATACAATTGTCTTATGTGGGTATTACTTTAATTAATTGCATTGGGTTTTATTATCAACCTACTTTGTTTTAATATTTAAAAATATATATTAAAGCATTATATTAGGTGAATATTACTTTTAATTATATATATATATATATATATATATATATAATATGAAGATTCCATCCAAGCATGCTCATTTTTTTCAATAATTCAAATAAGACAAATAATTCTGCACCTTCTATCATGATCCTCACTTTTCTTTTCGAAACCTCCAAGCAAAACCCCATCCATCCCCATAGAATATCACTTTCAAATTAGCCCAGCATGGCACAACCTCCTCTTTCAAAAACCTTTTTACATTCAATGGATTAAGGGTTTTTAAAATATGAATGCAAGTTGTTTCAAAGAGGTTCCATGATCTTTGACATTATTACAATAATTCTAGAAAACGTGCTTATTGCAGTGAAGTGAATTAGGTGGATATTAATTTAATTAATTGCATTTGAATATATTTTTAATAATAATAATATATATATATATATATATACGACCTGCTTGCAACCGAACCTTTCCCATTGTGATCTTCATGATTTCCAATAGTATCCATATTAGTCTAAGCATATATTTGCTAGAATAAATAGCTCAGAAATGTTAGCTTGTAACAGAAGAGTATGAATTACACACATAAATCCAAAAGAATGATTTATCCCGGAGCTGGTCAGGTGAAGAAATATAATCGATGGGCTCTGGTCAAGGCCAAGGCCCCACTAGTGGATGATTAAGGTTATTGCTTAGGCAAGTATTTGGACACTTTGATTATTCATGGGTTGATTAAGCCATGATACAATTGTATTAAATGGATATTATTTTAATGAATTAGGTTGTAATGTCAACATACTTTGTTTTAATATAAAAAATATATATTACTAAATCATATTATATATATATATATATATATATATATATATAATTGTACTAGGTAGATATTATTTTAATTAATTGCATTAGGTTTTATTGTCAGCATACTTTGTTTTAATATCTAAAAATATATATTAAATCATTGTATTAGGTGGATATTACTTTTAATTAATTCCTTTGCATTAACATACTTTTTCATATATGTGTTAGTTTAATTAATTGCACTCTTTTATATTGTTGATATATTTTTTTTCATAAAATATGTGTTTTACTTACAAAATTTAATTATCATTCAAATGTGTATAGTTTTGAGAGATTATACAAGTTTTTTATAAATTTAAAAAAGTTAAAAATGTATTTCTTCTTAAAATGTCATACATTTAAATATGGAGGGATGTAGGATATGTATACTTCCATAGAATTCATGGAAAATGTTAGGGTCTAATCTTATCCCATGGGCTAAATTTAGGGGTCTTAAATTTTTAATGGGCTATTTTTTATTAAACACTCGTTAGGTATGATTAGCCCACATTTTATTTATTTATTTTTAGTTAATAGGAGGTTAGCCCCATCAAATTTAAAAATGGGATTCAATATAAAACAATTTCGCCCCTCTAAAAATGGATTTAAACCTTTTTTCAACCACGAAAAATCGCTAGGTAGCTCCCATTTGCCCTTGATATCTAGAAAAGGAAGTGTATAGGGGCCCTTTCACCTTCTATTGATCATGGAAATCAAAGTTGGAGTTACAATCGTCCAAATTTTATGGGTTGAATATTGTTTTGCAAGTTGCTTAATGTCTGCATGAGAAGGGTGGTTGATATTTACTATTAGGTCTTATAGTGACCCACTTTGATCTAGGAGAGTTATAAATCCTATCACCTTAGATGCTAAGTTTCCCCAAGAAACATGGGGATTGTGAATCTTGCGATCGAGGATACAACAATAACATTTTTGTGGGTGTTTTGGGAATCATGTCTGGGAGCTGGGACATATATCATAGTCGTGTGTTTGGGCATGCAGGGAACCATGACTTGCCAGGAAGAAACTTGCTGAAATGTTCGCCAAGACTTCCCAAGGTTTTTTAATTCAGTTAAAGATTCACCAAGATTTTACAAGGTTTTACAATTTAGTGAAAGATTCGCCAATATTTTTTTCAAGATTATATAATTCAATGAGAGATTCACCAAAAGTTATATATACATAAAGTAGTACCCCTCCTGTAGGGGCCTTCATGCTCAACCTGAAACTCAACCACTTGATGCACAAGAGATTAGAAAGCACAATGAATAGATAAATAAACTAAATAAATGGATAACTTAGCAAATTAAAACAAACCATAACCTGTATTTGATACCATCTTGTCAGTAGCCGTTTGCATCTTCCGTAGGATCCCTCCAGCAAAGCTCGTTTAACCATAGACGAAGCAACCGTTAGCTTCGCCACCCAACCATAGGCTCATGCTTTCAGTCGCATGGCCTCCCCCGAGCTTTGGGTCGTAGAGCTCACACAAGTATTTCAGAAATTCAGCTTGGGCTTCCCTTCCCACCAGGATTTCTAAGCCAAACCCTTAGATAGCAGCAAGTCTTTGAGGCATTCAAAAATTACGACAATCGTCCAAATTATGGGCCCTTTACCCATTCCTTAAGCCTTCCTTATAAAGGGAAATCTCCTGCGACACATGTCGCTTCATGCATAATTAAATATTTTTAATTATTTATTTAATTAAAACACTCACCCATCCAAGTGTCAGTTTCTCTGGGAAGTGCACCTACATCCCTAAGTTTGCTCTAGTTTGTCCCCCAGATATTTTAATCAACTCCTAGCTTTTAGTTGACTAGGTGTCTAATCTATTTTTCTCCTAAATAATAATTTCTATTATTTTAAATGCTCAACAAAATAACTATTCATGTGCAAATTTCTAAGCTATTGTTATGCATTTGCTAAGTAATAATCTAGAGTTATTCTCCTAAGTTTTTATGCAGTTTAATTTAACAATCAAACTCACTAAGATCACGGTGCCGCGTCGTTGGGCTCCTGGTTCCTTAATTTTTTAATCCCCTGAAATGGCACCACTCCGTCGTGTCCAATCATCCATGGTTTCCATTCCTTGGCATGGCACCACCTCATTGGGTCCTTGCGTCCATTCTTTCCGTTCTCGACAGGGTACCGCATCGTTGGGCCCTTCTGTCACCATCTTTCCGTTTTGACTTGCGGGAACTCTTGTAGGGATTTTAGGAATCGTTACCATCCATCCTCCGTCTACATGCTATCTAGGGACTAATGGCGTTGAGGAGTGAGTCCGTTCTCACTGCACGCCCCTCAACTCGTACGTGACCAGCTCCGTCGTGGCCCACCTCGTACGCCCTCACGCATTCCTCTTGAGCAAGCGGATCAATGCTTATCTGCTCATGCGTGGTATTCTTGTCGGAAGTCGACATCGTCGTCGCTTCCCCTGTGTGTGATTTACCCGTACTCTACGACCCTCCATGTTCCTTTGTGTGTCCGTTGGTGAACCGTCTCACTTGTCTCTACACACACTTCTCACAACAAATTATTAGTAGCACTGTTCTGAACAATCATCATCTGGTTTCTAACTCTAGCATTTGTTAAACATTTATGATTTATTCAAACTGCTCATTCATCTTATCAAATATACATTTCGTCGCCAAATACATAATCACCATACAGCTAGTCGTTAAGCATTATCCATCAACATAATTTTCCATAGTCATAGCTAATCGTTTAACATATGCAATTATTTATTTACCGCAACAGTTCAGATACACATACTCGAAAAATAAGGTCAAAAAGTTATTTAATTAATGTTTCAATCGGTCAGGTCACTCCACAGGTGCCCTCAATGTCTACAGTAGTCTAGGGGCACTACATACACCCCTACTTATTTAGAACTTCGTCCCGAAGTTCAGAATAAAGGCAGAAAACTATGACGCTTCTCAGTTGCATCCTCCCAAGTCAGAGAGCTAGGACTGTAACTGTCCTACTACACTTTGACTTGATCAATCAAGGATAATCATTAAGCAAGAACTAATCAAACAATTATACCACTCCAGACATATAATTTAATTGCTTAATTCATTTATCAATTATTGTCGTCATTCACATCTTCAGGTTTTCCTCAATCATTTAAGACATATCAAGGCTCAAGAGACCACTTTATCGAAGTTGTTCAGCCGGGTCACTCGACAGGTGCCCTTAAGGTCCACAGCCATTTTAGGGGCATTACATAGTAGTACGATATTTACAATCGGTCATTCAAATGAAAAGAAATATTATAAGGGAATTCTCTCTAAAAACTTTGGTGTAGCCTGTAACTCCTTCATTCCTTACTAGATTAATCTTATCAAGAATATATCGGTGTAGATTTTTACTAGGACTAAAATATAACATTCTAGTTCTTGTACACAAAACAAATGGTACTAATATTTTCATCTCGATTCTATACTTGCTTCCTTACAACATGAGACACATGAAATAATATTCTCCTCTATTATCAAGGATCATAATTTCTTCCCTTATGCGACACATGGCTATATTCAATTACAAGCATTAGAAGTAATCACAAGATGTAATATCTCTACATTCATAAACCAACACTTTCATATATATGTAATTTTCACTAACTTTTCCACTAATTGAGTATGCAATAATTTAAAATACCTTTCCATTAAAAAGTATGCTATATATACCATTTTAAAATAAGGACCTTTCCACTAAAGTTTCTTATGCTATATATACAATTTTAAAATAAAGCCCTTTCCACGAAATCATTAGTGGATATGAAAGAATGTTTCCACTAAATCAGTATGTAACATAAAATTTCAAATAACCTTTCCACTAATTATAATGCAATTCATTTACACATAATCAAATTGATAGGAATTTCATCCTCGACACCAAATATAAAAGTTCTACATTATAATATGGTAATGATTAACATGTAAGAAAGAAAGTTTTTAAATAGCATAAGCATTAATTTACATCCATCAACACAATCATTGCAAAGATACTTCTACTCTCTCAAGGCCTCCTTTTAAAGAGGGTATTTTTGGCAATCCCTTTTCATGACATGCTATATGTAAAATAAGTAACCCCATATCCATATTTCATTTACCCAGCGATGCCATAGGCATAGTATGCAAACCTAGATTACATTCCTTCCCTCTAGATACTATATGCAGAAATGTAGACTTGAATCTTCATTTATCCAGACATATTATAAGTGAAGGAAGTGCAACCAAATCGTAAACAAGTCACAGTCATCAGGAAATAAAAACCACCGTGATTTTATAACTAAATAGCTTCATGAGAAATTATGCAAGCATTCATCCAGAAATGAAGGTTATCAGGATTTAGGCTTGCTATCAATACAACATCTATATGCAAATGATAAAGTATCCATATCTGCTACGGTAAATCCTACCACCAAAGTTCATTATAATTTAAGTAAATTCGATTGCATCTCTAGTAATATGCATACTTCTATTATAACTTACATGTAACTAGAACAAAGGTTAAATTCTGCGATTCTACTACTACATGCATAGTTTCAACGTAAGGAACAGATCTATCTTTATAAAAAGAAAACAAGGAGCCAACTCATATGATCATATCGATTTGTGCATATGTTCTAGAGCCATATAAAAAAAAACACATATCCAAATTTAAATGTAAATGGGAAAACGCCTACATCCAGAAGGTATAGATCTCTATTCGGAACAACATGAACATGCGGAGTTTATTCGCCCAGACCTATCCTTAGGTCAGGAAAAAAAAAGGAAAACACATGCATTAAGAAGATTCAAATCTGAATAACATGAGCATGCAGGGATTACTGTCACCGAGCTATTCTCAAGTCCGAAACGCACACCTCAAGAATGATCAGATATCGGTCTTGAACAACATGATCACACCGAGATCACCCATGTGCAGACCCAGGCCTCTAAAGAAAAAAAAAAAAAAACGCATATAGTCTAGATCTGGAAGTTTAGCTATCTATGATACAATTAGCATGCATGAACAGAGACCCACAACTCATTTCAACTTACAAAATGAACCAGCATGTTGACTCCAACTCCAAAGGATAACCACAATTTTTCGTATAGTAATACGGATTTGTCTCAAAAATGAGCCGGCATGATCTTTTGAAAAGGAATCACAATTATCTAACAATGCAAATCTGCCTCAGTGCACAAAAAAAAAAAAGGCAAGCCAGCATGATCATTCAAGAGGAAAACACGATTTTCCTATAACAATGCAGACCTCAGTCGAGAGAATGCAGAGAACGCAGCCTCTCACCGCATTTAAAACAAAACGGATCTCAGTTGCGGGCATATAGAGAATGCATCCACAGAGCGATTACCAAAAATGCATGGATCTCCGTCGAGGGCATGCATAGAATGCAGCCGCACAGTATTACACGATTTCATGGATCTTGGTTGAGGGCATGCATAGAATGCAGAGAAAATACAATGATAGATATTGGGCTCAGCTCAGAGCGTCCTCCCTTCCCAACTCTTTGTTTTCAACGGGATACCTGCGGACACCTAGGGCTTATAAATTTATATACCATTATTCACGTAGAGAGAATTAAACAGAGGGACATTTGGATCGGCTTAGCAAGCCATCCCATACCCATTTATCATCAAAATCAAGTATGGCGATAGAAAACATATGCAGACTTTCTATATTAACCAGAATTAGCATATAGATCTATACATAGAGGAGCATTGCCTTGGGATCGGGCTTTCCAGCCGTCCCCTCCCCAAACATTGTCACATTAACTAAATGAAGGGAATATGCAGACATCCTACATTAACAAGATCTCACTTATGGCTCTGTACACAGAGGGACCTTATCCTTGTGTTTGGGCTTTCCAGCGGTCCCATCCCAAAATGTTATCACAAGAAACAATAAGACAGAACTATGCACCAGCATGCAACCAAAAGGAAGTAGAGGTCAATAAATGTATCAAAACCACCAAATAATAACAATTATAAGACATTTACAAATAAATCTATGAAACCATGATGAATAATATCAACACAATAATGTAGAACACTTACCTAAAAGTAGGATCTCTCCATGAACCCCCACAAAGGATCACTTCTTCATGAGCCCTTCCATTCTTATATATAACAAAGGAGATTAACCAAATCCCCGTTCACACCCCAACCCTATATCTTATGCATAAGTGGTTTTAGTTTATTAGGATTAAATACAAATAAGTTGGGACTCTGCCCTACCCCCACTTATATTTTAAATACAACATGGAAACTAATACATACAGGAAATAGAACCAAGGCCATGCCTTTTATTGGTTCACTCATGCATTACTTGTAATACATATCAAATCCATATATATATATATATATTTCAACGTAAAACATACATTAATCGTCGGTCAGAGTAAAGGTGAAAATTCATTTTATTATATCTTTTTCCGTTTAGTTTAATCGATCCTTCTCATGAAACTAAATTCAACCAAAAACATGAATATATTAAAGGAACTCCATTTCGAGTAGGAATTTAAAAGCAGATTCTACTCTATTGGAACCAATGTGTAATATGAAATGTATCCTTACTATAACTTCACTTAACCAAAGTACCTATATGCATTTTATAATAACTTCTTCCACATCATTTTTGAATCTTAAAAATAATAATCGTGTAAACATCAATCATCATTTAATATTCACAATTCTTGCTTATGATAAAATCTGGAATGGCGATCTCTCCAGATATGTGGCGGTCTTTACGAACTAGTAAGCAGAGTATCATTTGACAATTGTTAGCTATCCAACCATCTACGAGTAGGATTTAGTTCAATGGTCAATGGTTCAATCAAGGTGACATTTGACGGAGATTTAGTCGGTCAAAGTGGGATTTCATGGTAGTTGGGCGCTCGCAGGAGATCCTTCCATCTGAATTGGATCTGTGAGTGCCAAGTTTACTCTAACCAAGGAGTAAGGATCAATGAGATTCTGAAACCCGTGTGCAATACTACTTCCATTTCTACACAACAAGGCTTTGAGTAACCGGATCTGAGGTCGAGATTGGTAGACATATGGAGGAGAGACAACCATTAGTAGCTGCCGATGACTCAGTAATAATAAATAGAGATTGAACTGGATATATATATACTTTATCAGTATTTTTAACCAAGGATCAATCCTGATCTTTAAGTGTAAAACACAACACTGTCATCCGGCACTCAAAATGGTTTAAATATATATTTAAAAGCGTTTTCAGCCAGGGATAAAAATTGGATATCAACCTTGATCTCTGCAGAAATAAACTCTGTTTAAAAGTATCACAATGTTTTATGATAGCGTCCAAGTTCCATTCAATACATACAACATAGTTTAGCTAGGGATCAAATCGGGCATCACCACGATTTGCAGAGATAACTCTGGTATTAACACCATACATAATAATGTACATAGATCACAATAAGCACTTAAGGGTATTATGAGGTAGCAGAGTGTTATCCCAATGAATTTTAAGGAGTGGAAAATGCTAGCAAGCATATTGAGAGAGAGCTAACATGGATAGGGAGTTACTCGAATGTTGTTACAGTAGGATTGCTAAACGAAACCCCAATTAAAAACAGGCACCGGAAATCATATGCTATGATTCCAGCAAGACACTAGTACAAGCTATGTATTATTTTCATATATATTAAACAAAGTCTAGCCGACACGGAACTGGATGAAATCTTGAAGTTAAAAGTATAACAAAAACAAAGCAAGGACTGGAGATAGTGGTAGAACCTAAGATCGCTACCTAAACTGCCTCTCGGATTCTAGATTGCCCCTTTCTTAACGCTGAGTAGAAACACAAAAACTCTGAGATCGCTGCCTAAAATCCCTCTCGGATTCCAGATTGCTCCTTGGATCTACGATTTAGAAAAATACTTCATCAAACCAAAACTGGGATCTGCGATATAGCAGTCGATATCATCAATAAATCTGGGATCTAATCGATTTTGTCCAACCAACAGTGAACAGGTAGAGATCATAGTAGATCTACATGGTTTCCAGCGATTTGTAAAACAACAAAACAAATAAACCAAGATGGCATACGAAACTCACTCTCTGTGATGACATGATAGGATACACGAATCAATAATCTCAATCTCTATGAAGCGAGGAACAATCAATATTCAACATATCTACAAAATGTTATAAAGAATTAATAACACAGAGGATTAATAACTTCCAAATCTCCACGACAAGCATATCTCTATAACCATGGAGTTAAACAAAATTAGGCAATACACAGTCCTCTGTTATGCAGTAAAACAGGGTCGTTGACACACTCTGTCATTCCGAAGAGATCTCTTAATAGTATATATTTCAGGGGTTAGAACCCATTCCCAATTATCTATCACTATTATAGGAAACAACATACCCAGAAAACCAGAGATCCTACTGGAATGGAATCGCAGTGCGGGACATACAACAGATCTGAAAGATAAACATGCGTTCTAACTTTTAAACTCCATCGTTCTAATCATAATGAGGAAGATACCTACGATTTCACTTACTGTAATATATAACAAAGAGTAGATTACTTCTGTGCATTGTCTCTAGCAAAAGGCGGCAGTAGTATAAATAGAAAGCAGTATATATAAAACTGATTATATAATTTTTTTCCCTTTTTTTATGCAGTAAAATTACCATTAAATTTTTCCCCTCCTTTAGACTCAGAATTATTCAATTAAGATCTCTGATAATTTTATGAAATAAAAAACTTCAGTAACAGCCAATTAAATACAATCAAACCTGTGTAAATAGTTTCCCGATCGAAGGTATAAATCCACAAAGGTCGCAGCTCCAATCCCGTCGTCGTTCACCTCAAGGTTCGACTGACTCTGATACCAAATGTAGTACCCCTCCTGTAGGGGCCTTCATGCTCAACCTGAAACTCAACCACTTGATGCACAAGAGATTAGAAAGCACAATGAATAGATAAATAAACTAAATAAATGAATAACTTAGCAAATTAAAACAAACGATAACCTGTATTTGATACCATCTTGTCAGTAGCCGTTTGCGTCTTCCATAGGATCCCTCCAGCAAAACTCGTTTAACCATAGGCGAAGCAACCGTTAGCTTCGCCACCCAACCATAGGCTCATGCTTTCAGTCGCATGGCCTCCCCCGAGCTTTGGGTCGTAGAGCTCACACAAGTATTTCAGAAATTCAGCTTGGGCTTCCCTTCCCACCAGGATTTCTAAGCCAAACCCTTAGATAGCAGCAAGTCTTTGAGGAATTCAAAAATTACGACAATCGTCCAAATTATGGGCCCTTTACCCATTCCTTAAGCCTTCCTTATAAAGGGAAATATCCTGCGACACATGTCGCTTCATGCATAATTAAATATTTTTAATTATTTATTTAATTAAAACACTCACCCATCCAAGTGTCAGTTTCTCTAGGAAGTGCACCTACATCCCTAAGTTTGCTCTAGTTTGTCCCCCAGATATTTTAATCAACTCCTAGCTTTTAGTTGACTAGGTGTCTAATCTATTTTGCACCTAAATAATAATTTCTATTAATTTAAATGCTCAACAAAATAACTATTCATGTGCAAATGTCTAAGCTATTGTTATGCATTTGCTAAGTAATAATCTAGAGTTATTCTCCTAAGTTTTTATGCAGTTTAATTTAACAATCAAACTCACTAAGATCACGGTGCCGCATCGTTGGGCTCCTGGTTCCTTAATTTTTTAATCCCCTGACATGGCATCACTCCGTCGTGTCCAATCATCCATGGTTTCCATTCCTTGGCATGGTACCACCTCATTGGGTCCTTGCGTCCATTCTTTCCGTTCTCGACAGGGTACCGCATCGTTGGGCCCTTCTGTCACCATCTTTCCGTTTTGACTTGCGGGAACTCTTGTAGGGATTTTAGGAATCGTTACCATCCATCCTCCGTCTACATGCTATCTAGGGACTAATGGCGCTGAGGAGTGAGTCCGTTCTCACTGCGCACCCCTCAACTCGTACGTGACCAGCTCCGTCGTGGCCCACCTCGTACGCCCTCACGCATTCCTCTTGAGCAAGCGGATCAATGCTTATCTGCTCATGCATGGTATTCTTGTCGGAAGTCGACATCGTCGTCGCTTCCCCTGTGTGTGATTTACCCGTACTCTACGACCCTCCATGTTCCTTTGTGTGTCCGTTGGTGAACCGTCTCACTTGTTTCTACACACACTTCTCACAACAAATTATTAGTAGCACTTTTCTGAACAATCATCATCTGGTTTCTAACTCTAGCATTTGTTAAACATTTATGATTTATTCAAACTGCTCATTCATCTTATCAAATATACATTTCATCACCAAATACATAATCACCATACAGCTAGTCGTTAAGCATTATCCATCAACATAATTTTCCATAGTCATAGCTAATCGTTTAACATATGCAATTATTTATTTACCGCAACAGTTCAGATACACATACTCAAAAAATAAGGTCAAAAGGTTATTTAATTAATGTTTCAATCGGTCAGGTCACTCCACAGGTGCCCTCAATGTCTACAGTAGTCTAGGGGCACTACACATAATCTAACATTGATAAAATAGTCTTCATATTTTCGTATATATCATGGGGATTAGCCCAATTATTATACATAGAAATTTAGGTGGGTTTTACCTTGATAGAATCTATGGGTATGTATACCTCCATTAAATTTATTAGTGAAATTGTTGTGGAGGAGATCCCTTGTCCCAAAAACAAGGGGGTCTTATACACTAAATGTGGATATGAAAAGTTTTTCTTTAAATTTTACAACTTGACAACTTAAGTCAACAATCTTATAAAATTGCAAAACTTGCAATTGAAAATTAACCCAAAATCGAACATATGGGAAACCCAACTTGGAGCATACCAAAATCACACATATGGGAAACCCAACTTGGAGCATATTATAATAGTAGGGAACGTGATAACAACTGTGGCCAGTGAAACATTTTAATTTATTTGCTACCCACTCCCCTCGGTGTATAGGAAGCCCAGATTAGAATAATTCGAGCATTATGATTTAGAGAAAAAAATAACATAGCAATGTTAAAAGAAAGTGAATTCCTCTCAGTTATAACCATTATCCGTAAATAAAAGTTATATATTCTTGAACCTTATTTCATTTCTTACATTTTATATTTTTACACTATATTATAATAGGTTGTACATGTACCTCTAAAATTTCTCCTAGTCAATATATTACTATTTTTTGAAATTTCCATTGCAATTAATGTGTCATGAGAGGGAAACATTAGCTTGCACCAACCATACTGTCAAATATTTTTTTATTCATGTACATTTCCTACCCTAATTTAATCAACACCTGAGTAATTGAAACTATTTGAAACTATCCTTATTTAAGTTAC
The DNA here is from genome assembly GCA_027924585.1 of Larix kaempferi. Taxonomy (NCBI): domain Eukaryota; kingdom Viridiplantae; phylum Streptophyta; class Pinopsida; order Pinales; family Pinaceae; genus Larix; species Larix kaempferi. Next base: position 14,276,348 of record BSBM01000138.1, on the reverse strand, counting down.
GACCTTCTTATTATTCTCTTGTTCATGCAATTATTATTTAAGTTTCAACCTTCTTCATTGTTTTATTGATGAACGATTTGAAGTTGCTTCGACCATCGCCTCATATAAAGTATTTATCATATATCTATTTTATTTTTGTACTTCTAACATTATGATATTGTTTTGGGTACACCAAAATATGGTGTAAGAGCTTGGTACAAGGATGATTTCAAATTGGCTCTAATTGGTAAAGCTTGTTTGATATCTAATTTATAATTTTTATAATTAATTTATAAAATTATATATTAATAATTTTAATATAAAATTTAGGGCGTGTTGAATCTATTGTTGAATATATGATAATAATTATGCTTATACTTCCCAAAAATTAAGAAAATTTATATAGACAAAAAAAAGAATTATATTAACTATTTTTTACACTATCACTTCTATATTTAAACGTGGTTAAAATGGAAGTACCAAGATCATTATGGTTTTCCAATCTAAAAATTTCTGAGTAATTAAATTATGAGAGTATATGAACTCTAGAAGCAAAGAGCCTTAAGGCTCAAATCCATGTAATATAATTTGATCATTAAAGTCTACTAAAATTGAAGTGTACTCAAAGAAACTATAATTTAATATTGCTACATTGTTTAGAGAAAATAGATATAGAAAGGGTCCTTTCAATTATGCATAAAGGAGAAACTAGTAGCCATTACTTTAAAGATGCCACAACCCATAAAATTCTAAGGGTATGCTACTAAAAATCTACCTTGATTAAAGGGTCCCATCCCATGTCATGAAATGACACAAATGCCAAACGTGCACAGGGATAGAGAAGAAAGTTGTGTTACCTCTACAACTCATAAATATCGATCAACCATTTGAACAATGAGCTCTTGGCATGGTCAAAGAGTTTAACCCTTACTCATTTAAAGGACACAAATTCATTTCAACAACTATTGATTACTGTACTCAATAGTTGGAAGCCATCTTGGTCAAAACCATTAACGAGAGAGTGGTGATTCAATTTATTGAGCAACATATAACCACTAGATTTGGGATATCCTCTACTATTGTGTTTGAAAAACATTGATATTCTAGGTCAGTGAATTTGATTGCTAATGCACTAGATAGAGGAACTATTTTGAAATATTCTCCCAACTATTATCCACAAGGGAATGACACAATTGAATCAATGAACAATAAATTGATTCAAACCATTAAAAAAGAAATATTAAATCACCATCAAAATCAGCACAATGAACTATTTATTGTGTTGTGAGAAGACAGAGTTAATCCCAAGGTTTCTTCAAGGTGGTTTATGTCAAGGCAATTTTTCTTCCTTCAAACATTTGTTTACCTTCCTCACAATTTTCCCATAAGATCATGGGAAATGAGTCTACCAAAATGCAAGCTAGTATCAATTCCTAACCTTGAACAAGAGAGAAATAAAGCCAAACAAAATCTTGTAGATCACCAAAACATAGCAAATCCATGGTTTGATAAATTTTCATTTGGGAGGGATTTCCAAATCAAAGATCTAGTTTTGTTATGTGAACAAAAGCATAAAAAGATTCAATCATTGTGCATAAGAGCATACAAAATTTCTAAAAGGATTGACCAAGACATACCATCTCTAACTTGCAAGGAGCCTCAATTATCTTTACCTAACAATGAATAACATCTTTAAAGGTGATTTAGATTGGGGAAAATTTTAAGGATCCATACTTATTTTAAAAATGTATAAACCTTGGCTAATCTTACCAACTCTTAAAATTTCAACTATAAAATATTTGGGGGCATTTTTCTAAAATTATTTTAGTTAATAAGGATTTTATATAGTTTATATAATAATTTGGTGATTTTTAGAGGGAAAAAATTTTATCCCATCAAAATTGGGTGAAAAGGGCTTCACAAAAGCAAATTGTTGAATCTTGTTTTGGAAAAAAACATGGAAAATAGCTCATACGCTAAATTTTGCCCCTAAAATTTGTCTTGATTTAGATAATTCACCCATACGGTGAATGGACTTGTAAAAGAAGTCTTTTTATGTTTTCCTAAACTATTATGTTTGTTTTCTATTCTTCAGTTTCATTTGCTTAAAATAGTTCCCATTTCGTGTTAGTAACTTTTGTTTTCTTAATATAGTTTTTATTACAATCTTATACTTTTTTGTTAAATTTTTATTTTATTCTTCATTTTTAATTTACTTTTGATTTTTTTACACCTACCTTGTTTTCCTAAATAATGCTTTCATCATATATATACCTAAATTTAAGTGAGGTGCATGCCGTACACTTTTCTTCTCCCCATATGAAGCTCTACTACCCAAAATAGTACTATGGCCATAACCACATCCATGCTTGGGCAACAAAACAATCTACCCACAAAAATGGACAATAGATAGAGCAAGTCTTAGGGGAAAAGTGAAAGTCAAGATCCCTAGGTGAAAATCCAAAAGGGATATTTTTATCTCTTGAAAATGAGACCCAATCATAGTAAGTCTTGGCAATGAAGATCCCTTCCATCAAAGCCTTAAAAAAAATTCAATGTTGCAAAGAAGACTATAACCTTTGTATCTTGGATGCTCCACTCTCTATGATAATCCCCACTTTTCATTTAGAAGCATCCAAGCGAATCCCATCAATCCCATTTATAAAATATAAGTTTCAAAATAGTGTGATCAATGCGAGATTATAATAATAGTAGAGAACGTGATTATCATTTTTTCTTCTGATATACAACAACGATGACCTTCATATAAATAGAATTTATTATTAAACCTTTGTAATACAACTATGACCTTCATATAAATATGATTTATTATTAAACCTTCATAATAGATGCTTAGATGTACCCAAGATTCAATGCGTAGTATCTGAAACTCTTCATATCATATGAAGTCTAAGAATATATACTATATAATTGATTGAACTAGGTGGATATATATTATATAATTGAATTATGTGGATATTAGTTTAATTAATTGCACTCGGCTATATCGTCAATGCACAATTTATAAAAATATGTAACAGTATCTATTACATAATTATATTAGTTTGATTAATTGCACCTGTCTATATCGTCAATGTTTTTTATAATTGTATTAAAGGAAATTAATTTAATTAATATCATTCATATCAAATCTGTACATTATGCTTTTACTATATAGAATAAAACATGAATATTTATAACATTTCTTCCACAATTATATAAAATTGAGTAATTAATTATACATTCTAATTTAAATTACCTATCTCAATTGAAACCAGAATAAGAAACCAGAATTGATTGTCGCATTATCAATGAGGAAGCAAATAGCATACCTTTCATTACAGAGACAAGCTAGGAAAGCGAAGGCGAGGAATATGATATTACAATTGATGTCGAGTGTGAGAATTATTACAAGGTAAAACTTGGATACTGTATTTCATATAAAATTATGCAAATGTGAAGGGTAGTTTCAAATGTACAAGTGAAAAGCACTCCACATTTCTTCCCCTCATCTTTAGCTAGTGATATTATAATTATAAAACACAAATGTAAGGGAAAGCATACTATAAGTTTGTAACTTTACCATTCATATAATTTCTTTCTAACATGAGCTCGTATGCACGACAATTGGACTCATCGTGCCCTATTGACTTACAAAAATTACAATATAAGTTTATAGGTGTTCTTACGTATTTCTGTATCATGTGGCAGTCTTCTAGTCGGTGTCCTCTGGTTCTGCAAATTTCACACCATGGCCCTTGGACCGGATTTAATGGATTCGATCCCCCCATGTTAAGGAACTCTTGGAATAAAGGACAATGATACTTAGTGTGTCCTTCTCCCTTACAACCTGTACACCAAACTTCCTGTCTCTCTTGCTTTCCTTTCTTAATATCCTGTAGTTGTAGTGTCAGGGTAGCTAACTGGTTCTGAATCTGAGACATCCGAGTGCTAGTTTCTCTGATCGGTGAAGCTTCCAACTTCATCACGATCTCTAGGGCTTCTACTTGCAAAGCCACTTTTTGTTGCATCAATGGTTGTCTGATATGGGGCAACATCGTGGCTATGAACCATTCCTTGTGCTGCTGCAGTGCTATGGCGAAGCTTACTTGATCTACTAATGTCTTAAATTTCTGATCAAACTCCCAGACTGTTTCATTAGGTTTCTCTTTGATCTCTTTTAACTCTGTGATACACTATGACTCTGACTTCGGCTTCTTAAATTCTGCTAATAGAGCAGCCTTGATTTCTATCAGGGTTATATTATGTCCCTGTGAGTATTTCATGAACCAATGTAAGGCTCTATCTCTAAAAGTGGTAACGAGATGCGCTTGCTTCACAGCATCATCCTGTACTTGTTTTACAGTCCATACAGCTTCACATAGAAACCAATGCTGATCGGGGTCTTCTAGACCCATTCCTTTGAATATCAGCAACTTAATGTCCTGAGTCATGCTTCTTCTAGGTGGCGAAGGGTTCTACGCAGTGTTCTGCGCAGAAAAAATGAATGTGGTATTGTGCTGAATGTTCATGATTGTGGGGTTCTGAACTGGTTGGATATTTATAGTGAGAGGTGCGGTGTTCACAACTAGTGGATTCTGTGGCGTAATAGGTTGACAAGTCAAAGACAGAGGTACGGTTTGGCTATCAGGTTCGTCCTCTGAATCAATGTCTATGCGGAGTCCAGATCCACTAGGATTCTTCTCAGGTGTATATTTATATCTTTTCCCACTTCTTAGGTTATGCATCTCTTCGTCGGAATCACTAAAAATGCTATTGACCATTACAGTTTCCCAAAAGAAATTTTACTGCGTTCTGAAAACAACTTTCTCAGCTAAAAGCATTTTGATGTATAAACTCAAATTGTTCAGGTAATTACCTCCGTTTCCTTTGAAAAACTCTCTTTCGACTGTGATGTAGGACTTTAGCATGTCCAGAGCGAACTGCGTTACGAAGCTCTGTAGTGTGTTGTTAACCCAAAAGTCGACTGCGCATACAAACAGACTATCTAGTGCTTTGAGCTGTTCGATGAGCTCCGGTATCCACTCCTTTGGTACGTCTCGTGGGATACAGTTTATGTGTTCTATGAGCCTTGACAACCACTCATGTAGTTCATTTCCAAAAGACACCCAGAAAACTTCGTGCACGTATTTCCAGAGGTATTTGTTCAACCACTGCACGTCAGAGAGATGCGGGTTTCTATTCTCTTTTCTAGCAAATTCTCTCTCTGTCTTGTCGCACCAAGCCCAGATCTCTTTCTTGTCGGGATACCAGAAGTCAACGCCTAACTCAACTTCTTCTACTTCACTCATCACGGATTCTTGGTCCCGGCAACGGAACCATTTGTTGGCTTATAAATTGATCTAGAGGCTTCCAATGTGGACCTAGGTTCTTCGCGGTTTCAACGAACCAACAAAACCCCTTATCACCGGCCCTTTCGGCAACAACCTGCGAATAGGATGAGGTCTCACCCGAGGTGTAGCTATGGGGGTGTTGCGGAATCAGGCTTCCACAGTGCTATAATGAGTTAATTAAATGGGATGACTACGTAGTACGCTATGGAATCACGCTGTGGACTGATACTACGCGACAATAGACTGTATCATGGTCAACCAACGCATCCAAGGACTGAGCGGTTCGAGTGGAACTCACTTGACAGGATAGCGCAACTGACTTAAATGCGCTTCCTCTTTAACCAATAATAATGAGTTCACTTCAACACTTACTCCTTCATCTACAACCTTATATTATTTAGCTTTATAACAACTGCAAGCAGACGAAACATACAACACTGCACACTTCTGGTGCTGCACGTCCAAAGAGTTACACCACCAAGATTCTACATGTATTTGTAATTATTAAGTAAACTGATACTTTCACACCCTCGGAATACTGCACATCCAACATTCACCCATTCATGTAATACTTAACATATTATTCCCATCTTTCTCCTATGGTGAATACATATAAAAGCATTAACATAACAGCTGATATATGAAGATCCAAGCATCCATTTGTAAGCAAAAAAACAAGTGCAAAATATGAATAATCACATTATAGAATATTTAGCGTGGTTCACCCTCGGATGGAGGCTACGTCCACAAGAACTATTTTTATATTAGTCTTTTGGGAAGGGTACAACAGTTCTTAGTCTGTGCACTCAGCTGCAGACTCTCTTCTCTCTCAATAGGTCTCTACGCACTCAGCTTGCAGAGCCTTTGCAATGAAGATTACAGTCAAAATAATAACAACTTAGATATATTCTATAACCCAACAACAACAACAACAACCCTTTCCCATACAAAAATAAGCCTTATTTATAGATCATGCCCATAGGTCATGTCTTTACAATTCGAAGGCGAAAACCCTTAGGTTTACAAAACTATCACGGTTTTCCCATAATCGGACTTGCAGGCTTCAAGTGGTGAATCTTCATCGTGGCCATCTTCCATGCATGCTTCATGTCGCTATCGGCCTTCCTATCGCACGCCTGCCAACAGGTTGCTTTCACTGAGCCATTCTTCCGCTAACGGTCTTGTGCAACTGGTCTGCGCAGTGGTTCTCTCGTGTGTGCGACCAGTCATTTTCTTCCACTTCTGCTCCTACCCGCTACTTGGTACTCTTGGAGCATCTTTACCAAAAATAGACCGCCAACGATCTAACCTGAATCTTGTGCTGTCTTCCGTCCAACACTCTGCCTTGTTGGATCCACGTAGACTGGACACTTCGCAGCGCTATTTTCTTGCAGCACTAAACTGCGTAGCTCTTCCGACGCTATGTTGCACACAACTTCGCAGCATCCCCAAAAACATACCAAAAATCCTTCAGTTGAACTGCGCTTAACTCCGTAGTTCCAAAACCTGCTTAACACAAAAATACCCCAATGGGCCAGGCCCAACAATGTGCATGGTTGTATGTGTGTATGTATGTGTAGATATTTGTATATGTGCATGTATTTTATGTACATTAACACAGTCGGACTTTTCTGCTTGATTGCATCAATTACCCATCTTTAGAAGGACCAAATGGAATAAGAACTCAACAAAACATGAAGAGACAATCTATTTCACATATAGCTTCATCACCTTGACAATCGACCACAACCTATTTTTATTCAAATATCAAATCCATGGTTGGTCAATTATAGTTGTCTTTATCCCTCACACCCCCTCTAATTTATCCTATGATTTTCCTATGTGAAACTCAAGCTACCTTTTTTCCAATATAATATTGTTGTTGCAACACCATCAAATGTAGCAAAGCCTTGCATAGATATATGAATACCTACCCATATGCCCCGTTGGAAGAAAAAGTCTAGAATATCAAATGTTATTTTCTTTCATGTATAATTCACACCCAAATTCAATCCACACGCCAGTATTTTCAACTATTCTTATTTAAGTTCCAACCTTATTATTCTCTTGCTCGTGCCATTATTATTTAAATTTCAACCGTCTTCATTGTTTTATTGATGAACGAGTGCAAGTGGCTTCAACCATCACCTCATATAAAATATTTATCATATATTTGTATTTTGTAATTCTATTTCTAGCATTATCACATTTTGTTGGGTGCAAGATAATATGGTGTAAGATCTAGGTACAAGGATGATTCAAATTGGCACTAATTTATAAGCTTATATGATATTAATTTTTAATTTTTATAATTAATTTATAAAATAATATATTGTTAATTTTTATATAAAGTTTATGATGTTTTGAATCTATTGTTGAATATATGTAATGCCCACCTCAGTACCTTAACTCTTTAGAATAATGAGGTACTAGTTTTTGTAGTGCCCCTAGACTACTATAGACATTGAGGGCACGTGCTGAGTCACCGACTATTTGAAACATTAATAAAATAACCCTATGATTTTATTTTGAGTATATTTATGATTACGATTGACTGATATATGTGCTTTTGGGTAGTTATTGTGAATGGACGATTTTATGTTTAACGATTAACTTTGATATGAAAATTGTACATATGGATAATGCTTAACGACTAGCTATACGGTGATTATGTATTTGTCGACGAAATGTATATTTGATTAGAAGTTTGAATAAATCATAAATGTTTAACAATACTAGATTTAGAAATCAGATGATGATTATGGAGGACAGTTCTACTAATAAATTGTTGTGAGAAGTGTGTGTAGAAACAAGTGAGACGGTTCACCAACGGACACACAAAGGAACATGAAGGGTCGTAGAGTACGGGTAAATCACACACAGGGAGAGCGACGACGATGTCGACTTCCGATGGAATACCACGCTTGAGCAGATAAGCACTGATCCGCTTGCTCAAGAGGAAAGCGTGAGGGCGTACGAGGTGGGCCACGACGGAGCTGGTCACGTATGAGTTGAGGGGCGCGCAGTGAGAACGGACTCACTCCTCAGCGCCATTAGTCCCTAGATAGCATGTAGACGGAGGATGGAAGGTAATGGCTCCTGAAATCCCTACATGCAGTTCCCGCAAGTCAAAACGGAAGGATGATGGTAGAAGGGCCCGACGGTGCGGTACCCTGCCGAGAACGGAAAGAGTGAATGCAAGGACCCAACGATGTGGTGCCTTGCCGAGGAATGGAAACTATGGATGACTGGACTCGACGGAGTGGTGCCATGTCAGAGAAATTAAATTAAGGAACTAGGAGCCCAACGGCGCGACACCGTGATCCTAGTGAGTTTGATTGTTAAATTTAACTGCATAAAAACTTATGAGAATAACTCTAGATTATTACTTAGCAAATGCATAAAAATAATTTAGGCATTTGCACATGAATAGTTATTTTTGTTGAGCATTTAAAATAATAGAAACCATTATTTAGGAGCAAAATAGAATCCTAAGATTAGACACCTAGTCAACTAAAAGCTAGGAGTTAATTAAAATATCTGGGGGACAAACTAGAGCAAACTTAGGGGTGTTGGTGCACTTCCCAGAGAAACTGACACTTGGATGGGTGAGTGTTTTAATTAAATAATTAATTAAAAATATGTAATTATGCATGAAGCGACATGTGTCTCATAAGATTTTCCTTTATAAGGAAGGCTTGGGGAATGGGTAAAGGGCCCATAATTTGGACGATTGTCGTAATTTTTGAATGCCTCAAAGACTTGCTGCTATCTAAGGGTTTGGCTTAGAAATCCTGGTGGGAAGGGAAGCCCAAGCTGAATTTCTGAAATACTTGTGTGAGCTCTACGACCCAAAGCTCGGGGGAGGCCATGCGACTGAAAGCATGAGCCTATGGTTGGGTGGCGAAGCTAACGGTTGCTTCGCCTATGGTTAAACGAGCTTTGCTGGAGGGATCCTACGGAAGACGCAGACAACAATGGACCAGCTGGATCGGGTTGACAGGTTAAGGTTTGCTTATTTTTGTTAAGTTATTCACTATTTTATTTAATTTTTCCAATAACTATAATGGCTAATTTGTTTGTATGAAGTTTTTGACAGTTTCAGGTTCAGTTCAAGGGTACCCTAAAGGAGGGGTCCTACACTTGGTATCAGAGCCGGTCGAGCCTTGAGAACATGAGACTCGTATTATTTAGGGGACTTCGGTGAACTGTGCAAAATAAGGAGCGGATCGACGATAGCTTCACCAAAGACTACATCTATGGCAGGAACAACTATTCTCTGCAGGTTTGACTCACTCTTAAAAATATTTATTTCTGCTCATTTTATTAATTTAAGAAATGCTGGAAGTCTGAAATTGATTCTTGATTTAGTGGGTAATGTATTTGTATGAAGCGTTTTCTGCAGAACAGAGTATTAGTTTATAGTTGAATCCTAAATTATTTCGATCTGGAATTTAATTTATTGGTTGAGCCATATCGCATATCTTAAACTGACTGTGGAAGTTCTCTGCATATTTCACAGATTCGAATCTTAAAATTTACTCGATCTCGAAGTTAACGGATTTAGTTTATACTTCTATCTAATTCGAAGTTGATCCCGTGTCCAAAATTTTACTAGTTTCGGTGTAGTATATAACAATACAATTATTAAATCTGTTTCAATCTGGAAGTCTACTGGATCGAGTCTATATTTCATTCATTTGGTAGCTGACCACATAATCGTCCACCTGCTATTTCATTCGACCACAATCCTTTTGTATTATCTTGATATCCTATTGAATCTAGAAAAATAATGTCGGTTGTTGTTTGTTAATCTGGGCAATAATAATCGATCTCTTTTGGATATCATTACAACCTTTTAAAGTCAAATCTGTGCAATAAAAATCGACCTCTTTTGGATAACGTTACTACTCTTTTAAAACTGAACCCGGAGCCACAACGCTGATCTCTGTCGATAAAACTATTTCCTCCGTTTGTGTTAGTTAAATACATAAAGATCTTTTGTATCTAGAAGATTGGCCATGTCCCTGCCAAGTCTGTCATTAAAATTAAGTGGTTGGTTCACATAGCCACGCGCATTTCGCTAATCTCCTCACCGGAGGTTACGCCTGTCTAAGATCATGCACATCTGTCGCCGATTAGGCCAGAGCACTAACCATGTGGGAATATGAATTGTTAAATGATTACAACCCCGACTGGGTTTGCCCTTATTCAAATCACTGAATTCGAATAAGTAAGATTGTCTCACGTGGCTACCGAATTTTAATATAAAATGAGAAATGTGAAATGTATCACCGATCTTTGCATCGTTTGATCTCTTTTAAGCGTTAGACTGTAAAATGCAGTCTCGCGAATCGTTGTTTCGGTTGACTCATTTTGCGCTGATCACGATAGATCCTTGCAGCTTATACCCGGTTTCAATATCCATGTTTGACCTCTGTTTTGAACTGCGCCCCAACAGTGTAACTTGAATCTGGAACGTAAAACGCTGTATGAGTTATTGTTGCATTAATCTTTAAATCGAATATGGAGCTTGTTCTCTGTTGATTATTGTATTGATATTTTTTATTTTATTTTGAAAATGGAAACTTGAAATCTCCGCCATTTGCGAATTGATATCTATAGTTTAAACAGGAGCTTGGACTCTGCATTGCCCTTTTTATTTTTATATATATATGAATCTAAATTTTGAACTCTGCTCGCCTTTGTATTAAAATTTATAATTTGGTTCCGGAACGTTAAACCTGATTATCGTACTAACATTCTTAATGTAAATCTGAAGCTTCGAACTCTATTTTGGGATTATCACATCGATATTTATTTTAATATGGAGCTTGAAATTGGTTGAGATCACCGTAATGGCATGTTAATTTGAACCCGGAGCTTAAACTCTGCATATATCATTTATGGTAAAACGATGTTTATTGTAATCTGTGGGCAGATTTTATTTTTTTTATAGCAGACCCAAAATCTTAAAATGTGTGGTCGAATTCGTCCATCCATTCGTATCTGCGGTTCTAAATCATGTGATCGAATTAATTCTGCATCTGTGGTTCTAAATCATGTGATCGAATTAATTCTGCATGTAGACATTTTTTATTTTTTTTATTTTTTTATATATATAGACAGAGATTTTATAAGGCATGGTCTGCGTACTTGTATTTCCTATCAGATTGAGATTAAATTATTTATTCCCTGTGTGTGTAAAGAAAAATAAATTATAGCCTAACCTCGCTTAAGATCGAAATCCAAGGGACCCCTTCCCAAGCCTTCTTAGCTGCACAGATTCTACCCAGTTGTTGGTTTATTATATTTATTAGCTGTATTATGAACTTTTGTGGACAGCCTTGAGCGCATAGGCGTCACCTTCACTTACAGAATCACCCTGTATCATTTTTTTTCTTTTTCTTTTTCTTCTCCCCGAGAACTTAACGTCTAATTTTGGAGTTTCTTGATTGGGTTATTCGACTCTGAAATCACACCATTACCGATCTGCTTCTTATAGAGACGTTAACCCCATCCCCGTAGCATTGCTTGGGTTGATTATTCCTGCAATCGACTGGTTTTCCTTGATAAGGACCTAGATCTAAATTCTGTTTTCTACTGCACAGTGAACCAAATCATAAACCTTGTTTTATTTTACCGGTTTAATTAACTCTGCGTGAGATATGAACTCTGGTCGAGAGCTGGAATTTAACCCCAGCTTTCAGTTGCAACTATTTCTCCCTTTGTTTGATGATTTAGTTGGTGATTGACTTGGTGTGGTAGCCGTGACACATTTAATCGACAGCTCGAATCTTTAACCGACTGAAACTCTCCCAGTTCCTACGATGGTGCAATCCTCCACATCTGTCATTTAACATATGTGCAAAATTTATTGTTTTAAACAAAAGTTAGGTGGGTCGATTTTCCACGAGAAGATCGCCCAAATCAACCGTGTCCTTACAGCTAGTGGTGCGCTGTAATAGCCTCACTATTTTCCGGGATTATCTCGAAACCTACTTACCGGATCCCGTGACCTCCAGTAATGGCATTTGGAAAACCACCGAAAAGTTGAACCGGCGCACTACAACGTCATGTTTACTGCCACGATGCGTTGGTCTCACGTAACTGGCTGTGGCCTGCCCTATCATCATCCCAATTACTGGAAAACTTCTGTTCAGGAGTAGTTTAAATTATTATGTTAGTGTTAGGGAAGCTATGTTGAAACGAATGGGAATCACTTTTTGTTATGTGTTAAAAATTAGATACTGTTGATCGAGTATTTACAAGAAATATTCTTATTATTTAATATACTATGTGACTCCTAGCCGACTAGCAGTTGGATGGTAAGATCAGTGGTGGAGATTGATTCCTGTGCTAGTTGTATTGATAATATCTAGATGGCTCTTGTTAATTTTTGAAGAATTATTATTATATCTATTATTTCGGGCACAATCTTGCATTGCTTATTGCATAATATCTAGAAGCAAGCTCTAGTATCTCGCCGAGGCCGTAAAATTGCCCCAGGATCGGCGTGAAACCCGAATTTAACTCTGCCGTAGGCCCCAACTGGTAGTACTTACCTCAGCTGATGATTGTGGCGAAGTCTCAGTGTTAGATATCCATAGCCGTGGTGGTAGGATATCGGCTACTCATAGTCATACTCATAATTACCACTCCCAATCCACCGAATGTATCAACTTGAGGACAGGTACTCCGAGTTGCCAATTGTCGATCTTACTCCCTTTGCTATTAATTACACATATTGCTTTTTATTGCCCAGTCCATGTTGTGTGTAATCTTTTCGCGATGAATGGAGTTAATAAGGATCTATGTTATTTTAATGATGTCATGTAAAAATTTAAAGATGGAATGTAAGAGGGAAAATGATTTGAGACCAGAATCTAATTTCTTATTGACTACCTGTTATTTTACGTCTTTACTACGCGTGTATCTCCTACCCGTCACGATTTTGTTTCTCGGTCTCATCTTCTTGACAGACAAACCAAGGCTTCCCTATGGTCACGCTCTCTGTATGCACAGAAGCTTTGTAATCAGGTTATATACTTTTTGTTCACATTAATATGAAACTTCTGTGTACACGCATGTCCACTTTACAGAGTTGAACGATCTCCTGAGGAGAGGACTTTTCCACACCGAATGGCCCTGGTAGTGGGTACATAATGTAAAATCCCCTGTACAAATATGTTTTCTGTTCGATCGATTTTAATGGTATTTTAAAATCTCGCAGATCGGGTAGTATGGGACTCCAAGTATAGTGTACAGAGTTGTTGTTATTATTACTGAAATCTATCTAATGTTTCTCCTTTATAAATTGTTGGATTTTCGTATCCAATATCCAATTCCATATCAAGAACCGATCCTCATCTTAACTTGATTTCCAAGTGTGCCACCAAGCCAAGTCCAAGTGTCAATACAAGCATCAAGCAACTACAAGAGATCCCACAAATGGGGCGCGAATGTCAATGACTGTCTTGTAATCAGTATGGAATACCTTGAAAAGATAGGGGAGGTTCTTATACATTTTGCCAACTTATCATGGTGGAATCTAATGATCGTAATATTAAATGAATTATATATATATATACTTCTTCATTCACATAATTATATTAAATGATATGTCGTTAATAGATTTTAATGCTGGCATTTTAGACTCGGTGATATACATACTCATGCCATTTTATAATTTAGTACGTGGGGATATTTATTATGATAATGTGAGTTAGTGTAATATCTATATTAGGTAGATATTTTATATTAAAAAGCATATTCTATTAAAAAGTACATTATTATAATGTAATATATAGGACATGTATTATAAATAAGTGAGAGGAACAGGTGCATGCATAAATAAATGAGTTCATGAATGTAAAATCACATTATCTTGTTAAATTGCATTAATATATATATATATAGAATGCATTATGATCATATTTTAAGATTTTTATTCTTAAGCAATTTGGAGTGCGAGTAATAAAATAGGACCTTATAGGAATATGGGATGCATCATGTTAAAATTTTATGATATCCATCCTTATGAAAGGTGGAAAATTGGGGTGCATGAAAGGATAGACATCCTATTAAATTGTTACTGTATTATTTTGTTACCAACTTTCATGGGATTAGATTGGAAAAATATAGTTTGTATTAGGATCTTATATTAAATTATGGAAGAAGTATTTATAATTTAATTAATTGATAATTATGGATTAAATTATCAAAGAAGTACTGATAATTTAATTAATTTATTTCGAATTGTTAACTAGAAGGTATAAATGTCAAATTATATTTAGTTGAGTATGTGATGAAAAGATAAGCTATGAGTTACTAATGAGGAATTTTAATGTTATTCATTTTATTATAAATGAATTTAATATAGAAGACATAATTGTCAAACAATGTCGCTTAGTTGAATTATGAGGTGAAAGAGTTAAGTTCGAGTAAAGTAGGATATATATATCTCTTAAGTTATGGCTTAAAGTAATTAAATCATGAGATATGATTGTTATTCTAAACATTGTTCTATAATAAGATTGGATACGAGTGGTGATAATTGTCTTCTAACCTAAGTTTATGACATACACATGCTACGAAGATCGACGCAAAAAAAAAAAAAAAATAAAAAATAAAAAAAAAATAAAAATCGAAGCTGTGATTTTTACTTCTTCTCCTTCAGCAAGGATGCTCCTAGCTTCTCGAACATGTTAGAATTCTTCTTCTCTAAAATTGCTAGTATGAAAGATTGAATGATATTCAGGGTTCATATACCTTGATGAGGGGTTTTGCGTCCAGAATTTTATCTATTGGTTGTAAATGCTTATTCTCTAAAATCAAGGCGATGGCTTCGCAAGTATGCACTACTAGTTTGTAATCATGCTTTGGATTGACAAAAGAGAGAAGTTAAACTTACATTGAATTATAGAATCTTAGTTGTACTTGAGTTAGGAAGAGGAGAAAACTTTACATAACTTTGTTTATACAAATATGAGATTATACTTTTAGATATATTAAGTAAATGGAACTCCAGTATTTAATTATACTTTGGATTATGAAAAGAGAGAGGTTGCATGTAAGATTAGTTTAGGAATGGATAAGGTATGTATTGAAGAACAGAATTCGGAAGGGTTAATTCTTATTTGAAAACTCAGATATTGTTTAAAATATATGATAGTTATACGTAACCATAGAAAATGAATAAATTGGTATTGAAGATTTTATTCCTTATGTGGAAATGTGTTAGTGCTTAACAGAGTTACATAAATGATATATTTATAGTTTTGCTGAATGAAAGGAATTTGTTATGGATGATTTCAAATTTGGTTACAATTAATGAGCCAATAGAGGACTGTTATGGGGATTGCTACACTATGAAAGATATGATTTAGTTATATTGTCAATTATGAGATATATACTTATATGATGCTAGAAAGGAGGAAATGAAATTTTATTAGCAATTTTGGTTATGTTGAAGCAATGAACGTGGAAAGAAAGAGAACTCACCATGGAAGTACATGAGACTTAACTTCGGGACGAAGTTTTAATAAGAGGGGGTGTATGTAATGCCCACCTCAGTACCTTAACTCTTTAGAATAATGAGGTACTAGTTTTTGTAGTGCCCCTAGACTACTATAGACATTGAGGGCACGTGCTGAGTCACCGACTATTTGAAACATTAATAAAATAACCCTATGATTTTATTTTGAGTATATTTATGATTACGATTGACTGATATATGTGCTTTTGGGTAGTTATTGTGAATGGACGATTTTATGTTTAACGATTAACTTTGATATGAAAATTGTACATATGGATAATGCTTAACGACTAGCTATACGGTGATTATGTATTTGTCGACGAAATGTATATTTGATTAGAAGTTTGAATAAATCATAAATGTTTAACAATACTAGATTTAGAAATCAGATGATGATTATGGAGGACAGTTCTACTAATAAATTGTTGTGAGAAGTGTGTGTAGAAACAAGTGAGACGGTTCACCAACGGACACACAAAGGAACATGAAGGGTCGTAGAGTACGGGTAAATCACACACAGGGAGAGCGACGACGATGTCGACTTCCGATGGAATACCACGCTTGAGCAGATAAGCACTGATCCGCTTGCTCAAGAGGAAAGCGTGAGGGCGTACGAGGTGGGCCACGACGGAGCTGGTCACGTATGAGTTGAGGGGCGCGCAGTGAGAACGGACTCACTCCTCAGCGCCATTAGTCCCTAGATAGCATGTAGACGGAGGATGGAAGGTAATGGCTCCTGAAATCCCTACATGCAGTTCCCGCAAGTCAAAACGGAAGGATGATGGTAGAAGGGCCCGACGGTGCGGTACCCTGCCGAGAACGGAAAGAGTGAATGCAAGGACCCAACGATGTGGTGCCTTGCCGAGGAATGGAAACTATGGATGACTGGACTCGACGGAGTGGTGCCATGTCAGAGAAATTAAATTAAGGAACTAGGAGCCCAACGGCGCGACACCGTGATCCTAGTGAGTTTGATTGTTAAATTTAACTGCATAAAAACTTATGAGAATAACTCTAGATTATTACTTAGCAAATGCATAAAAATAATTTAGGCATTTGCACATGAATAGTTATTTTTGTTGAGCATTTAAAATAATAGAAACCATTATTTAGGAGCAAAATAGAATCCTAAGATTAGACACCTAGTCAACTAAAAGCTAGGAGTTAATTAAAATATCTGGGGGACAAACTAGAGCAAACTTAGGGGTGTTGGTGCACTTCCCAGAGAAACTGACACTTGGATGGGTGAGTGTTTTAATTAAATAATTAATTAAAAATATGTAATTATGCATGAAGCGACATGTGTCTCATAAGATTTTCCTTTATAAGGAAGGCTTGGGGAATGGGTAAAGGGCCCATAATTTGGACGATTGTCGTAATTTTTGAATGCCTCAAAGACTTGCTGCTATCTAAGGGTTTGGCTTAGAAATCCTGGTGGGAAGGGAAGCCCAAGCTGAATTTCTGAAATACTTGTGTGAGCTCTACGACCCAAAGCTCGGGGGAGGCCATGCGACTGAAAGCATGAGCCTATGGTTGGGTGGCGAAGCTAACGGTTGCTTCGCCTATGGTTAAACGAGCTTTGCTGGAGGGATCCTACGGAAGACGCAGACAACAATGGACCAGCTGGATCGGGTTGACAGGTTAAGGTTTGCTTATTTTTGTTAAGTTATTCACTATTTTATTTAATTTTTCCAATAACTATAATGGCTAATTTGTTTGTATGAAGTTTTTGACAGTTTCAGGTTCAGTTCAAGGGTACCCTAAAGGAGGGGTCCTACAATATATGACAATAATGATGTTTATCTTTCCCAAAATTAATAAAGTTATATTAAAAAAAAAAGGGAATTGAATTGACTATGCTTTAGTGTCATTTTTATATTTAATCATGGTTGAAATGAAAGTACCAAGATCATCATGGTTTTCCCAATTTAAGAGGTCCTAAGGAGTACAATTAAGTTATGAAACTTGGTCGAGCTCTAAGTATCTAAACTCAATCCAACTCTAAATATCTAAACTCTAGAAGCAAAATAGATTTAAGGGTCAAATCTTTGCAATATAATTTGATCACTAAAGTCTATTGAAAGAAATTCTAATTAGGTAATGCTACATTTTTTAGTTAGAGAAAAATAGACATATGAAAGGTCCCTGCAATTCTACATAAAGGAGCAACTAGTAACCATTACTTTAGATACACTACAACCTTAAAATCCCAAGGGTAGGCTACTACTAACCTACCTTGTTCAAAGGTTCCCATACCCATGTTATAAAATTACATATGTGCCAAGCATGCACACTGAGATAGAAGAAAGTCGTGTTACCTCCACAAGTCATAAATATCAACCAACCATTTGAACAACGAGCTCTTGACAAGGTTAGAGAGTTGAACCCCAACTCATCTAAATGACACAAATTCATTTCAATGGCTATTTATTATTGTACTAAGTGATTGGAATCCATCACGGTCAAAATCATTTATGAGAGAGTGGTGACTCAATTTATTGAGCAACATATAACCACTATATTTGGGATATCCTCTACTGTTGTGTTTCATGACTCATTGATATTATAGGTTAATGAATTTGGTTTCTAAAACACTTGATAGAGGAACTATTTTGAAGTATTATTCCAACTATTATTCGCAAGGGAATGAAGTAGTTGAATCAAAGAATAAGAAATTGATTCTAACCATTAAAAAAACAATGGTAACCCACCATTAGAATTGGCATAATCAATTATTTTATGTGTTTTGAGAAGGATGAGTTACTCCCAAAGTTTCTTTAAGAAACTCTACCTATTCCTTGGTTTATGTCAAGGGAGTTATTCTTTCTTCAAACATTTTTTTACCTTCCTTGAAATGTTCCCGTAAGGTCTTGGGAAATGATTATACCGAATTGCAAGCTAGTATCAATGCCTTGCTCAACCTTGAAGAAGAGAGATATCAATCCAAGCAAAATCTTGTAGATCACCAAAACTTAGTCAAGCCATGGTTTCATAAATGTTCTTCTAACAAGGAATTCAAAATCAAAAATCTAATTTTGATGTGGGACAAAACATGCAAGCCTAGAAAAAAAGCATGAAAAGTTTCATCCATTGTGGACAAGAACATATCAAATTTCTAAAAAGATTGGCCAAGGACTTGCCATCTCCAACATGCAAGGAGCCTCAATTGACTTTACCTAACAATAACCAACATTTGTAAAGGTGCTTTAGATAATTGACCCCTAAGGTGTATGGGCTTTTAATAGTAGTCATTTTATGTTCTCCTAGACTAATTATGTTGTTTTCTATTCTTCATTTCCCATTGCTTAGAATAGTTCCCTTAGTGATTTTTGTTTTTTTATATAGTTTTTGTTACAATTTTATCATTTTTGTTACATTCTTATTCTATTACTGATTTCTAGTTTATTTTCATTTTTTTATATAAGCCTTGATTTTCCTAAGTGATGCTTTGATCATAAACACCTATGTTTTGAATGAGGTGCATGAAGTAAACTTTTCTTTTTCCTGATTTTCTAAAGTGGATAATAACTAGCAAATAATCTAAAGCTCTCCTACCCAAAATAATCCTAATCCTATTGCCATTATTGCATCCCTACTTGGGCAACAAAACAATCTACCCTTAAAAATTCACACATAAATAGAAATATAGAATAGTGTTTGAGAAAAGCGAAAGTCAAGATTCAGAATAAAAAAAAAAATATTCAATATTCTTATCCTTGGAAATGAAACCCACCAATTATAGAAATCTTGGCCATGAAGATTCTATCCACGTCTTCTCATTTTTTTCAATAATGCAAAGAATACCAATTTACCTTCTATCATGATCCTCACTTTTCTTTTCGAAACCTCCCAACAAAGCCCCGTCCATCCCCATAAAATATCACTTTCAAACTAGCCCACCATGGCCCAACCTCCTCTTTCAAAAACCTTTTAATATTCAACGGATTAAGGGTTTTTCAAATATGATTGCAAGTTGTTTCAAAGAGGTGCGATGACCTTCGACATGATTACAATAATAGTATGAAACTTATGATAGTGAAGTGAATTAGGTGGATATTAATTTAATTAATTGCATTAGAAAATATTTTTAACATAAAAATATATATAATATAATTTAATTGTTTTAGGTGGATATTATTTTAATTAATTGCATTGGGTTTTATTGTCAACGTACTTTGTTTTAATATTTAAAAATATATATTAAATAATTGTATTAGGTATGTTTTAATATTTAAAAAAATAATTGTATTGGGTAAATATTACTATTTTGTTATAATATTTAAAAATACATATTAAATAATTGTATTAGGTAAATATTACTTTTAATTATATATATATATATATATATATATCTTCGCTATGAAGATTTCATCTAAATATTCTCATTTTTTCAATAATACAAAGAAGACTAATAACCTTTATCTATCCTATACTGTTTTAGGTAAATATTATTTTAATTAATTGCATTGAGTTTTATTGTCAACATACTTTGTTTTAATATTTAAAAATATATATTAAATAATTGTATTATATATATATATATATATCCATCTTAAAGATTTCATCTAAAAATTCTCATTTTTTCAATAATGCAAAGAAGACCAATAACCTTTATATCTCTGAATCCTGATACTACACCTTCTATCATGATCCTCACTTTTCTTTTCAAAACCTCCCAACAAAACCCCATCCATCCCCATAAAATATCACTTTCAAATTAGCCCACCATGGCCCAACCTCCTCTTTCAAAAACCTGTTTACATTCAATGGATTAAGGGTTTTTAAAATATGAATGCAAGTTGTTTCAAAGAGATTCGATGATCTTTGACATTAATACAATAATGGTAGAAAACGTGCGTGGAGTGAATTGGGTGGATATTAATTTAATTAATTGCAATTAATATATTTTTAATAAATAAATATATATCTATATAATACAATTGTATTATGTGGATATTATTTTATTTAATTGTATTAGGTTCTATTGTCAACATACTTTGTTTTAATATCAAAAAGTATATATTACGAAATCATTATATTAGGTAGATATTATTTTAATTAATTTCATATATATATATAGATATATAATACAATTCAATTGTATTAGGTAGATATTATTGTAATTAATTGCATTAGGTTTTATTGTCAACATACTTTGTTTTAATATTTAAAAATATATATTAAACCATTGTATTATGTGGATATTATTTTTAATTAATTTTTTCGCCTTAACATAGTTTTTTATATATGTGTATTAGTTTAATTAATTGTTGTTGATAAATTTTTTTTATAAAATATGTGTTTTAGTTAAAAATTTTAATTATCTTTCAAATATGTATAGTTTGGAGGGATTATCAAGGTTTTTTTTTAATTTAAAAAAGTAAAAAATACATTTTTTTTCATAAAATGTCATATATTTAAATATGGAGGGATGTAGGATATGTATATCTCCATAGAATCTATGGAAAATTTAGGGGCTAATCTTAGCCCATGGGCTAACTTTAGGGGTTTTAAATTTTTAATGGGTTATTTTTTATTAAACGCTCATTAGGTATGATTAGCCAACATTTTATTTATTTATTTTTAGTTAATAGGAGCTTAGCCCCATCGGATTTAAAAATTAGAGTCAAGATAAAACAATTTCGCCCCTCTAAAAATGGATTTAAACATTTGTTTTCCCACGAAAATATCTAGGTAGCCCCCATTTGCCCCTGATATCTAGAAATGGAAGTTAAAAGGGGCTCTTTCACCTTCTATCAATCATGGAAATCAAAGTTGGAGTTACAATCGTCCAAATTTTATGGGTTGAATTTTTTTGCAAGTTGCTTAATGTCCACATGAGAATGGTAGTTGATATTTACTATTAGGTCTTATAGTGACCCATTTTTATCTAGGAGAGTTCTAAATCCTATCACCTTAGACGCAAAGTTTCCCCAAGAAACATGGGGATTCTGAATCTTGCAATCGAGGATACAACAATAACATTTTTGTGGGTGTTTTTGGAATCATGCCTGGGGGATGGGACATATATCATAGTCGTGTATTTGGGCATGTAGGGAGCCATGACTTTCCAAGGAGAAACTTGCCGAAATATTCACCAAGTCTTCCCAAGGTTTCTTAATTTAGTTAAAGATTTGCCAAGATTTTACAAGGTTTTACAATTTAGTGAAATTTTCGCCAATATTATTCTCAAGATTATATAATTCAATGAGAGATTCACCAAAAGTTATATATACATAATCTAACATTGATAAAATAGCCTTCATATTTTCCTATATATCATGGGGATTAGCCCAATTATTATACATAGAAATTTAGGTGGGTTTTACCTTGATAGAATCTATGGGTATGTATACCTCCATTAAATTTATTAGTGAAATCGTTCTGGATGAGATCCCTTGTCCCCAAAACAAGGGGGTCTCATACACCAAATGTGGATATGAAAAGATTTTCTCTAAATTTGACAACTTGACAAGTTAAGTCAACCATCTTATAAAATTGCAAAACATGCAATTGAAAATTAACACAAAATCGAACATATGGGAAACCCAACTTGGAGCATACCAAAATCACACATATGGGAAACCCAACTTGGAGCATATTATAATAGTAGGGAACTTGATAACAACTGTGGCGAGTGAAACATTTTAAGTTATTTGCTACCCACTACCCTCGGTGTATAGGAAGCCCAGATTATAATAATTTGAGCATTATGATTTAGACAAAAAATAACATAGCAATGTTAAAAGAAAGTGAGTTCCTCTCAGTTATAACCATTATCCGTAAATAAAAGTTATATATTCTTGAGCCTTATTTCATTTCTTACATTTCATATTTTTACACTATATTATAATAGGTTGTGCATGTACCTCTAAAATTTCTCCTAGTCAATATATTACTATTTTTTCAAATTTCCATTGCAATTAATGTGTCATGAGAGGGAAACATTAGCTTGCACCAACCACACTGTCAAATATTTTTTTATTCATGTACATTTCCTACCCTAATTTAATCAACACCTGAGTAATTCAAACTATTTGAAACTGTCCTTATTTAAGTTACGACCTTCTTATTATTCTCTTGTTCATGCAATGTTTATTTAAGTTTCAACCTTCTTCATTGTTTTATTGATGAACGATTTGAAGTTGCTTGGACCATCGCCTCATATAAAGTATTTATCATATATCTATTTTTTTTTTTTTACTTCGAACATTGTGATATTTTTTTGGGTACACCATAATATGGTGTAAGAGCTTGGTACAAGGATGATTTCAAATTGGCACTAATTGATAAAGCTTGTTTGAGATCTAATTTATAATTTTTATAATTAATTTATAAAATTATATATTAATAATTTAATATAACATTTATGGTGTGTTGAATTTATGGTTGAATATATGATAATAATTATGTTTATCCTTCCCAAAAATTAACAAAATTTATGTAGACAAATAAAAGAATTATATTAAATATTTTTTACACTGTCACTACTATATTTAAGCGTGGTTAAAATGGAAGTACCCAGATCATTATGGTTTTCCAATCTAAAAAGTTCTAAGGAGTAATTAAATTATGAGAGTATCTAAACTCTAGAAGCAAAGAGCCTTAAGGCTCAAATCCATGTAATATAATTTGATCATTAAAGTCTACTAAAATTGAAGTGTACTCAAAGAAATTATAATTTAATATTGCTACATTGTTTAGAGAAAATAGATATAGAAAGGGTCCTTTCAATTATGCATAAAGGAGAAACTAGTAGCCATTACTTTAAAAATGCCACGACCGATAAAATTCTAAGGGTAAGCTACTAACAACCTACCTTGATCAAAGGGTCCCATCCCATGTCATGAAATGACACAAATGCCAAACATGCACAGGGATAGAGAAGAAATTTGTGTTACCTCTACAACTCATAAATATCGATCAACCATTTGAACAATGATCTCTTGGCATGGTCAAAGAGTTGAACCCTTACTCATCTAAAGGACACAAATTCATTTCAACGACTATTGATTACTATACTCAATGGTTGGAAGCGATCTTGGTCAAAACCATTAACGAGAGAGTGGTGATTCAATTTATTGAGCAACATATAACCACTAGATTTGGGATATCCTCTACTATTTTGTTTGACAAAACATTGATATTCTAGGTCATTGAATTTGATTGCTAATGCACTAGATAGAGGAACTATTTTGAAGTATTCTCCCAACTATTATCCACAAGGGAATGACACAATTGAATCAATGAACAATAAATTGATTCAAACCATTAAAGAAACAATATTAAATCACCATCAAAATCGGCACAATGAACTATTTAGTGTCTTGTGAGAAGACAGAGTTAATCCCAAGGTTTCTTTAAGGTGGTTTATGTCAAGGAAGTTATTCTTCCTTCAAACATGTGTTTACCTTCCTCGCAATTTTCCCATAAGGTCATGGGAAATGAGTCTACCAAAATGCAAGCTAGTATCAATGCCTTGCTCAACCTTGAAGAAGAGAGAAATAAAGCCAAACAAAATCTTGTAGATCACCAAAACATAGTAAATCCATGGTTTGATAATTTTTCATTTGGGAGGGATTTCCAAATCAAAGATCTAGTTTTGTTGTGTGAACAAAAGCATAAAAAGTTTCAATCATTGTGGATAAGAGCATACAAAATTTCTAAAAGGATTGGCGAAAGACATACCATCTCTAACTTGCAAGGAGCCTCAATTGTCTTTCCCTAACAATGACCAACATCTTTAAAGGTGATTTAGATTGGGGAAAATTTTAAGGATCCATACTTATTTTAAAAATGTATAAACCTTGGCCAATCTTACCAACTCTTAAAATTTCAACTATAAAATATTTGGGGATATTAAAATCTAAAATTATAAAAGGGATTCAAAAAAGCAAATTGGTGAATCTTTTTTTGGAAAAAAACATGGAAAAATAACTCATGGGCTAAATTTCGCCCCTAGAATTTGTCTTGATTTAGATAATTCACCCATAAGGTGAATAGACTTGTAAAAAGAGTCTTTTTATATTTTCCTAGACTATTATGTTTGTTTTCTATTCTTCATTTTCATTTACTTAAAATAGTTCCCATTTCGTATTAGTAGCTTTTGTTTTCCTAATATATTTTTTTTTACAATCTTATATTTTTTTTTAAATTTTTATTCTATTTTTCATTTTTAATTTACTTTTGATTTTTTTACACCTACCTTGTTTTCCTAAATAATGCTTTCATCATATATACCTAAATTTAAGTAAGATGCATGCCGTACACTTTTCTTCTCTCTTATTATCCAAGGAAGATAATAACTAACAAATAATATGAAGCTCTACTACCCAAAATAATACTATGGCCATGACCACATGCATGCTTGGGTAACAAGACAATCTACCCACAAAAATGGACACAAAGATTCCTTCCATCGAAGCCTTAAAAAAAAATTCATTCTTGCAAAGAAGACTAACCTTTGTATCTTGGATGCTCCACTCTCTATGATAATCCCCACTTTTCATTTAGAAGCGTCCAAGCCAATGATCCCATCAATCCCATTTATAAAATATAAGTTTCAAAATAGTGTGATCAATGCGAGATTATAATAATAGTATAGAACGTGATCACCAATTTTTCTTCTCATATACAACAACGATGACCTTCATATAAATAGAATTTATTATTAAACCTTCATAATACAACTATGACCTTCATATAAAAATGATTTATTATTAAACCTTCGTAATACAACTATGACCTTCATATTAATATGATTTATTATTAAACCTTCGTAGTAGATGCTTAGAAGTACCCAAGATTCGATGCGTAGTATCCGAAACTCTTCATATCATATGAAGTCTAAGAATATATACTATATAATTGATTGAATTAGGTAGATATATATTATATAATTGAATTATGTGGATATTAGTTTAATTAATTGCACTCGGCTATATCGTCAACGCACGATTTATAAAAATATGTAAGAGTATCTATTACATAATTATATTAGTTTGATTAATTGCACCTATCTATATCGTCAATGTTTTTTATAATTGTATTAAAGGAAATTAATTTAATTAATATCATTCATATCAAATCTGTACATTATGCTTTTACTATATAGAATAAAACATGAAGATTTATAACATTTCTTCCACAATTATATAAAATTGAGTAATTAATTATACATTCTAATTTAAATTACCTATCTCAACTGAAACCAGAATTGATCGTCGCATTATCAAGGTACTGTATTTCATATAAAATTATGCAAATGTGAAGGGTAGGTTCAAATGTACAAGTGAAAAGCACTCCACATTGCTTCCCCTCATCTTTAGCTAGTGATATTATAATTATAAAACACAAATGTAAGGGAAAGCATACTGTAAGTTTGTAACTTTACCATTCATATAATTTCTATATGATAATTTTTATTTTTATTTTATTTTGGACAACTTGCTTATATTTTAATAGTCGGGAACGTGTGATCACGATGATATGATAATTTTTATTTTTATTTTATTTTGGACAACTTGCTTATATTTTAATAGTCGGGAACGTGATCACGATGATTAAAGCCAGCAGATCCATAAATCTTGCCGTGGTGACTTTAGGTTGCGCTTCAAACTGGTCTCATATGTATTGCCTACCTTCGCTGAATATTAATATATTATATCTCTGCATACGATTCACCTTCACATTGCAAGCTTACGCATAATTTCTCTGCCCTTCTCAAACTCCTCACGCATCATTCCAGAATTTGATGATGGCCGAATCCTCCTCCACCAGTGCCTCCGCCTCCACTGCTGCTCATTCCTACATCATCCACCAGGTATTCCTGAATCATCGCGGACCTGATGTGAAGAAAACCTTCGCCAGAAATTTGGAAAAGGACTCACGGCGTTTCTAGATCAGGATGAGTTGCAAACGGGATACTCTTTTCCTGGTCAAATTAAGGACGCTATTAAAACCGCCTCAGTGCATGTGGCGATCTTTTCTCAGCGATATGCTGAATCAAATTGGTGCCTCGACGAGCTCCGACTCATGTTGGAATCAAATGCTCCCATCATTCCAGTCTTCTACGGTGTCACGCCCGCCGAGGTTCGGTGGACTCAGCGGGGCAAAAATGGAAATTATGCTCAAGCACTACAAAACCATGAAGATAAGGGGCGATATGACTCTAACACTGTTGATAGTTGGAGGGAAGCACTTTCTGTGGTTGCAGACATCAGCGGTTTCGAGCTGGAGGCGTGCAATATTGGGTGAGAACTCAAGCTTCCCCTGACATGGTAGTGGTGTTCTATGTTTAATAAATAGGCATATATGTTTGTTTCTCACTACCTGTTTTCTTCTGAATAACTAGCAAGGATTTGGAGCTGGACGTGCTAGGGAAGGTCGTTGAACGTCTCTCCTAAATAGTGAAAACGCCAGATTTGGATGACAAGCTGAACGATTTTAGGCAACAGCAAAGCGGGAAACCTCGGAAGCTAGTTGTTAGTAACTGCTCCGAGTTAGAAGAGCTGCCAAGCATGGAAAGATTGACATCTTTGGAGGAGTTGTGGGCAGACGGATGTGTGAAGCTGAGGAGCATACGGGGGTTGGCGGAGACACGTCTTTCTGAAGATGTTGAAGATTGTACTTGGTTGGAGGAGACACGTCTTTCTGAATGTCCTAAATTACAGTGTCCCGTGTGGAAGTAGTGGTCCAGCATGAAGGAAAGCAATCAACGTAGGAGGCGGCCATAACGCTACAATAGACATGCCAATATATGTAGAAGGTTTAAATTAATGATTTAACTCAGTATTTGTTATTCATTGAACAAAAGTCTTTGAGCGCTAAAGGGTTTAATCGTAGAATGTGTCTGACCTCGGTCATTGGTTCGTGGCTGTGATTTTTGTTTAAATAAATATAAAACAGCTCAATTGATTGAAAGTGTTTTACTTGTACATATTTTTCAAGTATCGTTTGATACAACTCTTTTTTCAGCGGAAATCGTTTGATACAGCTCTACGGCAACGATTTAACCGTGATCATTTTTTAATGTAGTATATTATTTTGTCCAACGTGTTTTATTGTGTTATTTTATTATTTTTTTAACTTATATCTTCATGGATTATGAATTTGTTTTTAATTATTTTATATTATTTTAAAAAAATATTTTTATATATAATAATGATGTTTATAATGAGACTAATTTGGATTTATTAAATTTTAAAATAAAGAATTATTTAGTTTATTTCAAAAACAAAAGTAGATAAATATTTATGATAAAAGTAATTTTAAATTTCCATAGGTATGATAGTTATGATTACTTAAAAGCATAGTAGCACAATTAAATTTTGAAAACCATTTTAATAAAAATAAACTTTAATTATTTAAACACTATAAAACAAAGTACCATTCACACTTCCATATCTGAAGTTGTCGAGATTTTATATTTTTGTTTTTTAAATATATGTTATATTTTATTATATAAATGTCTATGGTTAAAAGGTTAGTAAGGTAGGTATTCTAACAAATATTTTGAATGTGCTATTTAATGTGGATGTCTAAGAGAAAGTGATGTTTATCTTAACCTTCTTAATCTTTCTACTTAGGGTTGGAATTGTTAATTAAGATAATAGTCTAAATGTTATATGATTTTGTGTTTTTTTTACTATCATCATGGCCTACACAATCTTTGGTGAAATCACAATTTTCATTGCTTAAATTGCATTTTTGAATGCATAAAAGGAATCATTATCCTTAAATGCCCCATCTATACAATTCCCATGATTTCTCTAGTTTTACTAGGTTTTGGTGCAAAAAAAAAAAAAAAATGACTATAAAAAAATCCAAATAGTAACATGTTTAGTTATAAATAAATATAAATTATATATACTTAAAATACCATATAAAAATAAAATAGAAACTCATATTAGGGAAATAAAATCGCACAACACCATAAATGTAAGGAGTTATAAGAAGACTTGCACTTCCTCAAAACCAAGGACAATCCTCAAATGCTTCATTATCCTTAAATGCCCCATCTATACAATTCCCATGATTTCTCTAGTTTTACTAGGTTTTGGTGCAAAAAAAACAAAAAAAAAATGACTATAAAAAAATCCAAATAGTAACATGTTTAGTTATAAATAAATATAAATTATATATACTTAAAATACCATATAAAAATAAAATAGAAACTCATATTAGGGAAATAAAATCGCACAACACCATAAATGTAAGGAGTTATAAGAAGACTTGCACTTCCTCAAAACCAAGCACAATCCTCAAACGCTGGTCTATAATCAACATGATCATATAATTAATTAATGAAAAAAAAATCTTTGGAACAAAGAGCAAAGAAATTTCACATTTCATTTTGAATTCTAAGTGTTCGTGACTACTCCAAGTTAGAAGAGTTGCCCAGCATGGAAACATTGATATCTTTGGAAGAGTTGTGGGAAGGCAGATGTGTGAAGCTGAGGAGCATACAGCAAGGCCCCCACCTCCATGGCGGGCCATGAACTAATAATGGGCCCCCCACCTCCATGATGGGGCATGAACTTGAACCAACGTACCATATGTGTATCCCTCGGATCCAAATCATCAATCTCTACCTACGGTCGTAGCAGTGGAACCCACTCCAGAAAGAACGAGACCACTATCAATCTGTAACCAAATTGCTTCAGCTCACCATGCCATCATTTGGTGAGCTGCTCTCGAAGGTTCATGAGGATTCCCTCGCACCAGTTGAATATATTAGGATCCATACACTCCACGGCGTACAACATATGGGCCTTGGTGGCCTGATGAGGAGCCCTGCTCCCCGCCACCCTCTCAATAGTAAAAAGGACCATGTGTAGTGGATGATCTCTCACATTCTTGATGGGGATTTTCCAACCAAGCATCTGAGTACCAGGAGTGAAAAATTGAGCCACCAAGTTCTCAGTGGATTGCTCACTCCCTCATGGCCCTAATAGTGATACTGGGACTCCCCGCCTGGACAACCCTGTCAATAAATAGATGTATTCCACATCTATGGTCAGTGTGTGAACTCCAACCCGGAAGTACTGCTGGTCTAGATCCCAATACCTGATCAGATGCTCCAATAGTGGTACTTGGGATCTCATGCCCTGGATGTGAAAATATTTGAGCAAGCCACAGTTTGATAATGCATTCATGCATTGAGGATCATTTTCCGCTTGGGAATCCTCCATATCATGCTCCCTTTCCCTCCACTGAACCATGTTTATTGCCCAAACCTGTCCAAACACCATTTAGACATCCTTTAGAACCTTGCCCCAACTTTTAAGTTGATAAATTTTGGCTTATGATTGTGTTTTTTGGGTCGAGTTGCGTCGACGCACCCCATCAGTGCAGACAGGGTGTCGTCGATGCACTTTACCCTTACACAAAGCTCATCAACGAGCCCTAAACGTGCTTCCCTCATCAACGAGCCCTAGACGTGCTTCCCATAAGGGGAAAGTGCGTCACCCAGAGGGCACGCAACTCCCCCACTTTACAAGCCAAAAACTCAAAAAAATGGAAATAAAAATCAAATCTAATCCTCTACAATTGAAAAGGACAAGGTTTAGGACTACCTGACATTGACGGCGGTGAAAACGGCTAACCAAAACTCCCGCAATCAGCACTTGAAAATCGGCTCCAAATGGTATTTTTTCACTCTCCCAATTTGGTAAAAGACAATGGTAAATAATTTTTACTATTTGGCCTTTTTATATTAAAAAATGGAATATTTCTATTCTAATTTATTCTTTTATGGGTCATTTTTACTATAGTTGGGAATATTTCTATGTATGAAAGCCTAAATGATTGTTTTGACCTAGTTTTTGGAGTCTACAAGTGAAGTAAAGTGTCGTATTAAACATTCAGTCGCAATCGTGGTCATCTCGCGCTTGTTATCAAGTGTGAATAACTCTTCGAGCATTTTTGTGTTATTATTTCGCTCATTAAAATTGAACATTAATGACGTCGAGCTTACTCTTTGTTCCTTCTCATGCTCGTAAAATGATGAGAATAAGTCACCGAGTTGTATTTTATCACCTTTTCGGGCTCGTTAAACTCCCACGAAAAAGGAACCCTTCGGAGTTCTTCTTTAAGCTCTTTTCAGGCTCCCTAAATACAAAAAGATCGCCAAGCGAACTTGATGCTTTCACGCTAGTAAAAGTATTTGAATGATCATATTTCTGGTGATAGTTTACCCCTTTTTCGAACCAAGAGGCACTATTTACGAAAAAGGAGCACTCCATTCAATCACGACTGGAAGATTTCTCTCTCACGTTGTTTTATCATTTTTCGTGTGAAGAGACTAACTCTTACGAAAAATAATCTTTGGAGTCTTCTTTAGTTCTTTTCAAACTCTCTAAACATGAAATGACACCGAGTTTACCTTCTTTGGACTCGTTAAAATCTAACATCGAAGGGCCCATTTTGGGACGAACCCCTCTTATCTCAAGTTTGTAAAACATTTGGGATTGGACTCATCCGAAGGATGATATATACCGAGTATATATTACCCTCCTCAAGCTCGTTAAAAAAAAAAGAAGGTACTTATCAAGCATGATGGGGATAAGGAAAGAGTTCGTGTTTAATTATAGTTTTGGAAGTACTAGGTTAGTCTTGAACATGGCACTCATTTGAATATGCATTCAAATGCTTGGGTAATTTGTTTGTCTTCGAGTCCTGTTTATTCCGCGAGTCTTATTACTTGTTTGGGTCATCCGAAGAATGCTTCCATCACCAGTTTCATTAGGTTTTCGTATCATTCTCGTTGCATCAATACTGCCAAGTCATTCCATGCCCATGTTCAAAAGAGGTTTATTGGTCACTATCTCTAGTCAATCTAACCTTCTATCTTGTCGGTCTTCCCTAAGTCAGTCTCACACATTTCTGTACAGTCTAATTTTCTCCAAAACATCTTTGATCGTGTTTGTGTCGATGATGGGGATACATCATGGCCCTCCTTCGATGGATTCATCCTTGTTGACTTCAACACATCATCAGAGGATTGAATCTAGAAACCAATCAAGTAACTTGAGCCTACATGCCTCAATGGCAGGTTACCTCTCTTTCAATATGAGTTTACATCATTGAGTCTTGATTGAAAGATTTCATCAAGTGTTCGACCTTCAACTCATTGATTCACATTCGATGGTATGTACTGTGATACCTTGGGGGTCATTGACATCAATGGTGATTCCCCTCATGTGTGTTAACGGTATACATTAATGACCGGTAATCAAGTGGTTTCTACCATGTTCAACTTCAAGATATTGTAATCACATGGTTAGATTCATATCATTGCGGGTTCGGCTTGAAGACCCTGGGTTAACTCATGTATTTTGTCCAGGCTGCGATGGATATTTTTTGAGTCATATCACATGGATCCATTTTGTATTGGTCATGGATGTGTTATCATCTCATCATGAATCTATGCTTGTGTTTAGTAGCCATGATTGTGTTCAGTCAGTCTCTACTGTCATGGATCTGCATTGTATTGGTCAGAAGCCATATTATGATTCATGTGAGACATGTATCTCAGAGTAATTTGTACTACAACAGCTTCTTCCAACCAACAAGTCCTTGCCTTCAATCCTTCACATCACAAATCATTTCACCTGTCCTATTTTACCAGCTTCATGCTTTGGAGGGAATTCTGTTACACCAAAATATCGTCATCATGGGTCATGTATCAGCTCCATGCTTCAATCCCTAAAGTCCCTTGGTTAAAAAATCTAAGGAAAATTTGTTATCCTTCTATTTCCACAATTTGTAGTCACCTCGACGCACCTTGCTTTCTAGCAAGTAGCATCACACCTTTGGTGACGTTCTCTGCAACTTAGCAGAGAGCATCGATGACTCCTGCTGTCTTTGCACAAGGTGCATTGACCCAAGTCTGACGCATGTTGTCTTCATGCAAGGTGCATTGGAGTTGGTTAAAGTGGATAAAAGGAAGCTTTGAGTGACTTCTCAAAGCTTGGTGACATGGAGGTATATCCCTAAATGCATTGAAACTTGGCATTCGATCCCCTAACCTAGTGGGATGATCCCTTAGACCTCTCCCCTAAATCCTCAACCTATCCTATCCATTTAGCCTTATAAATAAGGACCCTCTCTCCATTGTAAAGGGAGGAAGGACTATAGTACTCTCATGCTGGTGGATTTTCTCTAAGTGATCCTCACTCATCCTTTGGGAGGCAAACATCATCCTTTGGAGGCTAGGATTGTTGGATGGAAGTTGCAACGTTGAGGCTTAAGTTGTGACACTTCTTCCCTATGTACTTATCTTCATTACATTAATGCAAGTTCTTTCCATAAGTGTTGTTCTATTGATAATACTTAGGATTTTCCTCCTTAACTGTTAATCTAGATCGATTTATGTTTATATGCTTTTACCGCTTATATGTTTCCACCTATTTGACAAGGTTTCGCAGCTGAAGATCTGAAGGCCCTGGAGCTTGGCACAACAAGGAGAAAATGATCGTAGACGTGAGGTAAGTTGTCTACCCATCTACCCTGCATATGTATTGATCTAGGAAAGTAGCTTGTGTTTTGTATTCATTTGTTCTAGATCCACTTGGACTAGGGAGATCTTGCTTGAGTAGATTGTCCATAAACAAATCTGGTGACTCCGCTTGTCTACGAAACCAGAGATTCTGGGTTCGATCCCCAGCAGAGTTGTCAGATTTGTTGCTCCCAAAGTTTCTTTAAGGTGGTTTATGTGAAGGGAGTTATTCTTCCTTCAAACATTTGCTTACCTTCCTTGCAATGTTCCCAGAAGGTCATGGGAAGTGAGTCTACTGAAATGCAAGCTAGTATCAATGCCTTACTCAACCTTGAAGAAGAGAGAAATAAAATCAATCAAAATCTTGTAGATCACCAAAACTTGGTCAAGCCATGGTTTGATAAATTTTTGTTTGGTAGGGACTTCCAAATCAAAGATCTAGTTTTATTGTGAGAACAAAAGCATAAAAATTTTCAACCATTTTGGATAAGAGCATATAAAATTTCTAAAAAGATTGGCCAAAGACATTCCATCTGCAACTTGCAAGGAGCCTCAATTGTCTTTGTCTAACAATGACCAACATCTCTAAAGATGCTTTACATAATCCACCCCTAAGGTGGATGGGATTGTAATAGTAGTATTTTTATGTTTCCCTAGACTAGTTATGTTGTTTTATATTCTTCATTTTCCCTTGGGTAAAATAATTCTCATTTCATGTTACCTTTTGTATTCTTAACATAGTTTTTGTTACAATTTTATATTGTTTTTCTACATTTTTATTTTATTGTTGATTTCTAATTTACTTTCATTTTTATTTTCCTAAATAATGCTTTCATCATATATGCCTAAGTTTTGAGTGAGGAGATCTAAAGAAAATAATAACTAACAAACAATCTAAAGCTCTACAACCCAAAAAAAAGTAGTCTTATGGCCATGACTACATCCCTGATAGGCAACAAAACAATCTACCCACAAAAATTGACACAAAGAGATAGACGAGTGTTTGGTAAAAGTGAAAGTCAAGATCCATAGGTGACAATCCAAAAGGGACCCACCAATCATAGTAAGTCTTTGGCAATGAAGATTCCTTCCATCGAAGCCTTCCCAAGAAAAATTCAATGTTGCAAATAAAACTATAACCTTTGTATCTTCGATGCTCCTTTCTCTATGATAATCTCCACTTTTCATTTAGAAGCATCCAAGCGAATCCCATCAATCCCATTTATAATAAGTTTGAAATTAGTGTTATCAATGCAAGATGTTTTAAAGAGGTTCGACGACCTTCAACTGGATTACAATAATAGTAGAGAACGTGATCACCAATTTTTCTTCTCACATGCAACAAAGAGGACCTTCATATAAATATAATTTATTATTAAACCTTCATAATAGATGTGTAGATGTACCCAAGATTCGATGCGTTGTATTAGCCGAGATTTTTCATAGCATATCAAATCTATATATATATAATTGAATTCAGTGGAAATTAGTTTTTAATTAATTGCACTCGGCTATATCTTCATACTTCAACGCACGATTTTTAAGAATATGTAAAAGTATCTACTACATAATTGTATTAGCTGAATATTAGTTTGATTAATTGCACTCGGTTATATCGTCATTTTTTAATTGTATTAAATGGGTATTAGTTTAATTAATAGCATTCATTCTTAAATCTGTGCATTATACTTTATTAACATAATCTATTTAGAAAAAAACATGATGGAGTGTTCCTATGTTTATTAGAGAAATCAAACACATTTTTGTACAAAGCAGCACCTAATAGTCATTCCAATGTTGGAATTTGTTTTCTATCTTTACCAATCAAACATTTTTGTTTTAAAGTTTTGGATTTTTATATTGCTCTTCGAACATTAATCTACATTTTATTATTCATAACCTTTTACAAAAATTACTCTACATTTTATTATTCATAACCTTTTACAAAAATTACTCAGCATTTTACCAGTGAAATAAAAACTTAACGATCATTGATTTACCAAAATATACATGTTTAAAAATTATAAATGAAAAAAAAGATTATGCTTACTTTGATTACATGCCAAGCAAAGTTACCTGCCACATATGCCGATCAATAATTCTTATTCCATGTTTCTCTTTATTATTCATTACCATTTATTCCATGTTTCTCTTTATTATTCATTACCATTTACAGAAATTACTTCACATTTTACAAGTGAAATAAAAAAGTTAACAATCTCTTATTTGTCAAATTATACATGTTTAAAAATTATAAATGAAAAAAAAGCTTATTTGTACTTTGATCAAATGCCCACCTTAGCAAAAATAAACTGCCACATATGTTTAACAATAATTCTTACTCCAGGTTTCTCCTCTTCATGGCCTCCCTTCTTTTTCCCAGTAATTCTTATTCCAGGTTTCTCTCATCTTCCTTCATAGATTCCCTTCTTTTTCCCGTTGTCGTGGACATCTCCACATAGAAATCAACAAGAGAATTATAATAAACACTGTCATGTTTTCATTATTAAAGAAATCTTTATCCATTAACCATCAATTCAAAATTACTTAAATTTAGCAATAATAGCAATTAACAATATAGGCAAAAATGTGCCACCAATAAGAAGTTCAAAAGATTCCCCATTCTTATACTACAAAATGTGATCTCTAACCGAAATTCCACAATATTATAACACTACACATTGGAAACCCAAATTGGAGCATATTAGAATAGTGGCAAACGTGATCACGATTCTTGAAGTGGCCAGCGAAACATTTTAATTTATTCAAGCTAACGCGATCACGATGAAAGGGCTACCAGATCTATAAATCTTGTCATGGTGACTCTAGGTTGCACTCTTGGTGAATATTAATATATTATATCTTTGCATACCATTCTACGCATAATTTCTCTGGATTCTCAGACTCCTAACCGATCTTCCATTGCAACTTGTATCGACCATCGTTCCCATTTCTGTTCAGCAATTGGAATCATTCCAGTCTTCTATGGTGTCACGCCCGCTGAGGTTCGGTGGACTCGGAATCTATGCTCAAGCCCTACACAAGCATGAATACAAGGGGCGATATGACTCCAACACTGTTGATAATTGGAGAGAAGCACTTTCTAAGGTTGCAGACATCAGCGGTTTCGAGATGGAGGCGTGCAATATTGGGTGAGAACTCAAGCTTCCCTCTTGACATGGTAGTGGTGTTCTATGTTAGATAAATAGGCATAGATGTTGTTTCTCACTATAGCAAGGATTTGTAACTGGAGCTGCTAGATAACGTCGATCTGAAATGGCGAAAACCGCCAGACTTGTACGAGTTGATGTATTTCAAATCAGTGCCTGACGCGGTCAGAGTCCGTAGAAGTGCAGAGATGTGAAAGAGTTGTCAAAAAGGTTTCATGCACACTTCTTTGTATTTATTTATTTAGTCGTTTTTATATTCCACAAGTCAAAATTATTAGGTAGAAATTAATTATAGTCTTTAATGTAACTCAGTAGCTTCTACGCGAAGCAATCTCAAGTGTGTATATATGTAAAAAGAAATAGTTGAAAAATAGATAGAGATGTGTAAGGGAAGAAGAGAAGAAGAGAAGAGCCAGAGTGAAAGGAGAAGAAGAAAAGGTTCGCTATATGTTTGTGAGCCCAAGCTCATAGTCCTGAGATGTATTAAGAGCCCAAGCTATGTAAAAGATGAAAGATCAAAGTAAAATTCATCTGTATGTAATGCAACCAAGTTGCCATGTTTGATGTGGTTATATATAAGTCTATATTTTTATGTATTCATTATCAAGAATGTTGAATATTGCATGTCACACATCTTCTCCATATTTACTTGTGTGAATGTTGTTTACATTTACGCGTGAATGTTGTTTACATTTACCGTTTGTAAGCTTGAAAAGAAAATACTACTTCAGCAACAGCAAAGCAGGAAACCTCCAATCTTTGGGATCGTGGGATTAAGTGGTGTTGGAAAAACAACATTAGCAAAACTATTCTTCAATAGGAAGAAATCGGATCATCACAAATCCTGCTTTTTATTTGAAGTCAAGAACAATGAAAGCTCTTTAATTTCGTTGCAAGATCAACTTCTTGTGAACTTGACTAGATGGAACAATAAGATAACAAGCATTGATGAAGGTAAAGAGATGCTCAAAGAGCCTCTAAAAAATTCTAATGCATTAGTAATCTTGGGTGATGTAGACCATGCGGATAAGGTGAATGCACTTTTGCGTATTCAAACTCATGATCTCCATTCAGGCAATTTAATATTGATTACATCTAGAGATCACAACGTTTTCAGAAAGTCAATGCTTGATAAATCATCTATATCTATTTATACGCTAACTATGCTTGATACACAACAATCCAGAGAGCTCTTTTGCTCTCATGCATTAAGCAAGCCTTTCCTCTCCCAGGATTTGAATCTCTCGTAAAAACGTTCTTGGAATCTTGTAAAGGATTTTCCTTGTCTTTGAAAGTATTTGGGGCACTTCTTTATGAAAGAGACCTATTGATTGGGAATACCAATGGAAGGGTCTTCAACTTCACGGTGAGATACATGACATATTTATAATAAGTTATAACTCACTTAATGATGGTTTGGACATAGCATGTTTTTTCATAGGACAAAAAACGGATATAGCCATAAGCATATGGAACGGTTCAGGGTGTAGTGGAAGTCGAGGGCTTCAAAATATACAAAATAAGTTTTTGGTGGAAGTGGATAGTTGGAATGTGATACATATGCATGACCATCTATGAGCTTGGGAAGATCCATATCTTCCTTCCTCTGCCTTTGTCAAGCAAGCAGCAGCTCCCAAGGTGCAAATCACGTCAGCAGCTTCTCGAATGAAATCTTTAGCCCTAAGTGACAAACGACTCATTAGGCAATTTACTGGGATATGGCCTTCCCCAAAAACAATGGATACTTGGCTCTCAAAGAATTGGATGCCTCTCATCTCTAGAGGTATGCAACACTGCTTCTGTGGTAAGGGTTTTTACACCTTTCTTTTTGAATTTAAAGAGGATAGAGATCTCATTTTTCACAGTGGGCCTTATTTCTTGGGATCTAGAGGGTTGTATCTCAATATATGGAATATCTCCTTCGATCTCAATAAAGATATCCCTTCTGTTGTCCATATTTGGGTTCGTCTTCTGCACCTTCCACTTCACTGTTGGAACGACGAGGTCTTTCAAGCAATAGGGAACTCCCTTGGAATATATATTGATAAAGTTGAGCCCAAATGGAACCTTTTCTCTTGTGCCAAGATCTGTGTCGAAGTAGATCTATAAAAAGTCCTACCAGAAGGAATTAATCTTCTAATGGATGGCTGGGAATTTTATCAGACAGTGGACTACGAACAACTGCCCTTTAAGTGCAGAAAATGCCATGAATATGGGCATTTTGTCAAAAACTGTCCCAAGGCCATTCAAGAAAATACAGAAAAAACTCAAGAAGAGGGATGGAAACAAGCCAAAAAAGGAAAAAAAACTACCCAAATGTAGTTGCAAATAAAGTAGGAATCCAGCAAGGGAAGAACAAGGAACAACAACAGAAGAATATTAAACCTTCTACCAACAATCATTTTGACACTCTACAACTTGAAGATGTGGAAATTCCAAATCCTGAAACCCAGCCAAATGAAGAAAGAACAGAAGTTATTAAAAATACTAGAAAGTCAATAGAACCGTCATGCACTCCAGTTATAGAGCAGATCTTTGAAAACATCCCCACAGATCCTCCTTCCCCTAAAGAAACTTGGGCAGATATGGTAGCTGCAGAAGAGGATAATGAACAACAGTTAACCCCGGGAGGAACCTGGGCATAAATGGTCAAACAGAGCAGACCCAATCCCATATCTTCTTCCTCAGGTCAAACTACCTCAAAAGAAACTCAAATCTCACAGGAAACGGTGGCAGTAGACATTAGACCTCCCCTATCCATCAGAGGTAGAAGATCACAAAGGCAGCATCGAGAGCATGAAACAGAGAGAGAACTGAATTTAGGAAGAGAACTCAGTATAGAAGATACTAAACTCCTGCAAAATAACAAAAGTAATGGCAGCAAGGAAACAAGATCACGAGCTGGATCTCAAACGCCCAAGAAATAATGAAACTTGTCTCTTGGAATGGCAGAGGGCTGGGCAGTGCTCACAAAATTGAAGCATTAAAAAATATGTTGAAATCTGAGAAAGCCGATGTTCTTCTCGTCCAAGAGACTAAAATGAATAGTGACGAGATGATGGAAGTTTCAAATCTCTTTTGGAGAAAAAGATCAGGCATGGCGATCAGTTCTAGAGGTGCTGCTAGAGGAATAGCAACTTTTTGCAATTCAATCAATTACAACATTAATCTGATAAAAGAAAACACTCACTAACTCCTCACATAAATTACTAACAAAAGCAACTCATACTCCTTTCTTTTATGCAATGTATATGGCCCGGCGCATTATAGAGATAAGAAGATCTTTTGGAACTCTCTTCTCTCTCTTTGTGAATATTATCCAAGGAAAAACCTCATCATCGTTGGAGACTTCAACACAACAATCTCTAGCAATGAGAAAAGGGGAGGTTCAATCATAAGAGACCCTTTTGGTGAAAAGATAAAATACTTGATGGCTGACTTCGATCTCTTGGACCCGATTCCAAAAAATGGGAGATACACTTGGAGCAATAAGCGCACTGGACCGGGACATATTGCAGCTCGGCTTGATCGCTTTCTGATAAGTACCTCTTTCCTTCAGCTCAATCTAATCACTTCTTCTTACATTATTTCTTTAGCTTCCTCAGACCATAAACCTATAGCGCTGTCTCTCTCTCAGCCTTTCAATCTCGGCCCTATTCCCTTTAGATTCAACCCTCTTTGGCTGCAAAATAGCACAACTATGGATTTAATTTACTCAGTTTGGAATAAATCCTACCTTGGCTCCCCTAGTTAGATATGGGAATCCAAGCTCCGGGCAGTTCGCTTAGCTTTAAAATCTTGGGCTATCTCCTCCTTCCCCGACCCCTCTGCCACCAAAAATAAGCTTCAAGACAATCTCGCTTCTCTTCAAAAACACATGGAAAGTGAAGAGATCACCCAAAAACTTCTTATACAGGAAAAGACTCTCAATTCTGATATTATAAAAGCTACCAAACGAGAGGAAGAAACCTGGAGGTTAAAATCCAGGCAACTTTGGCTCAAAGGGGGGGATAAGAACACAAAATATTTCCATAAGCAAACCAAAGTCAAACTGGGCTACAACTATATCAGAGAAATAAAAGACAGCAACAATCAAACTATCCAAGGCCAAGATGCCATAAAAAATTTGGCTCATCTTCACTTCAAGCATCTCCACTCAGATAGTGGGGAAACGGATCCGATCACTCAGGCTGATCTCCTATCAGGAATCAAACATTTAATCTATGGCAAAGACAATGAAAATCTTGAGAATCCAATCTCAGAGGAAGAAATAATTTATGCTATATGGTTTTTGCACCTTGATAAATCTCTTGGTCCTGATGGATTCACTATTAACTTCTATCGAGTTGCCTAGCCTATTATAAAAGAGGACCTAAAAAAGATGCTGAACTGGACGAGAAGCAAGGAGAAAATTGGAGGAGCAAAAAACTCCTCCTTTTTGGCTCTTATCCCTAAAGATAAAAATCCTCATACTCTGGATAGATTCAAGCCCATATCCATATGCAATACTTCATATAAAATCCTAACTAAAAACATTGCAAGCCGCATGAAAAAGATCATGAACAAAATCATCTCAGATACTCAAGGAGGGTTCATAGTTGGCAGGAAGATCATGGACAACATTATCATAGTTCAAGAAGCAATCCATTCCAGTCTGAAAGACAAGAAGGCAGGAATGGTCATCAATTTGGATATAGAAAACACCTTTGACAGAGTCAACCACTTCTTTCTCTTTGAAATCATGCAGAAAATGGGACTCTCCAAAAATTTTATAAGATGGGTCAAAGCTTGTATTTCCAATCCCTGGATCGCCCCTCTGATAAACAGAAGACCTACAGGCTTCTTCAACGCATCCCGTGGGATTCATCATGGATGCCCCTTATATCCCT
This sequence comes from Larix kaempferi, assembly GCA_027924585.1. Taxonomy (NCBI): domain Eukaryota; kingdom Viridiplantae; phylum Streptophyta; class Pinopsida; order Pinales; family Pinaceae; genus Larix; species Larix kaempferi. The sequence goes on along the minus strand of BSBM01000138.1, from coordinate 14,234,919 downwards.
TTCTCTATATCAGTGTGGATGAATCTCTGAGCAAGAATCTTCACATTATTCAGGAAAAAGGAGAGCTTAAAGGAATCAAAATAGCGCAGGGACTGAAAGCTGCAAACCATGCTCAATTTGCAGATGATACTATTCTCCTGAGAGGAGCTTCCATTACAATTGCAGAGAGATTCAAAGGAGCTTTATCTACCTTCCTAAAAGCCTCAGATGGGAAAATTAATGACCAAAAATAAAATAAAAATTGGTTGGAACTGTCAAGAGAGAACCATGACTAGAATTGCCGGAATGCTAGGTTACGAAGGAACTACAAAATGGAGCTCTTTTAGCTACCTTGGAGTTCTCATACATAAAGGAAAGAAAAGAGCATCTGACTGGAAGAAGCTGGTCGAAAAAATAAAAAAGAAGATACAATCCTGGGGAGTGCAATGGCTCAATCCGGCTGGAAAATTAGTACTAATATCCTCCATCCTTGCTGCTTTCCCCATCTTCTCTTGCTCTATAGCTTTGGCCCCCAGCTCAATCATTCAAGACATTCACAAAGAGCTCAGATCTTTTCTCTGGTAAGGTGGGAAAACAAATGGCACAAAAAAATTCAACCTCATCAGTTGGGAAATGGTGTATACTCCAAAAAACAGTGGAGGAGCAGGGGTCAGAGACCTCGGAATCATGAATCTAGCTTTGGGGTCAAAAATTCTTTGGAGAATGATAGCTGGAAAACCTGCTTGGTGGAAAGATATTCTTCGAAAAAAATAATTAAAAGGGGGATGAAATAGATGCCTTGAAGAAATCCCACCTGCGATGGATGACTCCCCAATTTGGAAACCTTGTAGAAAGGCGGCTCCTATCATCCAAAAAGATATTCATTGGCTCCGAGGCAATGACACACAGATTCGCATTTGAGAAGACATTCTCATCCCCTCTTCTCCAACTCAACACCTTAAATTCTTCGTCGACTTGAAAAATTGGATGATTCAGCAAAACATATCCACCTTGCACAACATCTCCCTTTGGTCCAACGCTGGTAGATGGCAGGGATGGAAAACACCTGATATCCCTGATCACTTAATTCTGGATTTTAGAGCCCTGCTGACATTGCTTCATGGATGTAATCCGATCCATTTAACCCTTCCCGACTCCAGATCCTGGGGAAAGCATGGATATTACTTGGTCAAAGATGGATACAACTCTCTTCTCAGCAACCAACGAACAAAAATGATCTAGAAAGGCATATGGAGCAACGATGGCATCCCCAAAATCAACTTCTTCTGCTGGGCACTCTCTCATAAAATGATTCTTACTACTGAGAATTTGAAAAAAATAGGTATTGCAGGTCCATCTATTTGCATTCTATGTAAAAAATCTGAAGAAACTATGGATCATCTTTTTATGAAATGCACCTATACTATGGAAGTTTGGAGCCTCGCTCTCCAAGAACTATAGGTCAATATCATTCTTCCAACCAATCTAACTGATTACTTTGCTTGTTGGAAAGACTACTACCCTGGATCTCTGCATCAGAAACCTGATTTGGCTAAAATCTGGAATGCTCTGCCCAAATTTATCTGTTGGAAAATTTGGAATACAAGAAACAAAGGGATCTTTGAAAACCTGCTACACCCTCCTTTTAGAACCTCCCTCTCAACCAAAGCTCTGTGGGCTAAATCTCTTCTCTCCAGAGGCCTAAACCACATCAATCAAGAACCTTTAAATGTCGAAGAAAAACTCTGGGCCTCTGTTTTCCTTCTCCCTCTCTGCCCTCATTTGAAAAACCATCGCCAAGATAAACCCTCCTCTATAAATTGGCAAATCAGAATCAGTCTGGAACACTTTGCTACTTGGAAGTCACAACTTGGCAGGTATTCCCTCTTCTTCGACGGTGCTTCTAAAGGTAACCCTGGGTTGGCACATGCGGGAGGGGTCATTTTTTACCCCGGGGGAAACAGAATGAATGACTACACTTGGGGGATTGGAAACAAAACCAACAATGATGCCGAATGGTTGGCTTTACTTAAAGGTCTAGAAATTGCTATCAGTATGGGGATTAAAGACGTTATAGCCGTTGGAGACTCTCTTTTGATAGTCTGTGAAGCTCGCAATTTCATCAGAAAATGATCCACTCCGATAAGCAAGTATCAGCACACTCGCACATTCATCATCAGATAGTTCAATACCCTCAAGATCCTCCATGTTCTCTGCAGAAACAACCACCATGCCAATGAAATGGCCAACAAAGGAATTCTTCTAAGTTATGGAAACTTGGTTCAAAATGACATGCACTATTCACATTGTTGGGTTCCCTAACCCCTCTCTCCCTAGGGGTGTCCCCTCCCCCACTTCATGGTCTCCTTATTTCTCCACCCCCGCCACCTTTGGAACTGTTGAGCCTTTTCGCTGCATGAAACCACCTATCGCAGAGATCGAGGGCCGATGGAGGCATTTAACACCTTCACATGGCCTCACCCACCACTGTAATAGCTCGCACGCCCCAGTCTTTACTTCCTCTCGACGCTTCTCAAACCATTCCCTATTGGCTCCCATCTTTACCATGGATGCTCGCTTCTCTAGGTTCATTGTCCCTTCCCTGGACATTAGCTCCTCACCGTCTCTGCACTCTACCTCCTGCTCACTCTGTAAAAAACATTTGCATTCCTCCACAGATTTCACCCTCCCCGAAGCCAGCCTTCTGGAACCTTTACTCCTTCTGTTAGATGATATTTCATCCCTCAGCTTGTGAGAGGAAGAGAAACAAGGCCCTGACTCTCCCCCCCCCCCCCCGGTTCCACAAGTTTCCTCGGTTGACGCCATGGAAGAGCAATTGTGCAAGGTCAGAATTGAGAATTCTGAGATCAAAAAAACCCTGACAAGGATGTGCACACTTCTACAATCTCTCAGCACTGAAACAAGACGCAATAATGATCTTATGAATGGTCGAATTTCCTCCATTTCTGAGACGGTGGACTACACTGCCATTATCATCTCGAATGTGGACTCAAAGATGGATGAGAATTACAGGAATGTAACATATTTGGAAGGCAAGCTGGACGGACTCCATGAATACTTAGCTTGCTGCATTCCAGGGTTCCATGACACAACTGGCTCTAGCACCAACCCTGACGAATCCATGGAGAGCCCAGAACCTCCGCGCCAAAGCCAGAAGTAAAGCAGCATGCAGGCTCTTTAGTCTTAGCCGGTTATATATTTTCTTTCTGCAAATAGTATAGAAGTCTCTTTGGTCCTAGCATATTAGGTTTGAGTTTCTTTTAGGTTTTAATGGATTCCAAATCCAAATTTTGTAATGTTTTGCTTCTGCAAGTTTATTTTGGGACAGTTTGTAAAGGTTTACAGTACGCTTAGTTTCATACTTTATAGAGATAAGAGATACAGTAGTGAAGCAAGCATGAAAAGTTTAAATTTTGGCTCCTCTCAGAGGAAAACCAGATACCATTTCTATGTATTTTTTAAAAACTCCTTCTTAATATGAATCCTATAACCGTTGTTGTTAAAAAAAATAAACATGCGGGGAAGCAGGATGGTTCTTGGTGATTCCAATTAGGATGATGAATTTATTGCTATTGGTACGATGAAGTTGCAACTTTTAGATAGTAAAAATGTGATCCATACTGAAAATGCTCTCTAGGATCGCTTTTTGAGAAAGGTGGAGTTCTCAAATCTCGTGTGGCTCCGCTGGAATAATTGTCCATACCCTTCACTGCCTTCATGGATTCCAATGAAGGATTTAAGGGTTCTTCAAGTGTCTAGGAACACATTAGAAACATTGTGGCAAGACGATTCACACTTAAATTGAAATTGGTTGTGTATACTTGCTATTGATATCACACCACAATGTCTAGAACGAGTTTGAAAGGAAGTTTTGTAGATACATATATAGATTTTTTTTTGATTGAAGTGTGAACATTTTGCAAGCACCTTTGCAGTCGAAGCTATGTTTAGAGTTGTGTGTAGATAACTGTGCGAATCCGAAGAGCACACGAGGATTGGCACAATGTACAGAGCTTCGGAAGGTAAGTGTTATGGGGTGCTTTGAGTTAGAAGAGTCAAGGGAAAAGCACACCGCGTAGTCAAAAGAATGGACTGCGCAGTAAATAGATCAACTTTTATTTTTCTTCACTTTAGGACTTCGCAACTTCTAGCATATACCTTGTGAAGTAAACTTCTAATTTTTACCTCACAAATTAACTACGTGGAAATTAACTGCACATTTCAACTTTTTAGTGCGCAGTTGAACTTCGCATAAATGCGCAGTTCTTTAACTTTGCAAACTTCTCAATTACTTCGCAAATCCTTTTTACTGCGCCTTACACTTAACTTCGTGGATCTCTTAAACAAACTTTATATTGAAATATTTCTTGTTAGGACATAAGAACCAAAACATTTAATATGAAACTTATGCGCAGTTACTTCTTGTTAAAATAGAGCTTTCACCACGGTGAACTATTTGGAAATTTTGATTTCTTTTACACACAGTAAATGTAAACAACATTCATGCAAGTAAATCTGGAGAAGATGTGCGACTTGCAATATTCAACATTCTTGAGAATGAAACATAAAACTATAGACTTATATATATTACCATAGTAAACTGCGCAACTTGCCTTAATACATGAAGATGAGATTTACTTTGATTTCTTACTTCTTACGGAGCTTGGTCTCTTCATACACTTCATGGGATGAGCTTCTCCTCCTTTCACTCTTCTTACACATTTTTTTTCTACCTAGGAATTCTTGATATGCAGAATATTAACGCGGTTACATAAATACTAACTTGATGTGCGTCGGATTGGCTACAAACTGACTGATTGTTTGACACTGCAGACTGACAAAGAGACTGACTGACAGAGTCAGCGCAGACTAGATACGCTATCAGTTCTTAATTACATTTCTCCAACACTCCCCCTTAATTATGAGCGGATGGGAATCATTAAACAAAAATAAATTTTACAAAATATTTCAGAGCTGAAACATGCCTTGTGCATGACGAAGTTCACTGTGCAGAACTTGTCACTCCCAAACAACTTCATAGATATTGGAATGTGTCTCTTGCCAATGGTTTTGTAAATATGTCTGCTGCCTAATCTTCAGACCTGCAAAATTCTAAACATATTTCTTTGTTGTTTATCAATTCTCTGATAAAATGATACCTTGTGTCGATGTGCTTGGTTCTCTTATGGAACACATGATTCTTTGACAGTGCGATAGCTGAATTATTGTCGCAGTAAATGAATGTGCTTTCTTGTTGGTTTTGCGACATATCACTTAACATCCTCTGCATCCAAACGACTTGACATGCAGCACTTGTAGCTGCGACATACTCTGCTTCTGCTGAAGAAAGAGTTACGATGGGTTGTTTCTTTGAATCCCATGATACAACACCTATTCCTAAATGAAATGTATTCCCAGATGTGCTTTTTATGTCATCTATGTTGCATGCATTGTCACTGTTAGTGTATCCAATGAGTTTGAAATTTTCTGAGGTTGAATACAAAATACCAAAGTCTTTTGTTCCACTTACATACCTCAGAATTCTTTTACCTGCTTGCCAATGAGATTCTTTTGGTGACTCCATGAATCTTGATATTAAACTGACTCCATACATGATATCTGGCCTTGTTGCTGTAAGATACATAAGGCTTCCAACAAGCCTTTTAAACAATGTCGGATCTACATTGGATCCATCATCATCCTTGCTCAATTTCAAACCTGTTATCACTGGTGTTGGAGATATCTTGCAATTTAACATCTTAAGTATGTTCAAGGCATCAGTTGCATACTTCGACTGAGATATAAATATACCATTTTTAGTCTGTTGGACTTCAATGCCCATAAAATACTTCATAAGCCTCAATTTAGTCATTTCAAATTCACTTTCCATGACTAATCTAAATTCTTCTATGCCAAATCACCAGTAAATATTAAATCATCTACATACATGCAAACAATTATCTTATTACCTTGCTTGTTGATTTTTGTGTATAACATTGGCTCACATTCACTTCTGTGAAATCCATTCTGAATGAGGTAAGAGTCAATGTGGTTGTACCAAGTTCTAGGAGCTTGCTTCAAACCATACAGTGCCTTTTTCAGCTTGTATACTTTGTGTCCTAGTCCTGGAGCTTCGTAGCCTTGTGGTTGCTCCACATATACTTCCTCCTCCAAATAACCATTTAAAAATGCAGACTTAACATCCATTTGGTAAACAGGCCATGTCTTATGAGCTGCGATGGCCAAAACTGTCCTGATAGTGTCCATTCGTGCTATAGGTGCAAAGGTTTCATTAAAGTCTATGCGAGGTTGTTGTGTGAATCCTCTTGCTACCAATATTTCCTTGTGCTTCTGCACATTTCCACTAGCATCTTTCTTGGTCTTATAAATCCATTTCACTCTTATCACATCCTTGTCCTTAGGAACATCAACTAGCTCTCATGTTTTATTCTTTTCGATGCATTCTATTTCTTCATCCATGGCTTGTGCCCAAACTTATCTTCAACAACTTCTTGAAATGTTAGAGGATCATTAACTTGAGAAAATAATGCAAAAACTGAGAATTAATTAGGTGTACCAGTCTCATATATCTCACACAGATGTTTTGTCTTTGTCGGAGTTGTTGGTGTCGAACTACGTGATGGAGTGTGCTGCGCACTTGATGTGCTTGGCAGAGTTGCTTGAACTGCGACTTGTGTCGGTCTGGGAGTTCCTTGTACTAAAACATGTTGTGTTGTTATGGGAGTATATGGAACTACAACATTCTGATTCACATGTGGAGTCTCAACCACATCTTCTGCGATGTCATCATGTTCAACATGTGACACGATTTTAACATTCTTCTCTACAGTTCCATCCCAAGTTTCATTCTCTACAAACTGAACATCTCAGCTGATAATAACTTTTCTTGCAACATGATCATACAACTTGTATGCTTTTGTGTCTTCAGAATACCCAATAAAAATGCATTTCTTTCATTTATTGTCTAATTTCATTCTTAGCTGATATGGAATATGTGCGTATGCTACACAACCAAAAACTTTTAAATGTGAAACATTACGTTTCATACCTGTCCAAGCTTCCTGCGGAACTTTGTTCTTCACACTCTTTGTCGGACATCGATTCATGATGTATACAGCAGTTGCCACTGCTTCAACCCAGTATTCATTTGACAGATGCATGGCTGCCAACATACTGCACGCCATCTCCATAATGGTTCTGTTTTTCCTCTCGGTGATACCATTCTACTGCCGTGTATACCACGCAGTGAATTGCTTGTGTATGCCATGATTTTTACACAAGTTTAAGAAATCATTTGAAACATACTCACCACCTCTATCTTTTCTTAATATCTTGATGCTGTAACCACTCTGCTTCTCCACAAGTACCTTGAACTGCTGAAAACAACCAAACGCATCAGATTTATGTTTTAGAAAATATGCCCATGTTTTTCTTGTGAAATCATCAATAAATGTGAGAAGATAAGTGCATCCTCCCATGGACGGTGTTTGCATCGGTCCACAAATATCAGAGTGCACAATTTCAAGTGGTGTGCGAGCTATGTATGACTTTCCAGCTAGAAAAGTCTCTCTGCGTTGTTTTCCAAAAATACATCCTTCACGAATTCTCTATGGCTTTTCAATAAATGGAAATCCTTTCACCCATGTCCTTCATGTGCAGTAGCTTCAGCCCACCAAAATTCAGATGTCCAAATCTGAAGTGCCATAATCAGGATTCATCCTTTATTTCTGTCTGAAATGCAGCTTGCATTTCACTGTCTTTTTCTTCCTTGTTGAAGTGAATTTATGCTTCTTTTCTTTCTGCTTTGAATGCAGCTTCAGAATTTTCATTCTAACTTTCATGAACAACTTGAGTTGTTTTTCCTTTGATGATTGGTCTTATCCTCAAAGGAAACAAGCGATTCCTTGTCATCTGCACTTTGGCAATTAACTAATTGCTTGGATATATGTCTTTGATAACACAATGCTTTCCTATCATGTTAACTCTGTAACCTTTTTCCATCAGTTGTCCAATGCTCATCAAATTATGCTTCAAACCTTGAACATAATAAACATCAGGCATAAATTTCTCTTCCCCCTGTTTGGTTAGAATATCAACAGTACCCTTACCCAAAACAGTAACTTGAATATTGTTTCCAAGTGTGACATCAATTTGAACTGATTTATCTAGACTAGAGAATAGATTTAAATTACCAATCATGTGATTGCTACAGCCTAAGTCTAAATACCATATTTCATTTGGACTTTATTGGATAGCATTGCATTCAAGTGGATATGCACATGTTAAGAACAGTGAGTTGTTCGGAGTACTGTTGTTTCTTGACTACGATTGACCTTGCTTTCCTTGGCCATACTGCTTCTTCCTACATTCATATGCGAAGTGTCCATACTTCTTACAGTAATGACATTGAATTTTTGATTTGTCATACCTTTGTCCACTTGGCTGACTGGGGATCTGATTTTGACCTCTTCCAGCGACATGTGCAGAGCTGTTGTTGTGACCCCCTCTGAAAGAACTTCATCCTCTGCCTCTAAAATTTAATCTTCCCCTGCCGCTTCCACGACTTATGGATGACTGTGCTGCGAATGCACCTTCCAGTGATGTATCTAAACTGTTGATTCTATGTTCATGATTGAGTAATGAGGCTGCAACTCATCAATAGTAAATTGGGACAGATCTTTGTTTTCTTACAGGGTCACAACTAAAGATTCAAATTTCTTTGGAAAAACTCTAAGAACTTTTTCAACAACTCTTTGGTCACCTAGATTTTCTCCATAAGACTTTATTTGATTAACCAAACCAATAACACGAGTATAGAATGAGTCTACTGACTCTGTATCTTTCATCGATAGAGATTCAAAATATCTTTTAAGAATTTGAAGTTTGGCAGTCTTTACCTTGTTCAAGCCTTGATAGGAAGTTTCTAGTATGTCCCACACTTCCTTAGCTAACTGCGTTGCTGCTACTCTTGGGAGTATCAGATTCATGTGTCGCTTGATGTATGTGGAACAACGTCTTTCTATCTTTCTCCCTCTGTTCCTTCAAGACATCCTTCTCAGCTTGTGTGAGATTGTTGTATGTTGTCAGATCTGTTGGTTCTATATAGCCATTCTGGACTATTTCCCATACATCTTGACCTCTAAACAAAGCTTTCATAGTTAGAGACCAATATTCATAATTTTTACCATAAAATATTGGAGTTTGCAAATTACCATAAGTGGAATCCATTCTTAATCACTTTTCCCTTTTGTAAATAGAATTTGCTTTCTCCGTAAACCAAGCTCTGATACCAGATCAAGGGAAAAGCACACCGTACATTCAAAAGAATGAACTGCGCAGTAAATAGATCAACTTTTATTTTTCTTCGCTTTAGGACTTCGCAACTTATAGCATATACCGTGGGAAGTAAACTTCTAATTTTTACCTCACAAATTAACTGCACAGAAATTAACTGTGCATTTCAACGTTTTACTGCGCAGTTGAACTTTGCATAAATGCACAGTTCTTTAACTTTGTGAACTTGACTTCATAGACTTCTCAATTACTTCGCAAATCCTTTTTACTCTGCCTTACTCTTAACTTCGCGGATATCTTAAACAAACTTTATATTGAATATTTCTTGTTAGGACATAAGAACCAAAACATTTACTGTGAAACTTATGCGCGGTTACTTCTTGTTAAAATAGATCTTTCACCATGGTGAACTATTTGGAAATCTTGATTTCTTTTACACACAATAAATGTAAACAACATTCACGCAAGTAAATCTAGAGAAGATGTGTGACTTGCAATATTCAACATTCTTGAGAATGAAACATAAAACTATAGACTGATATATATTACCATAGTAAAATGCGCAACTTGCCTTAATACATGAAGATGAGATTTAATTTGATTTCTCACTTCTTACAGAGCTTGGGATCTTCATACACTTCACGGGATGAGCTTCTCTCCTTTCACTCTTCTTACACATCTGTTAGGCGAAATATATGTCGTAATAATTACGTTGCAGTACAGTTGCCCAACTATTTACTTGTCAACCCGGGGTACATGAACTGACGAAGCACGTGCACTGTTTGTGCAGGACTGAAGTAGATCTAATCTAACTTAATCTAATTTGTTGAAATCAAATTAATCTAGGAAAGCATTGAAACACTAAAAAGGGAAACATGAAATTGCATAAGGGAAATACAACATGTGAAGAGTTAACAACAATGACATAAGTGAGCTCACATCTATAAATCCATAATCAAATGGCAAACATGAAAGCTTAAATCACATTAAGAATCTCAAATCAAAGACTAATCTAACAAATACAAAATCCAATCCAATCCAACCTCATTACAACCCTCTTACAAGCTTAATCTAACTTAATTGCAACTTAATGGAATGGAGAGGGAGCACTCTCCTTTATACATGAGAGTCCTTAAGAAAAAGATAAGAATGCATTAATTACAGATCCATTATTCTCTCAACTACTCTCAACCACTTTCCTATTATTACAAGATATGGTTCCATCAAATCCTCCATATGTCTCTCATGAATCCTAGATAAGATATGCCAACCAAATCTTCCATGATCTTCTCCTTAAGAATAGGCTTGAATAACTATCTCCTTTGGAATGGTGTAAGAGATATTTGAGAAGTCTCTTTGATTTAATCATTCACATATTCCTACACATTACAAAGCTCACACATAATTGAGATATATATGAAAACATGTATATTTTCTAATATTTAATCATAAATTCACTCTTAATACTAAAATGAATAAAGTGGAAAATAATAATGTGAAACCCAAATGTATTTATGCAAATGATATGATGAAGGTTTAATAGGGCGATGAAATGTAAGGAATAGTGAAGGGAAAGGTGGATGAAAATATGACATTTCTGAGTCCTAACATCCTCCCCAACTGAAGGTGTTGCATGTCCTCATGCAACCATGCATGGATCTTCTGAAGAACCTTTGGCATCTAAACTTTGGCTTTGATTGATGATGTCTTTTTAATGATGAATGTTTCCAAGATATGTGGGAGACATGAGTAACATCTCATGAGTAACAGCTGGCATTTTTCTTTGGTTGGTTCTTGTGTAACAACCATGAATATACGAATGTTGGTTCTTGTGTCAACAACATTCATTTCATTATTTTTCGCTTGCTGTTATGATAATAATTGTGCCCATATATTCACTGGAAAAGATAAGCTATCAATGTGCATATGAAAACATCACTGAGTGTAAGAAAGCCTTTTCTATCTTTTAATGAATCATGCCAATGTGTATATCAATACATGAAGCAAAGTGCAACAGGGGATCTTTGGAAAAGAAATTTTTGGGAATGGTAAATGGGATGAAAATGGAATGATGATAATGGAAAAATGGAATGGTGGTAGTAAATATGTGGTGACTATGAATATAGTTTCCCCCCCAACTGAATCGGTTGCATGCCCCCATGCAACACAGTGTAGGTCATGGAAGGGAAAATGAAATGGGGTGAGGAAATTTTCCAAAATATTCAATTCAACATATAATGAATGACATGATTAAAGATTAGAAAACAACATACCTTCACTCACCCAAAATATAGATGAACTATGTAATAGGAATGTAGCTGTTGCAGCTGCTGGGTCAGGAAATCGTGATTGGTACTGTAGCTGCAACTACTGTATCGGTGGGCACAAAGAATATGTGACTGCGACTGTTGGAAGATGGAAGGTGTCACTGGTGCAGGATCATGAAAATGTAACTGTGAATGTCGCTGCTGCTGGGACATGGAAGATGTCACGAATGCAAGACCATGTGAAATGTGACAGCTACTGTAGCAGCATGACTGTAATGGAAACCGCTAGAACTGCTGGAACTGCTAAAACAACAACCGCCGGAACTGATGTAACTGCCGTAACAGCGACTGCTATAACAATGATGGTTGTAACAGCAACTGCGGGAACTGCAACGACTATAACTGCTGAATCAGAGAATGGGAAGTGGAGGAATCTGAACTGGTGCTGTGGAACTATCAGACTCTCATAGATGAATTCAAGCTGCTGTAACTGCTAAGGGAATCAGGAAAAAGTGTATAGTCTTCATCTGCTACAAACCTGATGGTACAATTCTAATCATGCGAATGGATGTGTCGATGTCGAGCATGAAGAGAAATCACTGGATTACCGACCATTGATGAATGTCATTAACCAGTGCGAGGATGCGAATGGATGTGCTGAGGTCAAGCCACTTGCAAGATCTGATGATCAAGGGACATTGATGTATTCCCATGATCATCAGCGAGAGAACTTGCCATTAAGGCATGCAAGCTTCTAGGTACTCAAAAAGGAACTCTAGTCTATATCCCAGATAAGGTGCTGAGGTCGATGGGGCAAGACTTGTTGAAAGGTAGGCCTTAAGGAATCCCACATCAGTCAACGCGAGTTTTTACAAAAATATTGGTAGGACTATAGGAAAGATCTCAGTAGAAATAGTGCTTATGGCAAGGGAATGTAATTATGGAGAGGGAACTAGATGTTTTTATTCAGAAGGCAAACTGAAATGGAAAAAAAAATGAACTGAAAAAGATAAAGGGATGTATGCAACTCAGAAAGATAGGTGTGTGTGAAGTCATGACAGATAAGGCAATGGGAAGTGGACTTCACATGGATGACTAATGTGCTTTGAAGGAGAGATGTGGTAAACATTCATGACGCAATTGGGTTTATGAAAGGTCTCTGTGTAGCATCAAACGTCATGAGATGTATGATGAAGATCAGCTCCTTCAAGCTGTCAATCAAAGCATGTGTCTTTGAAAATTTTTGTGATTCTCGAAAATCATTTTGGCATGAAATGTGATTGTCTCCGAAACGTGAAAAATGTGAGTACTAATCCTGCTGCAAATTTTGTGTGAGAGCATCGAAAAATATAAAATGCAGGAAAAATATGTGTTTAGAAAATCAAATTCAAATAAAATGAAATGCATTTTTACCTGGCGGTCGTGGCGAATCTAGTTTCTTCGTTGATTCCTGTTTGAAGTGACTTGAGAAAAACAAATAAGCGTGAAGCGTAAATAACCATGCATTTGTATTGTTTACAGGAATGATAGAATGTCCATTTGCAATTTCTAATTTTTACAATGTTTTTTTATTTTTAATTATTTTCTTATTTTTATATTTCTGATCATGGTTTTTATAATTTTTATTGTTTTTATTTTTCACACATCAAAGGAAAATGCATAAAGAAATTTAAAAAAAATGATATTAAAGGAAAAAGAATGGAAAACAAAGCACTCAAAATCAAAATCGACAAATTTGCATTCCTTGTTGTTTTTGAATTCCTTCTGAAAAAAGCACTCAAAATTACCAAATTGCAGTAAATCTTAGATTTTTCAAACCTGTAAAAACAAGCAAAAAGGTGTGTGTTTATCGATAGACTTCTTTCCTGGGAATTTTTAACATTTTTGACAGAAAAAGATAGGTCGTTATTGTCAAATTGCACCATGCAAAGTGAAGCAATAAAAATAACTATCGAAATCATGAAAATCATAGCAAACCGTGCATTTCTTCTTCTTTTCCTCTTTGATAGTTTTATGATTTTTATTGTTTTTGTTCTTTACACAAACATAAATTTAAAAATGATGCAAGATGTCAAAAATACTCAAAATCAAAGAACTGATCTGCAGATCTGCATGCCCTCATATCCTTAAAGCTTCCAACAACACTGCTTGTCTCAGCTTCATCAAATCTTCCCATGGGCATAAGTAACAGTTTGTTGATTCTCCTAGCAATTGTCTCATCCTTAAGCCTGTCAGTTTTGTGCATGTGAGTAATCGCCAAGATTGTGGGAGATTGGATCAGTCAACAAATATTTTGAGATTAGGCGTGCTTCCTTCTTTCAACCTGTGGCCACATACCATTGTAAGAACAACACGATAAATGAAATACTGTTTCCGATCATAAAAAACACACAAAACTAAAATGCAAATGATAAAAATGGTTCATTAATACTCGTCTCCTTCATTCAATGGGTGTTTTGTGTTGCTGTAGACTTGGAAGAGTACACCTCTTAGCCCAATGGATTCATATATCAACGTGACGTTCCTTTGGCTGTTGAGTATTCGGAGCTCTTTCCTTGAAAATTTCATCGTGTGATTGTATCGTCCCGACAAAATAACATTGTGTAATTCTCCATGTGTATTGGTCGACGTGTATCAGCATGTATTATTCCCCTAAGTAACTGAGTAGAAGGAACTTGAAAGCTTGACTGAAGCATATCGCAAATGAGACAAAAATTTCTATGAATATAATCAACGACCAACGCGAGATTGAGATATATTTATTCATAGTTATATTAACTTAGTCAACACTACATGCTCCGTGCATTCCATTTAAAAAAAATGATTATAACTCAAGGAGGATTTTGCTCTTGCTCTACAACAGGTTCATAGTCTACGTCGTCAAGCTTCAGTGTGTAAACATGACACTTTATAAAGAAAACAGTCATATAATATTCAAGAAGGCACTTTGCATGTTCAGTATTAAAAGATAGCCTGAAAGGCGTACTGTCAGAAGCTCCAAGTGCAGCTGGACCATCATCTGGATTTGGAAGAGACCATTAGATTTCTGTAAATATTTTGCTTCATTCACAGCTTATTTGATGCGAGGCATTCATCAATAAGTTGCAAAAGATTAGGATTCTCCAAAGCTGCAGCAACTTGTTCTTTTTCATTCAATTGCTTGTTGACAAAAACCTCAAAGGCATGGGACCCCAAAATCATTTTTGACCGAGAGAGACAAGCTTTTCTTCTGCAACTACACATGGCATGGAGATCGATGAGTTATTTGTGCAATTGATTTTTCGTGAAATGGCCCGTAGAGATAAAGCATGAAGGATGGATGATCAAATTTTCAGCAAATTGTGGATCTGGAGCCTGGGAATGACCGGCATGTTTGGTCCGCAGCTTAGCTCGAACTCCAATAATGGGCCTCACAGTTCTTCTTCTTGCTCCAGCACAATAACATAGTTGAAATCCGGTTGTTGATATCATTTGTGCAAATAATGCGAACCACGTGCTGTTCCAATTGCTACCTTATACCAATTTGACCATTCCAGCGCCCGAGTCTTGGTATCATAAAGAATCCAAGTTAAGCTACCATGCATATTGAGATGGGAGATGAAACGAAACAATCTCGTTTTATCCAGTAGACTCGCCACCTCCTTCTTTCCTCATGTGATTGACTTTTAGCAGTTGAATAGATTCTACTGGGTGAGATCAGATTGGTCACTTCATGAATAATAAGTGTTCCCCGAGAGTATTAACATTTTTTGACAGAAAGAGATAGGATTTTCTCCTGCAATTCAGTGGAAGGATCCAAATCTTCCGAGACGGCATAAGGATCACACTTTGTTGATGCCATCCATATTCAGACTATCTCCTGGGCGTTTGATTTGCAAGTTGCTGAATACAACTTACTCATCCCTTCAAAATGTGATATATATCAAGGGATATCAGAGAATAAGTATGGGACAACGAATCATAGATGGGTGTGAGAAATCGCTCAACCAAATTTTCTGTCTTAAATACAACTCGTACGAAAAGGGACCGTGAAGTTAAATGAAAAATCACCACTGACCAATCATAACAGGACACCCTACGTTAAAAAAAATGCATGAAACCTCTGATAACGGGCGATTTGGAGTGTGTGGATAGCTGCATGGGAATGAGACCTCTCAATGCTGGGTGATCTGAACAACATCCTGAAACGCACATTGAAAAAGGAACTCTGTGTTTTTGGGGAAATCGTTGAGGACCAAACCTATGGGGAAGGATAAGAAATTGAACCAACAGAGATTAGATCCATTGTAGTCCTAATCTCAATACGATTCAACTACAGAAGCAAGGAAAGCTCAAATGGAAACCACGATAGTTAGGTTCTTGGGTGGTACTCTGGCTCTAGAAATCGAAGGTAGGATCTACTTATTGATGGGTAATTCGTAGATGCGGTACACATGTGAATGCCAAGATATCGAGTCTCATCGCCCTCACAAAAATGCTGGCTCCCAAATTTTATGAGATCTTCTAACAAAACAAGGATTGAAAAGCGCAAAGCAGTTCGTAATGGAATATATTTTGGATAGGGTTTCATTATTCATTTCTAAAAATTCTCATTCAATTTCCTTTTTATAGCAAAAAGAATCCAAAAATGAATAACGTCCCTTATCATTCGTAAAGAACAAGTGGGATTTGGTCAATTATTCGTGCGAATTTGGATGCATATCCTATCCCTTACCTGTCCACGGTGTTGCAGCTGTGATATTGCCGAAATTTAAGCTATCATGGATTCGGGAGAAGACCAAAAGAAAAACCTCGAAATTTTTTTTCTTATAAACTTATTTTGTTGTTGCAGGTTTTGTTTGCAAGTTTTACTCCAGGTTGAAGGGTTTTTTTTTTTTCAAGGGATTGTAGGTGGATGGAGCATGCGGATACAACAAATTACATAAATGGTTTTGGCCTAAGCATTTTGTTCTTGCTTTTGTGGCAGAGTTAAAATTTCCAGGCAGCTATAGGATGAAGGAAAAAGGCAAAGAGATGGTATCACTATGACTCAAATCAACGAGAAGTTTACAGGCGTGACATTGTTTCAGCTGCTATTTCAGCATGGAGTTACAGTTGTAGGATGGAGTGACAGTTTCAGCATGGAATTAGAGACGACATTACACAAACCAGAAATAAACCAGACTGAAAAGACTCGATTCAATTGTGACACTATTGCAGCCACTGTTTCAGTCACACTAAAAATTAGACGATAAAACAATTTTTGTTTTTTTTAGCAAATGGAGATAAATGATTTGCAAATTAAAGATAAGATCAATTAAGCATGTTTGCAAAACATTAAATGATTCATTACTGAAAATGTTAAAAACATAAAACATACATCCTACTTTCTGATCCTCGCGATCACACGAAAGAGGAGAGCATACTTATTCTTAAAAAAACTTGAAAACAATGCCCTACCTACACTATGCTAATTGGAATTTAAAAATTAATTACGTGTAAGAAAACTTCCAGTTTAACCATTCACGCAACAGTAATAGAAATATGTTCAAGGTTAATTTTGGAAATGGAAGATGAAGATAAACAAAAATGTGTGAAATTAGTTGCGGAAACTCTGATTTAACAAAATAAAAACAAAAAGACTGATCTAACCTAATACTTACTTGAAACCATTTTTCGATAAGGCTTTCGTAGGTGCAATTTCTGTCACTCAGATCATGCTGCAGCTCCTTGTCATCTTCCTCAATCTCTTGTTCGAATGATTGTTCATCATCAAATATGCAGGAGTCTTCATATGTTGATTCCTCATTCATTTCTGAAGGAGTATTTAAACTTTCGGCTGTTGTCAGGATCTCCTCTTCCATAGAATAGGAGACTCTGATTTTTGCAAGGATGTGAGCAAGTTGTTCCAAGCTGATACTCATAGTTAAATCATATTGTAAAAGGGGTTCTTACATCATCCAAATCAAAATCTGAAAACTGAAAATCACACTTGCTGAAAACAAAACACTCTTGTTGAAACACATGAAAACCTCTTCACAGTTGCAGAAATTGAAATTGCAAAAACATGCTTGCAGAAATTGAAATTTACGCTAAATTGCATAAATTGAAATTTACACTAAATTGCAGAAATTGAAACACACTTGCAGAAATTGAAATTTACTCTAAATTGCAGAAATTGAAATTTACGCTAATTTGCAGAAATTGAAACACACCCTTCATGCCCTTACCCATATGTCACCTCAAAGTTAGGAGCATGAATAATCACACTTGCATGAAAAAAGAAATTAATACCTCAATCCCTTGTGCTTCCCTGGCAACAGCGCCAAAATGTTAGGCGAAATATATGTCGTAATAATTACGTTGCAGTACAGTTGCCCAACTATTTACTTGTCAACCCGGGGTACGTGAACTGACGAAGCACGTGCACTGTTTGTGCAGGACTGAAGTAGATCTAATCTAACTTAATCTAATTTGCTGAAATCAAATTAATCTAGGAAAGCATTGAAACACTAAAAGGGAAACATGAAATTGCGTAAGGGAAATACAACATGTGAAGAGTTAACAACAATGACATAAGTGAGCTCACATCTATAAATCCATAATCAAATGGCAAACATGAAAGCATAACAATGAAAGCTTAAATCACATTAAGAATCTCAAATCAAAAACTAATCTAACAAATACAAAATCCAATCCAATCCAACCTCATTACAACCTTCTTACAAGCTTAATCTAACTTAATTACAACTTAATGGAATGGAGAGGGAGCAATCTCCTTTATACATGAGAGTCCTTAAGAAAAAGATAAGAATGCATTAATTACAAATCCATTATTCTCTCAACTACTCTCAACCACTTTCCTGTTATTACAAGATATGGTTCCATCAAATCTTCCACATGTCTCTCATGAATCCTAGATAAGATATGCCAACCAAATCTTCCATGATCTTCTCCTTAAGAATAGGCTTGAATAACTATCTCCTTTGGAATGGTGTAAGAGATATTTGAGAAGTCTCTTTGATTTAATCATTCACATATTCCTACACATTACAAAGCTCACACATAATTGAGCTATATATGAAAACATGTATATTTTCTAATATTTAATCATAAATTCACTCTTAATACTAAAATGGATAAAGTGGAAAATAATAATGTGAAACCCAAATGTATTTATGCAAATGATATGATGAAGGTTTAATAGGGCGATGAAATGTAAGGAATAGTGAAGGGAAAGGTGGATGAAAATACGACATTTCTGAGTCCTAACAACATCTCTTTTTTTTTCTACCTAAGAATTCTTGATATGCAGAATACAAACGCAGTGACATAAATACTAACTTGACGTGCGCCGGATTGGCTGCAAACTGACTGACTGTCTGACATTGCAGACTGACAAAGAGACTGACTGACTTACTGACAGAGTCAACACAGACTGGATACACTATCAACTCTTAATTACATTTCTCCAAGAAAGAGCTACCAAGCATGGAAAATTTGGTATCTTTCGAGGAGTTGTGGGTAGATGGATATGTGAAGCTAAGGAGCATACCGGGGTTGGCCCAATGTACAAAGATTCAGAATTTATCTATTAGCGAGTGCTCCGATTTAGGAGAGTTTCCAAGCATGGAAAAATTGGTATCTTTAGAGGCATTTTGGGAAGACGGATGTGTGAAGCTGAGGAGCATACGGGGATTGGCGTAGTGAAAAGATCTTCAGACGTTAATTGTTAGTGAGTTCTCCGAGTTAGAAGAACTGCCATGGAAACATTGATATCTTTGGAGGAGTTGTGGGCAGACGGATGTGTGGAGCATATAGGGATTGGCGTAGTGTACGGAGCTTCGGACGCTATTTGTTAGTGGGTGCTCCGAGTTAGAAGAGCTTCCAAGCATGGAAACATTGATATTTTTGGAGGAGTTGTGGGAAGGAGGATGTGTGAAGCTGAAGAACATACGGTGGTTGGCGTAGTGTACAAAGCTTCGAAAGCTATCTATTAGTGAGTACTTCGAGATAGAAGAGTTTCCAAGAATGGAAACATTGATATCTCTAGAGGATTTGTGGGAAGACGGATGTGTGAAACTGAGGAGCATAACTGGGTTGGTGCAGTGTACAGAGCTTCGCATGCTATCTGTTAGTGAGTGCTCCAAGTTAGAAGAGTTTCCAAGCATGGAAACATTTATATCTATGGAGTTGTGGGCAGACGGATGTGTGAAGCTGAGCAGCATACACGGATTGGCACAGTGTACAGATCTTGGGAAGCTTTTTGTTAGTTGGTGCTTTGAGATAGAAGAGTTTACAAGCATAAAAACATTGATATCTTTGGAGTTGTGGACGCAAATGTGTGAAGCTGAGGAGCATACGGGGGTTGGCGTAATGTACAAAGATTCTGAAGCTAGATGTTGGTGAATGCTCTGAGTTAGAAGAGATTCCAAGAATGGAAGGATTGATATTTTTTGAGGAGTTGTGGGCAGACAGATCTGTGAAGCTGAGGAGCATACGGGGATTGGCGCAGTGTAAAGAGCTTTGGAAGCTAGTTGTTAGTGAGTGCTCCAACTTAGAAGAGCTTTGGAAGCTAGTTGTTAGTGAGTGCTCTTACAACAAGAATCATGTTCATGTGTTTAGCAACACCATTCTGCTGCGGAGTGTAAACAGTGGTTTTATGTCTCTCCATCCCATCCTTCTTGCAATAATTATCAAAGTCCTTAATGGTAAATTCAATTCCATTATCTATTCTAAGACATTTAATGAACCTGTCAGTGCTCGTTTGAACCAAAGCTCTGAACTCCTTAAATATATCGAAAACATCATCTTTTATTTTTAATAAGTAGATCCAGACTTTCCTCGAGTAATCATCTATAAAACTGACGAAATATGATGATCCCCCATAAGAGATTTTAGGAGATGGACCCCATTGATCAGAATGAATATAGTCTAGGATACATTTAGTGGTGTGTTTTCCAGATTTAAATTTTTGTCTAGCTTGTTTACCATAAATGCAATGCTCACAAAACTTCAAATCTATAGATTTTGAACTAGGAAGCAACTTTCGATGAGCAAGTAGCTTCATTCCTTTTCTCTCATATGACCTAATAGTTGATGCCATAAACAAGTGGAGTCTACTGCACCAACTGATGCTATGGTTGCAAGATTGATTTATGTCCTCCCTTCAAGTTTATATAGGTTCCCAACTATGTTCTCCTTCATGCCAACCAATATACCTTTTGATAGCTTCACAACTCCACCAAGAACTGTGAATTTATAACTAGTAGCATCTAGAACACCGATTGATATCAAGTTCTTCCTAAGTTCAGGTACATGCCTTACTTCTATTAGTGTCCTAGCAGTCCCATCCTACATTTTTATTCTGATACTCCCTATCCCAACAGTTTTACATGAAACATTATTTCCCATATAAACTACCCCATCATCTATAGATTGGTATGTGGAATACCAACTTCTATGAAGACACTTGTGATGGGTTGCTCCAGAATCAATCAACTAGTCATAATGGTATTGTGAGACAGTATATGTAGATAATACCTCATTGATCATACATGAATCCTTCTTGGCTATGTTTTCCTCCTTTGTAGAGTCCTCCTCCTTAGATGATTGCTTCCATTTCCAACAATCTTTCTTAAGGTCTCATGTTTTAATGCAATACCAACACTTCAATTTACTCTTTTTTCCCTCTGAATTTTACCTTGATGTGCCCCTC
This sequence comes from Larix kaempferi, assembly GCA_027924585.1. Taxonomy (NCBI): domain Eukaryota; kingdom Viridiplantae; phylum Streptophyta; class Pinopsida; order Pinales; family Pinaceae; genus Larix; species Larix kaempferi. The sequence continues at coordinate 14,213,640 of BSBM01000138.1, read as the reverse complement.
GAATGTTGTCCTCTTTCATTGGTTCTTCTTTGGCCACCATTATTGTCGTGCCCACTATATGCCAGTTAATTAAAACTTAACATGCAGAGTGCTAAACATAAATTATCAACCCGAGGAAGTCTTTTATTTCAAAGTTATCGTGCAAATATATGCAAGCACAATTTCTACCTGCCATTGTTGATCTATTGATATGCAATCGAAACTATTTGTAAACTAAGTCACAACTTCTTGAAAGTAAATCAAACCTCAAACCTATTCATAAATCAAACTGTAAATCGAACACACTTCAAACAAGATCTATTCCTATGAAACAAGATCTAATTGCATAAATCTAAAATAAGTCTTGTGTTGTCCAACGATCTATCAAAATGAATTAACATGAGAACGCTGTGCTAAATCTAATGAATAAAAACATAAATTGAATAATAAAACAGCTATGATCAATCTACTGAATGAAAGCATGAATTAACAATAACAGATCTACAAAATAAAACACTTACAATCAACACTACCAGCATCTACTCAGGGAAGAGGGCCCTTCTTCCACTGAGAAGATCTGGATCTCCACAACGAAAGTCTACAACTCCAGAATTAAGAAACTGCCAGCATGTATTATCATAATGGAAGAATTACAATAGATCTAGATCAAATCCTACATCATAACATTGTGTTCTCTCCTATCTTACATCTCCTATCATCCATCTCCTATCCTGCCTAATCTATCATGCTTAATCCCTATCCCCCCCTTTCTCAATGAGATTGATTACATATTTATACATAAAATTATCTCATGGAAATGAAGAACTGAGCCCCCAACTTGTGATCTGCAACAGCTAGAACACAGCCGTAACTGTTGGCAACTTTGGAACCGGCCGCAACACCAAATCTGGAAAATACCCTCTCGAAGAACCACCTGCATATCGCAAACCGTAGATGTTTTGACAATTTCCTTGTGAGTCAGGTAAATGAGGATGTTACGCACAAAACCCATGTCTCAGATTGTTGAGATTCATTTCCATCTACCCACAAATCAAGACACGAATCAATGTGTTCTTATGTGGCATGCGTTTTTGGTTAAGGCTGTAACAGCTGGCTATGAGCGTCATGTACGTGACAACTCACTCCACAAACCATCATTAGTAAAATTATGCATAATAGTCTTTTAATTCATCAAAGATAAAAGAAAATAATCACTATTAACCACTTAAAAGATCAATGGAAGTAGCATGCTGTTCAACGTGCAGGTACAACAAATGGATGAAAAATGGAATGATAAATGAGAAATAATGGTAAGAAAATGGATGAAAGGTATGTCGATAAATGATGGAAAAATGGACAATTCCAGTGCCCAACATCTCCCCCAAACTGAACTTGTTGCATGTCCTCATGCAACCCAATATCTGTGTAGCATCCAATTTGAAAAAAAACTCATTCAATTGTTCCTTCATTTTACCATTTGCATAGCTGCAGCTAGAAGAAATAGAGAGTTTAACACAAATTGGCAGAGTCACTTAGGGGAGGATTTAGCAGAAAATTTGATGGATTCGCAGCTCTTTAGTAGAAATTTGGCAAAGTCACAGCTTATTTTAGCAGAGAATTTGGTGAAGGTTTTAGCGAAGATTTTGGCGGAACAACGCTAAATGTAGCGGCAAATTTGGCGGAGTCAGCTTATTTTAACAAAGAAGTTGGCGAAGGTTTTAGCGGCGAATTCGGCAGAACAACGCTAAATTTAGCGACGTACTTGGCGAACTCGCAGCTGCCAGAAAAGATCTCGCAACTGCCGGAAAACGACCGTCGGAAAAGATGTTGCAGCTGCCGGAAAACAGGCGCCAGAAAAGATGTCGCAGCTGCCGGAAAACGAGTAGCCGCCGGAAAACGGTCGCTGGAAAAGATGTCGTAGCTGCTGGAAAATGGGCACCCGCCGGAAAACGGTCGCTGGAAAAGATGTCGCAGCTGCTGGAAAACAGTCGCCAGAAAAAGGGAACAGTGTTGCAGCCAACGAATAACAGGAAACGACAATATTTTACGGCGTTTTAGCCTTTTTCAACGGGAAACTTCTGAAGCCATTTTCTCCCGAATGACGAACTGGGTTGGCCTGAAATTTTGCAGGGAAGTAGATACCACTCTAATGCATCTCCATGCCAAAAATTAGACAAACCCACATCACGGATTTCGAGAAAAATGCGAATTGGTTGTAGGTGATGATGGCCATTTTCGCGAAAACCATGCACTGGATTGAGCTGAAACTTGCCACGATTGTTCATCATGTTGTTATGCATTCCCTGTCCAAATTTCATGAGGATCCAATTCATGGTTTGTGAGATATGCTCAATTCAAATTCGGCATTTTATATGAAGAACAATATGCATCAGAATTATGAATGTGAATGCACAAGCAGCAAGCATAGTAGCTCCTCCCCCAAACTGAATAATTTGTCATGTCCTCATGCAAAAGAAGAGTTGTCATCTTAATTGGAAACAACCATCTCCCCCAAACTGAGGACACATCATGTACTCATGCTTATTAAAACTTTTCACGGCAGAAAACAAGTTTTGATTTGCACATCAATCCTCCAAAAAATTATTACTGATAAAAATGACCATTTTTCAAGTGTTGTGTATGGTAGGACTATTTCAAAGTAGTTCAAGAGATCCTCTCAATCATTTGCATGCTCATAAAAATAGTAATAACAACATATAGCACCAAAAAAAACTAATTGCAGCAACCATAAAGCCCATATCCAACTAAGAATGAGAATCTCAAAGCACCAAGCCATTTCAAAATAGTTGGTAGCCACCATATTCAACAAATCCATGTATCAATTAACAAAACCTATATATGTATCTCACTTCATACATTCATGTAGCTTCCAATAATCCAATTTCGAAAACAGAGCATGGATCTGGAAATGACTATGTATTGCTGCTCCAAAAACTCAGATTAGTGAAATATGTATTCTGCTATTACCTTCATTTTTGCCTTGGATATACCTTCACCTTCTGAGATGCAGCAATGAAATGAGCTAGAAATAGATGGATGGTCATGAAACCGTGGGCTGAGCATGGCTTAACACTGACAATTGATGCTTTTGTTATGTGGATAGAAACCCTGTAATCATGAAATCTCATGTCCCCAAAAACTTAGTTTGCCGCCATGGAAATATAAGCATGTTTTCCCAAATCTGTCTTTCATTATTATGGGAATATTTTCATAGTGACAGCAACATCTCTCTTCCATTATGAACTACAACATCAAATATGCAAGGACCATGATAACAATTGTAAGCCAATGTGGGCATTACTGAATAATGAGACTCATACCTCTGAATGTATGGCAGCATAGAATTCTACCACTGTAAGTTCTCGAGAAGCAACAGCAATGCCTTGTGTTCCTACAGTTGGTTCTTGTGTGACAGCAGTAGATCATCTTTTCATGGTTTTCTAGGCTTCTTGAGATAATTAATGAATTCAGAAAACTCCCTGATCATTTTTGCTTGTACTTCAAGAGAACATTTTCAATGAGAAAACAATTTGCAAACCTTGATTCTGGTCATAAACTTGCTACAAATTATTAAAGGACTACCTTTTAAACTGAATGCACAGCATGCCCTCATGCATCATTTCCTCAATTTGCAGCCATAGAGGATTTGTAGTTCCCACATGCAAAAAAAAATGACAAAGCTGGAAAGAACAACCTTCAAGCAACTGATTTATTTCTTCTCATTCTTGGTTTTTATGTGGCAGTAGCAATGATTCTTTTCTTGCTGCTGGTTCTTGTGTGGCAGCAACAAGATTTTTTTTTTCTTACTGCTGGTTCTTGTGTAACAACAATAAGGTATCCCTTTTTTTCTTTGTATGCTTGGTCAGTTGGGTTGGTGAGATTTTGGGTTGGAATTTGAAGTGGATGTACATGAATGATGAAGTGTTAAAACTGAGTGGGAAATGATGGGAATGGATGGACATAAAAGGCCATTTAGAAAATGGAAATGGCTAATGCTTAGTGGTTCTTCATGACATTTCCCCAAATCTTTAATAAATCAAAAACTCATGCTATTTTACCTCAAGTGTTACCTCCATGGAAGCATTGGTTGTCATGAATGGACTGGTGTATGCTGGAGCTATGTAGGCTGATCTGATGCTGAGACATATGTATATGAAAGCTTAACCTGGATGAGACTAAATTTGATCCATGATGTTGTGCTGGTTGCATGTAAGACTAACTGTTGAGACAATTGATGAGGAGAAGTTCTACCATAGAAGCAGAAATTCCTTTCTATTATTTTGAAAATCAACTGTAAAACTACTGAACAAATGATGTTGCAAGTCATTGTTGAAACCATTAGATCACATAATCTTCAACTGCTACAAACCCGAGGTACAATTCTTACCATGCGAATGAATGTGCTGAAGTCGAGCATGGAAAGAAATCATTGGATTACCAGCCATTAATGTATGCTGTTAACCAATGTAAAGAAACTCACCTTTGATGACAATGAGCTCTAAAGTACCTTAGTGCATCTTGACAGGTACGAATGGATGTGCTGGAGTCGAGTCACCTGCAATATTTGTCAATCAAGAGGCATTGATCTATCCCCATGATTAACAACAAGGAAATCTGCCATTGATTCATGCAGATACCAAGGCACTATAAAAACTCTAATCTTGATCCCAGATGATGTGTCGGAGTCGATGGGACAAGACCATTGGAAGGTGGACCTTAATGCATTCCACATCATCCAATACGAGTACAAAATAAATGATTGTGAAGAATCATAGTGAAAAATAGGACCAACATGAAACTCAGAAGCGGAAAGTATATGTGAAGTCATGATGTAGTAGTGATGGGAAATAAAATGGTTATGGTGACTACATAAGCAGTGGAAAATGGGACTTCGACATGAATGGATTTTTGGGGTTTTGAAAAGAGGAGGGTGAATGAATCTACCATAGGGAAATTGGCTTCTTGAGGGGTTTCTTTCAGCAACAAGTGGGATGACAGGTGTCTAAAAATGATTTCTGGCATGTAGCAATGGGACTTGATTTCGGAAACATTGGACTCTGTATGGTTTGCACATCAATCTCTCCATTTTTTTTATGTGCTCAATCCAATTGCAAATTGATAAAAAGTCTTCAAGAGTCACTCATGCATGCATTGACCTTCTTCTTCCAAGGACCTGCAAAACCTAGCATTTGCCTGCAATAAAACATGAGATGATGGAAGAAGAGAGATTATTGGTCTCTCTTCATCCAACACTTATGAAAAAAACAACAAGCAATTACTCATAAAACAAATCCAAATAAAAATGAACAAAGCAAAATCCATTTTATACCTCCGGCAAAGCAATGTCCATCTAGACTCACCAACGGTATTCTGATCATAGCTTCTTCGTTCCTTGTCCAATTTGAGTGATTCAAAAGCCAAATGAAAGTAAGTTCATAGGTATATTTCCATTAGAAACAGGTTTTTAAAATTCTATGCAATGATCTTCCAAATCACTCATTAACAACATGCATGACAAGGTGTCTTTTCGAATTCTGGACTAGACCAACAGTCACGGTTTTAGGCTTAACGTTTTCGTTTGATAATGGATTGATGTGATTACAATTGGAGATGAAAGTAGATTCATGTAGGTCTCTCCATTAGAAACAGGTTTTGAATCCAACAAGAATTGATGGGTCAAATAAGCCAATGAACAGTCTAGAAAATAGAGTTTTAGGAATGCAAATTTGGGACAGGCAATCGGTAGTTTGGTCATAAAATTTGCGTACGACATCGGAATGGAGTGATTCAAATTGCATTGTAAACTAGATTCATAGGGGAATATACCAATCAAACAGGTTTGCAAAATATGTCCAATAAGGCATCCAAAAATGGACTGTCCCAGCTCTGTTCCTAAGCTTCCAGCTTTACACCCTGTTAGTATTTTGGCCATAAAATTTTCGTTTGACACCCAATCGTAAAAGTTCAAATTGTTTTGGAAACTAGATTCAAAGGGATACTTGGGGTATAAACAGGTCTTAAAAATAAGTTCATTTGGTCTCCCAAAAATGGACTGTCCTGACTGTGTTTCAGTAAAAATTTTAAGCCAAAAATGTCACCAAAAATTTTATAAATGAAATTTGACCCCAAAACGTGATTGGAATAGATGTGAATGTTTTTAATAATGTAAATTTAAATATAACACACATCCATACCAAAAATTTCAAGAATTGAGCACCTAGATTGATTTACACTGTTTGTTGCATCCGCAACTGCAACTCTTAAAAAATGACATAATGTTGAAATAAAGCATGTGCATTTTTATGGAAAATAAAAACTAAAGACATACCATGATGTGGAACACCCACGTATCTCAAACTCATAAATTTTTACCTATAGCACAGTCACAGCTGGGTGTTGCAGCTCCCTGTCACAGCGAGTGTTGCAGCTCATTGTTGTAGCTGAGAGTAATCACTCACATCTGGGTGTTGCAACTAACAAATTCATGTCAAATTTCAAGCTTGAAGTGTTCCATAATCATGGGCTCATTTTCCTGTGGATCATCCATTCACTTTCCATAATTACTGTAATTTTGTTTTCATGATATTTTTATTTTTATTTGTAACAAATAGAGACAAATTGGGAAATTGATGACAAAAATGACAAGCATTTTTGTTCAAATAGTCAACAATTCCAAAGCATTCATGAAAACATCTCATACCCATTCCTCATCTTTCTACTTTCTAATCTTCCAGATCGCAACAAGGCGCAAGAAGAGAGCATACTTATTCAAAAATTAAAAATAAATAAAAAACAAACAAAAGCATTGTTTTATTCTGATATTCTATCCTACTCTATTCTAATTGGAAATATAAAAATTGTTTAAGTTTATGCATATTTCCAATGGAGCCATTTTTGAAAAAGTGACTTGAGTATGCTCATACTCCCAATAGAAAAATATAACTTTATGAATTCTAGGATATGAGAGATCAACTTCCCTTCAAATGATGGTGCCAAGAATTGGTGAAGTATGAAATGATGCTGTAGACCAATGACAGATTGAAACCAAGCTTCAATATAGTCTTTGTTCCCTTGATTGCTCATGGATGTTACACCATGAAGATCCTTATTAAACTGATCTTCCTCAATGCATAAGATTTCCGGATCTAATGATTTGAATGATGCTTTTGGGTCCAATGGCTGTTCTCCATCAAATATTACGTGTGTATTGTTGATCTTGTCTGCTTGCTTATGAGGACTAGAAGAAAGTCCATCTGCAAAACTTGGATCTAAAACATGTTCAGGCCTCGTATGGATTTGCTGCAACAACGCACAGCCTTTTTGCAATGGTGTAGATGAGGTAGAACAAGAGGGAAGTGTAGGAACATTTTGCAGTCCAGCACTGTAAGCATACTGTATTGCTTTATTATGGTTAGGGTGGATGGTGGATTGGACAGGAAATTGAATTGGATACCAAGGAGTTTGATGAGAAGATAGATGTGGCTGATGTAGATGATTGAGTTGTGAGGCTGATATTGAAAGACCAAGTTGTGTTGTAGCATGAGGGAGAGTGGCCATATGATCATAAGATGGGCCATTCCAACCTTGTGGGTAAGGTAGGTAAGCGTTAAATTGATGCTGCAACAGCTGCCATGGTGGAAGAGTATTCAATGGCTGAGTATGAGAGTAAGAAAATGGAGGGACAGAATTTTGAACCATAGATGTAGGCCATGGGTGACATGACTGTTGCAACGAGCTGGCTGCAACTCCCAGATCTCTATTATATGTTTCTTTCATCTTTGGTAAAGAGGGACAATGATCTATGGAATGATTCAAGTCACATATACCACAACTTTCAAGACTATCCGAAGGGAAATCCCTTGCTTCTCTTATTTCCTCCTACTTTTCCTTATCCTGCAAAACAACCGATTGTGAATCATCTTTAGAAATTTTAAATAAATTGCTGATTTCAGCTTGTAAAACTCTTGTTTTTGCAGCAGATTTCAAAAATAAAGATAAAAGTTCCTTAGAATTCTTACCAGTCTTGAAGTTTCCTCTTGAATACCTTCTACATAACTCACAAATATCATCATATGCTAACTGAAATACATTACCTGTTCCAATCAGATTCAATATTTCTAAACATTCAGCTTGGATTCCCTTGAGTAGAAGTTTTTTTAAGATTTCCTTCCCCAGTTTCCTCTGTTTGGATCTTTGGAGGTTATATTGAAATCGTTCTATGTATTCCTCCAGACTCTCTTCTTTTCCTTGTGTCATTTCGAAGATGTCTTCATTGACCCTGCAATAATCTTGGTACCTTTTCAAGAACACATGTTTCATGTCTTCCCAAGTTTGTATACAATTCCTACCGAGGCTCATGAACCATCGGAGGGCTGTTCCTTTTAGAGTAAGGGGAAATACATTCAACTTTTGATTATTAGAACAATAACCATATCCTCTACAAAGTACTTCAAATTGAAATAAAAATACATCAGGGTCTTCGTTTTTCAAACCGTGAAAATTTGGTAGAACATGTGGGGGAATTCTTTTCGTTGGTGCCAGTCCTCTTGAATCTCTGATGGGAAATTCGAAGGCAACATCTTCTCCATCTTTTTCACCTGCCATCTCTTCATTAGATTCTTTGTGTGCTATCTTGAGGCTCCTCCTTCGAATGTTCCTATCAACTTGTTAGTAGAATGGGCGGTGCTCACAACACCACTAAGGGGAATGATAAGATTTATGCTGCAAAGATTGAAAATGAAATAAAATTGAATGTAAAGACAGACAATTAACACTCAAAATAAATTCAATAAACTGAAATGTAATCATGCAACCTACATGCCCTATTTTAACAATGCATCTACAAAACAATGTTAGATGTACTATTGCACAATTGATAACTTCCCCGGCAACGGCGCCAAAATGTCGTGCCCACTATATGCCGGTTAATTAAAACTTAACATGCAGAGTGCTAAACATAAATTATCAACCCGAGGAAGTCTTTTATTTCAAAGTTATCGTGCAAGATATATGCAAGCACAATTTCTACCTGCCATTGTTGATCTATTGATATGTAATCGAAACTATTTGTAAACTAAGTCACAACTTCTTGAAAGTAAATCAAACCTCAAACCTATTCATAAATCAAACTGTAAATCGAACACACTTCAAACAAGATATATTCCTATGAAACAAGATCTGATTGCATAAATCTAAAATAAGTCTTGTGTTGTCCAACGATCTATCAAAATGAATTAACATGAGAACAATATGATAAATCTAATGAATAAAAACATAAATTGAATAATAAAACAACTATGATCAATCTACTGAATGAAAGCATGAATTAACAATAACAGATCTACAAAATAAAACACTTACAATCAACACTACCAGCATCTGCTCAGGGAAGAGGGCCCTTCCTCCACTGAGCAGATCTGGATCTCCACAATGAAAGTCTACAACTCCAGAATTAAGAAACTGCTAGCATGTATTATCATAATGGAAGAATTACAATAGATCTGGATCAAATCCTACATCATAACATTGTGTTCTCTCCTATCTTTCATCTCCTATCATCGATCTCCTATCCTGCCTAATCTATCATGCTTAATCCCTATCCCCACCTTTCTCAATGAGATTGATTACATATTTATACATAAAATTAACTCATGGAAATGAAGAACGGAGCCCCCAACTTGTGATCTGCAACAGCTAGAACACGGCCGTAACTGTTGGCAACTTTGGAACCGGCCGCAACACCAAATCTAGAAAATACCCTCTCGAAGAACCACCTGCATATCGCAAACCGTGGCTTTTTTTGATGATTTCCTCAAGAGTCAGGTAATTGAGGATGTTACGCACAAAACCCATGTCTCGTATTTTTGAGATTCATTTCCATCTACCCGCAAATCAAGACGCGAATCAAGGTGTTCTTATGTGGCATGCGTTTTTGGTTAAGGCTGTAATAGCTGGCTATGAGCGTCCTGTACATGACAACTCACTCCACAAACCATCATTAGTAAAATTATGCATAATAGTCTTTTAATTCATCAAAGATAAAAGAAAATAATCACTATTAACCACTTAAAAGATCAATGGAAGTAGCATGTTGTTCAACGCGCAGCTACAACAAATGGATGAAAAATGGAATGATAAATGAGAAATAATGGTAAGAAAATGGATGAAAGGTATGTCGATAAATGATGGAAAATGGACAATTCCAGGGCCCAACAATTACCTCTGATGTTGAGGTTTCAAGACTAGATTTCTTTCGAGTTTCCTCATAAATCAAGGCTCCCACAACATCATCAAAGATAATAGACTCGGTAGAACTTAAACTGATAGAGGTTACAAAATGTTCCCAAGACTCAGGGAGAGAGCACAACAATAAAATCGCCTTGTCTTTAGATTGAATTTTATCATCCATGCTATCCAACTGACAAATAAGAGTATTGAATGTATTTAAATGATCTAAAATTTGTGTACCTTCTTTCATACGCAAGGTAAATAACTGTCGCTTCAAGAGGATTTTATTCATCAAGGATTTAGTCATGTACAAGATTTCCAATTTGTCTAGAGACCTATTGCTGTAGTTTCAGACACGATGCTAAATAAAACATCGTTGGTCAAGCACAGACGAATAGCACTGGGAGCTCTTTCATCCATCTTCTCCCAGTCTTCATCTGATATATCCGCGGGTTTCTTCATCTTCCCTGCCAGGGCCTTTGTCATTCCTTGTTGCACGAGCATATATGCATATTGACCTTCCATAACTCGAAATTATTACTCCCACTAAATTTCTCAATTTCAAATTTAACACTCTGTGTTTTTGCCATTTTCTCAAGGAACCAAATCAAAAGACTTAAAACATCGAACCTTTTAATATACGGTGGATATATTATTTCAAAAAAAATTAATTAAATGGGATAAGGTTTAATAAAAAAAAATACACCTTATAACTCCCACCTTAAATATTAAACAAATATTTAAAATCACCTTATACCTCCCACTTTATAACATATCTGCACCATAGACTTTAAAACCCTTATAACTCCCCCTTAATAACTTAACGACTTAGCGTATCAAAGCTTTGAAGCTTATACCTGAAAGATATTTAAACTAGCAATTGCCCCAAGAAGGTGCAATGATATGTCGATAGGTCAATGTTGGAGGGTGAACTTGCATGAGGTCAATGTTGGAGGGTGAACTTGCAGGAAAGGGGAAACTAAAACTAAATTAGTGTTTGTAAAGGAGGAGAAATTATGTACAGTAGTGAAAAAGATGCGGTGGATATGACAATGACTAAACGACTGTATTAATATTTCATTTCCTGTCTAAAAAGAAGACAAAGAAAGCCAAAGATGAATTATAGATGGCAGAGGGAGAAGAACTTGAAGAAGAACAATAAGATGCTAAGAAGTGGGAGGATAAACTATTGATGGCAGAGGAAGAAGAACTTCGGGAAGAAAAAGAATATTCTAAGAAGAGGGAGGAGAGAATTGTATAGAAGGAATGGTTGTATGAGATAATAATCATGGAAGGATCAGCATGAGCATTAATTCTTTAAATTAGTGCATTGCAACATTAAGGTGTGATTCATGTCAAATTGTCAAGAATTGAAGACCTTAAGGATAATTTTACAACAACTATATTTAAGTGGTTTGTAAACATAGGTAAACACTAACAAAAGTTGCAGTGGTGGAACAAAACAATTATTCTTAAAGGCAGGGAAGGGAAAGTGATTGTAGAAAAGTTTGAGCATAGAGATTTCATATTTGTCCTACATATAATTTGGATCCATGCATAAGCATTCGATATGATTTTTTAGCCTTTCTTGTCATTCTTGGCAATGAAATGTTTCACACATTGAAGATATGAAAATTTTCAAATTCCAATTTTTATTTCTATGAAGAGATATTTTATTGCCATTTTATTTCTTATAAATGTGTTTTGAGAGAACATTAGTGGCTTCGGAAAGAAACGAGAGAAAAATGCATTCTAGACTATGCTTGGAAGTAATATTTGAGGAGATGATTGATATAGGAGACATTTATTCCCAAAAATATTATATGGACTCTCTTATCTCCTTAAGAATTTTAATTTGAATTACAAATGAAAGATTGATGGCTTTATATTAATAGTTGTCATGGTTTATCAATATTCATTGGAACATTGATGTTTTTGTGCACACAAATATGTAAATGTATTTTGCAAGGAACAATTACTCTTTTGTTATAGTTTTGTATTATTTGTTGTTTGTAGATAGTTCAAGAACTATTCTTTTAGTGTAGGTTTAGTGATGAGATGTTTTATTTTTATAGATAAGGTTAATAAAAATTTGTTTTATAAATTTTTATTCAAAGTTTATTTATGTTAGTGCTCCCTTGCACAATACAAATTGTAACTTTTTACTTTTAAAATACAAATTTTAGATTTTTGTATGTGGCTTGTAGAAGGATCCTCCCACTAGATTGCTTGTATGTAATTGAAATTTCCATGCAAACTGCTTAACCCAAATCAAATCCATAAACCAAAAACAAAACCAAAAACTTAATAACAAACAACTATCATCGCCATCATATGCATCATGGTCATTCAATGGGTATATCCTTGGTTAAATCATTATTTACACCATAGCAACGCTTCTCTCTCCTCCCTGGGGTTTCCTTATTCATCCAAGGTAGTCTTGATTTACTGGATTTTCATCTCAAATATATCACTCATCTCCCTTATCTTTGCAACATTCACTAGCTTCTCTACAGAATTCAATGGCATATCTCCTTTGAAAATGTTGTTTCCAGTCAACTCTGCCACCTTCTGATCATGAACCCTTCTTATTGTATTTCCCGTGGATTCTTAGCCAAATTTGATTTGACTGTAGCCCCTATAGGATGGACCCACAAACAAGATGTAAGTTATAGACCCAGAACCTTTGGATTTACATTTGTGACATGAGAAACGACACAAACAAAACAACATAGAGATACACAAACACAATATAGGAAATAACTTATAACAACCCTTGTATGTACACCAGATTCATAATTACTTAACCATTACATGAACTCGTTACTTACGTATTTGTGTGTAAGTGACACAATACCTCCACAATTCAGAGCTATAGATGAAATCTCTAAAGAAAAATGCCTAGCTATACTGCGCCATGCCTCTAAAAGAAATCCATATCCAGTCTGTTCAATATGGCCATCATCACAAGCAACATGTAGATTTAATTTTTTTAAGAATATTCAGAGTAAAAAAACACACTTACATTAGAGACTTGTACAAATGTGTGAACAGTTCTGGGCACTGGTTATGCAGATTCCCTCGTTTCCTTAGGCTCTTCTTTGGGTTCCAAATTACGATTTAAGGATCTTGGTGGCTACTTCCGCTAAGTTCCCTCTGATTTGCTACTTCTGTTAAAGAAATAGGTTTTTCGGGAAACACACTTCCATCCACACCAAGGGATATTTAACTTACTATTCCTGCAGGTTGCTATAAAGAATGACAAAGTAGCAACATGGGATAAACAAGCCATCAAATCAATACAATTTTGATCCTATATATCATAATATGAAACAAGTTTGAGAAAAACGGTATTTTAGAAACAAATATATGATAGGATTTCATGTTTTCCATACCTGGTAAAGTCTCATGCTAGGACAATCAGGCGTAGAATAGCCATTGGCAGAAGCGACACCTTCAGCTGGATTATCTGAATTAAAGATTTCACTCCCAGTCATTTCTCACTTTTTGGAGTCAAGACAAGGCCTCCTGATATTGCAATTCACGGGGATTATTAATCCCGTCCATCACATAGTAGCATAACGGAGATCGTTGTTTTGAATAAAAAAATCTATAATAGCATTTCTTGAAAAATACCCAAAAATAATTTAGGACAAATATTTCCAAATGTCTCTTTGTTAAAAAGATTCATAAAATATTCCACACAAAAAAACTAGGTATAAATTTCTAATGAAAAAAGAAAGTTCATATAATTTAAATATGCAAAATTTCATGGCTTATTTCAAATATGAGCATATCTAATGCATAAACGAGTCATGGTTATTATCAATGAGTACATATTGGAAGGAGGGTTTCGAATGTCGCAGAGTCATAAATGTTCATAACAGGATCAGGAAAATGTGAATCAACTTCTAGGATATTATACTCGAAATATACTCGAAGCTACAGTTTACTATGCCTCATAAATGTTCACTTATGGTTGAATGGTAAGTAAGTAACCTTGCTATGAGAAAATTCAAGTATCAAATATTGCAATCATATTACCTCCTAGTCTTTAATAACTTCCTATTGCTAAGTGAGAATTGAATATGAACTTTTTATGATATTTGCATGAGAGCTCATTCCCATTGTTGGAGAGCCATTCATCAAGTTCTCGTAATTCAAGAAACTTTATAATGGGTGGGTAGTGTTCCCTTTTGACAAGGAATGATTTAGGATTTCCCAATCAACTTGATGTGCAGAAAAGAGGCACTTCACTAACTTCTAAACATTTTTATTCCCTTGTAGACCATAGTTGGCATCAAAATTGCATCGTTATTATTTTGAGACCAATTCCACCAAATGTACCACCTCATGGGGCTAGCTTGGTTAAAAACTCAAAACAACACTAGAAAACAACAAAGCAAATGAAAAATAAAAATAAAAAACCCTTACTCTAAACCCATAAAACATAAGCACCCCTCATTTTTTGAATGTATCATGTGAAATGTTATTTTGAAGTTAGTATCATTTTGCTTTACGTCTTCTTGTTTTTAATCTTTTCATAATAAAATAAAAGAAGAAAAGGTTGAAAAAAAAAATTACTATACAAATTGCGATAAGAGGATAAGTCAATATTAAACTTGGTGATTACAAAGACGACTCTGCAATCTTCGTACCTATTCTTTAGGTATATTAAATTTTAGATAATCCCTCCATTAAATTTTAGATTGTTGATAGCCGTGACAACTAATTATTAATGATTTGTGCACCACCAATTGGTGAACATTTGAGCGTGTTGGTGAAGTCTCACGGCTATCAACCTCTCAATGATGAACGCCAACCTATGGAAAATACAAGATTAGAAACATGACAGGAGTATGTTCATTAATGAACTTGCATGGCTATCTGTTGACGGACAATCCACTCGACCGGAGGCAAGCCGGATCTCCCTAGCTCAATGCGAGTCTAGAACAAATAAAACAAACTACAAATGTGTTTCCTAGATCTACTTAGGGATCAAGTGCTAGATGTCTTACCTCTCTAATTCGCTATCCTTTCTCCCGCTATGTTTCTCCACGTCCCATGGTCATTAGATCCAAGCTGCAAGACCTGTCAAGACACAGAAAAGAGAAACGAGTAAAGAGCATCTATACAATAAGAGATCTATTTAAACAGTTAAGCAGGTAAACAACACAACATCATCATACATTAGAGACAATATTGGTGGAAAGCATTTGTATTACTGCAAATAGAGGAGTACATGATAGAGATATAGAACTACAACCAATGACTTAACATAGCATCCCTTCTCCACACAAGCCAATTTCCAAGCCCTTCCAAGGAAGCATGAGAGTCTCCAAGAGGTGAGTGAAAGTGTCCAAGAGAGATTTCACCAGCATGTAGATACCATAGTCTTCCTCCCTTTGGTATGGGAGTGAGCCTCACATATATAGGACTAAGTGGATGAGGTTATGGATAGGATAGGATGAGAGATGGTAGGAGATAGATAGGGGATCTTCCCAATAGGTTAGGGGTTGAATACCAGCTCTCCAAGAGATCAGGGATAAGCCCCCACATGGGCAAGTTTCGAGAAGGATCTCGAAATGGATATTTTTGCCCATTAACAGACCTCGTCGCACCTTGATAAAGAGCAACCTGCGACGTCGCATGTTGCTAGTGTGCAACCTGCGAAGACCTCTCAAAAGGTTGTGCAAACTGAGCACCAATCCTCCCAAATGATCAATCAGTCTAAGTGACTTAAGGGATGTACACACAAAATCAGGATGATGAGTAGATTTTAGGTGTAACAGAATGCCCCCCAAAGCATGAAGCTATTAAGGATGTACAAGTGAAGTGCTTTGACAGAAAAATTGGCAAAAGGCTTGTCGGATGAAGGACGTTGCTGCAGTACAACTAACTCTGAACTAACAATCTCATATGTAGTACAACATGGCTGCTGACCAATACATTGTAGATCCATGGTAGTAATGACCGACTGAACAAAATCATGGCTACTAGACACAAGCATAGATCCATGATGAGATGGTAACACATCCACGACCAATACAAAAGTGTATCCGTGTAATATGACTCAATACAAACTCCATCGCAACCTGGGTAAAAAAATGACTCCCCAGGGTCTTCAAGCCGAACTTGCAATGATACGAATCTATCCATGTGATTATAAATGTTTTGACGTCGAACATGTTAGAACCCACTTGATTACCGGTCATTGATGTAAACCGTTAACAAGTGCGAGGGAGATCATCATTAATGTCAATGATTCCCAAGGTATCACAGTACATATCATCAAGCGTGAATAAATGAGTTGAAGTCGAATGCAAGATGAAATATTTCAATCAAGAGTCAATGATGTAAACTCATGATGAAAGCGAGGTAACCTGCCATTGAGGCATGCAGGGCCAAGGTACTTGGTTGGTTCTAGATTCAATCCTCGGATGATGTGTTGAAGTCGACAAGGATGAACCCGTCGAAGGAGGGCAATAATGAATCCCCCATCAATCGACACGAAACATGACAAAAGATGTGTAGAGTGGATCGGATGGTACAATAACATGTGAGACTAACGCAAAGTAACAACGACATGATGACATGTGTACTAACTGCAAAATGATGAGTGAATGTGTTCTTGAACATGGGCATGGAATGACTTGGCAGTATTGACATGAGAATGACGCAGACTTCTAATGCAACTGATAGTGGAAGCTTTCTCCAAATGACTTAGAGGAGTAACAGGACTCAGAAAGTAAGCGGGGACTCATAGACAAACATATGACCCAAGTATTGTATGCAATGCAAACAAGTGCCATGTTCAAGAACGACTATATACTGCCACTAAGGTATGTAACACAAACACTTTCCTTTTTCCCCATCATGAATGATGAGTTCCTCATGTGTTTTTTACGAGCTTGATGACGGTAACCAGATGCTTGGTATAGCTCATCTCATAGATGAGTCCAATCCCAAATATTTTCCGAACCTAGGATAGGAGGGGTTCGTCCCATGGCGGGCCCTTCAATGTGAAAATTTAACGATTCCATAGAAGGAAAACTTGGTCGTCATTTCATATTTAGAGAGTCTGAAAAGAACTAAAGAAGACTCCAACGGTCGTTTTTCGTAAAGTTAGCCTCATCGCCCGAAAAAGGGTAAAACAACACGGGAGAGGACTCTTCCAGTCATGATTGGCTGGAGTATTCCTTTTTTGTAATTAGTGCCTCCTGGTCCGAACAATGGGTAGGAAGACGACCATTCAAATACTTTAAGAAGAGTGAACGCGACAAGTTCGCTTGGCAATCTTTTCAATTTTAGGGAGTCTGAAAAGAGCTTAACTATGGACTCCGAGGGGTGTCATTTTCTGTGGAAGTTTATCGAGCCCGGAAAAGTGATAAATCACAACTCGGTACTTGTTCTCATGATTTGGTAAGTACAAGAAAAAAATGAAGAGTAAACTCATCCTCATGCAATTAATGCAACTAATAAAAAATAATAATGACAAAACACATTAAGGGGTGTTCGTACCTGTAATTACCATTGGTAAAGTGAGAAACGTCATGAAAGAACATTTTTACGACTCCTGTACACTAGAAAAAGTGTCAAATAGCCCAAATATAACGACAAATAGCCAAAACCATAGTAAATGGCCAAAAAGCATCAAAATATTTGAAAAGGAATATTCCATTTCATTCTATAAATAGAAATATAGGCCAAAAATAGAAACATTATTCAAATTGCCAATTTGGGTGGAGAAGTACCAATTTGGATCCAAAACTTCCATCATCGATTCCGGGAGCTACGATCCGCCATTTCACCAGCTGTCCAGACTAGGCAGGCCTAAATCTCTGCCAACAACTTTGTAGTGGTTTAGTTTTTCCATTTTTATTCATTTTTTGAGTTTTTTGATGGTTTGGGGAGGGGCCAATGCGCCCTCGGCTCATCGCAAGTGGCCCTTTCGGGACTCGCGACGAGCCTAGGCCGTCGCAAGTCTCAAAAACGGGACCTGCGACGACGTCGCACTATATTTGATGGTGACCTGCGACAGAGGAAACTTCAATTCCAAACATCAAATGTATCCCAAAAAATAAGTTGTTGCCAGTTGGAGAAAGTCCTAACATGCTTTAAATGCTCCTTTTGGCAGGTTCCCAGCAAGCAGAGATGGTTTTAGAGTGGAGAGAAAGAGAACATGAGGTGGAAGATGAGCAAGCCATAAATGATCGACAATGTGTGGCTGCTTTGCGAAACTGCGGGTTGCTCAAATTCTTTCAGGTACAGGGGATGAGATCCTAAGTGCCGTTCTTAACACACATGCTTCAGAGTTGGGATGCATCCCAACAATACTTCGTCATAGGTGAGCACATCCTCAACATTGACGTTTAGGACATATACTTTCTGACCGGTTTGTCCCGAAGAGGGGATGTGGTACAAATCATTGGGACACGAGCCAGTGACCGTACTATCGAGGACATGGTGTCACAATACTGTGTTGCTACTTCTCATCCCTCCAATGGGAAGGTACTCATCCAAGATGTGGTGAGTCATCCACTAAGGACTGTACTGCTTACTATTACCAGGGTGGCGGGTAGCCAAGCTCCACATACAGCTACTCGGACTCAGATGTTATATGCGGAAGACTGTATGTCCCCCATGGTATTCAACTGGTGCGAGGGTCTCCTCGCAAACATCTGAGCTTAGCTGACCAAGTGTCGGTGAGGGGAGCTCAAGCAGTTTGGGTATGGTTCTATCATAGTGTCGTTCCTCTTGGAATGGATTCCTCTCCTGTGCCCACAGGTGATATTGGATGACAGGGATCTGAGAGATCCACATATGTTCAGGTGGGCATAGCTAATGACCCGCCATGGTGGGTGTCCCATCATCACATTTGGTCCTGAATTTTTCAGCTGGCTAGAGGGTCAGATGCTCATGGTGGAGGACTTTCCTTACAGTGGCACAGACTTTTGGGAGGATCCCGACTTGGCACTGCCAGAGGGTGCAGCATGGATTGATATCGATAAGAACAAAAACCCTTGTATTTTTAAGTTTTGTGGATTATATTATTTTTTTGATGTAGTGCTGACAAGTACATTGTGTGTGCAGATGTTGGCCCTGTACAACCGGTGGGTCTCTCCCTTCTGGCGAGGAGAGACAGAGGCGGGGAAGCAGTGATTCCTGCCGGTGCACATGCCGCCATCGAGGAGATGGAGGAGGTGTACCGGAACTTGTCAAAGCTGACTGTGGAGGTTCCATAGCCTGCTATTGATGACCTTCCGAGGCCCATGCAGAGATTTGGGGTTGGAGCATCTGTGCTCTTCAACGCCTTGCTCCGCAAGGTGGCTCGTACTGTGGACTGCTTCCTTACACAATGACAGAGAGCTGTGTGAGTCAGGGGTGTGCGGATCAGGCGCAGTGCTTGAGACAGTTTTATACTTGTACTTGAGAGCTTTAGAAGCCTCAGATTTTTGTACTTACTGAAAGCTTATGATGCTTCAGATTTTCGTAGAGACTCACTGAAAGCCAACATGCTTCAGATTTTGTACCAGCACTACTTTTGAGCGATTTATATATATTATCGGCGATTTATACATAATGTGTCTTTGAAATGATTAGTGATGTGATCTTGTTTACATGTTTGCTTCTGTACATTATATTTACATGTTATGAATGCTTTTACATATTATGATTATTATGTGTGTGCAATGTACCAATCCATGATGAAATTGGCCATCGAGTCGGCAACTGTGTTCAATTCTCGTGGAATGTGCAGGTATTGAATGGATTCAAATGACCTTTCCAAGAGACGTACTCGTCTAAAGAGACGGAGTAGGGTGGGATCACGGATAGCATAAATCCGGTTGAGATGAGAAACCACTAGTTGAGAATCCATATGGATGACAATGTGGTCCATACCCAAGGAAATGGCATCGGTCAGGTTTCCGATTACAGCCTGATATTCTGCGACATTGTTGGTCGCAAACCCTAGACAATTTCCTCCTGAGTTAATGAGCTCACCTGTAGGGGAATAAAGTACCCAGGCTGCCAAAGCAAGTTTACGGGTATGCCGACTGGCGCCGTCCGCAAATCCATAACACATCGCCATCTGCACACATAGATAGAACATGGTGTAAGGAGCGGAAAACAAGATCTAAGACACTCAAAAAATAAAATGCATCACACCACACAAAAACATGCCATGTACAGTATATACAAGTCAGTCTATGCATGAGAAATCAAGCATAGTATCTCTTTAGGTAAATCCCATTGCGGGGTTCACCCAAAGAGATGTCGTCATAATCTTCGAACTCGTAGGCTCCTTTTTTCAACACACATTTAATGATGTAAGGTCCATGCCACATGGATTCAAACTTCTTAGCTCCTAGTTTATCGTGCTTCTGGTCATAAGTGAGGACCAGGTCACCCTCGTTGAAGATACGAAGTTAGACTGACTTATCATACTGGGCCTTGATGCATTTCTTATGTGCTTCGTTAGCAAGAACAGCATCGCGGTGAGACGCATCAAGCTTAGCTAAGTACAAGAGTCGTTCTTCCTCAGCAGTAGTGTCAGGAAGAAGTTCTACAGTGAGTTGAAGAGACGGGATTTCGCACACTATCGGTAAAACGACCTCCTATCCATAAACCAATTGGAAAGAAGTAAATCCTATGGTGGTTTTAACGGTAGTTCGGTAGGCCCATAATGCTAAGAAGAGCATATTGTACCAGTTGGACTTTTGTGTCCCTACCATCCTTTGGATCATAGTTTTCAAGACCTTGTTAATGGCCTCGACTTGTCCATTGGATTGCGGGTAGTAGGGAGTTGAGTTTTCATAACGAAAACCCAACCTGTCGCTCAATTCAGCAACCATGTAGTTCTGAAAGTGAGAACCATGATCGGTGACTATAGCCCGAGGAACTCCAAACCGTGCTATTATGTGGTTGAACATGAAGAGTGCAACGGTTTTGTCGTCATTTTGGTATGTAGGCATAGCCTCAGCCCACTTCGTAAACTAATCCACAGCTACGATGATGTAATTATGCCCCCCGGCCAAGGTAGGCTTACAATGCATAAAATCTATGCCCCATTTTGCGAATGGGCCAACGGAAATAACAGGATGTAACGGGGAAGGATGCGTGCGCTTCTTCGTATGGAAGTGTTGGCAAGGAGGACACTTCTTGACAGCCTCAATACAATATTTGAAGATAGTAGACTAGTAGTATCCTGCACGCAAAATTTTCTAGGCAGTAGCCATCCCAGAGAGGTGACCGCCACACGCCCCAGCGTGACAGTCATTTAGAATGCATTCAGCTTCCTTGTGCATTAGACAACGTCGAAGAATGGAATCGATGCCACGGTGATACAAAGTATCAGTTATGATCAAGTAATACTTTGCGTGGTGGCGTATCTTATGACGATCATCGCGAGACAGTTGAGGATCGAAGCGTTGGGTCTGAAGATATAAGAGGATATCTCCATACCATGGGTCAGACGTACTTATGTGAAACAATGTTTCATTGGGAAATGAATCATTGTGCTCTACTTCTACATCAGAACGGGGGAGGTCGCAGATGAGCTCAGCAAATACCAAAGACTTCTTAGACTTAGCCTTTTCGAAAAGAAGATCAAATTCTTGCAGTATCACAATCTAGCATGAATACTTGCCCCCAAGTACTTGACGTGTCAGTAAGTGGTACATGGGGTTTGAATCGACGATGATGGTGGTGGTGTGGAGCAGGATGTAATGATGGAACTTCTGGACAGCAATGACTGCCGCGAAAGCTAGTTTTTCGACATGTGAGTATCTAGTTTCGGTTAGTGAGACCCTTACTTGCATAGTATATCACATGTTCCTGAGCATTTTGATCTTCCTGTACCAAAACCATGGCGGTAGTGGTAGCAGAAGCGGCGAGATACAAAATGTAATTGCGATAATAATTAGGCGGTTGAAGCATGGGGGCATGCATGATAGCATGTTTGATACTGTCAAATTATTTTTGAGCTTGGTCATCCCAAATGAACGGGACGTCCTTCTTAATCAGTTTCATGTAACCCTGAGTCTTCTCCACGAAATTACAAACAAAACATCGTAGATAAGTCACCTTCCCCTGGAGACTTTGAAGTTCTGTAACATCAGTAGGAGGTGGTAGGTTAATGATGGCCTCCACCTTCAAGGGATCAATGTGGATCCCATCTTTCGAGACAATGAATCCTAAGAGGCATCCGGACTCGACGCAAAAGATACACTTATGAGGATTCAGACAGATATTGTACCGTATGCATCTGAGGAATATGGCCGTCAGATGATCGATGTGGAACTCACGCTGCTTTGAATGAGCAGGGAGATCGTCCAAGTAAGGCTCCACAAAGTCCTTAATATCATGGAAAGCATACGACATAGCCCTCTGGAACGTGGCGCAAGCATTTTTAAGGCCGAATGGGAGCTTGCGATACGCGAATGTACCCCATGGGAAGATGAAAGTTGTCTTATGTCGATCAGCTGGGTTTATCTCGATTTGGTTGTAACCAGAAAATCCATCCATGAATGAAAAGATAACGCTTCAGGCACAGTTGTCGATGATCTGGTCAATAAAAGGGGTCGGGTAGTTGTCTTTTGGACATGCCCGATTAAGGTCCCGATAATCAACACAGACGTGAATGGTGCCCTGCTTTTTGTTCACAGGGATGTCATTCGAGACCCAATCCGTCAATGGGACGGGATAGATAAATCCAGCCTTTAAGAGCTTCTCAATTTCTACCTTTATTGCCGCAGTTTTCCGAGGGTGTACCGGTCGCAACTTTTGGTGCACAGGCTTGATGTCGGGATAGGTTTTTATCTTGTGAGAGACAATCGCGGGGTCTATACCAGGAATCTCCTCATAGAACCAAGCGAAAACATCTCGAAATCTCTTGAATAAGGCTGTGCCAATAGTGATTTATTCAGGGGAAGACTTCTGGCCTATGCGAATGTGTTCCACTATACCTGGTTTCACCGAGATGTCCACCACAGTGGTTGGCTCAATGTTAGCCAAGTTTCCCTCCGAGTCTGTAGAACATGTGAGGTGAGGATGGGTAAATGAGTGGATGGGTAGATATTCGGTGAAAAGAGGGTATGTATGTTATTCTCTATGTACTCCCATGGTGGAAGAAAAGATGACCTGTGATGAAGATCATCCCATGGACCGTCGTCTACATTCATTACTTCCATGATCGACTCGTCTGAATGAAAAGTCCGAAGCAAGAGATCAAGTAGAGAGGACGTTCATTGTAGAGAAAAGGAAGGAGAAACCATGGATGAATGGTCCTCCAATGCTATTTGGATTGCCTCATAAATGCATTCAGCGGGTGAAAGGGGCATCATGTCTCCAAACAGATGTGTTGTGGCTTCATCAAGTACAAGCCAAGCATTGTTGGAGTGAGATAAAATCTCTGTAGAGATCATGTTCACCGTTGCGACATGATTAGGGGGGTCCATGGATGGATAAATGCCCATGAGAGATGAATCTTTCAATAGGCCAACCACTACACTCTCATACTGTTTTACCACCTGTCCGATGGAAGGAATATGGTCACTAGGATGAGTAGTGGCGTCTGGTGTACAAAAATCGAGTTGGTCAATAGTAACAATTCGTCCTTGGTGGGGGAATTGCACTATGCGAAAGACTGAAGAGGCTACTGCCTGCATCGTGTAAAACCAATTGCAACCAAGCAAGATATTATAATCTAACGGGGCTGAGATCACTTCCATGTTAATGGTTACGGTCTTTCCACCCAACTCAACTGCAAGAGCTTGTAAGAGCCCATGAGGTTGAAAGCCACGGTCGTCGAATGCTTTCAACGTGGTAGGAGATCGATTCAATTTGGAAGAACCGATGGCTCTCCAGCAGGCGATCGACATGACAAAGGTAGAGGCACCTTCGTCTAGAAGGGTGCAATGGACCATCTTCCCAGCAATGTTCACAGTAACTTGGAATGCGAGCTGGTGTGAGAGCCTCGACTTAAGGTTGTCAAGTCGGAACATGATGGTGTTCGAGGAATCCGGATCAACTGCACCAATGGCGGCGAGGAGGGTTTTGCGTTGATTGGGACAATTCTGCAAATCTTCCAAGGTAGACATGGCGCAAGGAGCTTGGGCCAAGTCTTCAACGATATTGTAAATCTGTGTCGCACGAGCGTTAGGATTGAAAAGAGCTTTTCGAATCCTGCTCTTGGGCAGGCGCAATATCAAATCCAAAGATGGATTCTTAATGGTAAGAGAAGTTGAAGTTACAATGACATCAGGCAGAGAGTTGGAAGTTTTTTTAGTATTACTTCTGGCGGGTTCCTTCGAAGGGACCTGTTCGTATGATCACGCACGAGTATTCAAATTGATCATCTCATTACGCAACATGAGAACATGCATGGTATTGGATGATTCCCCCTAGGCTGAGGGGGTTTGAGCAACTAGTTGTTGGTTTTGAGCAGGAAATGGATCGTTGAGGACTGCGGGAGTCGGTTTACCCCTAAGAAACTTTTGAACTTCGTCTCTATGGGGACACTCCTTGGAGAAATGGTCATCTCTGCACAGTAAACAAGGATATTTCGGTTTCCATTTCTGTTTAGTATCTTTGGGAGTGCTCTTTGGGTCCTGCTGGGTAGAATATTTCTTAGATTTTCCTTTGGTCTTCTTTTTATCGTTAAACTTCTGAGATGAAGCTGATTGAACAGAATTCACCTCTTTAGTTACAGCAGGAGTAGTATACTTGGCGGTGTTGTGGCCAGTCGGAGTTGGATTGGATGATCCAACAGTGCTAGCAGTGGGCTGGGTGTTAAGGGAACCCATGATTCCATCAGCTTGGGGTCCCTTATGTGGTTTCGTGGGATCATTAATGTCCCGGGGTGCGTCAGGAAAAATGTTGAACAGAGTGTCAGACTGAGTGTATACTAAGTCGAGGAAATGGGCACTCGCGATGGCTTGTTCTTTGGTGGCAGCACCTCGCATGGCAACATCTTTTGCTATGACAGGAAGGAGTGATTTCATAAACCAGTCTGCTAGGAGCTGATCTGGAATGGGAGCTTTAATGAGACGTTGTCTCCTTCGCCACTCGTGGATATGATCTGAAATGTGAGTGGCGGTATTCTAACGGAGCGAGGTTAAAAGTTTCGTACCAGTCTCATACCGTATAGGCAGCTGGAAATGCGTCAAAAAGTTCATAGCAAGAGAGCCAAAATCAGGAAAAGAGTGTGGTGGCAACTCAATGTACCACTTGGCAGCCGAACCGATGAGAGTCCTTTGAAACAATCTAAGATGAATTGAATCATCCATTAAGGAATTTGATGAACACCATAAATGGTATGTCATTACGTGGTTTTTCGGGTCTTCACCCGACTTGCCATCAAACTTGGGTATATCGGATGGAAGTTTCACTGGAATAGGTGGCCAGTTAGATCCGTGATAAATGGGATCGTTGGTTAACCGAGACAGGTCAGGTAAATCCAAGGTAGCCAAAAAGGGCAGCTGTGGATTAGGCTGTGCGTATTGAAAATACGGATATGGCGTGTAAGGATTGTACTGACCATAAGGTGTGCTCGGATAGAACTGACCGTAGGGGGTTGTGCCGCCCGGACCATAAGTAGGCCCGCCACCATAAGGTGGTCCGTTCCAATATAGTGGGGGTCCACCTCCTCCGTCGGGAGGGGGTGGAGGTCTACTGCCACCGCCCGGAGGAGGTGGGGGTCCATATCCATAATAAGGTGGCGCATCGCTGCCTCCGCTGGGAGGAGGGGTGGACCACTTCTGTCACCAGAAGGATGGGGGTCTCCACCGCCTCCGCTGCTGGAAGGATGGGGATCTCCACCACCACCATAAGGATTAGGTCCTCCGCCACCCCTGCCTGGAAGGGGTGGGGGACCACCTCTGCCTCCTGAAGGGAAATGTATTCCTCTGCCATGATAAGGTGGTCTGCCACCTCCTCAGCCTGGATGGGGTGGGGGACCATTCCTGCTGCCACCAGAAGGGTGGGGGGGATTGTAGGAAAAATGGGGTGGACCTCCACCAATGTTCGGTGCGGGCGCGCCGCCTCCAACAGGAGGAGCAGGAGGTCCGATCAGGGGTAGTGGTACTTGAGGGATAATTGGTTGGGGTCCGTGCTGTAAAGGAGACTGTCTCCCCCATAGAGTGTTTGAATTCCCGGGATAAGTTATCCCATATGATGCGTTTCCGGGATTAGGTTGACCCGACACAGGGTTATTAGAACCTGGATATGCTTGACTCCATGAGGGTTGGGTTACATTTGATGGCCCTCCAACATGAGACAATCCCGTGGTGGATGGTCTAGTGGGTTGGGTAGGTCCAACGGAAGGCCCGTTGGGGATTCCACCAATGTTCTGGTTAGGAAAGGGGGGTTTCCCCCTAGCCACAATAGGCTGACCACTATTCAAGGTTTGAACCAATGTAGGTTGTTGACTAGCTACCGTGGTAATAACATTACCAATAAGATAATCCATAGGAATGGAATACCCTCCCCTCGAATTTTGAGGTGGGGGAGGAACTGGTAAAGTAACCGTGGTAGTGACAGGTGTGTTGGACCGTTGTCCTTCCACCGGTTGGTTGACTTGAGGTGCAGGACTAGACTCTTGCAAGGGTTGACCAGTCTCAATAGTGGTCGCATGGTGGGGTTGTTTCGATGATCCAAAAGATATCGAACGAACTAGGATGTTTCCATCGTCAAGTTTGATTTGGAAATGACGATTTTGGTACTCTTCAGAGTGTCGCTCGAGACTTTGTCTTCGAAGCTCATCTCCTTTGACACGTAATAGTTCCAAACGTTCATGGATGGGGCCAAAATTTTGCTAGGGTCTGGCCTATAGTAAGGCCTGGTGAACTCTGGAGTAGTCCAGTTAGGTGGGGATGAGATGGAAAAATGAGCCACTGGGTGTTCTGTAGAGGATGTCCAGTAAGCTGCTGATGGACCAACAGCTGCTGTAGGGTCGCCCTGTGGTCGTTTTATCCATTCCAACGATCCAAGTTCTCCTGGGATGACGGGATGAAGGTTTTGAGAAGTGGGGGTATGTGCTTCTTCATCCTGCGTAGGATGAGAGGCAGGTGAATCTGGTGGAAACAAATGTCGACCAATATTCAAAGTGGGGTTCCCTACTTTAATAACTACGACCGCGTTACGCTGATCCATTCTTACCCTCGAAATAACCTCCAGATTAAGGGGAAATTCGGGTGTCAAGTTCAAGATCCTACAGGACCTTCTCTAGGGAAAATCCGCCAGAGTATCAAAAAAATCAGCCAAAAAGGACAAAACAGCATCTCTCTCTCCTAAAGGTATTCTAAAAGAAAAGCAGTCCAAGAAAACCTACTCAAACTAAGGCAACAAGCAAACTTATGTGACAGAGTGGATTCAAAAGTCTGGAACCTCACGGGATTATCAAGGCATTGCAAACCGCGATATACTACAAGGTCCAACAGTATGACCCGACAAGGAGGATTGGGACCGTACCCTCTCCTGCATACCCGACTACCTCGACAGGATGTGCGTGCTAATCTCTCCGAGTGTTGTTCTCGGTGTATTGCTTTGCCAAGATGGCCAAATGGTTAACTCGGTTGGTTTCAGGAATCCTAATGGTGTCTCCCGATATACACAAGGTACGTGGGAGCTCAAATCTGTAATGGTGTTGTCTAATGCACAGTCGTTGGCACGAGACCTTCCAATATACTTGCCAAGTATATGATACACCCTTCGATATACGCCAAGTATGGATTATGGTACTTGGTGGGTACGTGAAGGAGCTCGATATACCGATGTACGTGGAAGACTACAATACCCCCGGACTACAGTGCTGGCAAGTAACGACAGCTGCCATGCTTAACAACGCCGGAACACATCTCTAACTTACACACAAGTTACTAAAAATTTTACCTAGTTCTACCGTTTATTTTATCTTGGACGGTTAGGTGAATGCATGAGGTGAGTACATAATCGGAAACATAATCATTAGAGAAATTTTGAGGTCAAAAAAGGGCCTCAAAACAAAGAAAATGTACTATAACATACAACCAATCACATTCTAGTAGATGACATCATCCCCCTTGGTGAGGTGGCATTGCATGAGTTAAGAATGCTTATTTGTCAAATTTTCTATGGTGGATGAAAACACATAGTTAACCAAGGTAGTGGTGTAAGTACTTTTAAGTCATAAAGTAAAGTACTCATAATGATAGTCTTTTCATAAAATAATATTATTGTCATTTTCAAGTAAAGTACTCATAATGAATGTCTTTTCACACTTTCACATAAAATAATATTATTGTCATTTTCAAGTGAAGTACTCTTAATTCATAAAGAAAGTCCTTTCACATTTTTTTATAAAATAATATATTATCATTTTTATGTTTTTAATTTTAAATTATATATTCACTCCATTCTATTTAATAACATAATGTCAAACTAATAAAGAATAATAATAGATTTAATAAATAATAATAATGCAATGTGGATTATAATAATATTATTGACATTTTACATGTAAATAAATTATCAATTAAATTACATTATTAAATTCATGAGAAAAGTACTAAATATAAAAAGTCAACATAAAATTTTAAAAAAAACTCTTAAAAATGTTTTTCATTATTTAATTTCATTTGCAAGTTCAAGACAAATAAATGTTAAAGGACAATACATTTTTGGGAATTTACAATGAATCTTAGTCACATCAATGTAGACTTATTTTATTAATTTTATTTCTAGTGAATTTTGAAAAGTAACTCAACCATGGTTATTTATATTGTGCATAGAAAATAGTGTGGGAGGTGACTTGTCATATATACCTACCCCATAAAACCCCCAATTCATAATATTTTAATATATCTCATATTTTTGTAGTACATCTCTTAGGAGGCCCTTTTTTTACCTCAAAATCTCTCTAATGGCAAGCCCTAGCTACATGCACGAAATGATCTTTTCTTTCGATGAATTCTACCTATGGTAAGGAGAAAGTTTTTACCAATGATTTTGCCAAAACAAACTCAATGCAACACAATCTCAATTCATACAGATTTGACAATGAAAGTACTCTTTTCTTTTTCAACGAAACTCACAAAAAATACACAGCACTACTATCCAAATAAAAGTATTTTCTCTTTTCTTTTCTTTTGCTTTTCAAATCAAAACAATGCTAAGTAATGAAATGAAAGAATTCTGAAATGGAATATGCATGATTTTCACTTTCTCTTTTCAATGACCTAAAAGCAACAAGAAACAAAAATGCATCTACCTTTCCTTAACATGGAACACCTTTTGCAAAAATCGAAAGTACTTGAGTTTTTCAAGAAAATGAATGATTCATAATTCAGGAAAAACACAACCAATCATATTTCCATTCAACTTTTCCAAAAACATTCCAATGCACAACAATCTTTCTTCAACAATTTTCTTGAGAAACAATGGGAAAGAAGCACTTTTGATCTTTCAATGAGCGTATCAAAGTAATGAACTTTAAAACAACTTTTGCTTTCAGATCTAAACAACTGAAAAGAAAATGCTACTTGAAGCACTCATACACTCAGAAAATCCAAGAAAAGACAACCACTCAAACCAAGCAAAAAGACACACTTGACTCAAAATCAAACAGCAGCAAGCAAACTAAGCAAGCAAAGCTCAAAACAAAAGCGAATGAGGTCTGGAAGTTGATCTAATGTATTGATCAGATCAGGGATGGAAGGACGGGAATGCAAGAGTGAAAAGGATGAAGGTGGAGGGGACAAAGACGCCCAACACTATCGGTTTCAGACTTGTCCAAAATGGAACCCAAGATCAATCCAAACATACCAAACAAAGCACAAATGGGATCTATGGATGAATGATGCAGCACAGAAGAGAGTTTATACACCAAACCAAGGCTCAAACTGTCAAAAAAGGGAATGGATGCTTGTATGCCAAGCATTGACTGATCGGCGTAGTCTGTCTTTGCAGACTGTACGACGTCGCAGTTTACCTATACGGAAGGTGCGATAGCGTCGTAGTTCACTAATGCACGGGTCGCGATGAGCAAGCTACAGTCATAGGCAAAAGCTCAGGAAAACACAGTGTCACTATGTTTTCACTGCCCAGGTGCGATAGGCGAGTTCTAGATTCAAAAATGAATCAGATCTCTCAAGGATGAACCACAAACGGGTTTGAAACTAGGCTATACAAACTCAAAGGAAGAAGATCAGGATCTTCAATGTGAAGATCTAAAAATGGAATCACTCCAAAGAAGGAAAAATGACAAAAATGATAACAAGGCTTGTGTTAAGCAATCAACTGAAAATGACTCAGATTAATGACTACTAGACAAAGATCCTCCCCAGTATGGTCGCCAGATTTGTTGACGGACAATCCACTCGACCGGAGGTGAGTTGGATCTCCCTAGCTCAATGTGAGTCTAGAACAAATAAAACAGACTACAAATGTGTTTCCTAGATCTACTTAAGGATCAAATGCTAGATGTCTTACCTCTCTGATTCACTATCCTTTCTCCCGCTATGTTGCTCCACGTCCCACGGTCGTTAGATCCAAGCTGCAAGACCTATCAAGACACAAAAAAGAGAAACGAGTAAAGAGCATCTATACAATAAGAGATCTATGTAAACAGTTAAGCAGGTAAACAACACAACATCATCATACATTAGAGACAATATTGGTGGAAAGCATTTGTATTACTGCAAATAGAGGAGTACATGATAGAGATATAAAACTATAACCAATGACTTAACGTAGAATCCCTTCTCCACACAAGCCAATTGCCAATCCCTTCCAAGGAAGCATGAGAGTCTCCAAGAGGTGAGTGAAAGTGTCCAAGAGAGATCTCACTAGCATGTAGATACCATAGTCTTCCTCCCTTTGGTATGGGAGTGAGCCTCACATATATAGGACTAAGTGGATGAGGTTATGGATAGGATAGGATGAGAGATGGTAGGAGAGAGATAGGGGATATTCCCAATAGGTTAGGGGTCAAGTACCAGCTCTCCAAGAGGTCAAGGATAATCCCCCACATGGGCAAGTTTCGAGAAGGATCTCGAAATGGCTATTTTTTCCCATTAACATACCTCATCGCACCTTGCTAAAGAGCAACCTGGGACGTCGCATGTTGCTAGTGTGCAACCTGCGACGACCTCTCAAAAGGTTGTGCAAACTGAGCACCAATCCTCCCAAATGATCAATCAGTCCAAGTGACTTCAGGGATGTACACACTAAATCAGGATGATGAGTATATTTTAGGTGTAACACTATCAACCTCTTAATGATGTTCATCCACCTCTAGAAAATTCAAGAGTAGAAACATGATAGGAGGAAGGGAAAGTGAAGCAATATGGGCTCAATAAAAAAGTGGTGTCTAGTTCAGGCATAGAGAAAAAAGGAATCTGACAATAAGAAGGGAAGAGTGTGGATGATGTTAGTGTCAACACACATGAGAAGCACAACAAGAAATGAAGAAATCAGAAACAGGGTGAGAACATGCTGAAGGAAGACAAACAGTTGCATCCGACGGATGAAACATGCAAAGAAACATACACAAATATGAGAAGTCAAGGAGGAAGACAAAGCGAGAGGAAGGAAAATGAATAGCTCATGGGAAGGTAGACATTTTTCGAACAAAGAATAAGTATGATGCCATCCAAAAAAGTTCGTTAGCCAGTCAAGGGAGATCGTCGGTCAGGTTGTAAGAACAATCATGTATTGGAATCCGTATGGAATTGTAGTTAGTTGTAGGAGGATGAGGAAGAATATTAAGCATTCTATGGTTTTTATTTTTTATAGTTTTTCATCACTGAAATGTGGGTTTTCATCACTGAAATGTGGTTAGGCAATTTTTTTCCAAAATTACAATGCAAAAATTACAATTTTGAATTGATGAAATTGTTGTTTTTATGGAAAAATGGGTTCAACACCTTTGAATATCCCTATTGCAACTGGATTGTTCATCTTATACCTTTCAAACAAAACACATGAAAACCAAGCAACAACACATGTGAATTGTATAGGAGTCAATGAGAGTAAATGGTTAAGGACATGGGAATATCATTCAAAGGCCAAAAGTCCTGCTCCAGTTTGATAATCAATATACAAATAATTGTTTCAAAGGAAATTATATTTCTATGCCCTGTATGTAGCAATCGAGGGTCGAAACCCTGAGTTGGATAAAATAATCCCACATATTAGTTAACAGTCTATATCATTACAGAAGACAGTTACAAAAATGAATAAAAAATAGCAAATTGTTTCGTTGCGAGAACTAGATGTACAACTATTCTAAATCCATAAAAGTGACACAATGTTCTAGAATGATCTATTAAATAATATAAAAATGCTTAAAATGAATTGGATGTTCAAATTTAGTTTCACATAGTACATTCTAACATCGAGCATTTAACGGTGTCTCTTTCCAGTATTAAGGAAAATTGCTAGTTTGCAAATATAGGGTGTTTTATGAAGTTATATTCAATCAAATAAATATATAAAAAAGTAGTACAATTATAATAATATTATTAATTTAATTTTAAGTTCACAACCTAGTGATCCACCAATTTGGTTTACAAATGTATACATACATTACTCCTTTGAATTTGAACTTAGAAGACATTTTATTAACCTTTAACCTACATTTGAAACATTTGTATTAATAAATATAAAAAAGATCTTTAAATTTTCGTATATAACTAAATAACCAACTTAATGATTAAAATATTATCTATTTATATAAATATTACATGTAATATAATTGTATTGATAAAAAACCCTTAAAGATTATGTTTTATTAATTATAAAACTTAATGTATACAAAACAATACATTCAACTTAAAATATAAAATTATCAAACACTACAAGGTAATAAAACTTATTGATTTGCCCTATTTTTACTAACAAGAAAGATGCATTAAATTAAAACATATGAAATAAAAAGAAAAACATATACCCACATTAGAATGGTTCACACAACTCAACCATAACATCAATGAAAAGGAGTTGGAATAAACAACTTTGAACAGAGATAGCTTAGACCACTAATAGCCTTTTGATACGATTTTTAAATGGGACAATTGATGCATTTGCTCATTATGAAATGTCAACATGTAACATTTATTTCATATTAAATAAAAATAAAATTGATGTTTTTAAATTTCAAATTATTGGTATCAAAATTCGTTGACCCAATTGGCCTCACTACCTACTCTAGGCATGCTAGCTTGCTTCTTGGAAAATACATCTACGTTGAAATTGGCACCACACATTTGCCCCTTTCTATCATCACTGGGCATCAACTTATTCAAAGGATGTTCAAAACTCTGCAAGCCACCTGATGTAGAGAAAAAAACAACCTACAAAGAAAAATGCAACACCGGTATATATAAGAAACTAAAAATTCATTATTATGTGTGATGTTAAATAAACTCTAATTTAGAAATCCAATATTACCTCGAGGAAAAGGAGCAAAATATTCTCCACGTCCTTCTTTGAAGACATTTGGCTCATCAGGAAAATAGTTATTGAGTCGAAAACCAAAAAATCCACAAATTTAACGAATGATTTTGTTCAAATAAATAAATATTTAGTGCAGCATTTTTTTAGAGAAGTATGAAAATATATATATAAACAGACATCTCACGAAAATATTTCTCAAATTAGCCATCTGATTCTGAAATAATTTCTTCCCCTTCTCTCCTATAACAAATAAAAGAAAAAGCCTTCCCTCCCAAGCAAATAAAGGAAAATATATCCATTGGCAAATAATTATTGCTTTAGAAAAAAGAGCAAAATAGGAATGTAGCCAGACTTGGGAGAATTTCTTCTTTACATTTACAAAGAATATAAACCATCAAATTAGAAATTTAAATTTTAAATGTTTTTAACAAAAATATGATTATCTCACTCATCCATATGATTATGAAAATCTCTCTCTCCCTTCCCTACCATAACAAATAATAATAAAAACTTTCCCTCCCCAATCAAATAAAAGTAACATATATCCATTAGCAAATAATTAATGCTTTATAAAAAAAGGCAAAATAAGAATGTTAGCAGACTTGGGAGAATTTCATTATTACATTTGCAAAGGAATGTAAGCAATCAAATTATAATTTTAAATATTTTTAGAAAAATGCTATAATCACGAGCCAAACTGCTATGATATATTGTGTAACAAATTTTAAAATGATAAGTCAAAAATGGTCTCCCCACACTCAAGACCACATCTCCGAGCAGAAAGTCAGGTTGGACTTGCAAGATTAGGATTTGAGTCAAGTCAGTATGCTACCTTGAATTGGTGATGCTACTATATTGTTGCATCAAGTTAGAAAGAAAAATTGCAATTATCCTTCTTGTATTTATAATCATAATTATTCATACCTATATATTAATAATGGCCTTAACAAATATTCTTTATATTACAAGGTCTCTCTAGGATGGTCAATTCTGCTATATGTGTTATTTGTTGGGGAAAATACTTATAGTTCACTTTTAGTCATTTGTAATTATCAGACAACTTTCTTCATATGGGGCCTAAGAGAAAATTAAAAGTCGTGAATTTGGCAGTTTTGTCCTGTAAATTTTCTATAACATTAATAGAAATGGGTTGTCTTACAACAAAAAGAAATGTAACGCATTTACCTGTACTTCTTTTATTTCAAAAATATAATCTAGTATTTCAACTGCTACTTCATTTCAGAGTTTATTGATGACATTGGAAAAATAACTGACAACTGCTACTTCATTTTAGAGTCTATTGATGACATTGGAAAAATCACTGCCTTCTATCATCTGACCATTATACCCACAAACCAGGTGAATGGATATTAAAAAAATGTTGGTGTTACCAAACTGTTTCCAATGAGGATGGAACCTGAGACCTGTGTCTAGCAAATTTGCCAAAATACCACGAGTTCATGTAAATTCTTCCCTTTGCCCTTAGGCCACAAGCTATTTGGAAAGCTAGAGTTTAGGCAAATTCTTCCCTTTTCCCTTAGGCCACAAGTTATTTGAAAAGCTAAATTTATGGCACAGATTTTTTATTGAGGCTTGTAGCTTGAATTTGTTAAAATCTTCATTGCAAAAGGATCTTATCATAACCCATTTACAAATGTAAAGCTACTCCAAAAAACAGAACAGATGGCAGAGAGGAGGAAGTTTACAGGGTAAGCAAGACCACCTGTTCAGGCTAGTGAAATGGTAAATCTAAGGATTAAATAAAAGAGATGGAGTCAAAAGTGTGTCCTGTCCCCTTTCAATTGTAGGATCGGGAAAAATAATTCCCTTGAAAAGAATACTAAGATTCGAGAGATGGGTAAGGAAAAAATATTGGAAAGTCTTAAGATTCGAGAGATGGGTAAGGAAAAAATATTGGACAGTCTCAAACAAATGTTATTATCTAGGCATGGACAAGGCATGTAGCGTGAATGAATGAGGAAAATGTGCATTGTAGTAGCTCTCGCAAGGGGAAAAAATTGAAGGTTTATGTTAGACATTTCAAAAGTGTGTCATGTCCCCTATCAATTGCAGGATCAAAAATAATAATTCGATTACTAAAATTCCAGAATAGTTCACTGACAAATAAAACCCTTGCTAACACCATATTTGATACTCAGGAAAGTTGAAGAGAGGGTCGAATCGAACCCTTCTCTCACCCAAGAATCCATTATAACTCTAATATAAATACTAAAGAAATGAATGTTCCTCATGGTGGTGGTGTAGAGTAACCCTATAAGTCATTACAAAAGATGTAGGATATACGAAGGAAGGTGGTTACTCCCTGCCTTTAGTACATGGGAAAAAGAAAGGGAATATAGTTTCTACACTTACAGCATAGGGCCATGGTTTTTTGTCAGTTGGAGATTAAATAACCCTTGCCAAATTTGGATAGGCTAATAATAATGCACGTTAACACGCTTATACCTTGAAGGGAAATATTAGGTGGATACGCTATGGAGAACATCTAAAGCAACACCATATAGGAGGTACTCGATTTGATGGATTATTTTTTACTGACAATGCACCTAATGTTGCTATATTCATCGAACCTGTACTCATCGAAGCTACAACTCTGTTCAGGGCAGTGCAGCAATGCTTGACGGGCGGATGGATTGATACTAACCCAAGAGAGAAGGAAGGATCAGCTAGTCATAGCCAGAAGGTAATAGCTAATCATATATAACTTATAGGGCCATTCCAACCAATAGTCTTTAGTCCCCATTAAGTACCCTTCTCATAGTACCTTGGCATAGTACCCAAGCCAGATTCCCAAATAGGCGATCCTAGAGTCGATCCCAAAGCACCAAAACCACTTTAGAACTGCACAACTATTTAGAATTATAAAGCTTCCACTTTCAACTAGAATGCGCCTCTTCGGCGCAATGAGTGCCCTACCATTTTTGGCATTTCTACCCCCAGAATCCAATACCAATTTAATCACGAAACGTGTATGTGCAGGTGTAGTTTCTCCCTTTCCAAGAAATACAATTAATTCAAGGCGTCTTAACTTTCCATGGAGATATCTCCTTCACCACAAAACCAAATTGGATTTTTTTGTTGATATCTAGGTGGCAACATGTATGGTGTTAAATTTTCAGTATTAAATCACAATACTATAGGATCTTTGCTGAGAGAATAACATCTACAGTATATCAATGCATGACAATCATAATATGACAAGCATCACAAGCATCATAAGAATCAAAAGCATAGAGACAAGAGACACAGAGTTTCTGTGGGGAAAACCCTAAGGTGAAAAACCCCACAACTTCCTCAGAGATAGAGAGAGCAATGGCTCAACCAAAATACAACCAAATAATACAGAGATAGTCTCCTAGCAGATGATCCTCCTCCTCCTCACTAGTGCGCCACTTTTCAGAGAGAGAGATAGATACTTTTCCGAGTGAGTAAAATAGAGATCTCCTATCTCTATTTATACTCACCTTTTTTCCCAGTGACCTACTGGGGCCGACTTGTCTACTTGAGTACATCCACAGTATATTATATATTAAATAGGGCCGACCCCATAAGGTGGTCTAATAACCCATCGGCAAGTACACACACTTGCGACACTTGTCAATCCACATGACGACACTTCCTTATAGAGGAACAACACATCTCTTATAAGGGTACAATAAATATATATATAATATACTGATGAAATACATTCCGAAGTTACATATACATCAACACTCCCTCTTAACTAGGAAGGTATTTCTCGACACAGATTTGCTAGACAAGTCTTCTTCTCTGGATCATCGTCATTGATGCATCGTCATCGTCATCGTCACTGCCGCTGCTATCTCATCCAATCTATGTCTCTACTCGTCATAGGAAGTTCTACAGAGCCAGTCCTTTTTCATACTGGATGTAGGCCCACCACCTGCAGGTCTTCGTCATCACTGGCCATACTGTGGAATCCTCAGGACTTATTATGTGCGTCACAAAACCTCGAAAGAGCATCCCAGGATATTACGGGTACACAACTCCAACCTGTAGGATCTCCCAGGGCGCTATTACATGTGACCCCACCACAAAACCTTGAAAGAGCATCTCAGGATGTTACGGGTACACAACTCCGACCTGAAATCTCCCAGGGCACAAATTAGATGTGGTCCACCACAAAACCTAGCAAGAGCATCTCAGGATGATACGGGTACACAACACCGACCTGAATTCTCCCAGGGCACAAATTACATGTGGTCATGGAAAAAACCTCGCAAGAGCATCTCAGGATGTTACGGGTACACAACTCCGACCTGAAATCTCCCAGGGCCCAAATTACATGCCATAGGACAAAACCTCGCAAGAGCATCTCAGGATGTTACGGGTACACAACTCCGACCTGAGATCTCCCAGGGCACAAATTACATGTCCTCCCAGAGCAATGTCTCGAAAGAGCATCCCAGGCTATTACGGGTACACAACTCCGACCTATAGGATCTCCCAGACATGCTCATCTGCACAACCTGATCCACGGCCACAGAGTATCAACCTGATACTCACCATACATCATCCTGATGTACTCATGATCGTCCTGATCATAATCACTGCAACGTCCTGTTGCATGTCATCTGGAGCAACATCCTGAAGCTCGTCATCCATGATCGTCCTGATCATCAATGCAACATCCTGCTGCATGTCATCTGGAGCAACATCCTGAAGCTCGTCATCCATGATCGTCCTGATCATCAATGCAACATCCTGCTGCATGTCATCTGGAGCAACATCCTGAAGC
Source organism: Larix kaempferi (assembly GCA_027924585.1). Classification (NCBI taxonomy): domain Eukaryota; kingdom Viridiplantae; phylum Streptophyta; class Pinopsida; order Pinales; family Pinaceae; genus Larix; species Larix kaempferi. The sequence goes on along the minus strand of BSBM01000138.1, from coordinate 14,175,197 downwards.
TCGTCATCCATGATCGTCCTGATCATCAATGCAACATCCTGCTGCATGTCATCTGGAGCAACATCCTGAAGCTCGTCATCCATGATCATCCTGATCATCACTGCAACATCCTGCTGCATGTCATCATACATGATCCACCTGATCATCAATGCATCTACCTGATGCACACCAAGTATCTACATGATACATATCATCATACATGATCCTCCTGATCATACAATGTATCCACCTGATACAAGTACAAATACATGATACATATCACCATACATGATCTACCTGATCATACAATGTATCCACCTGATACATATACAGATACATGGTCCAAGCATCCAACATGATGCATATACATGATCCAACTGATCATATCCAGCATCCAACATGATGCGTACATACATACATAAAAATGATCCAACTGATCATATCCAGCATCCAACATGATGTGTACATACATACATAAAAATGATCCAACTGATCATATCCAGCATCCAACATGATGCGTACATAGATACATAAAAATGATCCAACTGATCATATCCAGCATCCAACATGATGCGTACATACATACATAAAAATGATCCAACTGATCATATCAAGCAGAAACTAGAACATCATCCTGATGCTCATCATCCAGCGCTTACATCCACAGCCATGTGAAGGATCCTCCTTCCAACATGCTTGGAATGGCTTCAGCAAATGTTTCCATCACTTCTTCCTCGAAGTGTCCTCGATCTGAAGAACGCCAAGCCTCTCTCTGAAGTACTCGAACTTCACTCTGGCTAGTGGCTTTTTCAGCACATCTGCAATCTGCTCGTCCGTCGCAACATACAGAAGCTTCACAGCTCCTCTCTGTACCATATCCCTGATATAGTGATATTTGATCTCTATGTGTTTCGACCTGTCATGAAACACTGGGTTCTCGGACAGCTTCACACAACTCTGGTTATCACAGAAGATACCAGTAGCCTCCAACGGGAGATCAAATAACTCAGACAGTAGCTTTCGTAGCCATATTGCCTCACAACTAGCTGAACAGGCTGCAACATACTCTGCCTCAGCTGTACTCAGTGCTACGCAGGACTGCTTCCTGCTAAACCAAGAGATTACACCTGATCCCATACTGAAGCAACACCCAGATGTGCTCTTCCTATCTACAGCACTGCCAGCCCAATCTGAATCAACATAACCCTGCAGGTTGAACTTTTGATTCGCCTCATATCTGAGCCCATAATCCATTGTACCCTTCAGGTACCTCAGAATATGCTTTACAGCAACCAGGTGAACACTCCTCGGATCCGTCAGGAACTGGCTCAATGTGTTCACAGCAAAGCAAATATCTGGTCTCGTGTTCGTCAGGTACATCAAGGACCCAATCATCTGACGATACATAGAAACATCAACTGGCTCAAATGAAGCATCACAAAGAAGCTTCAGATTCGATGCCATAGGTGTGGCCATGGGCTTGCAATCCATCATTCCAAATCTCTTCAGGATATCTACTGTGTACTTCCCTTGACCAAGGAAGATCCCACCTGCATTCTGCCACACCTCCATACCTAGGAAATAGTGCATCATTCCCAAGTCTTTCATATCGAATTCTGCTGCAAGATTCCTCTTGGTATCTGCAATCAGTCTGTCATCTCCTGTCACAAATAGGTCATCCACATACAGTAGTAGAATCACAGGATTCCCTTCTTCAACCTTGTAGTAGAGGTTGGAATCCGCTTTACTCTTGGTAAAGCCCAAACTAGATAGGAAACTGTCCATCCTACCATACCAGGTTCTGGGAGCTTGCTTCAGGCCATACAAGGCTTTCTTCAATCTGCATACATATGATTCCCTGTCATGTATTTCAAAGCCGAGTGGTTGTTCGACATATACTTCCTCTTCTACTACACCGTTCAAGAAAGCAGTCTTGACATCCATCTGGTGTATCTTCCATTTCATTGCTGCAGCCAGGGCAAGTACTGTTCTGATGGAAGTATATCTGGCTACAGGTGCAAAGGTTTCTTCATAGTCTATTCCTTCCTTCTGAGAGAAACCACGAGCTACGAATCTTGCTTTATATTTTTCCACACTGCCATCTGCAGCATGCTTGATTTTGTAGATCCACTTGGAAGTCACAACAGACTTCCCTTTAGGTCTTGGGACAACATCCCAAACATCATTCTTCATAATTGATTGATATTCCTCAACCATAGCATCCTTCCATTCTTTCTTTTCTGCCGCCTCTTCATAACTGGAAGGCTCTTTGTTCATGATGTCACAGAGTAAAGCAACATAACTAGTGTGTGATCTGGTTCTCTTCTTTGCTCTGTGTTCTTCTTCTGGAATGCCAAATCTTTCTGCATCATGAATGAGCTCTCTAGCCCATACAGGTTTCCTCTTGTGAGAGTTATCCTCATGGGGTGGATCTACAGGTTCTTGTGGATCTTCAAACTCACGAGCAGTTTCTGGAACTGCTTCAGTCATGGTAATGTCCTGAAATCTTGTTTCCTTAGGTTCTTCATAAACTTCGGTAGGTGCCTTTCTTGATTTGATGAATGCTGAATTCTCATCAAATGTTACATCCCTGCTGACATCAATCTTCTTGAACCCTTGAAAATATATTCTGTAAGCCTTCGAGCTTTCACTATAACCCACAAAGATGCCCTTCTTTCCTGAAGGATCTAGTTTAGTCCTCTTCTCTTTTGGGACATGAGTGTATACTGGACAACCAAATATTCTGAGATGGATGACTTCAGGTTTCTTACCAGAAAAGACTTCTTCTGGTGTCTTGTTGTCCAATATCTTGTGAGGTGTTCTATTCTGCACATATACAGCTGTTCTAGCTGCTTCTGCCCATAGATGCATAGGAAGATCCTGGTCATGCAACATTGCCCTTGCTGCTTCCATGATGGTTCTGTTCTTCCTTTCTGCAACTCCATTCTGTTGAGGATTATAAGGAGCAGTCAACTCCCTCTTAATCCCTGAATCACTGCAAAGCTTCTTGAAGTCATTTGAGGTGAATTCTCCACCATTGTCAGATCTGAATGTCTTGATTTTCTTGTCAGTTTGATTCTCCATCAAGGTTTTGAATTCCTTGAATTTATCAAGCACCTCATCTTTGCCCTTCAAGAAGTATACCCAAGTCTTCCTGGAGAAGTCATCAATAAATGATACATAGTAAACATACCCACTTAGGGAACAGGATGACATGGGGCCACATACATCTGAGTGGATGATTTCCAGGATGTCTTTTGCCTTGCTTTCACTCCTTGGGAAAGCCTTCTTAATGTTCTTACCTTTTGCACATCCTTTGCAAACCCCTTCATGTTTGGTCTTGATTTCAGGAAGACCTTCTACAGCCTTGCTTGCAATTGGAAGTGCTCTATAGTGCATGTGAGCAAGTCTCCTATGCCAAAGTTCACTTGGCTCCATGGATTCATGTACCATGGCATGTTCAGGTTGACCCTTTAATTTATACAAGCCTCCCTCTTGCTCTCCAATCACCACTGCATCATCTATAGTCTTTCCCTTTGGCCACATTAGTACTTGGCCATCAACAAATGCAACCCTCATACCTTTTGCATCTAGAGCATAGATGGAGAGTAAGTTCTTCTTGAGCCCAGGTACATAGAGGACTTCCTTCATCTTCAGAGATTTTCCAGAATCTAAGTTGTAAGAGGCTTCACCACTTCGTTTGATTGGATATTGATAATCATCCCCAAGTTTCACCTTATGGGGTGATTCATGTTCAGAAAGGTTCACAAATGATTCCTTGAACCCAGTCATGTGTTTGGAAGCCCCACTATCAATCAACCAATCATTACATCCATGGGAGATGGTACCTGCAAGAGCGGAAATTAGAACATATTCTTCTTCACTTGATGAGTCATCATCACTACTACTTTCTGCCCTAGCCTTCTTCTTTGGAGGTTCATCATCTTCGGCAGCATGAGCATGAAACCTTCTTTTGCTACCTTTCTTCTTCTTACTGGAGTTGTTCTTATTATCCCTTTTGTTCTTGGGACAATCTGAAGCAAAGTGACCCTTCTCATTGCATGTGAAGCATCTTAGGTCCTTCTTATTCTTTTGATGGAATCTTTTGGGGTGAGGGTGATCCTTCTTGGTTTTGCTTCTTTTGGTGTGGGCTGCAAGAGCTTGATCTTCTCCTCCCATCTTTTCCTCACGAGCTATAAGTCTAGCTTTTTCTTGAGAGCATTCTTCCCTCAATCTGTTGAACGAGATCAATTTCTTCCTTGCACAAATTCCTTGAATAAAGGAATCCCATGACCTAGGTAGGCCATTTAGAGTAGTCATCACCACCTCACCATTCTCCACCATTTCATCTACTGCTTCTAATTGTTCCTTGATCTGAGAGACCCTTGAAAAGTAAGATTGAATGGTTTCTCCATTCTGAAACTTTACTGCTTTCAATTGGTTCCGCAAGGTCATCTTCCGATTTATGTTCTTTCCTTCAAATAGCTTGGTCAAAGATTCAAACATCTCTTTGGGTGTCTTGAGAGAAGACACATGGGGTATGAGATGATCTTTGATAGAATCAGCAATGATTCTCTTTGCCTTGACCAAGTTCTTCTTGTGCAATACCTTGGCCTCTTCATCCTCTGGGATAGGGATGTCTTCTTTCACATATGAGTCCAACTCATTCTCTTCCAGGATTAGCCCAATCCTATACTTCCAGGCTCGGAAGTTATCAGCCCCTTCAAGCTTATCCTCAAGCTTGGTGTGAAGAGACATCTTTAAGAGTACTTCAAATGGAAATAGAAAAGATTTAGAACTTACCACTTGAAGTGCTGAAAACTGGATCTGGTCCCGGATTAGGGTTTGTCAGAGAAACCCTAAAAATTCAAAATGTGAATTTCAAGATTCCGAAAGGATAAAAAGATGCGCCTTGGAGAGCTGATCAGCCTAGTACATTCAGAATTTGAGATCAGCAAAGTCTTGCCCTTCAGAATTTCCTTTTTGTCCTCCCGGGTTCACTAAGGAGAGCCCTGAATTAGGGTTTGAGTTTCCCGGAGATCTACCCAGCCAAAAATCTCGATCCAAAGCTCAAACCTTCGATTTTTGCAAGGAGCTTCCATCGGTACCTTCAGTTTCCAGAAATTCCTATTTTTGTGGAAACCCTAATTTTTAGGGCCAAAACTGAAAATGCTCGGAACTGAAATCTGATTGGACAGAAAGATGCGCCTTGATGAGTAGATCCAATCTACTATACTGAATTTCAAAAATCTGTGGAGAGAAACCCAATAAACAAGGAATACAAGCTTCCGTCACTGCAAAATGTCTTCTTCTCAGTTAGGCTCTGATACCATGTTAAATTTTCAGTATTAAATCACAATACTATAGGATCTTTGCTGAGAGAATAACATCTACAGTATATCAATGCATGACAATCATAATATGACAAGCATCACAAGCATCACAAGAATCAAAAGCATAGAGACAAGAGACACAGAGTTTCCATGGGGAAAACCCTAAGGTGAAAAACCCCACAACTTCCTCAGAGATAGAGAGAGCAATGGCTCAACCAAAATACAACCAAATAATACAGAGATAGTCTCCTAGCAGATGATCCTCCTCCTCCTCACTAGTGCGCCACTTTTCAGAGAGAGAGATAGATACTTTTCCGAGTGAGGAAAATAGAGATCTCCTATCTCTATTTATACTCACCTTTTTGCCCAGTGACCTACTGGGGCCGACTTGTCTACTTGAGTACATCCACATTATATTATATATTAAATAGGGCCGACCCCATAAGGTGGTCTAATAACCCATCGGCAAGTACACACACTTGCGACACTTGTCAATCCACATGACGACACTTCCTTATAGAGGAATAACACATCTCTTATAAGGGTACAATAAATATATATATAATATACTGATGAAATACATTCCGAAGTTACATATACATCAACATATGGAAGGATATGGATTAACAGTCTCCATGATTCATGTTTAGAGGCATAACCAATTCATAGCAATTTGGTTCCAGTATCATCGATTATATCTATATTGATATTAATGTAAACATATGCCAAGACGAAAGCTGAAAGTCTATTGCGTAAGGTAGGCTCAAACCAACTAAATCGCGGTGGTTTAAAGACAGTGTAAAAGCTGACATTGAAGCATTACAAAATATTCTCCAATTAATTGTGGAAAGAACATGCCATCATTATGGAGGTTTGGAGGACTAACAATGGTTTCTGCAATTTTTGTAAGGCTTCTTTGTGGTAATAGATGAAGCAGATGAAGTGCTTGACTTGAGATTGGAACCAAAATTTCATTCCAGACTTCTTCTTACCGTCAAAAGGTTATGCATTTATTGTTTCCTTGGTCGTAATTAGACTATGGCGGGCCCTGGAGCTAATCGTGTTTCAATCGCTAGCTTCCTTCTCCAGTTTGATAATCAATATACAAATAATTGTTTCAAAGGAAATTATATTTTTATGCCCTGTATGTAGCAATTGAGGGTCGAAACCCTGAGTTGGATCAAATAATCCACATATTAGTTAACAGTCTATATAATTACAGAAGACAGTTACAAAAATGAATAAAAAATAGCAAACTGTTTCGTTGCGAGAACTAGATGTACAACTATTCTAAATCCATAAAAGTTACACAATGTTCTAGAATGAACTATTAAATAATATAAAAATGCTTAAAATGAATTGGATGTTCAAATTTAGTTTTACATAGTACATTCTAACAGGTGTCTCTTTTTAGCATTAAGGAAAATTGCTAGTTTACAAATATAGGGTGTTTTATGAAGTAATATTCAATCAAATAAATTAAAAAAATAATACAATTATAATAATATTTTTAATTTAATTTTAAGGTCACAACTTAGTGATCGACCAATTTGGTTTACAAATGTATATATATATTACTCCTTTGAATTAAACTTAAAAGACATTTTCTTAACTTTTGACCCACATTTGAAACATTTGTATTAGTAAATAAAAAGGAGATATTTAAATTCTAATATATAACTAAATAAACAAGCTTAATGATTAAAATATTATCTATTTATATAAATATTACATATAATAGAATTGTATTGTTAAAAAACTCTTAAAGATTATGTTTTATTAATTATAAAACTTCATATATACAAAACAATACATTCAACTTAAAATATAAAATTATCAAACACTACAACGTAATAAACTCATTGATTTACCCTATTATCACTAAAAAGAAAGATGCATTAAATTAAAACATATGAATTAAAAGAAAAACATATACCCACAGTAGAATGGTTCACACAACTCAACCATAACATCAATGAAAAGGAGTTGGAATAACCAACTTTGAACAGATAGCTTAGACCACTAATAGCCTTTTGATACCAATGGGACAATTGATTCATTTGCTTATTATGAAATGTTAACATGTAACATTTATTTCATATTAAATAAAAATAAAATTGATGTTTTTAAATTCCAAATTATTGGTATAAAAATCCATTGACCCAATTGGTCTCACTACTTACTCTAGGCATGCTAGCTTGCTTCTTGGCAAATACATCTACTTTGAAATTGGCACCACACATTTGCCCCTTTCTATCAACACTCGGCATCAACTTATTCAAAGGATGTTCAAAACTCTGCAACCCACCTAGCGTAGAGAAAAAAACAAGCTACAAAGGAAAATGCAACACCGGTATATATAAGAAACTAAAAATTCATTATTATGTGTGATGTTAAATAAACTCTAATTTAGAAATCCAATATTACCTCGAGGAAAAGGAGCAAAATATTTTCCACATCCTTCTTTGAAGACATTTGGCTCACTAGGAAAATAGTTATTGAGTTGAAAACCAAAAAATCCACAAATTTAACGAATGATTTTGTTCAAATAAATAGATATTTAGTGCAACATTTTTTTAGAGAAGTATGAAAATATATATATAAACAGACATCTCACGAAAATATTTTTCAAATTAGCCATCTGATTCTGAAAAAAGATTTCTTCCCCTTCCCTCCTATAACAAATAAAAGAAAAAGCCTTCCCTCCCAAGCAAATAAAGGAAAATATATCCATTGACAAATAATTAATGCTTTAGAAAAAAGAGCAAAATAGGAATGTAGCAAGACTTGGGAGAATTTCTTCATTACATTTACAAAGAATATAAACCATCAAATTAGAAATTTAAATTTTAAATGTTTTTAACAAAAATATGATTATCTCACTTATCCATATGATTATGAAAATCTCTGTTTCCCTTCCCTACCATAACAAATAATAATAAAAAACTTTCCCTCCTCAAACAAATAAAGTAACATATATGCATTAGCAAATAATTAATGCTTTATAAAAAAGGCAAAATAAGAATGTTAGCAAACTTGGGAGAACTTCATTATTACATTTGCAAAGGAATATAAACAATCAAATTATAATTTTAAATATTTTTAGAAAAGTGCTATAATCACGAGCCAAACTGCTATGCTATATTGTCTAACAAATATTAAAATGATAAGTCAAAAATGGTCTCCCCACACTCGAGACCACATCTGTGAGCAGAAAGTCAGGTTGGACTTGGAAGATTAGGATTTGAGTAAGTCAGTATGCTGTCTTGAATCGGTGATGCTAATATATTGCTGCATCAAGTTAGAAAGAAAAATTGCAATTATCCTTCTTGTATTTATAATTATAATTATTCATACCTATATATTAATAACGGCCTTAAGAAATATTCTTTGTATTACAAGGTCTCTCTAGGATGGTCAATTCTGCTATATGTGTGCTATATGTGTTAGTTGTTAGGGAAAATACTTATAGTTCGCTACTAGTCATTTGTAATGATCGGACAGTTTTCTTTCTGTGGGGCTTAAGAGCAAATTAAAAGTCATGGATTTGGCAGTTTTGTCCTGTAATTTTTCTATAACATTAATAGAAATGGGTTGTCTTACAACAGAAAGAAATGTAACGCATTTACATATACTTCTTTTATTTCAAAAATATAATCTAGTATTTCAACTGCTACTTCATTTGAGAGTTTATTGATGACATTGGAAAAATAACTACCAACTGCTACTTCATTTCAGAGTATATTGATGACATGGAAAAATCAATGCCTTCCGTCATCTGACCATTATACCCACAAACCAGGTGAATGGATACTGAAAAAATGTTGGTGTTACCAAACTGTTGCCAATGAGGATGGAACCTAAGACCTGTGTCTAGCAAATTGGCCAAAAGACCACGAGTTCATGTAAATTCTTCCCTTTTCCCTTAGGCCATAGGCTATTTGGAAAGCTAGAGTTTAGGCAAATTCTTCCCTTTTCCCTTAGGCCACAAGCTATTTGCAAAAGGATCTTCCATGGTCCAGGGTGACCGTGGAAGGTCACAATCTATGCCTCGTGAGGTAAATGTTAAATATAGTAAATAAATATGACTACAATAAAAAAATGTTTTGATTTTTTCAGTTAAAATTCGATTTTCAAATTACCATTCTCTTTTTTCATGCTTTATGGCACTTTGAGCTCTGTTTTGGCACGGCTGATCTATAGTTTTCAGGAACACTTGTTTATGATGTCAAGGGTTTGAAGGTTGACTCTGCTTGAGCTTGGGTCTACTTGCAACAACAAACCTGTCCTTACTTAGCACCAAGGTATTTTTTAAGGATTCTAATATAATAACTAAGTATAGTATTCTAGGTGATTATTTTGGATTGAAAAAATCATATATATAGATAGGTAGGAAAAAATTCATGATGAAACATATAGTTTTCTACTGAAAATTGTAAATTTTGGAGAATATTACAACAACAAAAAACATATTTTATGTAAATATAGGCCATATTAGAGAGTAAAAATGACCAAATAACGAAATTATTTTTTGAAAAAAAGCCTCAAAAAAAGCCAATTGGCGAAATTTCGCCCCTAAAAATTACCTTGCTTAGCACTGTCCTTTAAGAGGGTTTCTGCATCAATTTTGGTTCTCCCACCTTCATGCGTGCGAGTCCATACTGCTGCTTGCTATGGCTGTGTTTTTTGCTGCGTTGATGGTCTTTGTCTGTTTTGAGGGATACTAAGTGTGCTGGTTGATTTTTTGGGGTTGATCTTTACTGTGCCATACATCTTTGAGTGGTTGGTTCTTCTGTTGTACTTGTATGTTCTTCTTATCAACATTTATGGTCTCTCTCTCTCAGCTATGTTTATGCCCTTTACTAAGGGACAATTTGTTCTAGTTATTGACTTGCTTCTAAGAGGGAAGATTTGATCTGGAAATTAAAATATGAGTACAAGGAAGGTTCTTCCCATCGGGTAAGTCATCAGATATGATTTTGACATGTTTGTTCTAAGATTTTGCTGCATTGTTTGTTGTTTAATGGCGCATACAATATTTGATGGTAGTCTTGTAGCATAGTATGTATTGGTAGGTGGTAGTATGATTCCTTGTTATTGGTTTCTAATTTTTTAGGTGCTAAGGAATTTGTATATATAAACACTAAGGTTCCCACACTCTTCATCAATGTACAACACTTCATTCATGGGTGCTCCATTTCAACACATAATTTTCATCTCTTTCAACTTTAACACAAGGACCTCTTGGCCCTTGGGGAGTATTAAGGTTTAAAGAGATGAACATTATGTTTTAATGGAGTAGTTGAAAGAGATGAAAATTATGTTTTAATGTTACAGCTGTGCTATCTTGGTTCACTAATTTTTTTGGTGCAAGTGTGCTTCCATGTTTGGTTTCCACTTGGTTGGGTATTTGAAAGTCAGATTCTGACAGAGCCTAAATGAGGACGAGAGAATCACATCTTCCAAGTTGAACCCTTCCTATACAGTGATGATAAACTTTCAGTTGTTACATGGCACATATGTGGACCACATACCTTTGAGAGAGAGGCTTGTTATGTTATGTTGAATTTGTGGTTAGCCCACTTGTTATGTTGAATTTGTTATGTTGACTTTTTTGTTATCCCACTTGTTCTGTTATGTTTGTGGTTAGCCATGTTTGTGTGTTGACTTGTGGTTAGCCCTCTTGTGGTTAGATTTTTCGTTGACCCTTCATTTAGCTTGATGGACACAATGGAACACTGAGAGGGAGGGGGAGTGAATCAGTGGGCCAACACTTAATGCCAATTTCAATTTCTTTTTCTGAACTCAAACATATATCATTTAACAATTTCACTTCAACACTTTTATCATTCACAATAGGTTATCAAATTAAACATATCATTCACAACATCAATCCACATAATCATTAGAGACACATCACAATATAAGCTTTGTAGACTTTTTATATTTTGATTGGATACTTCAATCTCCAAAATGGGCTACAACCCAAAGGTGGCACCACCCACCAGATGATTCTGTCAGTTGCAACTGACTGGGATGCACCAACAAGCCAACAAATATAGATTTACAAATGATATATCAAACTTTTCTTAAGTCTACAAATTGCATACATCATCAATCAAGAAACCCATGTTTGTTTCCCAAATCACTGAAGCTCGGAGCTTCAACACACTATCTCAGATCCTCAATTTGTCCACAACCACATCATCATTCTTTTTATCAGCCTCTCATTTTGTCATATCTTCTCAGCAACTTGTCACAATCATGTCATCAATTTATCGACAGTCATATCATTATCAAGTCAAAATCCTCATCATGTCACTCTATCTATCATCAAATTGTCCATTGTCTTGTCATCATGTCACCAGTCATATCAATGTCCTCAATGTCTCCTCATATCCACAAAGTCTGCTCATAAAAGAAATACTTCAAGACATCCTTACACCTGTTGTTTCTATACTCCCCATAATCTCGAATTTATTCAGAGCATATACTCGAATTCTAAATATTATTGTACCCTCTTTATTGTTGCTTCCTTGGAATTCCCTTCACACCTAAAAATGAGAAGAATAAAAGACATGCAAACTTCTCTTATGTTGTTGCTGCCCTCAGTCTTTCATACACCCAAAAATCAGAACCAGTGTCACCAATAAAAATATCACTTCCTTCTTGGATGTAGCTGCTACCCGAATAAATCAGAGCTCAACTATATATCATCTTCTCCACTCCACCACTGCGGCTTCGTCAGTAAGCTCACCCGAGATCAGAACTATATCTCCATGCGTACTCATCCAAATGAGATCGTGAGGCCTCTTATTTATACTTGTTTTTCATAGTATTTTTGAAGGCCGACCTATCATGATTGATAAAGGAATTTTTATGTTTAATTATAATCTAAAGCCGACTTTTCTTTATTGAATTTTTAATTATAAAAGTATTTTTGGAGAATATTAAGGAGCCGACTTTGCATTTGGTTATAACCTTGATTGAAATCTTCTTTTAGCAGATTGATATCTTCTTGTTTCACATAAATTGATCAAGTTTCACGTCACCTTTAACAAGAGGATTCTTATTTGTCACATTACCAATGCCATAGTTCTTAGTGGGGTTCCACATGATCAGCAAGAGCATGAAGACCAAGTAAGTGGACTCCAACAACGAATGTGTGGGCTTAAGACACAAAGGCACCATATGCAAGAGTTTCTAGGATTCTTTCAACGTTATCATATGACTTTCAATCAAGATGAATCTAGATGTTTTCCATGGACTTCAAGCCCATCGTCAATTGGTAGCATGGACCATCACCAAGGGTTCCATGGCCCCATAAAACCACAAATGACCACAAAATGGGTCATTTGACCCATTTGGTGTTCCAATGCCCATATCAATCCATGTCATCAATATTTGTCACTTCTTGTCATATCATCATCCTTTATCTTACCTTTGTCATTAATGATTTGTCATCAATGACAACCTTGCTCATCAATCTCCCACTTTGTCATTGATGGAAACATTTTCAAGCACTCTCCCCCTTTGACATTAATGACAAAGGGTCAAAGATTTGTCCATCAAGGACTTCATAATGCCAAAAAAAAATGATTTTTGAATGCTTCTTTATTTGACTGCTGCCCCTATCTGATATGCTGCTATACTTGTACTGAAATTGGCTTCCCTTGCTTCTTGGATTTCCCTGAGAACTTGATTCTTACTGTCACAGAAGTATGTTTTCACTAAGTAATATACTCTCCCTATGTCTGAGCATTTATCAAAAAGCTGTTGCTTAATCAATGTCTACACCCTTTATCAATTAACACTCTAGTTCTGGCTACTTTTGTCTTTGTCTGAAGCCTTCTTATTGCTTTGACAGACTTGTGAACCTCAAAAAAATAGGATTGAACAATTTTACATACAAAATTGTCTTGTACTGATCTCCCCCTTTGACTGTGACTTTAAGCACTTATTGATTTCCTCAAATTTGTCAATACACAGTCCTCAACATTTTCAGACAAAGTTATTCATTTTTCCAAGTCTTCATTGTAAATTAATCAATGGGGCTATCATAGACAAAGAGTTTATTCTGCAACATCACTTACAACTATGCATATACATCTGCCATACTTCATCACTTCTCATGCCATTATGCCGATGTGTACCTTTACTACCCTTGCGTCCATTCTGGAGGCCCTGCAGGCATTTTCCCAAATCCGGGCGTACATTTTAATATACGTGGAGGTCATTTTGTAAAGCCCTGCAGGCATTTTATGATGTTTGCTGGCATATCTTCACTCCCTCCAGGCATTTTAAATGGACCTTTCCACTTGCTGCAAGAATTTTAAATGGACCTTTCCACTTACTGCAGGAATCTTCACCTCTGTAGACATTTTTATTTCATATGAGGGCATTTACTTATGCCTAGCGATCATTTCTCCTTTTCATGCATCCATTGGGGGCATATTTTCTTGATGTGTTGACATAATTCTAATCAGGCCTGTGGACATTTTTGAGATTTATGTGCATTTCTTGATATTACCTTCATACATGCGGGCATATTCTTAGTTAGTGTGGGCATTTCTCCATTATTTCAATACCATGCGGGAATCTACCTTCTTCAGTGTGTGCATAAACTGAATCTAGCGGGCATTTACACTATATGCTGTGAGCAGTTTCTTCATTTTCTTCACTTCCTTGAAAGCTTGGTGGGCATTCTAGCAAATTTAATGTCTCCGGACATTTGTTAGTGTATCCCCTTGACATGGTCACATCTCCGGGCATGTTTGCACCCCCTTCACAACCTCTATGTGCATTTTAACCTTTATAAACTATGATTTCCCTTTCTTTACAACCTCTGCGTGCATTTTAATATTCCATATCAGAGTTGAGGACATGTTCTTTAAGGCTTGCGGGCATTCCTTGTTGGCATGGTTGGACATTTAATGTCTTGAGCGGGAATATTACTTCCACTTACTAACTATCTCAGCTTATTCAGTTCCGCCCTTAATGCTACTATAATAGATGTATCTAGTAAATTCATAAAAGGTAAGAGTGCATCAATAGAAGTCCTAAACATCATAACATTGTTTTTCTTTGCTAACCATACTACTCCCCCTATCAACATGCATCATTTTTTTGAGTCACACAAGATAAATCTGTATTACCTTTGATTTTGATTTTTAAACTTCATCCTTGCTTTGTAATTGCTCTCCTTCTATCTATGTATACAATCACGATCCTATGACTTGTCTTTTTGCTTGGAGTAGTCATTATTTGCTCTTGATTCCAGTCTCCAAACTCCATGGACTCAAGGTGTACTGAAGGTTTTTGAAAGACCTCAGTCTTGGCCTACCATATGGGAACCACCTTAACTGCATTGATCAACTTCATTCACTGGACATTGGACCATCCAGCCCTCCTTAATTTGGTTGCTTTCCACTTTGATTTGACTTCTAAACAGATGACATCATGCCTAGCCTAATCATAAGAGAAACCCTAACGTCACTTAGAAGGACCTTCTAGGAGGTCTTTGAGAGGATATAAGAACTAGTATAGCCTTTGTTCAGAGTGTTGTCTTTATGGAACTTTGAGGTGTGTTTTGGTACAGTTTATCTAGGGTTTTCAGGCACACTTGTTTATGATGTCAAGGGTTTTTAAGGTTGTCTCTACTTGAGTGTTATTTTTTTTTTCGGTAAAAAAGCAACACCCAACCTATCCTTACCTAGCACTATCCTTTATGAGGGTTTCTATAGCAATTTTGGTTCTCACTCCTTCACACGTGTGTGTCCATACTGCTGCTTGTTGTGGCTGTTTTTTGTGTGTTGACTGTCTTTGACTATTTTGAGGGATACTTGGTGTGCTCGTTGATTTTTCGGGCATGATCTTGACTGTGTAGTACCTCTTTGAGTGGTTGTTTCTTCTGTCGTACTTGTATGAATTTTTTATCAACATTTATGGTCTCTCTCTCTCTCTATCAAGTATGTTTATGCCCTTGACTAAGCGCTAGTTTGTACCAGTTGTTGACTTTCCTCTGATATGTAAGATTTGGACTACAAGTTAAAATATGAGTACATTAAGGAAGGTTATTCCCATCATGTAATTCATCCTATGTGATTTTTTCATGTTTGTTCTGCTATTTTTCTACGTTGACTATCTTTGACTGCTTGAGGAATACTTTCGTGTGCTAGTGGAAAGCCACATGCTGCTTCCATGGTCCAGGGTTACCATGGAAGGTCACAATATACGCCTCATTAGGTAAATGTTAAATATAGTAAATAAATATGACTACAATAACAAAATGTTTTGATTTTTTCTGTAACATTCGAGTTTAACTATTACCATTCACATTTTGTGTGCTTATTGTGAATATTTCCATATGATAACATGCGTATTACACTATGGTAGGGGTCTACTCATGGCCAAGGAGCAGAACATGTATCTTATCCTTCGGAGGTAAAAGTAAATATTATTTCAATGTCTCATTTTTGTTTATGTTACAATTATTGACTCAACTAAATATGGTAACTAAATATGACTAAAATAACTAGAAACTCCAAGCCCAGAAGATTTCCATGTGACAACATGCTTATTACACTATGGCAGGGGTCTGCCCATGATTTTCATGGAACAAAACACGTGTCCTCTACTTCCGAGGTAAAAATAAATATTATTGCAATATCTCTTTTTTATTATGTTACAACTATTTTCATAACGTTTATTTATTTATTTATTGTGTCAGGGTGGTTCCAGTGGAAAGGCCCCTCTTGCTTCCATGGTTCAGGGTGACCATGGAAGGTCACACTCTATGCCCCGTCAGGTAAGTGTTAAATCTAATAACTAAATTTTTCGACTTTTTCTGTTAACATTCGATTTCCACCGTTGACATTTGCTTTTTTTGTGCTTATTATGTGTTAGTGCCAGAAATTGACCCTAGACTACAAAGGGGCAAGCTAACACAATCTGAATGAACTCAATATGAAAATTAAATAGGTTTTTCTTAGTTTAAGGTTTGTTGGTTTGAAGGTTTCAATCTCAAGAAAATAAAAGGAAAACAAACTAAAACAAGTTACTATATCATATAATTCATTGAAGAACTGAAATCATAAATTTAAAAAGGTAAATATAAACCATCACATTCATAACCATACATACAGGTTTCTATCTACAACACATAATCATTCACTGGATTAAAACATTAAAACAGGAAATGAATTCATATGTTGAATGACCAAACTGATCAGAGACAAAATCTCCATCAAACAAGATAAAATGGCTTATATCACATGTATATATGCTTCAATATTATCATTGTATATTGTTTCTTGAAACCAAAAAGTCGAACCCTTCTATATCCTCCTTTACTCCCTTTTATCCATTTACAAAAAGAGTAGTTTGTAACTACTTTAGGTTTAGGTCTCAAAAACAGTTGCATAAAGTAGTTAAGATAACTTCGAGTCTTTTCTAAAAACTTAACTATTAACATACAAAAATGAGAATGCATTAATAAACTAGGCACTAAGAAGCCTTTCTAGTAGCTTCCACTAACATGGCAATTCCTTCGAGTGCATGAGACCTTTTGCTATGTTGAGGCTATTTTGCTTATAAATCTTTGATTTTCTTCAACAGAAGCTGGTTCTTCCCTTTCTCATTCTGCACCTGCCTGTTTAAGACATCAACTTGAGCCTCTACTTCCCTTTTCCTCTTCAAAGCTTTTTTGGCCACAATGATCAGTTCTTGATAACGAGCATTAGCTTCTCCTAAGTCTTCCCTCAAATGTTTATTGGTCATTGTAAGCTTGTCATTTGATTCATTAAGACACAATATTTATGTTTGATGTTGCTCCTAAACCTTTCTGAGACTTTCAACCTCTAAGCATATGTTTACCTCTCCTAGCAAAGTAGTGTCTTGGGATGTGAAAAGTGGAATATCCAGTTTTCTGAAGATTAAATCTTCTTCATATTTATCCTTTGCCATTCTTTTTGCAATTTCAAATTCATCTTGTTCCATCTTGAGAATAGTTTCTTCTTCTTCAACTTTGTTAACTTCTTCATATGCTTCTTCTACCATTGTACAATCCTGTTGTATGCTCATCTGATTTTGCTGAGAATTTGATTTATCTTCCTCCTCTTCATCGCTTGAAGAACTTTGAATCAGGGATGATTTTAGGGGCGAAATATAGCCCAAAGGAGAAATTAGAGGGGTATTAAAGATATGTTGGGCGAATTTTTAACATCAAAATAGTTTTTTTTAATGTAATAATTTAGCGCCCATTTTATTTGACCCACATCAATGCGAAATCCAATCGCCAAGGCCATGAAGGCCCATGAGAGAGGCAATCCACGAGCTCACCCTGCCAAATGTGGTTGAATCTGTAAGTTCGCCCCGTATTTTGGGTATGAGGGCCACAGAATCCAGAATTCGCCCTTTATTTTATGCATTGAAGCCAACAAATGGAGAGTTCGCCTCGATTTTCCAGTAATGGAGCCAACAAATGGAGAGTTCGCCCCGATTTTCCAATAATGGAGCCAACAAATGGAGAGTTCGCCCCGATTTTCCAGTAATGGAGGGTGATGCAGCTTGTTTGCTGTTGCAGCTGCAGTATGCCCTCGAATTGAGGTTGGACAATGGGAAATCTCTCAAGCTGCCAAATCAATTACCACGCAGGGCCCAAATCAGTTGACATGCCCTCGATTTGAGGTTGGGGTCTGGGCAATGTCGAATCGCCCATCGAATCTGAGCCTTGAGGTTGAGCAGTGTCGAATCCCTATATAATGCAGTAAGAGTCAATAGAAACCCACACGAAGAATCATTATATCTTTCATCTTTGCATGAAGCTTGGTTTTTTTTATTGTGGATGTCTCAACTCTCTGCGTTTGTTCAAAGTTCATTGGGGTTTGCAGTCTTCATAGAGGTTAGTCTCTTAAACTAGTGTTGCTCTTTCTGCAGCTTACTCTGTTGGTAGTGGTAGTGCTTAAACGCCTAAGAATTTTATGCTTTTGGTCCTTTTTCCTTACCTCCATGCTATGCTTTATGGACTAGGATGATGTGCTTTATTACGCTCTATGTGTGCATTACCACTCTCTTCAATCTGCTTATTTTTGCATATAATTTTTCCTCAACCTTTCACTGAGATCCTCCTTTGCTTTAGGGACTGTGATGGTGTGCATTTTGCTCATACGTGTCTCTCCAATCTTCTTATGGTTATGAGGTCATAGTTTTGAGTCTTTTTCCAATCCTTATCATTATCCTTTGATGTACAATCCAATTATGACTGTGCATGACATTGCTCTTTGTTATGTCCTTTTAGGCTTAAGTTCAATTCATATTGTAGAATTGACCATCATTGTAAAGAGAATCTGGTTAGTGAAAGGCATTTAAACACAAAGTATTTTGGACCTTTTGCTTGACCTCAATGCTATGCTTTATGGACTAGGATGATGTGCTTTATTCTGCTCTATGTGTGCATTACCACTTTCTTCAATATGCTTATTTTTGCATATAAGTTTTCCTGAGCCTTTCACTGAGATCCATCCTTTGCTTTAGGGACTGTGATGGTGTGCATTTTGCTCATACGTGTCTCTGCAATCTTCTTATGGTTATGAGGTCATAGTTTTGAGTCTTTTTCCATATCCTTATCATTATCCTTTTGATGTACAATCAAATTATGAGTGTGCAAGACATTTCTCTTTGTTATGTGTTAAATTTTTAGTATTAAATCATAATACTATAGGATCTTTGCTGAGAGAATAACATCTACAGTATATCAATGCATAACAATCATAATATGACAAGCATCACAAGCATCACAAGAATCAAAAGCATAGAGACAAGAGACACAGAGTTTCCATGGGGAAAACCCTAAGGTGAAAAACCCCACAACTTCCTCAAAGATAGAGAGAGCAATGGCTCAACCAAAATACAACCAAGTAACACTGAGATAGTCTCCTAGCAGATGATCCTCCTCCTCCTCACTAGTGCGCCACTTTTCAAAGAGAGAGATAGTTACTTTTCCGAGTGAGTAAAATAGAGATCTCCTATCTCTATTTATACTCACCTTTTTGCCCAGTGACCTACTGGGGCCGACTTGTCTACTTGGATACACCCACATTATATTATATATTAATCAGGGCCGACCCCATAAGGTGGTCTAATAACCCATCGGCAAGTACACACACTTGCGACACTTGTCAATCCACATGACGACACTTCCTTATAGAGGAATAACACATCTCTTATAAGGGTACAATAAATATATATATAATATACAGATGAAATACATTCCGAAGTTACATATACATCAACACTCCCTCTTAACTAGGAAGGTATTTCTCGACACAGATTTGCTAGACAAGTCTTCTTCTCTGGATCATCGTCATCGATGCATCGTCATCATCATCGTCACTGCTGCTACTATCTCAACCAATCTCTGTCTCTACTCGTCATAGGAAGTTCTACAGAGCCAGTCCTTTTTCATACTTGATGTAGGCCCACCACCTGCAGGTCTTCGTCATCACTGGCCATACTGTGGAATCCTCAGGACTTATTATGTGCGTCACAAAACCTCAAAAGAGCATCCCAGGATGTTACGGGTACACAACTCCGACCTGTAGGATCTCCCAGGGCGCTATTACATGTGACCCCACCACAAAACCTCGAAAGAGCATCTCAGGATGTTACGGGTACACAACTCCGACCTGAAATCTCCCAGGGCACAAATTACATGTGGTCCACCACAAAACCTAGCAAGAGCATCTCAGGATGTTACGGGTACACAACACCGACCTGAAATCTCCCAGGGCACAAATTACATGTGTTCATGGCAAAACCTCGCAAGAGCATCTCAGGATGTTACAGGTACACAACTCCGACCTGAAATCTCCCAGGGCCCAAATTACATGCCATAGGACAAAACCTCGCAAGAGCATCTCAGGATGTTACGGGTACACAACTCCGACCTGAGATCTCCCAGGGCACAAATTACATGTCCTCCCAGAGCAATGTCTCGAAAGAGCATCCCAGGCTGTTACGGGTACACAACTCCGACCTACAGGATCTCCCAGACATGCTCATCTGCACAACCTGATCCACGGCCACAGAGTATCAACCTGATACTCACCATACATCATCCTGATGTACTCATGATCGTCCTGATCATCATCACTGCAACGTCCTGCTGCATGTCATCTGGAGCAACATCTTGAAGCTCACCATCCATGATCATCCTGATCATCATCACTGCAACGTCCTGCTGCATGTCATCTGGAGCAACATCCTGAAGCTCACCATCCATGATCATCCTAATCATCACTGCAACATCCTGCTGCATGTCATCTGGAGCAACATCCTGTAGCTCACAATCCATGATCATCCTGATCATCACTGCAACATCATGCTGCATGATCCACCTGATCATCAATGCATCCACCTGATGCATACCAAGTATCTACCTGATACATATCATCATACACGATCCACCTGATCATACAATGTATCCACCTGATACATGATACATATCACCATACATGATCCACCTGATCATACAATGTATCCACCTGATACATATACAGATACATGGTCCAAGCATCCAACATGATGCATATACAAAATACATACACATGATCCAACTGATCATATCCAGCATCCAACACGATGCATACATACATAAATGATCCAACTGATCATATCCAGCATCCAACATGATGCATACATACATAAATGATCCAACTGATCATATCCAAGAAGAAACCAGTACATCATCCTGATGCACATTATCCAGCGCTTACATCCACAGCCATGTGAAGGATCCTCCTTCCAACATGCTTGGAATGGCTTCAGCAAATGTGTCCATCACTTCTTCCTCGAAGTGTCCTAGATCTGAAGAACGCCAAGCCTCTCTCTGAAGTACTCGAACTTCACTCTGGCTAGTGGCTTCGTCGGCACATCTGCAATCTTCTCATCCGTCGCAACATACTGAAGCTTCACAGCTCCTCTCTGCACCATATCCCTGATATAGTGATATTTGATCTCTATGTGTTTCGACCTGTCATGAAACACTGGGTTCTCGGACAGCTTCACACAACTCTGGTTATCACAGAAGATACCAGTAGCCTCCAACGGGAGATCAAATAACTCAGAAAGTAGCTTCCGTAGCCATACTGCCTCAGAATTAGCTGAACAGGCTGCAACATACTCTACCTCAGCTGTACTCAGTGCTACGCAGGACTACTTCCTGCTAAACCAAGAGATCACACCTGATCCCATACTGAAGCAACACCCAAATGTGCTCTTCCTATATGCAGCACTGCCAGCCCAATCTGAATCAACATAACCCTGCAGGTTAAACTTTTGATTCGCCTCATACCTGAGCCCATAATCCACTGTACCCTTCAGGTACCTCAGAACATGCTTTACAGCAACCAGGTGAACACTTCTCGGATCTGTCAGGAACTGGCTCAATGTGTTCACAGCAAAGCAAATGTCTGGTCTCGTGTTCATCAGGTACATCAAGGACCCAATCATCTGACGATACATAGAGACATCAATTGGCTCAGATGAAGCATCACATAGAAGCTTCAGATTCGATGCCATCGGTGTGGCCATGGCCTTGCAATCCATCATCCCGAATCTCTTCAGGATATCTACTGTGTACTTCCCTTGACCAAGGAAGATCCCACCTGCATTTTGCCACACCTCCATACCTAGGAAATAGTGCATCATTCCCAAATCTTTCATATCGAATTCAGCTGCAAGCTTCCTCTTAGTATCTGCAATCAGTCTGTCATCTCCTGTCACAAATAGGTCATCAACATACAGAAGTAAAATCACTGGATTCCCTTCCTCAACCTTATAGTAAAGGTTGGAATCTGCTTTACTCTTGGTAAAGCCCAAGCTAGATAGAAAGCTATCCATCCTACCATACCAAGTTCTGGGAGCTTGCTTCAAGCCATACAAGGCTTTCTTCAATCTGCACACATATGACTCCCTATCATGTATTTCAAAACCGAGTGGCTGTTCCACATATACTTCCTCTTCTACTACACCATTCAGGAAAGCAGTCTTGACATCCATCTGGTGTATTTTCCATTTCATTGCTGCAGCCAGGGCAAGTACTGTTCTGATGGAAGTATACCTGGCTATAGGTGCAAAGGTTTCTTCATAATCTATTCCTTCTTTCTGAGAGAAACCACGAGCTACGAATCTTGCTTTGTATTTTTGTACACTGCCATCTGCAGCGTGCTTGATTTTGTAGATCCACTTGGAAGTCACAACAGACTTCTCTTTAGGTCTTGGGACAACATCCCAAACATCATTCTTCGTTATTGATTGGTATTCCTCAACCATAGCATCCTTCCATTCTTTCTTTTCTCCTGCCTCTTCATAACTGGAAGGCTCTTTGTTCATAATGTCACAGAGTAAAGCAACATAACTGGTGTGTGATCTGGTTCTCTTCTTTGCTCTGTGTTCTTCTTCTGGAATGCCAAATCTTTCTGCATCATGAATGAGCTCTCTAGCCCATACAGTTTTCCTCTTGTGAGACTTATCCTCACGGGGTGGATCTACAGGTTCTTGTGGATCTTCAAACTCACGAACAGTTTCTGGAACTGCTTCAGTCATGGTAGTGTCCTGAAATCTTGTTTCCTTAGGTTCTTCATAAACTTCGGTAGGTGCCTTTCTTGATTTGATGAATGCTGAGTTTTCATCAAATGTTACATCCCTATTGACATCAATTTTCTTGAACCCTGGAAAGTATATTCTCTAAGCCTTCGAGATTTCACTATAACCCACAAAGATGCCCTTCTTTCCTGAAGGATCTAGTTTAGTCCTCTTCTCTTTTGGGACATGAGTATATACTGGACAGCCAAATATTCTGAGATGGCTAACTTCAGGTTTCTTACCAGAAAAGACCTCTTCTAGTGTCTTGTTGTCCAATATCTTGTGGGGTGTTCTGTTCTGCACATATACAGCTGTTCTAGCGGCTTCTGCCCATAGATGCATAGGAAGATCCTGGTCATGCAACATTGCCCTTGCTGCTTCCATGATAGTTCTGTTCTTCCTTTCTGCAACTCCATTCTGTTGAGGATTATAAGGAGTAGTCAACTCCCTCTTAATCCCTGCATCACTGCAAAGCTTCTTGAAGTCATTTGAGGTGAATTCTCCACCATTGTCAGATCTGAATGTCTTGATTTTCTTGTCAGTTTGATTCTCCATCAAGGTTTTGAATTCCTTGAATTTATCAAGCACCTCATCTTTTCCCTTCAAGAAGTATACCCAAGTCTTCCTGGAGAAGTTATCAATGAATGATACATAGTAAACATACCCACTCAGGGAGCTGGATGACATAGGGCCACATACATCTAAGTGGATGATTTCCAGGATGTCTTTTGCCTTGCTTTCACTGCTTGGGAAAGCCTTCTTAATGTTCTTACCTTTTGCACATCCTTTGCAAACACCTTCATGTTTGGTCTTGATTTCAGGAAGACCCTCTACTGCCTTGCTTGCAATTGGAAGTGCCCTATAGTGCATATGAGCAAGTCTTCTATGCCAAAGTTCACTTGGCTCCATGGATTCATGTACCATGGCATGTTCAGGTTGTCCCTTCAATTTATACAAGCCTCCCTCTTGCTCTCCAATCACTACTGCATCATCTATGGTCTTTCCCTTTGGCCACATTAGGACTTGGCCATCCACAAATGCAACCCTCATACCTTTTGCATCCAATGCAGAGATGGAGAGTAAGTTCTTCTTGAGCCCAGGTACATAAAGTACTTCTTTCATCTTCAATGATTTTCCAGAATCTAGGTTGTAGGAGGCTTCATCCCCAAGTTTCACCTTATGGGGTGACTCATGTTCAGATAGGTTCACAAAGGATTCTTTAAACCCAGTCATGTGTTTGTAAGCCCCACTATCAATCAACCAATCATTACATCCATGGGAGATGGTACCTGTAAGAGCAGAAATTAGAACATATTCTTCTTCACTTGATGAGTCATCATCACTACTACTTTCTGCCCTAGCCTTCTTCTTTGGAGGTTCATCATCTTCGGCAGCATGAGCATGAAACCTTCTTTTGCTGCCCTTCTTCTTCTTACTAGAGTTGTTGTTATTATCCCTTTTGTTCTTGGGACAATCTGAAGCAAAGTGACCCTTCTCATTGCATGTGAAGCATCTTAGGTCCTTCTTACTCTTTTGATGGAATCTTTTGTGGTGAGAGTTATCCTTCTTGGTTTTGCTTCTTTTGGTGTGAGCTGCAAGAGCTTGATCTTCTCCTCCCATCTTTTCCTCACGAGCTATAAGTCTAGCTTCTTCTTGAGAGCATTCTTCCCTCAATCTGTTGAAGGAGATCAATTTCTTCCTTGCACAAATTCCTTGAATAAAGGAATCCCATGACCTGGGTAGGCCATTTAGAGTGGTCATCACCACTTCACCATTCTCCACCATTTCATCTACTGCTTCTAATTGTTCCTTGATCTGGGAGACCCTTGAAAAGTAAGATTGAATGGTTTCTCCATTCTGAAACTTCACTGCTTTCAATTGGTTCCGCAGGGTCATCTTTCGATTTATGTTCTTTCCTTCAAATAGCTTGGTCAAATATTCAAACATCTCTTTGGGTGTCTTAAGAGAAGACACATGAGGTATGAGATGGTCTTTGATAGAATCAACAATGATTCTCTTTGCCTTGACCAAGTTCTTCTTGTGTAATGCATTGGCTTCTTCATCCTCTGGGATAGGGATGTCTTCTTTCACATATGAGTCCAACTCATTCTCTTCCAGGATTAACCCAATCCTATACTTCCAGGCTCGGAAGTTATCATCCCCTTCAAGCTTATCCTCAAGCTTGGTGTGGAGAGACATCTTTAAGAGTACTTCAAATGGAAATAGAAAAGATTTAGGACTTACCACTTGAAGTGCTGAAAACTGGATCTGGTCCCAGATTAGGGTTTGTCAGAGAAACCCTAAAAATTCAAAATGTGAATTTCAAAATTCCGAAAGGATAGAAAGATGCGCCTAGTACATTCAGAATTTGAGAACAGCAAGGTCTTGCCCTTCAAAATTGCCTTTTTGTCCTCCCGGGTTCACTAAGGAGAGCCCTGAATTAGGGTTTGAGTTTCCCGGAGATCTACCCAGCCAAAAATCTCGATCCAAAGCTCAAACCTTCGATTTTTGCAAGGAGCTTCCAGCTGTGCCTTCAGTTTCCAGAAATTCCTATTTTTGTGGAAACCCTAATTTTTAGGGCCAAATCTGAAAATGCTCAGAACTGAATTCTGATTGGACAGATAGATGCACCTTGATGAGTAGATCCAATCTACTATACTGAATTTCAAAAATCTGTGGAGAGAAACCCAATAAACAAGGAATACAAGCTTCCGTCACTGCAAAATGTCTTCTTCTTAGTTAAGCTCTGATACCATGTTAAATTTTTAGTATTAAATCACAATACTATAGGATCTTTGCTGAGAGAATGACATCTACAGTATATCAATGCATAACAATCATAATATGACAAGCATCACAAGCATCACAAGAATCAAAAGCATAGAGACAAGAGACACAGAGTTTCCGTGGGGAAAACCCTAAGGTGAAAAACCCCACAACTTGCTCAGAGATAGAGAGAGCAATGGCTCAACCAAAATACAACCAAGTAACACTGAGATAGTCTCCTAGCAGATGATACTCCTCCTCCTCACTAGTGCGCCACTTTTCAGAGAGAGAGATAGTTACTTTTCCGAGTGAGTAAAATAGAGATCTCCTATCTCTATTTATACTCACCTTTTTTCCCAGTGACCTACTGGGGCCGACTTGTCTACTTGGATACACCCACATTATATTATATATTAATCAGGGTCGACCCCATAAGGTGGTCTAATAACCCATCGGCAAATACACACACTTGCGACACTTGTCAATCCACATGACGACACTTCCTTATAGAGGAATAACACATCTCTTATAAGGGTACAATAAATATATATATAATATACAGATGAAATACATTCCGAAGTTACATATACATCAACATTATGTGCTTTTAGGCTTAAGTTTAATTTAAATTTCATATTGTAGAATTGACCGTCATTGTAAAGAGAATCTGGTTAGTGAAAGGCGTTGAAACACAAAGTATTTTTGAGCTTTCTAGATAAGGGAGAAACTTAATATACAAAACAACTTTTTGAAACTTAAATGTGAGAAACTACAAGCAAAGAACAAGAGTACAACCAAAGCCACATGGAGACTGGATGGTTATGTAGTGATTCATTGTCAGGCATTTTACTCTAGGCAACATCATTAGTTCATATAGTGTTTGACCTCTCTAGCTGTTCATTTTGTTGTTGCCACGCTTGTATATGTTTGGTTCCTAGTAGTGGTGTGTAAGATATAACAAATAAATTGTTTCTTTGTGTGTAAATGTTATTTCCTAATATTCTTGAATATTATTGATTTTTTTTTGACAAATTCTAGTTCAATTTTCCATTATTGTGTGTGTTGCAGTCATCTAATTAGTTATCTCATCATTGGATAGTTTTTCAAAATATATTTGCAATATTGTATTTATCTTTATGTTGTTCTTTAAAAAACCTATCCTCAAGTGATCAATTCTCGATGTAGTAGAATAATTTGGCCTCTTCTTGGCCAGAAAAAAGTGGAGCCAAAGTACTCCAATTTCTGTTTGATACTTTGTTAAATGTTTGTGTCTACCATCCTTAATTATGTCAAATTCTAGTTCAATTCTTTATCATTGTGGATTGTTGGTCATTGTGTCAATTATGTCATGATTGGATAATTGTTGTGTGGTGTTAATATCCATGTACAAGCTTATATTTATCCTTGATCTATTCTTTTAATAACCATCTTCAAGTGGTTAATTTTCTTGATGTCATAAAATATTTTGGCCTCTTGTGGCTACCGCCAGACAACTAGATTTAGGGAATATTGTTTAGGATTGAACACACATTTGGATCAAACGAAACTCCTGTATATAGCATGGCATTTTGATCCATCCCTCCTAGGCTAATATTTAAAGAAGATGAGTCTTTTACAGGTCTCCCAACTTTTTTCCATTTGAATACTCCCATATATAGCATGACACAGTGACCCAATGCTCTCAAGCTCGTCTTAGAAGAAGTTAAGAAACCTTTTGTGATTTCTGTATTTGAATATCGTTTCCCTCGTACCTTCATTGTTGCATGCATGAGAAACATGCTTTATAATAAAAGAGGTCTTCAACTTGTTTTTACGATAAGTAAGGCACACTTTCTAGTACTGCATGACAACATTTGTGTAGCTTTAAAGGCAGTAGCTAAAACTAGGGAAGGAACCCTAGCTAGGCTTCTATTATCAATTACTTTATTCTTTTAGTCAAATTTTCTCAATCTTTTCATTTTATTCTAATGTTTCTCGTCTATTTTATCTCTTTTTTTTCTATGAATTGGGGATATAGAAAGGAGGACAAAGAATTAGTGCTTTGTATATTTCCTTCTTGCTTCCACCATTCCCTGGAACGATTCAGTTGTTGAAAAGATGCATTGGAGACCCTTGTATTGGTTAAATATTCCATTCCAATATTGTGATTATGTCTATCCCATTCAGAGTAGAGAGAATGGAAAGTAAAGACTTTTTGGAACATTAGTTTTTTCCCACCTACATGTAACTTTTGTATTGTCCAGAAACTCCAAGTAATAAAGATAAAATCATCATCCTTTTGGATTCCAACCAATGGATTCTAGTGCTTAGTAAGAATTACTTACATTTTTCTAAGACAGTTACTTGTTCTTATTTATATTTTCTTTTGAGTTTCAAGTAAGTAAGATTCATATACTTTTGTGTTCCCTACTTTCTTTCTTTCAGTTAACTTTGTTACCCCTCATGTTCTATGAGATCAGATAAGATAAGATAATTTTATCAATGTCCAACACATGACCACAAAAGTAGGTCAATGGGATTGTGTGGACAACGACTTCTATCAATTGACTCAATCTTTTAAGAAATCCATACTCGGTTTACAACCATTAAAAGGAACCTCAACACTTTATACCTACAGGATAACTCTACTATCGAATGCCTTGCAAAACTTGGAGATCACCCTCTTTGTCTGCTAGCCATACACTTGTAGATCTAGAAATTTTCCCCTCTCTTTTATGCCCTCACCTTACATGCAAATATAATCATTACAATCTCAGTCTATTAGGAACTTCATACTCTATTTCACACCTTGAGAAGAAACCAATCTTAGTTCAATAAGCTACAGGTCCATACTGTATGTAGAGGTTGATTTATTTTTCTCCAGTAATTCTTCCTACACCTTGGCGGTCCTTATTTCTATGACAGGGGTCACATAATAACATGCAATCTCAATCAGCAATATAGTCACAAGTTCAATCTATTGTTGTCTTGTCATGCAGGTTGGTAGTTGTAGAGGGCTCTAATTTCTTGAGGTCTAAATTTTTAAGATCACTGTTTAAATCCTATACAACACCCACAATTGACCTTATTGTTACTACTGTTGCTGAAAACAGGGAGTGTTGTTTTCCATAACTTGCTGCTACAGGAAGATTGCTCTTCCCAACAATGATTACTGTTAGGAACCCATGTCTTTACTTTGTTAGTATATTGTTGTTGGACGCATATGCTTTGTAAGTCGTGGAATTATAGGCTGAATTAGTGTGTTGGAAGTAGTGGAAGATGAGAGATCACTAATTCTTCAATGTCCTAACTCTGGTGTTCTTTTTTTTCTTTGGCCTTTGTTGGTAGCCTCTTGGTTAATGATTTCTTGTCAATTGGCATCATTTTTCAATAAAATTATTTAAAATTGGAGTCTAGATGATTTGCACTGTCTAGATTTGACAATGTAACATTGTCTAGATTTGACAATGTAACATTACAGATGTATGTAGTACTATATTGGACAAAGTGTGGGTATTTTGCATTGTTAATTATGTTTTTTAATTTTGTTTTCAAATTTGTAGTTTTGAGCTTTGCTTTTGTAGCTAACTTATTAATTTTGCTAAGTGTTTTTCATTACTTAGCATTAAGTCCATTTCACTTTTATATGGATTTGGTTTTGGATCACATTTCCCCATTGGAGGAGGTTTTCTTGTTTACAGAAATGGATGGATAATGTGGATGGATGCACATGGTTTTCACTTTTCTCTCCAATTCCATTACCCATCAATAATCAAGGATATTTGCTCCTTTCAAACCATTGGTTTGCTCTTTTTTTGTTGCTATTAGAGATGTTCTTCCTCTTGTATGTTTTGTGGGGGAATGTTTATGATTAGATGCTCAATAGAATTCTATAAATCAACGACATGTTTGTTTTAACAAATTGGAAACAATTTATAAAATTAATTCAGGAATAAAAAACTATGTTTTAGACCATTTCTTAAAAATTGATAGGCATGTTAGGATTCTAAAATTTGCATAAGTATTTATAAAATAAAATAAAGGTTTAGTATTTAGAAAACATACTTGCTACTAGTTTTGAATTAGTTACCAGAATTGTGAACCTTCCACCATGATCACCTAGACTTAGAGAACATGATAGTACAATTTAATGAAAACAAAGAATACATACAATGGTGAAATCAAATTTCAAATATATGTGTATGAATTCTCTTTAAATTTATTACTTTTAGGTGATCATCCAAATCAAATCTTAAACTCAAGCATTCATTAATTACAGAAGATGTTTGCACACGTGAATTTCAAACTTAATCCTAGCCAAGTTTTATCGGTGAAGTGCTTAAGACATTTCACATGTGCAACAATATATATAAAAAAATTGGTTCAACAGTTGTGTTAGTGAAATAAATACAATTCTATGACATTCCAAAAATTTTAAAAATTGCTCCAAATTTGCTTTCTCTTTTCAAATTTTTCTTCAAGTTGTGATGGATCTTGTGGCTTGAGAGCATCTTAGCTCATAGATCCCTATTTTGGCATACATAGGACTGATCTTTAATTTCATTTGAATCTCCTTTACATCTTTGCAAAGTTTGCACACCTTCCGAACACCTTTTGGATCTCCTTGAACCTCTAACTCTTCCTTAATTTAGAATATTCATCGAATTGAAAGGTAGAGTAGTGAGCATTTTTGCATTGTTTGGTTCATTTTTCTGTTCTTGAGTCAAAACACCACCAGTTTCATTTCCACTCCTGAAACTAAGCAAAGTACATTTAAAATTGGCACTTAATCTAAAATTGACAAACTTTTGATTTTCATATCACGAACAAGTTTAGGTTAGTGCCCTGGATTAGGTTGGAGAGTTAACACTCTTGGGCTGCAAAACTTTGAAACTAGCATTGATTAAAGAGAGAAATCCATTAGTAGCATGAAACGCCTATCGGGAAAGCGCTTCTTAAACATGCGTTAAGCATGAGGTCAATCTGTATAAGTAAAGAGTGGTTCGCCCTCTTGCTTGTTTAGTGGGACATGAGCTCATCAAGGAATTCTATGTGAAGTGACAAGTCCTCGAGGTGACATCACTTTTCTAGAGTGCTTGGTTATGAGAGTTGTTCCTGACTTGCGACTGTTTCGCTCGACCATGAATTGTGAAGTGGTAACTTTAGTGGCTTTTCTTAGGACATCACATAGGCTATTGTAAGTGGGACACACTTGCAATACATGAGGTTTCAAGAACTTTTAGACCAGTGCCTTTCTGCCACCTGAAACTATTGTTTTATTTTGCAATATTCCATTGGGTATGGATTCTTATTTCACACCGGTATGTATAATGAGTGTGACATCATTTACCTTTAAGAACTATAAAAATGTTTGAGGAACCGTCCATTAACTGGAGTAAACAATTCCTCACCTTCCAAAGTTTGTAGTATAAAAGTGTTATTTTCTAAAAATTTTGAAATCATGAAGGGACCTAACCATAGATTGTAAAACTTACCATGCTGACCCTTATGGTCTCTCCTCGCATCCCATCTTAGCACCATATCATCAAGAGAAAAAGTATTTTCCTTTACCTTTTTATCGAACCCTGCTTTAATCTTCCTTCTGTATGCATCAGCTCTTTCTGCTATCGCCTCACGTTCTTGCTACAATTTAACCAATGCTAAAATCCTTCTTTGAAGATCATTAGTTTCTTCTTGACTATCTTGGAAAAACTTTATTACTGGAATGCCTAACTGAATAGGAAAAACTGCATCAATACCATACACCAATTGGAAAGGAGACAAACCTATTGCTTTCTTGGTAGTTATCCTATCTGCCCACAATGCATACTTAAGCATTGAATCCCATGACCTCTTATTTTGATTTAACAACTTTCTAATACTCTGAATAATGTTTTTGTTTGAGCACTCTGCTAATCCATTACCCTAGGGGTAATAGGGCGTGGAATGCCTCAAATCAATTCCATTCTGCACACAAAAACTCACCATGGATTTTGACTTGAAAGTTGGTGCATTATCAGTCAACAACCTCTGTGGACAACCAAATCTACTCAAGATATTTTCATGTATAAAATTCATGATAATTCCTTCAGTTGCTTTACGTGTTGGAATTGCCTCGACCCATTTAGTGAAAAAATCAGTAGCTGTAAGTATCCACCTGTGTTGTCCACTAGATGCAGGGTTAATCTCACCTATAAAATATAATCCCCATTGTTGAAAAGGGGCATCCACTACAGTAGGTTTTAATGGCAGAGAAATGAGCTTATGCCTCCTAGCAAACTTTTGACATTGAACACATGATCGGACCTGTTGATACACATCTGAAAATAAAGAGGGCCAGTAATATCCAGACCTAAGAATTTTATATGTTGTAGACTTCCAATACTTGTGTCCCCCACAAGCACCCTCATGCATTTATGAAATAACCTCTTTCACTTGTGATTTTTCTAAACATCTGAGTAAAATTCCACCTGGATCCTTCCAGAACAACTGCTGATTTACCAAGCAATATTTTGTGGCTTTCAAATTCAATGATTTGGATGCCTTCTTGTCAAAATGATCTGGACATTTCAAATGCAATAAAAAATAAACAATATCAACATACCATTATGATTCTGCATATTTATCTATAATCTTCTCTTCATTTTCCTTCATCTGCAATTCTTCCTGAGTTTGTTGATTTGCCACCAAATGGATATCCAAAGCCTCACAATTTGAATCAGCTAATAGTTTTGCTAAACCCTGCCTCTTCACTAACTTTGTAGGCCTGATTTCAACCTCATATTCCATATTTTTTGCAATCCACCTACCTCTTTTACCTTCACTATCTGGCTGGGTTAAAATTTCTTTAATAGCAGCATTAGGTACGTAGGCAATTATCTTTGAATGCAAAATATAAATTATGAAAAAATTTAAAGCTTTAACAATTGCATATGCCTGCTTCTCAAGTGTACTATACTTCAATTCTGAGTCTCTGAGTGTCTTACTGAAAAAGGCTATAGGTTGCTCTAAACCATTTGCATTCTTCTGTAGTAGAACAACAGCTACAGTGTCTTGGGATGCAAAAGAAAAAGTAAGAAAATCCTTCGAGAAATCTGGACTTACCAAGACTGGGGCTTCTATTAAAGCTTGTTTAATCTTTTCAAATGAAGCTTTAGCTTCTGATGTCCATTTCACCTCCTGATCCTTCCTCAACATAGATGTGATGTGTTTGACTGTCTCAGCAAAATTCGGGATGAACCATCTCAGAAAATTGATTTTTCCAATAAATGATTGAACATCTTTTTTACTTCTTGGGATAGTAATCTTCAAAATTGCTTTGACTCCCTCATGGGCTATTCTAATACCATCAGCTGAAACAAGATGTCCCAAAAGTTTTCCCTCCTATACAACAAAATGTGACTTTTGGGGGTTTAATGACAACCCAAATTTCCTACACTTCAGAAATGTTTGCTCAAGATGCTTCACGTGCTCATCATCAGACTGAGAGAAGACAGTAATATCATCCAAAAGATTACAACAAATTTTTCCTTTTATCCTACAAAGGCTATATCCATAGCTCTTTGAAATGTTGTACCCGCATTCATCAAGCCGAATGGAATCTTATCATAAATGAATGTGCCCCATGGAGTAGTGAAGGATGTTATCTCCCTGTCATCCGAGTGTACAGCTATTTGATTGTACCCTGAGAATCCATCAACCATTGAGATCCTCTGAGCTCCCACCACTTTTTGCAAAATTTTCTCAATTTTTGGCAATGGATAATTGTCCTTCAATGAAGCTCTGTTAAGATTCTGGAAGTCCACACATAATCTAATCTCCCCATTCTTCTTTCGAATTGGAACCAAATTTTCATCCCATGATGAATATCTGAGTGGAACAATTATCTTTGCATCTAGTAACTTCTTGACTTCCTTCTCTATGACTGGCAGCAGAGCTGGGTTAATTCTTCTCAATTTTTTTCTAAAGGGTTTCACATTTGGTTTTAAAGTCACCTTATGCTAAATAATACTAGTGTCATAAGTTCTTAAATCTTCATAGCACCAAGCAAAAATATCAACAAACCTCTTCAACAATGCAATATACCTGTTTCTTTACTCAACTGTAAGAGACTTAGAAATTTTCACCATTCTGGGATGTTCCTCTGTACCAATATTACAACTCATGATATTCTCTTTTGAAGATTGCATTGAAGGTTTCATCAGAGTGTCATCTTTGGAGAAAATTCTCTCAAGGGGGACCAGACCCTTAGGAATAAAATTCCCTTTCAATTCAATAATTTTGTGATCAGCAATTGTATTTTCTGTGTATGCAGCAATGTCATCTATCTCCTCATCTTGATCTTGATCAATTAGAGAATTGGAAAACTCTCCAGCTAATTCCAAGAATTTTTTAATCTCCACATCATCCTCAAAAACTCTCCACTGTTTTATATTGTCTGGCACTGAGGGTCTATATTTAACTTCAATTGGATATTTCAGCTGAGTATGCTTTGGAATCTTAAAATGTGTGGCTGCCAATGCTAATGAATCAACTGTCTAATTCTGATCTCTGGGAATAAAAGAAATATTGAATGCTATGAAAAAGTTATCAATCATATCCCAAACCTCATTTCTATAAACCTTCAACAAATCTTGCTTTACCTGATATTTTCCCTTCACCTGTTGGACAACTAGTTTGGAGTCGCCATAAACAGAAAGTTGTTGAATTCCCAAATCCATCACAGCCCTTAAACCAAGTATCAATGCCTCATATTATGCTGTGTTGTTGGTAGTGACAAATTCCAATTTATATATCAAACTAATAACCTCTCGACCAGGAGAAATCAAAACAATGCCAACTCCTGCTCCTTCTTTACATGAGGAGCCATCAAAATACATCTGCCACAACTCATCTTTTTGTTCAATAGTAGGTTTGACTTATTCTTCTTTTTCTACCTACAGTACCCTAGCTGTACTTTCATCACTAAAATGAAGCATACAAGAACCCAATTCTTCATCTACTGAATAAAGGGGATGATTAGTTGGACTTTTATCATCTGTGACTATGAAAGCATACTGTAATTCCTTGTACAATCTTCGATTCTCTTTACCAAACACTGGAATTGTTGCATAAGCCAAATCCATTTGTAATGTACCACCTACTTTCTTTTCCCAGGACCTTGAGAGCAGCATGCCAAACTTAGGGGATATGTCAGCAACTACTACATCCATTATAACACTCTTCATTGGTAATTGAGAAATATTAACCACAAGATCCTTTATCACTCCTAGACATTTCACAACTCTGGAATGAAATGCAAATAAATCATGGTATGGCTTTGTGATACTCAAACCAAGAGCTTCCATAACTACTTTAGGCATCAAGTTATGTGAGGCTCCAAAATCTAGAAGGTAGTTGTGAATCATTTGGTCATGGAAAGTCAAAGTTATATAAAAAGGTGGAGGAAAAGTTGAAACACTTTCAGGCTTTTCAGATGAAGTAGAACCAAGGATTATTGTTGGATGTTCTTCCTATAAATTTACTGTATCTGAAGGAGAAGAATTAACTGGAACATTCAATAACTTGCATGCTGAATCTCTAAAACAAGGAGTCTTCATTAACTCAGTCAATGGCATTGGAACCTTGATTTTGCACAATTCATTCTCAAAGTTAAAAACTTGTGTATTTTTGCTAGTTTCTTCAATTTCTGCTTCTTTGGTCTGATCACTATGGTCTTGTTTCTTTCCCTGTGTTTGATCAGGCATTTGTGTAACAAGTGGAACTATTTTCTTTTTTGGAATTTGAACAACTTGTTTAGGGCCTAATCTCAAATTATAAGACTTTTTTGGATCAGTCTGACATATACTAGCTGAAACCTGAGGATGATAATCACTTCCTTCCTAATAATCATATAAATCATAATACTCAGAATTCTGATAGCTGCATTCAGTTGTAAAACCTTCAGATGATAACTCCCCAAAATAGTTTAAATTATGATTTGAATCATATTCATACTGCACATCTTCCACTTGTTCAACTTCTTCTATAAAATTATTTTAGAAAGGAGGAGGAACTCTCTGGTCTTCATTTTCTCTTCTCTCCCTTTGAATATCATTGTTTCTCCTTTCCCGAGGGATGAATCTTGGTACAAATTGTCTTCTGAATTGATTAGGATTTTGATTGGGATTTCTTTCTCCATCTTGAAAAGGTTTATTTGAGTTCTTCTCCAACTCCAGTCTACTCACTTTTGTAGTCAAGGTTTTAATTATATTATTCATTTCATCTATTTGACTTTCTTCCTTCTTTGATGTAGATGTTGTAGGCATTACTGCATTCTTACCTTTTCGCTCATGAACCTGATGGTCTGACTGATCCTTAAGTCTATTAGAAGCCAAAATGTTGGATTCAACCTCTAGGGTAACTTCTTGCATATTCAGTAATGTTATAGGTCTCCTTTCTCTCGGGTGCAAAGAAAAATCATGATCAAATGCATTTGCATATGTCAGTTTAGCCAGTGTTTCTAAAGTCTTAATTTCCGCTGGAATTCTGTCATACATTTTATTGAAGCGTTTTGAAAAGTCAGCTATTGTTTCATCATTTTTTCTCTTCAGGGATGCAAACTCAGTAATATAGTAAGTATGATCCTTAGTATCTCCCCATTGTCTCATGAAAACATCTTGTAATTCTTCTATAAGGGTTACTGAGTTTTCTGGTAGCTCCCTGAAACATTTTCTAACATCACCATCCAAACTCTTCACAAACATTCGCATCCAGACATCCTTTGCTTCTATATTTTGGTTATCAGCATAACTAAGGAATGCATTCCAGTGTTCCTCTACAGTTGTTTCTCCTAGCCCATTAAATCTAGGTAATTTTGTTTGGTAATCACCTGCTGGAAGAGCATTTAAAGGCTATGCAAGCTCTAAAGGAGCATACCTAGCAGCTATCATTCTATCCATCATATCCAATTGTTGACCTGCCATTTTTTAATTAATCTGACTAGTTAAGGAAAAAGGTTTATTGGTTTTAGCTGAACTGAGCTGAATAGTAGGAATATTAGCTTTAAACTGAAATAATGGAAATAATTATGTTTTGAGCTTTTTAGGAGACAATGGATTGGTAAAAGTCTGAATATCAACCTCTTCTAATTTTGGTTCAGAATACAAAAATGGATATATAGAGTGTGGTTGATCAAAAGAAACTAAAGATGGTGAAGACCGAGACCTTCCAAAAGAAGTAAAATGTAATTCTTGTTTAGATTTCTTCAAAAAAAAATCTGGATCTGACACACCTGGGTGTAAAGGTGAAGTAGGCTTCCCTCTAGTCCCAGACCTCCTAGAAGCCACTGTGGAACACTACTTTGGTGAAACTGTCGTCTGAAATAGAAACCTCTGGTACTGTTCACCTCAAAACCAGAACAATACAGATATCACAGGGAAGATGAAACTTCACTTCTGTCCCCAGCAACGATGCCAAACATGTTAGTGCCAGAAATTGACCCTAGACTACAAAAATTAGGGTCATATATGTGATATAAGCCATTTTATCTTGTTTGATGGAGTTTTTGCCTCTGATCAGTTTGGTCATTCAACATATGAATTCATTTTCTGTTTTAATGTTTTAATCCAGTGAATGCTTATGTGTTGTAGATAGAAACCTGTATGTATGGTTATGAATGTGA
This sequence comes from Larix kaempferi, assembly GCA_027924585.1. Taxonomy (NCBI): domain Eukaryota; kingdom Viridiplantae; phylum Streptophyta; class Pinopsida; order Pinales; family Pinaceae; genus Larix; species Larix kaempferi. The sequence goes on along the minus strand of BSBM01000138.1, from coordinate 14,137,835 downwards.
TGGTTTATATTTACCTTTTTAAATTTATGATTTCATTTCTTCAATGAATTATATGATTTAGTAATTTGTTTTAGTTTGATTTCCTTTTATTTTCTTGAGATTGAAACCTTCAAACCAACAAACCTTAAACTAAGAAAAACCTATTTCATTTTCATATTGAATTCCCCGTCCATGGCGATGCTAGTAGCTTCAAAAATTAAGACTTCCGTGAGCTGAAACCTTAAGGTTTTGAACATAATAACATCATCAGTCAGATTCTTTGCAAAGTAAATCAAAACTTCTTCATTAAACCCAGTAACTTTCTCGAAGTAATTGAACCATCCAACTGTTTTAAACAAGTCTGCACATTTTGGAAATTGCGCAGCCCACTTTGTTTCCATCGGTTCTACCCTGTTAATCTTGCCACTTTTTCCCATCTTATAACTGCAAGTTTGTTAATTAAGATTCTGAGGAAAAACAAAGGTGACAAATATTCAAATATCTAGGACTAACTGCGTTCATCTACAAATGTCTTCAGCTTTTGCATTTTACGATCCCTAAATGGACTCATGGCACCTCAACCCTGATCTCTCTCAATGATGGAATGTAATAGAACTTGCAACTATCATCATTCTTCAACATCTGTTTTATCATCTCAAGTCATCATAACTCATAACGAGCCACCATTCAACATGAATAACCACAATCTTTCATCATATCAGATTCCTGTAGCGCATTAGGGGTCTATTTTGAAATTTGCACTGCAAGAATCTTTAAACATGACCAATTTGACAAATGAACTTTGGATAAAGGTTAGATCTTGGTCATAAGCTTTATAATAAATCAAAATAGGTATAATTAAAGACTTTGAGAGAAATATCATATTGCATAAGCCATTTGAAAGACTTTAGACAAGAAAATAAAACAATCAAAAGTAATAAAAATTGAAAAGATAATCAAAACCATGGGTAAACAAAGGAAAATAAAGTTCAAATAATTGTAAAAGAAACACATAAAAATGAAAACAATTTCAGCATTAACATTATGATTATTTCCATGTGATAACATGCTTATTACACTGTTATGCTTATCTCATTTTTGTTTATGTTCCAATTATTGTCTCAACTTTTATTGATTGATTTATTTTGTCAGGGTGGCGAGAGTGGAAAGCTACATGCTACTTCCACGGTCTAGGGTGACTGTGGAAGTTCAAAAGCTATGCCTCGTCAGGTAAATGTTAAATATAGTAAATAAATATGACTACAATAGCTAAATATTTCGATTTTTTCTGTTAACATTCAATTTTCACTGTTACAATTCGCTTTTTTCGTGCTTATTGTGAATATTTCCATATGATAACATGCTTATTACACTGTGTTAGGGGTCTTCTCATCGCCATGGAGCAGAACATGTATCTTCTCCTTCGGAGGTAAAAGTAAATATTATTGCAATATTTCATCTTTTTTATGTTACAATTATTGACTCAACTAAATATAGTAACTAAATATGACTACAATAACTAGAAACTCAAACCCCAGAATATTTCCATGTGACAAAATGATTATTACACTGTGGTAGGGGTCTCCCCATGATCGCCATGGAACAGAATGCATGTCTACTTCTGAGGTAAAAATAAATATTATTGCAATATCTCATTTTTTATTATGTTACAATTATTTTCATCACGTTTATTTATTGATTTATTGTGTCAGGGCGGCGCCAGTGGAAAGGCACCTGCTGCTTCCATGGCCCAGGGTGATCGTGGAAGGTCACACTTTGTGCCCCGTCAGGTAAGTGTTAAATATAATAACTAAATGTTTCGATTTTTCTTGTTAACATTCGATTTCCACTATTGACATTCGCATTTTTCTATGCTTATGATGAATTATTGATTGATTTATCGTGTCAAGGTGAGGACCGTGGAAAGGCACCTACTGCTTCCACGGTCCAAGGTGACCGTGGATAGTCACCCACTAGAAGCAGATTAGTACGGGGTGACTGTGGGAAGTCACTGGCCACAACACCGCATCAGGTAAGTGTTAGTTCTTAATAGTAACTAAATTTCATTACAATAGCAATGTTTGAATGATGTTAAAATTATTTTGCTTAATTTTATTGTTTGATGAATTTAGTCCAATGCACTTGATCCGGGTGATGAGGAACTTGAGGATGAAATTTACTATTCGACAGACCCAATGGAAACTATAAAGAAGGCCTTGAAAAAGGAAAACATAGAAATGCTTTCCTTAGCTCACATAAGGCTCGTGACACAGGAGATCAAGGCAAGGATTGAAGAGCTGAAAGAACAAAATAAATCTTATGGGGTAAGTGGCATCTTCCCATATTTTTTTAAGCTATGACATGATTTCATATCTGATATTATGTTTTCTATTTTTCCAAGTGATCTGATAAAGTAATTTTTTTTGTTTGTAGAAGTTTTTACAACCCGTGACTAGAGAAACTGCCGAGACATATATAGGTAGCAGTGATGCTCCAATGCAGCAACAACGTCGACAAAGCAATGTACTAATGAGGCTTTTTGACACTCCTGCGGTTGGCCTCGAATTCATTGATTAGGTCACTGATTTTGATCATCATGACATGTCAAATCATGATGAGACGGAGCCTAGGACTCCACATGATTGCGGAGATCAACGTACTATAGATGACCAGGAAACTTTTCTTGGAGAAGCACGAGTCAAAAGAAACGGATCACTAGATCTCACCTTTCTAGTGCATGACGCTTGTGTTCCGATCAAGATTCAAAAGATTGCAGGTATTTATTAATTAATTTATTCATTTTAATCATGAAATTGAAATGGACATACGTTGAAATTATTATAAATTAATGGATTACATGTTTCTGCAGGAAACAATTTTTTTCTGTAGGAATTTGAATGACAAAGCATTGGATCTGTTTGGCCCCACCATTCGCACATGGTGGAATAGCCAAGATAGCACAAAGAGATATGAATTGATAGACCACATGGTAAACTTGTTCGGCAATACATTCAACAAGAAAGTGGTTGCAAAGTTAGCCAGCGAGAATTTAAAATATACCAGGGCCCAATATAGGGATAAATTGCAACTTTACCTCAAGCATGAGCGCCCTCCCATGGTTCTAGAGAAAGAGTGGAAGGCACTCATAGAGGATGCAAAGGAGAACTTGCTAAGAAGACAAGGAAAACAACCACAACCTGGAAAAGAAAGGTACAACACATATCATCTTTTTAGTGAAATATGCTCATTTATTTTTTTGTTTTTTGTTTTAAGTAAGAATTCTGATATCTAATGTTTTTCAAAAAATTTATATATAGGCTACCTGTAACCTCCAAAGAAACCAAGGCTAGAGTGGAAAAGCACGGGCAACATAGACTAGGCCAGGGTGGCTATAGAAAACTAAGAGCCTGAATCGTAAGAATTAAATTATTAACCGTGGGGAATATTTATTTGAAAGTAGCAAACAAATATCTATTTTTGATACTGGAAATTTTAAATGTGTTATGCTATATAGGGAAATACATTCCAATATGTTGCCACCGAGGAAGACCTAAAGCTTGGTTTCAAGTATGGTTTTAAAAGTGTGATTGAATATCGGAAAAGCTTGGGGCAAACTCCAATCTCCCCAATGATGCAGATGCAGGTAAATAAAATGAATAGGGACATCATTGTAGTATACTATTAAAGTCTATTCAGTTTTGATTATATTACCCATAACTAAATATTTGTGTTTTCTTTTAAGCAACAGTGCAACCACAGCACTGAATCCAACGGTACTCAACACATACCAGTTGATGTTGGGGTGTGCATCTCCCATGATAGTGGGGAGCAAAGTGGCCATTCTGGTATGTGTGATTTGGAAATAGAAATATCTACTGTGATTATAGATATTTATTTCCTGACATATACTTATAAATTTTCTTCTTTCAATGGAATACCGTGAAGTTGAGGAGGGTGAACCGCAAGAGGAATTAGAAAGTAGAGAAATAATTAACACACCACCTGTCATAGCCACACAGACAAGTAAAGAGCAATATTTTAATTTTAATCAAAATGATGAACTATTAATTTCAATAATATTTCAACATATCGATATGCCCATTTTTCGTTGTTGCAGTTCATGCCCCTTCAGAACTGCCTCCATGCCCTACTCAACGACGTACAAGAATTATGATACATGAGGGCATGGAAACACAAAAACTAGCAGGACATGGATTTGTAGATATTCCACCAAATGATGATGATAATACCCTAATTATCAGTTATTACAATGCAAAAGAACAGAAATCAAAGAAAAAGTAGATGTATAAATTCATGACTTGTATTTGGATGTATATCGATGTTGTTAGTTTGAAACATTGTTTATATGAATTACCTCATTATGCTTCAATGTTTCTATGTTTCTATGTTTTGATGACTAGCCTAGTTATGCATGAATGTTTATATGTTTTCTATGTAAACAACATCATTTATTGGGTATGGGGAATTGAGAGCGATGTGAGGGGGGGAGGGACCATATAAGCTTCCACCTTCACGTGGTTGGCCCTGTTCAGTACATAATATAAAACTATTCTCGAAACATAGAGGAGCTCAATAAGGTATAAATACTCTTTTATTACTATGTATTAAAGATGGTTGTAAATTTTTAAATGCATGTATATTTCTTAAAATATTGTTAATAAATTTAACATTTCACGGTTCATTGATTTCTACAGGATATTCAAAATAGTCCTTTAGCTGTGTTGTCTAGATCAACTGGGAAACCTTTTTTTTTCTTTGGATAAATTGAATTTAGGCAACTTGCATAAAATTAATTTTTGGCTATCCAATTATCCCATGGACTTTACAAAAATTATATGTCATGTAAACCTGATGAAAGTGAATGTTATTTGGAAAATACTTATGCAAAATTCCTAGAAACTAGTGACAAACTTATTTTTGTTTGATGTCAATTACTACAAAATAAAAAATTGGACATGATTTCAGATGGCCTTGATACATTGAAGAACATGGCTTAGGACATAAAAGAGGTTTCTTTTCTTGTACTCAAATATTTTTTGTGTTGAATTTTAGTACTTCATCTTTTTGCCTTTATTTGGTATAATATGTTTTTCGCTCTGTTTATTTCAGGAACTGGATGGACAAGTTCCCTTGATTGATGAGATTGAGACAAAGGTTGACATTTTTCTCCAATATTTGTATATAATGTGGAAATCATAATTCTTTCATTGATTTTTTCTGGTTTTGTTTAAAAATATATTGCATGGTAGTCGATGTCTAATTTATGAATGTATTTTGTTTGGCATTTACGCTAGTTCCATGTTTGTGAGTATTTGTTGTTCATTAAAAAATAATAAAATATTGATGTTTCCTTTTGAAACAATCCTTTTGCTTAGACAGTTACAATAATTGTATTATGATATAATACTTTGGTCACCTTTCTTCTTTGTATAGAGGCTTCTATATATGCTAGTAGTCGTATATTGTTATGGCTATGATATGATTCAATGCTCATCCAACCAATTTCTCTTTTCAAAATTGGATTTGTATCCTTGTTTATAGCTTAGTTGTATTCATTTTTTGGCTTTTGCATTATACTTTATAACGACGGTTTCTGATACTGAAAGACATCATACTTCACAAAATTATGAGGTTCACAAAAAACGTATGCATTCTACATGGTCCCAAGTCCATTTTAGGAAAAACTTTATTCGGGGTATGTTTCCCCTAGTTGATTGGTATCTGTATCCAGAGCTGCTGATACAACTCTAAGTCATTCCAAGAAGAAAATTTAGTGATTCCCATAAAATGTTCATCATAAAAATTAATTGTAAAATACAATCAAGTAAGGTTGACAATATAATGCTAGGCACATTTTGAAATCCTAATGTGTAATCATTCGGTATTACTTGTATGTTCATTATTTAAAGTTAGTATTTGATCATCTATGCACTTTATCTACTGGTTTTAGATGAAAGGGTGATTGACTGGTATATATTCATTCCCTTATGTTTATTGCATCATATGTTGCAATCACATAGGATTTCCTCATGGTAATGCATCTCTAGAGCAATAAAACCCCAAGACTCTGTCAAAGCTGAGGGATCTTGTGGACTTTCTTTTTCCAGATTGGATGATCCTTCCCCTATGTGCTCCATGCCACTGGCTTATGCTCCTTTACCTTTGTCTGCTCTAGCTTCTTGAACTATTATCTCATCCTCTTAGTTTTGTTGTTGTGCTTCTTGTAATTCTTGTATCCTCCTTGATTCATATGCTTTCTTTTCCTTCATGTTTCCTTCATCTTCTTCTACTCTCCTTTTAATCTCATATTATTAAGCTTTTATTTTTTAATCCTCTTACACTTTCCTCCTCATTTCCTATTCCTCTGATTTCCTTGTCAATTCTTGTTTGGTAGCTTCTGCGGCATTAACCAATCTATTATTAAACCAACGACCTACCCAAATGAGTACATTTAAGTGGTCTCTTATGCCCTGGGACTTATCTCCAACATCCCATCTTGTACATGGTAGTCTTTGGCTGATTTTCCTTGTGTCATTTCCTGCAAAACAGAGCTTCAAACAACATCAAAGGAATAAGAGTCAATTAAATATTTGATGTCATATCCCTTTACTTCTAAATTTGTACATATGTTGGCAATGGGTGGATGACTCAGAAAGTAAGCTACTTTGTTTGTTGCTCCCTTCTTGTATTTGATCACTAAATAGAAATGTTGCAGATAAATGATATATTTAATGTGCCTCTTGTTCTCCATCTTAGATTGTTTCTGCATGTATTGGAGCAGCTGGTGATCTGAATGTATGATGGTTTCCTGTAAAAAAATTAATGCTTCCAATGCTTAACAACTTGGGATCTGGCATATAATTCCTTCTCATATGTTTAATACCTCCTAACTATGTCAGTGAAGGTCTCACTATGATAGGTTACTAGTTTCCCATTTGTGTGAGCATTGCTTCCATGGCATAATCTATGCATCTATCTCCACTTAAAAACGCTGCTGCAAATCAGGCAATGCCAACACTGGTGCATTGCATAGTTTTTTTTAGACTATCAAATCTCTCCTACTGTTTTTCTGTATATATAAAGTTTTTTTTACCTACTCCTTCAATAAGATTTCAATTCCAAGCAACATGTAAGAACCCAAATATCACTGATTTAATAATTTTGCTTTTCCAGTACAATGCCAGGATAACTAATTTAGATTGACTAGTAAAATGCCAAGCAACCACATTTGCGCTTTTAAAAGAACCTGCGGTTACGATAAAATCTCCACTTATACCTGCTCATCAAGGTAAGCACCAACAATAAAATCCAGAATGAAGCCCAAACAGTTTTTTTTTTTTAATTTCCAGTTATCATCGATATAGCAACGCTTGTTGTCGCAAGTATAGGAAAACCGTTCGACTTTATCCCTAATATTTTGGTCTGTTCAATCAAGGTTTGTCCATACTTGCGACGGAACATCATTGCAGGTATAGCAAAACCATTGCAACATCTGCCTTCTTTTGGTATGTTCAACAAACAACCGTCGATAGAGGGACGCATTTTCGTCAATATCGGGACACATTGTATAGCAAAACCGTGGAAACATCTACCTTCTTTTGGGTTGTTCGACGAAACGTTGTTGATCGAGGGACGCATTTTCATCGATATATAGAAAAACCATTGGACTTTATCCCTAATCTTTTGGTTTGTTCAACAAAGGTTCGTCGATACTCGCAACGGAACATCATCACAGGTATAGCAAAACCGTCGCAACATCTTCCTTCTTTTGGTCTATTTGACAATCAACCATCGATAGAGGGACGCATTTCCATCGATATAGGGATGCATTGTATAGAAAAACCATGGCAACATCTACCTTCTTTGGTTGTTCGACGAAACCCCGTCGATTGAGGGACGCAGTTTCGTCGATATAGGGACGTAATTTCGTTGATATAGGGACGGTTTGTAGAAAATGAGTAAAAAATAAACATTCTACAGACCACCTTATAGAAGAAATGTGGCAACCATTTTTCATCTCTATTGCGACAACTTTTCAAGTTCATCGTTATATCCACGAAATGGGTTTCACAAAATATCACGACCATTATCATCTCAATTGAGACGACAAAACGTGGAAATAACAACTAAAAATCATGGCGAATTTGCTAGTATGTAGTAGTGAGGATGGATAGAGACCTATGGTTGGGTGAAATGTTTCTCTCACTTATCCAATTGCTTGGACAACTTCATTCCAAAGATAAATGTTTTATGTGGTGTAAATGATGCTAGTTTCCCTATGTTATGTTATGCTTTGTTCGGATATCCATCATCTATTTCGGGATACATATCTATTTCAGGATCATCTATTTCAGGATACATATCTACTTCAGGATCTTGCATGATCTATTTCAGGATATGCATCCCAGTCACCAGTTTGATGCCTCCAGCACCTTATCCACCTTCTTCTAGCACCCGGGAGCCACTTACCACAGATTTTTAGCCCTCCCAAGCTGAAAGGCGCCCTCTTCTCACCTACTGCCAGAGAAGGGCGCACTTGTTCACCTACCACTGCAGATTCACTCCAGTTACATTCAGTTAGCTCCGATTCTGATTGATTTCACTCCTGACTGACTGTTTCACCTCCGATTGACCTCCAATTCGATTAGGTGACTTGTTCTGACTCCAGTTAGCCTCCCATGCACCCCCACTGAGCCTCCAGATCCTATATCAGTGCTACACACTTCAGTTACATTTATTATGATCAGTTAGACTCAGCTTGACACCTGGATGACTGGTTGGTGTGATTGATGAGCACCACTGATGATTGATGAGGACTCCTAGACAGAGTCAAGCTACTCTATTCAGTGATTCGAATGACCTCCTTAGGCAATTCGAATTGCTCAGTCATTGTGACAGTTTGTATTGTAATTCATTCACCCTTTCTGGGATAGAGAGCACTGCTGCATGTTTTGCACAGTTTTGCACCATATTTTCTATGTTCATCTGTTGTGATTGATTTACTTGTTCATTAGATCTGCTGTGACTAATTTTACATGGTATCAGAGCCATTGCAGGGACAAGATCTCTTTTCTACAGGTGTTTATACAAGAAGATTTGACTGAATTGCTAAAAATTGCAAAAAGTTTGGCATGAGATATCTCAAGGGCATTCGCTCCTGTGCATGCAAAGCTTGAAAAATACTCCAATACCACTCCAGAAGCTTGAGTTACCACATAATTCCTGGATCTGATACATTGGACCTATTCACAATTGCTTGAAATCCAATCCCAGGTGTGATGCAACTCTCAAAGGGTGGATTGTTCGACCTTATTGTGGTTGTTTTGATGTGATTAGCAGGTTTATTGTCTCCTCCAATTGCATTCGCTACCTTCTGCATGCAAGCCTTTCTACAGGAATTCCATTCGCTCTAGTCTGCATGCAAGCTTCCTCTTCATCAGTTGACTCAATCCTTGCAATGGAATACTCTTCTTCAAAGCCTATCCTCACCCCATTCAATTATTTTGATTGGAAAGATGATATGGAGATCATATTACGTTCAAAAGGTTACTACCGAGTCACTCTTGGTCTTGAATTGGAGCCAAACAATGTAGCAGAAAGAACCAAACACTACAACAAGCTTGATGAAGCTTACGGTCTTCTTTGTCTCTCCATCTCCAAGGATCTTCACTTCCATCTCAGCGGATTGAAGACTCCAAAAGCCATATGGGAGCAACTTGAGACACTATTCGGCAAGCAGGATGAGCTTAGGGCTTTTCAATTAGAGAATGAATTGATTGGCCTTAATCCTGAAAATTTCGAGACCATCAATGAATTCTTCACAAAATTCAAGAACTTGAACTTGCAATTGAAGAACAGTGGTGTTATCAAAGAGGATAAACAGTTGATCCTCTCCATTCTAAGCAAGCTTGGGAAAGATTATTCGGTATTTGTCTCCACTTTCAATTCCGGTCGGCTAACTACCCCGAATTGGAAGATGCCTACCTTGAATGCCTTCATTGAGTCCGTTACGAAAGAGAATGACAAGTTGATTCAAATGGGGTCCATAAGCTCCAAAGATTCAGCCCTATTTGTTCAAGGACCCAAGATCTCGAATGGTAAAGGAAAGCTAAAGAAGGAGAAGCCCAAATTCGAGCCTCACAAGCAAAAAGACAAAGGCAAGCAAACGGATGCACCATCCAGTTCAAAATCCAAGCAAAAGGGCAAAGAAGGTAACCAAAAATCTAAATGTACTTATTGTAACCATGGCTTTCATCCCGAAAGTTCATGTATGAAGAAGACTATAGATCAAATGGCCCTCCTTTTGGAAAAGAACAACATAACCCTTCCGGACGGTGCAAGGAAGAAGGATCGGAATGACGATCATGAAAGAGGACAAGCACTCATGGCAACGGTTTCGAAGCCCACTCTCTTGATAGATTCGGGTGCATCAAATCATATGGCTGCAAATATTGATTCTTTTTCCTCATTCGATCCAAACAGCTCCATCCCCATCCATTTGGGAGATGACTCAAAAATTTCTTCAAAGGGCAAAGGTACGATTCATGTAGATCATGGATGCTTTCAGAATGTTCTCTATGTGCCTTCCTTAGCTTTGAATCTCCTTTCTGTGTATCAAATGACACATACTGGTGATCCAAAGAAAGTCACATTCAGCCCTAATACAGTTGAAATTTCTGATATCAAAAGTGGAAGACTAGTTGCGGTTGGAAAGGCAAACCACACTGCAAAATGTTATGAGTTTTCGCACTTTATTCCGCTTGCAAAGCCCACTGCTCTTCGCACACATGGTAATGAGGTTAGTAGGCTTTGGCATGAAAGATTTGGACATCTAAATTATAATTATTTGCTGCTGCTATCAAATAAATCCATGGTTGACGGGCTTCCACAACTCCGTTCCTCGAAGGGAATATGCACCGGTTGCATTATTGGGAAGCACCCCGAGCACAGATTCGACCGCGGCAAGGCTAGCAGAGCCTCTACTATTTTGGGATTGATCCATTCTGATATCAGCGGTCCACTGCCCCATATGTCATTAAATGGTTCAAGGTATGTTTTGACATTTATTGATGATTATTCTCGCTTTACATGGGTATTCTTTCTCAAAAACAAGTCAGAAGTGCTTGGAAAATTCAAGGATTTTAAGGCTTCTGTTGAGACCACCACTGAGAGCAAGATCAAAGCTCTTAGATCTGATAATGGTGGGGAATATATCAAGTCCGAGTTGCTGCAACTTTGTGCCCAAAGCGGAATCAAGATCCAACATACAGTTCCCTACACACCCCAGCAGAACGGTGTAGCGGAAAGGAAAAACCGGTCACTGAAAGAGATGGCTACATGCATGATTGAATCAAAAGGTTTGGCTGCAAATCTTTGGGCTGAAGCAATCAATGTTGCTTCATATATACAGAACCGAGTTCCACATTCATCCGTGAAAGGTATGACTCCTTTCGAAGCATTCTTTGGTCACAAACCGGATGTGTCAAATTTGAGAGTTTTTGGCTCTACTGCATGGGCTAGAATTCCTTCTGAGAAGAGACGAGCTTTGGATCCACAAAGTATCGAGTGCATATTGATAGGATATGGGGAAGAATAAAAAGCATATAAACTCATGGATATCAGATCTAAAAAGATATTCATAGAGCGCAGTGTGCAGTTTGAAGAACCGCTTCAAGAATTGCAACTAGTTGAGGAGAAAACTGCCGATTCACCGCCTTCACCAGAAGAAGATTCGAGCAGCGATAATGAAGGTATGAGTTCTGATATTTCTGATATTGTAGCAGCATATGATGATCATGACATATCAGGTTCAGAATCCGACCATTCAGATCTCCCTCAGTTACCAAAGTGGGCCCAAAATACTCTACAATCTGCTGGTTCTAGTCTTGGAAATCCTGCTGATCCGAGATGAACAAGAGGAGACTTTCAAAGGGCAGGTATGGCTCTTTCTATTGCTGATCCATTTCTTCCTGAGATTTTTTATTTGATGGCTGGTTCAGATCCCCAATCATACTATTCAGCCCATCGATATCCGAGATGGAAAGATGCCATGGATGAAGAGTACAGTTCTCTTCAAAAGAACAATACATGGGAGCTAGTTTCTCTTCCACCTGGAAGAAAATTAGTGAAGTGTAAATGGGTCTACCGTACTAAAGTTGCTGCTGATGGCACTATCAGCAAATATAAAGCAAGGTTGGTGGCAAAAGGTTTTTCCCAAGTCCAAGGAGTGGACTACACAGAGACCTTTGCACCGGTTGCAAAGATGGATTCCATCCGCCTTGTTTTAGCTATTGCCGCATTCAAGCACTGGGAGGTGAATCACATGGATGTGAAGAGTGCATTTTTATATGGAGACCTTGCTGAAGAGGTCTATATGCAGCATCCAGAGGGTTATACATCAGATCCATCATTGGTTTGTAGATTGAAGAAGTCTTTGTACGGGTTAAAACAGGCCCCAAGAGCTTGGTACGCAAAGATGGACTCCTTCCTTCTTTCTCAGAATTTCCAAAGATGCAAATCTGATCCGAATGTCTATCTTCAGCGAGTTAAAGGTAATTTGTTGGTTATTGTACTTTATGTTGATGATCTGCTTATTACTGGTAGCACACTTACTTCAATAAACAAGCTAAAATCTGCCTTAAATCTAGCTTTTGACATGAGCGATTTGGGCTTGCTGAGTCACTTTTTGGGCTTGGAGATAGCTCAAAATTTCGATGGGATCACTATATCTCAGAAAAAATATGCTTCCGACCTGTTATTGAAGTTTAATATGGCTGAATCTAAGGCAGCCCCGTTCCCATTCCTCTCAGGAATCAGTCTTGAGGAGGGAGATTCCACACCGCTTGCAGATTGCAGTATGTATCGACAGTTGATTGGTTCACTACTTTATTTGACACATTCACGGCCTGATATCTCATATGCCGTGAGTGCCGTGTCAAGATATATGCAGCAGCCACATGAGCTTCATTGGCGAGAAGCCAAGCGGATCTTGCAGTATGTGCAAGGTACGAGACAGTTTGGCATACATTATGCTGCAGATTCTGAGCTAGATTTCATTGGTTTTACTGATTCAGATTGGGCAGGTGATAGCATTGATCGGAAGTCCACTTCCGGTTATGTTTTCATGATTGGTCATGGTGCTATTTGCTGGTCCAGCAAAAAGCAAGCAGCCATTGCACTTTCTTCAGCAGAGGCAGAGTATCGAGGGGCAGTCAATGCCTGCATTCAGGCAGTTTGGTTGCAGGGTATTCTTTCCGAGTTTGGTTTTGGTGGCACTACTTCGACTGTCCTATTTTGTGACAATCAAAGTGCTATCAAGATCTCCACAGATCCAGTTCAGCGGCAGAGGACCAAGCACATTGAGATTCATATGCATTACATTCGACAGTTGGTGCATGACCACACCATCATTCTGCAATATTGCCCTACCGATGAGCAAATTGCAGACATCTTCACCAAGAGCTTCACTGAGAAGAAGTTCTCTTACCTCCATTCACTGTTGGGGGTGAGTTCCATCATGGTGGAGACAGATTGATTCATTATGCTTTAGCTTGAGGGGGGGCTTTCTTCCCACGGGTTTTCCCTCTTTCCTCACTTAGTTTATTTTCAGCATTTTTTGGATTATTGTATTGGGGTGACCTTTGGTCTTAGTTACCAGGGCCCCACATTATTTTAGTTGGCACATCATAGTCTAGCTTGAGGGGGGGTGTTCGGATATCCATCATCTATTTCGGGATACATATCTATTTCAGGATCATCTATTTCAGGATACATATCTACTTCAGGATCTTGCATGATCTATTTCAGGATATGCATCCCAGTCACCAGTTTGATGCCTCCAGCACCTTATCCACCTTCTTCTAGCACCCGGGAGCCACTTACCACAGAGTTTTAGCCCTCCCAAGCTGAAAGGCGCCCTCTTCTCACCTACTGCCAGAGAAGGGTGCACTTGTTCACCTACCACTGCAGATTCACTCCAGTTACATTCAGTTAGCTCTGATTCTCATTGATTTCACTCCTGACTGACTGTTTCACCTCCGATTGACCTCCAGTTCGATTAGGTGACTTGTTCTGACTCCAATTAGCCTCCCATGCGCCCCCACTGAGCCTCCAGATCCTATATCAGTGCTACACACTTCAGTTACATTTATTATGATCAGTTAGACTCAGCTTGACACCTGGATGACTGGTTGGTGTGATTGATGAGCACCACCGATGATTGATGAGGACTCCTAGACAGAGTCAAGCTACTCTATTCAGTGATTCGAATGACCTCCTTAGGCAATTCGAATTGCTCAGTCATTGTGACAGTTTGTATTGTAATTCATTCACCCTTTCTGGGATAGAGAGCACTGCTGCATGTTTTGCACAGTTTTGCACCATATTTTCTATGTTCATCTGTTGTGATTGATTTACTTGTTCATTAGATCTGCTGTGACTAATTTTACATGCTTGTTATATTCAAGTTATTGAATGAATGATTACATGAAATTGATCAATAGGGAACTATGTATAATCCTGAGTGTGAGGCTGATTTCATGTTTGAATGCTTCACCATTTGCATGAGTTTAATATGCTACTAACGTTGTAGGTTGTAGATGCAGTATTAGTTTTAGTTTCATTATGTGTGTGTTTTGTTAAGCATTGCATGCACTATTAGATGGACTCCATTACATCACTTGGACTTGGGGAAGGAATTAGATAACCCTCTATTTTGTTTCATGACCTCTTAGTGGGTTAGGTGAAAGGGGAATCCATGGAAGAAGGTAGGCAGAGTTCCTTGCAGATGGGTGAAGAGGGATAAAGGAGGTTTTGTGCTATATTTAAGTTGGAAAAATGGCTAAGTGAGAATCCTCATATGTGGTAGGTGATCACACCAGTGTATAGATCTCTCCAAGAGCTTTCCAACAGCACCGTACTTGTCCAATTTGGTCCAGGTATGAGGAAGTTATCAGCTTGGGATGTTTGCAGGAGCAAGGGTATGTGGTCCGGACTTTCCACATCCACAATGCAGATTACGGATTGAGGATGTCGGGGACCAACCTTTGGATTTGCATGGTTAGACTTCTGATGTTCCACAACCGCAAAACGGATTGCAGATTATAGAATTCGGAAGGCGTATTTTCCTCGGGATGCAAGTTGGGCTTCCGCATTTCCGATTTCTGCATGCGGATTGCGGATTGCAGAAGTCAGAAGAGGTAATTTTTAGAATGGCGAAGTTGGTGTTCCGCATTTCCAAGTTCTACAAGGTGGGTTGCAGACTTTGGAAGTCGGGAAGGTAATTTTACGGATTGGCGAAGTTGGGCTTCCGCATTTTCGAGTTCCACAAGGCAAGTTGTAGATTGTGGGAGTTGAGAAGGTAATTTTCCAGATTGGCAAAGTTGGGATTCCGTAGTTCCAATTTCCGCATTGCATATTGCGGAAATCAGAAAGGTAATTCAGAGAGGTGAATTCAGATTTTTCCTTTCCGAATTCTATATTACGGATTGCAGATTGTGGATCGAAGGCCATTGTGGCTGCGTGCAAAAACAGAGAGGATTAATGGAAAATTTGAGAAAAAAATGTAGCAAGTTGTCTCCCATCGCCTCTGAAGGGCACAAAGGAGACCGGGGACGTGACAGATCGAAATCGAATCAATGTTGACAAAGGAACCCATAGAAGAATCATTTTTAAGAATCTCCATTGGTAGCAAATTCCAAAAGATAGGATCCATTTCAAGATAAATAAAAATCCATTCAAAATATATAATCATCAATAATAACAAAACATTATTAAACAAAAAGCAACGTAAATAAAAGAAATAAAACTCTATTACTTAATTAGAAATCAAGTACTCTTCAAGTAATAATTATAAATAATTGATTACAAGTCATAAAATATGTTTAATGCATCCGTATAACTAGATGGTTGAATATGAAAAAGATAAAGTTATACTAAAAGAAACATACTATGATCTTTTAAAAACATTTCTTGGCATAGGAATGAAATTGAGGCTTTAAATCCACTTATTTCTTTCGTGCCATAACACCATGAATTGTTTTTTCTCTCTTTCCAGTATTCTGATTGGTTTTGGTACCAAAATCACGAATTTTGTTCTTCAACAATCTATAATTAGGTTGGTATTTTATTGCATCCTCTAGCTTGTCATAAATCAATGCAAAACCTGAGATCTATGTCCATATGCACAAAATCCATAAATAATTTTTTTTTTGTATTGGTGATTTTAAATTTTTTTCCTAGTTCCTCTTGAATTTCAGGCTTTGAAAGGTTCCCTCTCCCAGGATGTTGAACATTGATTTGAAAGCGTTGTCTTAAAAGAAGAATGAGAGGACAAAGTGCAATTATTGTAGCAAGGGATTTCATCCTAAAATCTCTTGCATGAAGAAAACCATTGACCAATTGACTTCACTCTTGGAGAAAGTCAACATTCCTCTTACAGAGAGCGCAAGGAGGAAGGATGGAGGACAAAATTCCGATGATAAAGAGAGAGTTCATGCATTGATGGAAAACACATCAAATCCTTCTTCATTCATTATTCATTCCAGTGCATCAAGACACATGGTGTCTACAAGTAAGTTTTTCACTTCACTTGACTCTTCCATTGGTCCAAACATTCTATTGGGAGACAATTCTGAAACTTCTAGCAAAGGCATTTAAGGTAGCATAGATCTCAAGTTTGGGTCATTTAAAAATGTTTTATATGTCCCTGGACTTGCTGCAAACCTTTTGTCAGTCTATTAGATGACCCATATAGGGCTGCCCAAGAGAGTAACCTTTACCTCCAATGATGTTGACATAGCAGAAATTTCAACAGGAAAAACTATTGCATTTGGTACTGCTGATCATTGTTCTAGAATTTCCAAGTTTTCTCATTTTGTGCCAAACCCCTCACCTTCTACTCTATTAACCCATGCCAATGAGTCCAGCAAGCTATGACAAGAAATATTTGTCCACCTAAACTACAAATACCTTTCCCAACTTCATAGAAAGAGATAGTTATAGGGCTGCCCAATATAAGATTTTCCAAAGGTGTTTGTCAATCTTGCATCATAGGAAAACACCCTGGGCATAACTATGGGAGATCCAATTCTGAGAGAACCATTGCACCATTAGATCTTATTCACATTGATATATCAGTTCCATTCCCTCATGAGTCCTTGAATCATGCAAAATACATCCTCACATTCATAGATGACTTCAGCAGGTATTGTTGGATTGATTTCATCAAGTTAAAGTCAGAAGCTTTTGAGTTGTTCAAGCTGTTCAAATCCTCAGTTGAGAACCAGTCTGGTAGCCATATTAAAGTTATAAGATTTGATAATGGTGGTGAGTATGTGAAATCATATTTTTAGCAATTTTGTGCCTCTTCAGGCATTCAGATGCAACACACAGTTCCATATACACCTCAGAAGAATGGGGTTGCTAAGAGGAAAAATAGGTCTCTAAAGGAGATGGCCACTTGTATGCTTGAAGCAAAGGAATTGTCTCCCAAGCTATGGGCTGAGGAAATAAATTGTGCCACTTACATTCAGAATAGAGTGCCACACAAATATCTCAAAGGTATCACTCCTTTCTAGGCTTGGACAGGTCACAAACCTGACATCTCTCATTTTAGGATTTTTGGCTCAAAGGCTTGGGCTAGGATTCCACTTGAGAAGAGGAGAGCATTGCAGCCCCAAAGACAACCATGTTTATTTGTTGGATATTCAGAGGACTCCAAAGGTTATAATTTTCTTAACATGACCACTCATAAAGCATTCATCGAAAGAAGTGTGCAGTTTGAGGAAGAGGCCTCTCAGATCACTAAAATTGGAGAACAATATTCACCACGGACTAAAAAAGAAGTAAGTGATGTTCTTGAAATTTTTTATTTTGATATTTATGATGATGAGGATCACTTTATTTCTGATGCTAACTCACCTAAGATGCCTAAATGGGCTGCAAAATCTTTGCAAGCAGCAGGTGAACTAGTTGGTAACCTGCAGGACCAAAGGAGGACTCGCTCACAATTTGAGACTGCTCTCAATGTGAGTGATCCTTATTTTCCTGAGAGATGATACATGATGATATATTTTGATACTCAATCATATGAGGAAGCCTCAAATGATCCTAGATGGAATATTTCTATGAAAGAAGAATTTCAGTCATTGCAGAAGAATGAAACTTGGGAGCTAGTCAAGCTCCCCGCAGGAAAAAAGTTGGTGAGTTGTAAATCGATTTATAAGACCAAATGTGCAGCGAATTGTACAGCCATAAAATACAAAGAAAGGCTGGTAGAAAAGGGGTATTCTCAGGTCTAAGGACTTGATTATAATGAAACATTTACAGCGTTGGCTCATAAAGACTCCATTAGACTAGTTTTGGAAGTAGCAGCTTCCAAGCGATGGGAGGTACATCAAATGGATATGAAAAGTGCATTCCTCCTTGGGGAGCTTGAAGAAGAAATATATATGCAGCAACCACAGGGGTACACATCAGATCCAAACCTTGTTTTTTGTATTGGCGATCTTAAATTTTTTTCCGAGTTCCTCTTGAATTTCAGGCTTTGAAAGGTTCCCTCTCCCAGGATGTTGAACATTGATTTGAAAGCATTGTCTTAATATTGGTTCATCAATAAGGTGTTTGATGTACACTGTGGGATGGTGATTGATTTTTTTCACATCCATTTTTCTTTCAAAGTAAAGCAAATCTTCTGAAAAAAGAAAGATAAATCGTATCATCAACACAAACTTCAACAATCTAAATCCATCATTCGTAACATTGTGACAAAATAACAATACAAATTTCAAATTATAGCTTATACATTGAAAGTTTCATATGTTGAGGTGATTGATATGTCCTCTTTCAGTCTAACATCCAGAAATGGATGTGCAAGGGGTGTTGGAATATTTAAGTCTTCCTATCATGTCCTTTATTTTACATTAGATGCATTAATTAATCTTTTATGATTAATTCTATGTAATAGACTAGGAAATTGCCTTGTGTGGGCCACAAGGCAACATGGCAGGATAAGAATACATCCAAGGTGTGAACCACAAGCCATCTAGGCCACTTTGGATCTTTCCTAAGTAATTCTGGATAATATTTAGAAGGAAAGGCGCATTTCTGAGTTTTAGAGCTTTTTTACTGCTTTTTCCCTATGGGGGAAACGCTAGTCTACCTAGGGGACTATTTTTTATACCGAAGACTTTCCTTAATGAATTTTCCACCCAAATTTCGTATTTGGAATTTTGTTTGTCCATAATTCACCTTTAGATTACAAATTAGACAATTCGTGAGCTTCTATTAAGTTTTGGAAAGTGTACTTGCCACCTAGGGGGGATGAGCATATTTAGCAAGTCTGATGAAGTGGAGATTCTTTTGGAATATTCAGCCATTCAAATTACTGATGTAAAGTTATTTGACGATATCCTGTTACTGATATATGGTTGGATGAGGTATTTTTCTCATGAGAAGTTAATACATAAATCTACTCGTGTGCATAATTTTTGTGTCTTTGACTAGTTGTGTGAGATTTGTCCTATGAGAGAGTGTAATTTCTTGAATAGATCTTGGATTTGAATTGAATTTAACATGGTATCAGAGCTATCAAGCTATTCCTTTCATCTTTGATTGTCTTGCAGGATACAACAGTCTCAGGAATGGTGCATTAATCAAATTCACTAGGTGATTTCTATTCTCTGCAGGGCGCATTTTGGAATCCAGAAGTGTTCTAAATCCAGTCCATAAGTTTATTTCAGAGAAGCGATGGATCACACACAATAGATCATCCTCACTCCTTTGAATTACTTTTATTGGAAAGCACAGATGGAGATTCTACTGAGGAGCAAAGGGCTCTACAGGGTGATCATGGCAACTGAAGCTGAGCCAACCTCAGCAGTAGAGAAATCAAAATGGCACAATCGAAGGGATGAATCCTATGGGATGTTATGTCTCACTACATCTAAAGAGATTATATTTCATCTTGATGGCCTCACTTCAACCAATGAAGTATGGATGAAACTTCAAGAATTGTTCGGGAAAACCGATGAATTGAGAGGCCACCAATTGGATAAGAAACTAGTCTCGTTGAGCCCACAAAATTTTGATAATCTACAGGATTTTTTCTCCAAATTTAAGTCTCTTGTATTGCAGCTGGAACAACGTGGCATTGACAAGAAAGATGAGCAATTGGTTTTGGAGATTTAAGGGGTTCGAAAGGCAAGAAGAACGGAAATTTCAAGAAGCCCACCGGTGAGAGGAAAGACAAGCAAATTTCAAATGGAGAAACATCCAACATCAAGAAGAATCCAAAAAACAAGAATGAGAGGACAAAGTGCAATTATTACAGCAAGGGATTTCATCATAAAATCTCTTGCATGAAGAAAACCATTGACCAATTGACTTCACTCTTGGAGAAAGTCAACATTCCTCTTACAAAGAGCGCAAGGAGGAAGGATGGAGGACAAAATTATGATGATAAAGAGAGAGTTCATGCATTGATGGCCAGCACATCAAATCCTTCTTCATTCATTATTCATTCCAGTGCATCAAGACACATGGTGTCTACAAGTAAGTTTTTCACTTCACTTGACTCTTCTAGTGGTCCAAACCTTGTATTGGGAGACAATTCTGAAACTTCTAGCAAAGGAAAAGTTAGCATAGATCTCGAGTTTGAGTCATTTAATAATGTTTTATATGTCCCTGGACTTGCTGCGAACCTTCTTCAGTGTATTAGATGACCCATACAGGGATTCCCAAGAGAGTAACCTTTACCCCCAATGATGTTGAGATAGCAGAAATTTAAACATGAAAAATTATTGCGTTTGCTAATACTCATCATTGTTCTAGAATTTAGAAGTTTTCTCATTTTGTGCCAAACCCCCTAGCTTCTACTCTGTTAACCCATGCCAATGATTCCAGCAAGCTATGGAAAGAAATATTTGTCCACCTAAACTACAAATACCTTTCCCAACTTCATGAGAAGGAAATGGTTATAGAGCTGCCCATTAACAGATTTTCCAAAGGTGTTTGTCAATTTTGCATCATAGGAAAACACCATGAGCATAAGTATGGCAGATCGAATTCTGAGAGAACCACTGCACAATTAGATCTTATTCACACTGATATATCAGGTCCATTCCCTCATGAGTCCTTGAATCATGCAAAATACATTCTCACATTCATAGATGACTTCAGCAGGTATTGTTGGATTTATTTCATCAAGTTAAAGTCAGAAGTTTTTGGGTTGTTCAAGTTGTTCAAAGCCTCGGTTGAGAACCAGTCTAGTATCCATATTAAAGTTATAATATTTGATAATGGTGGTGAGTATGTGAAATCATAGTTTCATCAATTTTGTGCCTCTTCAGGCATTCATATGCAACACATAGTTCCACATACACCTTAGCAAATTGGGGTTGCTGAGAGGAAAAATAGGTCTCGAAAGGAGATGGCCACTTGTATGCTTGAGACAAAGGCATTGTCTGCCAAGCTACGGGATGAGGAAATATATTGTGCCACTTACATTCAGAATAGAGTGCCACAAAAATTTCTCAAAGGTATCACTCCTTTCGAGGCTTGGATAGGTCACAAACCTGACATCTCTCATTTTAGGATTTTTGGCTCAAAGGCTTGGGCTAGGATTCCACTTGAGAAGAGGAAAGCATTGCAGCCCCAAAGACAACCATGTTTCTTTGTTGGATATTCAGAGGAATCCAAAGGTTATAAGTTGCTGAACCTGACCACTCCTAAAGCATTCATCGAAAGAAGTGTGCAGTTTGAGGAAGAAGCCTCTCGGATCACTAAAATTGGAGAACAATATTCACCACCAACTAAAGAAGAAGTAAGTGATGTTCTTGAAATTTTCTATTTTGATATTTCTGATGATGAGGATCACTTTAGTGCATATGCTAAATCACCTAAAAGGCCTAAACGGGCTCCAAAAACATTGCGAGCAGTAGCTGAACTAGCTGGTAACCCGGAGGACCAAAGGAGGACTGGCACACAATTTGAGACTGCTCTCAATGTGAGTGATCCTTATTTTCCTGAGAGATGATACATGATGATATATTATGATCCTCAATCATATGAGGAATCCTCAAATGATCCTAGATGGAATATTTCTATTGAAGAAGAATTTCAGTCATTGCAGAAGAATGAAACTTGGGATCCAATCAAGCTCCCCGCACGCAGAAAGTTGGTGAGGTGCAAATGGATTTATAAGACCAAATGTGCAGCGGATGGTACAGCCATTAAATACAAATCAAGGCTGGTAGAAAAGGGGTATTCTCAGGTCCAAGGACTTGATTATAACGAAACATTTGCACCGGTGACTCAAAAAGACTCCATTAGACTAGTTTTGGCAGTGGTAGCTTCCAAGCGATGGGAAGTACATCACATGGATGTGAAAAGTGCTTTCCTCCATGGGGAGCTTGAAGAAGAAATATATATGCAGCAGCCACATGGGTACACATCAGATCCAAACCTTGTTTTTTGTATTGGTGATTTTAAATATTTTTCCTAGTTCCTCTTGAATTTCAGGCTTTGAAAGGTTCCCTCTCCCAGGATGTTGAACATTGATTTGAAAGCGTTGTCTTAGTATTGGTTCATCAATAAGTTGTTTGATGCACACTGTGGGATGGTGATTGATTTTTTTCACATCCAGTTTTCTTTCAAGGTAAAGCAAATCTTCTGAAAAAAGAAACATAAATCGTATCATCAACACAAACTTCAACAATCTAAATCCATCATTCGTAACATTGTGACAAAATAACAATAAAAATTTCAAATTATAGCTTATAAATTGAAAGATTCATATGTCTAGGTGATTGAGATTTCCATTTTCAGTCTAACATCCAGTAATGGATGTGCAAAGGGTGTTGGAATATTTAAGTCTTCCTACCATGTCTTTTATTTACAGTAGATGCATTCATTAATCTTTTATGATTAATTCTATGTAATAGACTAGGAAATTGCCTTGTGTGGGCCACAAGGAAACATGGGAGGATAAGAATACATCCAAGGTGTGAATTGGAATCCATCTAGGCCACTTGGGATCTTTCCTAAGTAATTCTGGATAATATTTAGAAGGAAAGGTGCATTTCTGAGTTTTAGATATTTTTTATTGCTTTTTCCCAATGGGGGCAAAGCTAGTCTACCTAGGAGACTGTTTTTTATACCCAATACTTTCCTTAATGAATTTTCCACCCAAATTTTGTATTTGGAATTTTTTTTGTCCATACTTCACCTTTAGATCACAAATTAGAAAATTCGTGAGCTTTTGGTAAGTTTTGGAAAGTCTACTTGCCACCTAGGGGGATGAGCATATTTAGCAAGTCTGATGAAGTGGAGATTCTTTTGGCATCTTCAGCCATTCAAATTACTGATGTAAATTTATTTAACATTATACTCTTACTGATATATGGTTCGCTGATGTATTTTATTCATTAGAAGTTAATACAGAAATCTACTCTTGTGCATAATTTTTGTGTCTTTGACTAGTTGTGTGAGATTTGTCCTATGATCTTGGATACGAACTGAATTTAACATGGGTTCAGACCTATCAAGCTATTCCTTTCATATTTGATTGTCTTGTAGGATCCAACAGTCTCAGGAAGGGGGCATTGATCAAATTCACCAGGTGATTTCTATTCGCTGCAAGATGCATTTTGGAATCTATAAGTGTTCTAAATTAAGCCCATAAGTTTATTCTAGAGAAGCAATGGATCACACACAGCAGATCATCCTCAGTCCTTTCAATTACTTTTATTGGAAATCACAAATGGAGATTCTATTGAGGAGAAAAGGGCTCTATAGGGTGATCATGGCAACTAAACCTGAGCCAACCTCTACAGTAGAGAAATCGAAATGGCACAATCGAAGGGATGAAGCCTATGGGATGTTATGTCTCACTACATCCAAAGAGCTTCTATTTCATCTTGATGGCCTCACTTCAACCAATGAAGTATGGCTGAAACTTCAAGAATTGTTTGGGAAAACTGATGAATTGAGAGGCCACCAATTGGATAACAAGCTAGTCTAGTTGAGACCGCAAAATTTTGATGATCTACATGATTTTTTCTCCGAATTTAAGTCTCTTGTATTGCAGCTGAAGCAATGTGGCATTGACAAGAAAGATGAGCAATTGGTTTTGGCCATTCTCTCCAAGCTCGGCCCCGACTATTCAATCTTTGTGTCGACCTTCCATTCCACCCGGAAAGCAATTAAAAATTGGAAGAGCCCCACACTTTCAGAATTCATGGAGTCTTTGACACAAGAACAAGACAAATTGGTCTTGATGGGAGCCATTAAAAATCCATCCAAAGACCATTGTTTGAATGTTGGAGATTCAAGGGGTTCGAAAGGAAAGAAGAAGGGAAATTTCAAGAAGCCCACCGGTGAGAGGAAAGACAAGCATATTTCAAATGGAGAGACATCCAACTTCAAGAAGAATCCGAAAAAGACGAATGAGAGGACAAAGTGCAATTATTGCAGCAAGGGATTTCATCCTAAAATATCTTGCATGAAGAAAACCACTGACCAATTGACTTCACTCTTGGAGAAAGTCAACATTCCTCTTACAAAGAGCACAAGGAGGAAGGATGGAGGATAAAATTCTGATGATAAAGAGAGAGTTCATGCATTGATGGCCAGCACATCAAATCCTTCTTCATTCATTATTCATTCCAGTGCATCAAGTAACATGGTGTCTACAAGTAAGTTTTTCACTTCACTTGACTCTTGCAGTGGTCCAAACCTTGTATTGGGAGACAATTCTGAAACTTCTAGCAAAGGAAAAGGTAGCATAGATCTCGAGTTTGGGTCATTTAATAATGTTTTATATGTCCCTGGACTTGCTGCAAACCTTCTTCAATCTATTAGATGACCCATACAGGGCTTCCCAAGAGGGTAACCTTTACCCCCAATGATGTTGAGATAGCAGAAATTTCAACAGGAAAAATTATTACATTTGGTACTGCTCATCATTGTTCTAGAATTTACAAGTTTTCTCATTTTTTGCCAAACCCCCCAGCTTCTACTCTGTTAACCCATGCCAATGAGTCCAGCCAGCTATGGAAATAAATATTTCTCCACCTAAAATACAAATACCTTTCCCAAATTCATGAGAAGGAGATGGTTATAGGGCTTCCCATTATCAGATTTTCCAAAGGTGTTTATCAATCTTGCATCATAGGAAAACACCCTGAGCATAAGTATGGCAGATCCAATTTTGAGAGAACCACTGCCCCATTAGATCTTATTCACACTGATATATCAGGCCCATTCCCTCATGAGTCCTTGAATCATGCAAAATACATCCACACATTCATAGATGACTTCAGCAGGTATTGTTGGATTTATTTCATCAAGTTAAAGTCAGAAGTTTTTGGGTTGTTCAAGCTATTCAAATCCTCGGTTGAGAACCAGTCTGGTAGCCATATTAATGTTATAAAATTTGATAATGGTGGTGAGTATGTGAAATCATAGTTTAATCAATTTTGTGCCTCTTCAACCATTCAGATGCAACACACAGTTCCACATACACCTCAACAGAATGGGGTTGCTGCGAGGAAAAATAGGTCTCTAAAGGAGATGGCCACTTGTATGCTTGAGGCAAAGGCATTGTGTGCCAAGATATGGGATGAGGAAATATACTGTGCCACTTACATTCAGAATAGAGTGCCACACAAATCTCTCAAAAGTATCACTCCTTTCGAGGCTTGGACAGGTGACAAACCTGACATCTCTCATTTCAAGATTTTTGGCTCAAAGGCTTGGGCTAGGATTCCACTTGAGAAGAGGAAAGCATTGCAGCCCCAAAGAAATCCATGTTTATTTGTTGGATATTCAGAGGAATCCAAATGTTATAAGTTCTTGAACATGTCCACTCATAAAGAATTCATCGAAAGAAGTGTGCAGTTTGAGGAAGAAGCCTCTCGGATCACTAAAATTGGAGAACAATATTCACCACCGACTAAAGAAGAAGTAAGTGATGTTCTTGAAATTTTTTATTTTTATATTTCTGATGATGAGGATCAATTTAGTGCATATGCTAACTCACCTAAAAGGCCTAAATGGGCTTCAAAAACTTTGCAAGCAGCAGCTAAACTAGCTAGTAACCCGCAGGACCAAAGGAGGACTGGCGCACAATTTGAGACTGCTCTCAATGTGAGTGATCCTTATTTTCGTGAGAGATGATACATGATGATATATTCTGACCCTCAATCATATGAGAAAGCCTCAAATGATCCTAGATAGAATATTTCTATTGAGGAAGAATTTCAGTCATTGCAGAAGAATGAAACTTGGGAGCCAGTCAAGCTCCCCGCACACAGAAAGTTGGTGAGGTGCAAGTGGATTTATAAGACCAAATGTGCAGCGGATGGTACAACCATTAAATACAAAGCAAGGCTGGTATAAAAGGGGTATTATTAGGTCCAAGGACTTGATTATAATGAAACATTTGCACCGGTGGCTCAGAAACACTCCATTAGACTAGTTTTGGTAGTGGTAGCTTCCAAGCGATGGGAAGTACATCACATGGATGTGAAAAGTGCTTCCTCCATGGGGAGATTGAAGAAGAAATATATATGCAGCAGCCACAGGGGTACACATCAGATCCAAACCTTGTTTTTTGTATTGGTGATTTTAAATTTTTTTCCTAGTTACTCTTGAATTTCAGGCTTTGAAAGGTTCCCTCTCCCAGGATGTTGAACATTGATTTGAAAGCGTTGTCTTGATATTGGTTCATCAATAAGGTGTTTGATCCACACTATGGGATGGTGATTGATTTTTTTCACAATTATTTTTCTTTCAAAGTAAAGCAAATCTTCTGAAAAAAGAAACATAAATCGTATCATCAACACAAACTTCAACAATCTAAATCCATCATTTGTAACATTGTGACAAAATAACAATAAAAATTTCAAATTATAGCTTATAAATTGAAAGATTCATATGTGTAGGCGATTGAGATGTCCACTTTCAGTCTAACATCTTTCAATGGATGTGCAAGGGGTGTTGGAATATTTATGTCTTCCCACTATGTCTTTTATTTACAGTAGATGCATTAATTAATCTTTTATGATTAATTCTATGTAACAGACTAGGAAATTGCATTGTGTGGGCCACAAGGCAACATGGGAGGATAAGAATACATCCAAGGTTTGAACCACAAGCCATTTGGGCCACTTGGGATCTTTCCTAAGTAATTCTGGATAATATTTAGAAGTAAAGGCACATTTCTGAGTTTTCGAGATTTTTTACTGCTTTTTCCCTATGGGGGAAAAGCTAGTCTACCTAGGAGACTGTATCTTATACCCAAGACTTTCCTTAATCAATTTTCCACCCAAATTTGATATTTGGAATTTTTTTTGTCCATACTTCACCTTTAGATCAAAAATTAGAAAATTCGTGAGCTTTTGGTAAGTTTTGGAAAGTCTACTTGCCACCTAGGGGTATGAGCATATTTAGCAAGTCTGATGAAGTGGAGATTCTTTTGGCATCTTAAACCATTCAAATTACTGATCTAAAGTTATTTAACATTATCCTATTACTGATATATGGTTGGCTGATGTATTTTATTCATTAGAAGTTAATACAGAAATCTACTCTTGTGTATAATTTTTGTGTCTTTGACTAGTTGTGTCATATTTGTCCTATGAGAGAGTGTAATTTCTTGGATAGATCTTGGATACGAACTAAATTTAACATGGTATCAGAGCTATCAATCTATTCCTTTCATCTTTGATTGTCTTGCAGGATCCAACAGTCTCAGGAATGGGGCATTAATCAAATTCACCAGGTGATTTCTATTCTCTGCAAGGCGCATTTTGGAATCTAGAAGTGTTCTAAATTCAGCCCATAAGTTTATTTCAGAGAAGCAATGGATCACACACAGTAGATCATCCTCACTCCTTTCAATTACTTTTATTGGAAATCAGAAATGGAGATTCTACTGAGGAGAAAAGGGCTCTACAGGGTGATCATGGCAACTAAAGCTGAGCCAACCTCAGCAGTAGAGAAATCGAAATGGCACAATCAAAGGGATGAAGCCTATGGGATGTTATGTCTGACTACATCCAAAGAGCTTCTATTTCATCTTGATGGCCTCACTTAAACCAATGAAGTATGGCTGAAACTTCAATAATTGTTCGGGAAAAGCGATAAATTGAGACGCCACCAATTGGATAAGAAGCTAGTCTAGTTGAGCCCGCAAAATTTTTATAATCTACATGATTTTTTCTCCAAATTTAAGTCTCTTGTATTGCAGCTGAAGCAATGTGGCATTGACAAGAAAGATGAGCAATTGGTTTTGACATTCTCTCCAATCTCGGCCTCGACTATTCAATCTTTGTGCCGACCTTTCATTCCACCCGGAAAGCAATTAAAAATTGGAAGAGCCCCACACTTTTAGAATTCATGGAGTCTTTGATACAAGAACAAGACAAATTGGTCTTGATGGGACCCATTAAAAATCCATCCAAAGACCACTTTCTGAATGTTGGATATTCAAGGGGTTCGAAAGGAAAGAAGAAGGGAAATTTCAAGAAGCGCACCGGTGAGAGGAAAGACAAGCAGATTTCAAATGGAGAGACATCCAACTTCAAGAAGAATCCGAAAAAGAAGAATGAGAGGACAAAGTGCAATTATTGCAACAAGGGATTTCATCGTAAAATCTCTTGCATGAAGAAAACCATTGACCAATTGACTTCACTCTTGGAGAAAGTCAACATTCCTCTTACAGAGAGCGCAAGGAGGAAGGATGGAGGACAAAATTATGATGATAAAGAGAGAGTTCATGCATTGATCGCCAGCACATCAAATCCTTCTTCATTCATTATTCATTCTAGTGCATCAAGACACATGGTGTCTAGAAGTAAGTTTTTCACTTCACTTGACTCTTCTAGTGGTCCAAACCTTGTATTGGGAGACAATTCTGAAACTTCTAGCAAAGGCAAAGGTAGCATAGATCTCGAGTCTGGGTCATTTAATAATGTTTTATATGTCCATGGACTTGCTGCAAACCTTATTCATTCTATTAGATGACCCATATAGGGCTTCCCAAGAGAGTAACCTTTACCCCCAATGATGTTGAGATAGCAGAAATTTCAACAAGAAAAATTATTGCATTTGGTAATGCTCATCATTGTTCTAGAATTTACAAGTTTTCTTATTTTGTGCCAAACCCCTGAGCTTCTACTCTGTTAACCCATTCCAATGAGTCCAGCAAGCTATGCAAAGAAATATTTGTCCACCTAAACTACAAATACCTTTCCCAACTTCATGAGAAGGAGATGGTTATAGGGCTGCCCATTATCAGATTTTCCAAAGGTGTTTGTCAATCTTGCATCATAGGAAAACACCCTGAGCATAAGTATGGTAGATCCAATTCTGAGAGAACCACTGCACCATTAGATCTTATTCACACTGATATATCAAGTCCATTCCCTCATGAGTCCTTGAATCATGCAAAATACATCCTCACATTCATAGATGACTTCAGCAGGTATTGTTGGATTTATTTCATCAAGTTAAAGTCATAAGTTTTTGGGTTGTTCAAGCTGTTCAAAGCCTTGGTTGAGAATCAGTCTGGTAGCCATATTAAAGTTATAAGATTTGATAATGGTGGTGAGCATGTGAAATCATAGTTTCATCAATTTTGTGCCTCTTCAGGCATTCAGATGCAACACACAGTTCCATATACACCTCAGCAGAATGGGGTAACTGAGAGGAAAAATAGGTCTCTAAAGGAGATGGCCACTTGTATGCTTGATGCAAAGGCATTATCTCCCAATCTATGGGTTGAGGAAATAAATTGTGCCACTTACATTCAGAATAGAGTGCCACACAAATCTCTCAAAGGTATCACTCCTTTTAAGGCTTGGACAGGTCAATAACTTGACATCTCTCATTTCAGGATTTTTGGCTCAAAGGGTTGGGCTAGGATTCCACTTGAGAAGAGGAGAACATTGCAGCCCCAAAGCCAACCATGTTTATTTGTTGGATATTCAGAAGACTCCAAAGGATATAATTTGGTCATTGATATTTTTCACATCCATTTTTGTTTCAAAGTAAAGCAAATCTTCTGAAAAAAGAAACATAAATCGTATCATTAACACAAACTTCAACAATCTAAATCCATCATTCATATCATTGTGACAATAACAATAAAAATTTCAAATTATAGCTTATACATTGAAAGTTTCATATGTATAGGTGATTGAGATGTCCTCTTTCAGTCTAACATCCAGCAATGGATGTGCAAGGGGTGTTGGAATATTTAAGTCTTCCTACCATGTCTTTTATTTACATTAGATGCATTAATTAATCTTTTATGATTAATTCTATGTAATAGAATAAGAAATTGCCTTGTGTGGCCCACAAGGCAACATGGGAGGATAAGAATACATCCAAGGTGCGAACCACAAGCCATCTAGGCCACTTGGGATCTTTCCTAAGTAATTCTGGATAATATTTAGAAGGAAAGACGCATTTCTGAGTTTTAGAGCTTTTTTACTGCTTTTTCCCTATGGGGGAAAAGCTAGTCTACCTTGGAGACTGTTTTTTATAGCCATGAATTTCCTTAATGAATTTTCCACCCAAATTTCATATTTGGAATTTAGTTTTTCCATACTTCACCTTTAGATCACAAATTAGACAATTCGTGAGCTTTTGGTAAGTTTTGGAAAGTCTACTTGCCACCTAGGGGGGATGAGCATATTTAGCAAGTCTGATGAAGTGGAGATTCTTTTGGAATATTCATCCATTCAAATTACTGATGTAAAGTTATTTAACAGTAGCCTATTACTGATATATGGTTGGCTGATGTATTTTATTCATGAGAAGTTAATACAGAAATCTACTCTTGTGCATAATTTTTGTGTCTTTGACTAGTTGTTTGAGATTTGTCCCATGAGAGAGTGTAATTTCTTGAATAGATATTGGATATGAACTGAATTTCACATGGTATCAGAGCTATAAAGCTATTACTTTCATCTTTGATTGTCTTGCAGGATCCAACAGTCTTAGGAAGGGGGCATTGATCAAATTCACCAGGTGATTTCTATTCTCTGCAGGGCGCATTTTGGAATCCGTAAGTGTTCTAAATTCAGTCCATAAGTTTATTTCAGAGCAACAATGGATCACACATGGAAGATCATCCTCACTCCTTTCAATTACTTTTATTGGAAAGCACATATGGAGATTCTACTGAGGAGCAAAGGTCTCTACAAGGTGATCATGGCAACTAAAGCTGAGCCGACGTCAGCAGTAGAGAAATGGAAATGGCACAATCGAAGGGATGAATCTTATGGGATGTTATCACTCACTACATCCAAAGAGCTTATATTTCATCTTGATGGCCTCACTTCAACCAATGAAGTATGGCTGAAACTTCAAGAATTGTTTGGGAAAACCGTTGAATTGAGAGGCCACCAATTGGATAACAAGCTAGTCTCGTTGAGCCCGCATAATTTTGATAATCTACAGGATTTTTTCTCCAAATTTAACTCTCTTGTATTGCAGCTAAAGCAATGTGGCATTGACAAGAAAGATGAGAAATTAGTTTTTGCCATTCTCTCCAAGCTTGGCCTCGGCAATTCATGCTTTGTGTCAACCTTCCATTCCACCCAGAAAGCAATTAAAATTGAAAGAGCCCGATACTTTAAGAATTCAGGGAGTCTTTGACACAAGAACAATACAAATTAGTCTTGACGAGAGCCATTAAAAATCCATCCAAAGGCCACTGTCTGAAAGTTGGAGATTCAAGGGGTTCGAAAGGCAAGAAGAAGGGAAATTTCAAGAAGCCCACCGGTGAGAGGAAAGACAAGCAGATTTCAAATGGAGAGACATCCAACTTCAAGAAGAATCCAAAAAAGAAGAATGAGATGACAAAGTTCAATTATTGCAGAAAGGGATTTCATCCTAAAATCTCTTGCATGAAGAAAACCATTGCCCAATTGACTTCACTCTTGGAGAAAGTCAACATTCCTCTTACAGAGAGCGCAAGGAGGAAGGATGGAGGACAAAATTCCGATGAGAAAGAGAGAGTTCATGCAATGATGGCCATCAAATCAAATCCTTCTTCATTCACTATTCATTCCAGGCCATCAAGACACATGGTGTCTACAAGTAAGTTTTTCACTTCACTTGACTCTTCCAGTGGTCCAAACATTGTATTGGGAAACAATTCTGAAACTTCTAACAAAGGCAAAGGTAGCATAGATCTCGAGTTTGGGTCATTTAATAATGTTTTATATGTTCCTGGACTTGCTGCAAACCTTCTGTCAGTCTATTAGATGACCCATACAAGGATTCCCAAGAGAGTAACCTTTACCCCCAATGATGTTGAGATAGCAGAAATTTCAACAAGAAACATTATTGCATTTGGTACTACTGATCATTTATCTAGAATTTACAAGTTTTCTCATTTTGTGCCAAACCCCTCACCTTATACTCTGTTAACCCATGCCAATGAGTTCAGCAAGCTATGGCAAGAAATATTTTTCCACCTAAACTACAAATACCTTTCCCAAGTTCATGAGAAAGAGATGGTTATAGGGCTTCCCATTATCAAATTTTCCAAAGGTGTTTGTCAATATTGCATCATTGGAAAACACCCTGGGCATAACTATGGGAGATCCAATTCTGAGAGAACCACTACACCATTAGATCTTATTCACACTGATATATCAGGTCCATTCCCTCATGAGTCCTTGAATCATGCAAAATACATCCTCACATTCATAGATGACTTCAGTAGGTATTGTTGGATTTATTGCATCAAGTTAAAGTTGGAAGTTTTTGGGTTGTTCAAGTTGTTCAAAGCCTCAGTTGAGAACCAGTCTGGTAGCCATATTAAAGTTATACAATTTGATAATGGTGGTGAGTATGTGAAATCATAGTTTCAGCAATTTTGTGCCTCTCCAAGTATTTATATGCAAAACACAGTTCCATATACACCTCAGCAGAATGGGGTTGCTGAGAGGAAAAATAGGTCTCTAAAGGAGATGGCCACTTGTATGCTTGAGGAAAAGGCATTGTCTCCCAAGCTATGGGTTGAGGAAATAAATTGTGCCACTTACATTCAAAATAGAGTTCCACACCACTCTCTCAAAGGTATCACTCCTTTTGAGGCTTGGACAGGTCACAAACCTGACATCTCTCATTTCAGGATTTTTGGCTCAAAGGCTTGGGCTAGGATTCCACTTGAGAAGAGGAGAGCATTGCAGCCCCAAAGCCAACCATGTTTATTTGTTGGATATTCAGAGGACTCCAAAGGTTATAAGTTGCTGAAATTGACCTCTCATAAAGCATTCATCGAAAGAAGTGTACAGTTTGAGGAAGAGGCGTCTCAGATCACTAAAATTGGAGAACAGTATTCACCACCGACTAAAAAAGAACTAAGTGATGTTCTTGAAATTTTTTATTTTGATATTTCTGATGATGAGGATCACTTTATTGCAGATGATAACTCACCTAAAAGGCCTAAATGGGCTGCAAAAACTTTGCAAGCAGCAAGTGAACTAGCTGGTAACCCGCAGGACTAAAGGAGGACTCGCTCACAATTTGAGACTGCTCTCAATGTGAGTGATCCTTATTTTCCTGAGAGATGATACATGATGATATATTCTGATCCTCAATCATACGAGGAAGCCTCAAATGATCCTAGATGGAATATTTCTATGGAAGAAGAATTTCAGTCATTGCAGAAGAATGAAACTTGGGAGCTAGTCAAGCTCCCTGCAGGCAGAAAGTTGGTGACGTGCAAATGGATTTATAAGACCAAATGTGCAGCGGATGGTATAGCCATTAAATACAAAGCAAGGCTAGTAGAAAAGGGGTATTCTCAGGTCCAAGGACTTGATTATAATGAAACATTTGCACTAGTGGCTCAGAAAGACTCCATTAGACTAGTTTTGGCAATGGCAGCTTCCAAGCGATGGGAAGTACATCACATGGATGTGAAAAGTGCTTTCCTCCATGGGGAGCTTGAAGAAGAAATATATATGCAGCAGCCACAGGGGTACAAATCATATCCAAACCTTGTTTTTTGTATTGGTGATTTTAAATTTTTTTCCTAGTTCCTCTTCAATTTCAGTCTTTGAAAGGTTCCCTCTCCCAGGATGTTGAACATTGATTTGAAAGCATTGTCTTAATATTGGTTCATCAATAAGGTGTTTGATGCATATTGTGGGATGGTGATTGGTTTTTTTCAAATCCATTTTTCTTTCAAAGTAAAGCAAATTTTCTGAAAAAAGAAACATAAATCGTATCATCAACACAAACTTCAATAATCTAAATCCATCATCCGTAACATTGTGACAAAATAACAATAAAAATTTCAAATTATAGCTTATACATTGAAAGTTTCATATGTTGAGGTGATTGAGATGTCCTCTTTCAGTCTAACATCCAGCAATGGATGTGCAAGGGGTGTTGGAATATTTAAGTCTTCCTACCATGTCTTTTATTTACATTAGATGCATTAATTAATCTTTTATGACTAATTCTATGTAATAGACTAGGAAATTGCCTTGTGTGGGCCACAAGGCAACATGGGAGGATAAGAATACGTCCAAGGTGTGAACCACAAGCCATTTGGGCCACTTGGGATATTTCCTAAGTCATTCTGGATAATATTTAGAAAGAAAGGTGCATTTCTGAGTTTTAGAGCTTTCTTACCGCTTTTTCCCTATGGGGGAAAAGCTAGTCTTCCTAGGAGACTGTTTTTTATACCCAAGACTTTCCTTAATGAATTTTACACCCAAATTTCGTATTTGGAATTTTTTTTGTCCATACTTCACCTTTAGATCACAAATTAGACAATTCGTGAGCTTTTGGTAAGTTTTGGAAAGTCTACTTGCCACCTAGGGGGATGATCATATTTAGCAAGTCTAATTAAGTGGAGATTCTTTTGGCATCTTCACCCATTCAAATTACTGATGTAAATTTATTTAACAGTAGCCTATTACTGGTATATGGCTGGCTAATGTATTTTATTCATGAGAAGTTAATACAGAAATCTACTCTTGTGCATAATTTTTGTGTCTTTGACTAGTTGTGTGAGATTTGTCCTATGAGAGAGTGTAATTTCTTGAATAGATCTTGGATTTGAACTAAAATTCACATGGTATCAAAGCTATTAATCTATTCCTTTTATATTTGATTGTCTTACAGGATCCAACAGTCTTAGGAAGGGTGCATTGATAAAATTCACCAGGTGATTTCTATTCTCTGCAGGGCGCAATTTGTAATCCAGAAGTGTTCTAAATTCAGTCCATAAGTTTATTTCAGAGAAGCAATGGATCACACGCAGCAGATCATCCTCACTCCTTTCAATTACTTTTATTGGAAAGCACAGCTGGAGATTCTACCTAAGGGAAAAGGGCTCTACAGGATGATCATGGTAACTGAAGCTGAGCCAACCTCATCAGTAGAGAAATCGAAATGGCACAATCGAAGGGATGAAGCCTATGGGATGTTATGTCTCACTACATCCAAAGAGATTCTATTTCATCTCAACGGCCTCACTTCAACCAATGAAGTATGGCTGAAACTTCAAGAATTGTTCGGGAAAACCGATGAATTGAGAGGCCACCAATTGGATAAGAAACTAGTCTCGTTGAGCCCACAAAATTTTGATAATCTACAGGATTTTTTCTCCAAATTTAAGTCTCTTGTATTGCAGCTGGAACAACGTGGCATTGACAAGAAAGATGAGCAATTGGTTTTGGCCATTCTCTCCAAGCTTGGCCCCGACTATTCAGTCTTTGTGTCGACCTTCCATTCCACCCAGAAAGCAATTAAAAATTGGAAGAGCCCAAAACTTTCAGAATTCATGGAGTCATTGACATAAGAACAAGAAAAATTGGTCTTGATGGGAGCCACTAAAAATCCATCCAAAGACCACTTTCTGAATGTTGGAGATTCAAGGGGTTCGAAAGGCAAGAAGAAGGGAAATTTCAAGAAGCCCACCGGTGAGAGGAACGACAAGCATATTTCAAATGGAGAGACATCCAACTTCAAGAAGAATCCGAAAAAGAAGAATGAGAGGACAAAGTGCAATTATTGCAGCAAGGGATTTCATCCTAAAATCTCTTTCGTGAAGAAAACCATTGACCAATTGACTTCACTCATGGAGAAATCCAACATTCCTCTTACAGAGAGCGCAAGGAGGAAGGATGGAGGACAAAATTCCGATGATAAAGAGAGAGTTCATGCATTGATGGCCAGCACATCAAATCCTTCTTCATTCATTATTCATTCCAATGCATCAAGAGACATGGTGTCTACAAGTAATTTTTTCACTTCACTTGACTCTTCCAGTGGTCCAAACATTGTATTGGGAGACAATTCTGAAACTTATAGCAAAGAAAAAGGTAGCATAGATATCGAGTTTGGGTCATTTAATAATGTTTTATATGTCCCTTGACTTGCTGCAAACCTTCTTTCAGTCTATTAGATGACCCATACAGGGCTGCCCAAGAGAGTAACCTTTAACCCCCAATGATGTTGAGATAGCAGAAATTTCAATAGGAAAAATTATTGCATTTGGTACTGCTCATCATTGTTCTAGAATTTACAAGTTTTCTCATTTTGTGCCAAACCCCTCACCTTCTACTATGTTAACCCATGCCAATGAGTCCAGCAAGCTATGGCAAGAAATATTTGTCCACCTAAACTACAAAATACCTTTCCCAACTTCATGAGAAAGAGATGGTTATAGGGCTGCCCAATATCAGATTTTCCAAAGGTGTTTGTCAATCTTGCATCATAGGAAAATACCCTGAGCATAAGTATGGGAGATCCAATTATGAGAGAACCACTTCACCATTAGATCTTATTCACACTAATATATCAGGTCCATTCCCTCATGAGTCCTTCAATCATGCAAAATACATCCTCACATTCATAGATGACTTCAGCAGGTATTGTTGGATTTATTGCATCAAGTTAAAGTCATAAGTTTTTGGGTTGTTCAAGCTATTCAAAGCCTCAGTTGAGAACCAGTCTGGTAGCCATATTAAAGTTATAAGATTTGATAATTGTGGTGAGTATGTGAAATCATAGTTTAAGCAATTTTGTGCCTCTTCAAGCATTCAGATGCAACACATAGTTCCATATACACCTTAGCAGAATCGGGTTGCTGAGAGGAAAAATAGGTCTCTAAAGGAGATGGCCACTTGTATGATTGAGGCAAAGGCATTGTCTCCCAAGCTATGGAATGAGGAAATAAATTGTGCCACTTACATTCAGAATAGAGTGCCACACAAATCTCTCAAAGGTATCACTCCTTTCGAGGCTTGGACAAGTCACAAACCTGACATCTCTCATTTCAGGATTTTTGGCTTAAAGGCTTGGGTTAGGATTCCACTTGAGAAGAGGAGAGCATTGCAGCCCCAAAGCCAACCATGTTTATTTGTTGTATATTCAGAGGAATCCAAAGGTTATAAGTTGCTGAACATGACCACTCATAAAGCATTCATCGAAAGAAGTGTGCAGTTTGAGGAAGAGGCCTCTTAGAAGAAGTAAGTGATTTTCTTGAAATTTTGCATTTTGATATTTCTGATGATGAGGATCACTTTATTGCAGATGCTAACTCACCTAAAAGGCCTAAATGGGCTGCAAAAACTTTGCAAGCAGCAGGTGAACTAGCTGGTAACCCACAGGACCAAAGGAGGGCTCACTCATAATTTGAGACTGCTCTCAATGTGAGTGATCCTTATTTTCCTGAGAGATGATACATGATGATATATTCTGACCCTCAATCATATGAGGAAGCCTCAAATGATGCTAGATGGAATATTTCTATGGAAGAAAAATTTTAGTCATTGCAGAAGAATGAAACTTGGGAGCTAGTCAAGCTCCCCGTAGGCAGAAAGTTGGTGAGGTGCAAATGGATTTATAAGACCAAATGTGAAGCGGATGGTACCGCCATTAAATACAAAGCAAGGCTGGTAGAAAATGGGTATTCTCGGGTACAAGGACTTGATTATAATGAAACATTTGCACCGGTAGCTCAGAAAGACTCCATTAGACTAGTTTTGGCAGTGGCAGCTTCCAAGCGATGGGAGGTACATCACATGGATGTGAAAAGTGATTTCTTCCATGGGGAGGTTGAAGAAGAAATATATATGCAGCAGCCACAGGGGTACACATCAGATCCAAACCTTGTTTGCAGGTTGAAAAAATATTTGTATGGACTTAAGCAAGCCCCCAGGGCTTGGTATGCAAAGATGGACAGTTTCCTGCTGTCAAAATCTTATGTTCCATGTAAATCTGACCCAAATGTCTATATGAAGTTTGTTGATGGTTTTATAATGATAATAGTGTTGTATGTTTATGATTTTATGATTACAGGTAGTAGCAATGACCAAATAACATCATTATAGGCAGCCATGCACCAAGCATTCTCCATGAGTGACTTGGGAATTCTTAAGCAATTTTTGGGGCTTGAGATTTCTCAAACAAAAGAAGGAACCGAGGTATGTCAGTCAAAGTATGATTCTGATCTGTTAAAGAAGTTTAAGATGGCTGATTGCAAGCCTTCTAAGACTCCATTCCTTTCTGGAGTTAGACTAGAAGATGCAGAATCTACACCATTGTTTGACAACACTTTATATAGACAGTTGATTGGCAGCTTGCTCTACTTGACACGCACTCGACCAAATATTGATTATGCTGTGAGTGTGACATCAAGATACATGGAGCAGCCACATGAGATACATTGGAGGGATGCAAAAATAATCCTTCATTATGTGCAGGGCACAAAGAGTGATTGGATTCACTATGCTGCAGATTCGAGCCTAGATCTCTTAGGATTCACAGATTCAGATTGGGATGGTGATAGCCTTGACAGGAAATCCACATCAGGATGTGTATTCATGCTCGAAGGTGGCCCTGTTTGTTGGTCTAGCAAGAAACATAATTCCATAGCACTATCTTCAGTGGAGGCATAGTACAGAGGAGCAGTGAATGCTGCTACACAGTGTGTTTGGTTGCAGGGGATTTTGTCTGAGTTTGAGATTTCTTTCAGTACTCCTATTGTCATTTATTGTGACAAAAAGAGTGCCATTATAGTTTCATGTGATCCAGTATAGAGGCAGAGGACCAAGCACATAGATATTCATATGCACTACATCAGAGGCCTAGTGCATGACCAGATCATAGATTTGCAGTATTGCCCCACAGGTGAGCAAACTGCAGATATCTTTACCAAGGATTTCATAGAGAGGACATTCAACTATCTTAGATCACTGCTTGGGATGGATGAACATGTGGTGGAGTGGAGGTTTAATCAACAACCTTTCAATTTTGATATGTCCATGTTTTGAGGGGAGGTTTTTCCCATGAGGTTTTCCTTCTAT
This sequence comes from Larix kaempferi, assembly GCA_027924585.1. Lineage (NCBI taxonomy): Eukaryota > Viridiplantae > Streptophyta > Pinopsida > Pinales > Pinaceae > Larix > Larix kaempferi. The sequence goes on along the minus strand of BSBM01000138.1, from coordinate 14,098,488 downwards.
CCTTGTTTTTGTGGACCGACCATATTGTATGGGGTGACCAAGTCTTGTTACTGGGCCCTTAGTATTTCATTTTCTAATATTTAGATCATTTAAGTCAGACTTAAGAGGGGGTGTTGGAATATTTAAGTCTTCCTACCATGTCTTTTATTTACATTAGATGCATTAATTAATCTTTTATGGTTAATTCTATGTAATAGACTAGGAAATTGCCTTGTGTGGGCCACAAGGCAACATGGGAGGATAAGAATACATCCAAGGTGTGAAACACAAGCCATCTAGGCCACTTGGGTGCTTTCCTAAGTAATTCTAGATAAGATTTAGAAGGAAAGGCGCATTTCTGAGTTTTAGAGCCTTTTACTGCTTTTTCCCTATGGGGGAAAAGCTAGTCTACCTAGGAAACTATTTTTTACACCCAAGACTTTCCTTAATGAATTTTCCACCCAAATTTCGTATTTGGAATTTTTTTTGTCCATACTTCACCTTTAGATCAGAAATTAGACAATTCATGAGTTTTTGGTATGTTTTGGAAAGTCTACTTGCCACCTAGGGGGGATGAGCATATTTAGCAAGTCTGATGAAGTGGATATTCTTTTGGCATCTTCATCCATTTGAATTACTGATGTAAATTTATTTAACAGCAACGTATTACTGATATATGGTTGGCTGATGTATTTTATTCATGAGAAGTTAATACATAAATCTACTCTTGTGCATAATTTTTGTGCCTTTGACTAGTTGTGTGAGATTTTTCCTATGAGAGAGTGTAATATCTTGAATAGATCTTGGATGTGAACTAAATTTCACAAGGGTTCCCTCACTGATTGGTTTGGAACATGTCCCTTGACTCCTCACAACGCAACAAATCTATCTTAAAGTGAGGCTTCATCAATCGAATCCATTTTTAAAGGGGTTTCAACTATTGAGGTCATGGATATGTCCTTTGTGAGTCTAACATCCAAGAATTTATGTCCAAGGGGTTCCTCTCCGATTAGTTTTGCACATGTCCGTTGAATCCTGACATCGGGACAAATCTATCTCAAAGTGAGGCTTCATCAATCAACTCCATTTTTAAAGGGGTTTCAACTATTGAGGTCATGGAGATGTCCTCTATCAATCTAACATCCAAGAATGGATGTGCAAGGGGGTCCTCACCAATTGGTTTGGCATATGTCCCTTGACTCCTTACATCGGGACAAATCTATCTCAAAGTGAGGCCTTGTTTATCAGTTGCATTTTTAAAGGGGTTTTGGATATTGAGGTCATTGAAATGTCCTATGTAATTCTAACATCCAATTATGGATGTGCAAGGGGGTCCTCACCGATTGGTTTGGCACATGTCCCTTGAATCCTGACATCAGGACAAATATATCTCAAGTATAGGATTCCTTAATCTATTGCATTTTATTTACACACATTTACAAATAGTTTTGAATACAAGCATACCATAATCATAACAACAACATAAACATTTGTGCAAGCAATTACTTAAGCATACATAAAACACCAATGTCATGGTAATGTAGAATATAATTGAATGATATTCAATAATTGCAAAGATTCATGGTATCGCATAATTGAATAATATTTAAACAACGATAATCATTAATGGAATGATTACCAATTCTAATCAATGACACAAAATGAATTTCATAGGCATTCATTAATATGGACTTAATGCAATGAATGACACATTGCGACAAAATGCTTTTTCAAATAGTCCTAATGTGATATATTTTTACTCAATGTAATCATTATTACTTTTACTCAATGGAACAAAACCAAAATGATTTTGTAAATAGTCCTAATGTGAGGTATTTTTACTCAATGCAATCATTATTACTTTTACTCAATGCAATAAAACCAATCGAAATTTGAAATGAAGTAAAATTCCATTAGATAAAAGATCATGACGATTATGAAATGATATATAAAAAAAAATGTTCAAGATAATGGAAGCAAAACATTCATCAATGTCACATTGTGGCATAAAAATGTTGCAAACAACCCATCAAATTACTACTTAACAAAATCAATTGAAATTTGAAATGAACTAAGAAGACTATTATGCCACATTATGACATAATGTGGTTAATGTAATTGTTATTACTTTTAAAGAATAGAAGCAATCCTTTAGTGGGATAAAGCCAATCGAAATTTGAAATGAACGAAGAAGACTAAGTGGAATGATAACTATAGAAAAATATTCAAAAAAATGGAAGCATAACATTCATGAATGTCACACTGAGACAAAATGATGTTCCAAATAGGTGTAATGTGACATATTTTCAAATGGAATCATCTCGGAGGTAATGCAATCATTATTAATTTTACTCAATGCAACAAAACCAATCGAAATTTCAAATGAAGTAATAATGCATGAGATAAAAGATCATGACGATTGGAATGATATCTATAAAACAATACTCAAGATAATGCAATCATATCCAATTGAGAATAATATCACTATCAAAGTTAGATAATGACTATGCGACATAATCATGTTGTAAAAAGTGCTAATGTGATGAAATTATAAATGCAATGATAATGCACTCAATGGAATGATTTTCACTTTTATTCAAGGTGACAAAACTAATTTCGTGAGCAATCACTCAAGTACATGCCATTAATTTTTTGATAAACAGTCGCCCAATGCAACAAAACCAATTTCGTAAGCAATCACCCAATGGAATTAATGGAATGAAATTCAATTCATAATAATTTCAGTATAAAAAGTTAGAGAATTACTTAACAAAACAAAGTTCGTAAGTAATCAACTAATGTAGGTAATGAAATCATATCCAATTGAGAATGATATCACTATATAAGTTAGAGAATGACAATCCGACATAATGATGTTGTAAAAAGTGTTAATATGATGAAATTCTAAATGCAATGATAATCCACTGAATGGAATAATTTTAACTTTTATTCAAGTTCAAGGGGACAAAAATAATTTTGTAACCAATCACTCAAGTACATGCCATAAATTTTTTGATAAGCAATCGCCCAACGCAACAAAAGCAATTTTGTAAGAAATCACCCAATGCAATTAATGGAATGAACTTTAGTTCATAATAATTTCACTATAAAAGTTAGAGAATATATTTCTTTCAAAGTAAGATTCAGTAAATGCACTACTTGATTTGTGACTAATTATAATTACCTGTAGTGCGCTAGAATGATCTCCCAAAAATATAAGGTTAAAGTTATATTTCTGCAATAATGAAAAATCTGGTGTATCAACATGAGAATATAAACTATACAAAAAAAACCCACATAAGTTTATAGCATCGTGAAAAAAAAATTGTAGGTAAGTAGTGACTAGGATTTGAACTTCTGACTTTGCATTTGCAACTTATCGTCATAACTACACATTACCAATTGCATAAATCTTGATAAAATCAAACCAATGTACCCTTTTTATGATAATCATAATAGCACAATGATAATCATTTTTATTGAATCTAACAAATCCAATTCCACAATCATCATAGTCAACTTATGATTCCACAATTAATAGTTATGTGTGGTTTCAAAATTAATAGTTATGTGTACTTTCATTGAATACAAACTACAAAACAAACAATGTCAGTCAGTCACATATGTTGTATATTTCTTTGTTGTATGTTTCTTTCTCTCAATTTCCTATCTTCTTCTTGTGCCAAAACCTCCCAAGAATGTTCAAGCTCAGCCCTTGTTCATTATATAATTGCCTTTGACTGGATCTTTGGTCATTAAACATGATTGATAGATGTGGTTGATTAAGGAGTAGTTGAGTCATGTGATTCCTTTTATTAAATACAATTGTTATTTGGGAGTAGTAATAACCCCTACATTCATTGCAGAATAATACTAATTCAGAGGATATATATATAGAGAGAGATATTTCTTTGTTCTTTGGAACTAGATTTTGAATCCAAAAGAAACCTCATTATATATATGCATACCTCTAAAGTAGATAATTTTAAATTACATTACTTTAATAAAAATACTAATATATACACCTCTATAGTTTATTTTCAAATAAATAAACTATAGAGATGTATAAATTAGTTTTTAATTTTCTTAATTTGTAAGATACAAATCACTAATAATATTAAAATAATGCACACTTTAATATACTATAAGCCAACAAATTATTAATGAGAGTTGACACACATACGTTTGTATAGTTGGATATGTTTAAAATTTTAAATGATATTTCAAAAATAAATGTAACTTCATACAATTAATGTTTTAGAATATAAAAATAAATTATTAAATCATGAATTTAATGTATTATAATTTTGACAAGCATGTTTAATTACTATGTTCAAATATATCCACTTAAAATAAAATGTCGGAGATTGATTCTATTTAATGTTTAAAATTCTAGTATCATAGATATTTTTAGATATTTTTATGATTAAAACAAAAACAGCTATAAAGAAACCTTTCTCATCTTAAGTAAAATGATTATGAACATTATTATTTTCTTAAAAAAAAAATTATAAATTACCTAAAAATACATAAATGTAATAGATTATTATATACCTCAACAAATGAAAAACAATCTATATATACCTCAACCTCAACAAATGGAGAACAATCTATATATACCTCAACAAATGGAGAACAATCTATTTAAAATTATATTTAGTATATAATATAAAATAAAATAAAAACAACTATAAAAAAGCCTTTCTCGCCTTTTTATAACTATAAAATTGAAACTATGACATTGTAATGTTTTGCTATTCACTTAATATTTGAATGAAGTTTTTATAACTATAAAATTTAAATTTAAATTCTTTTTAATATTTTAATGCAAAATATACACATCTTTTGCTGTAATATGTTTAATCATTAAAATCTTTGATAATGTTCAACTATGACAAATAATAACCCTAATTAGTCAAATAAAAAATGGTATATCATTCAAATCTAATACTTTGGACTGTCATAACGTTGAAGCATTTGGTATGAAAACTTTGAAGTCCTCGAAAGCTTGGAGCTTTGTGCCTATGCGAAATTTTAAAAAGTTTTCATTCTCTGTTAAATGTGTAGAGAGACTTTTCCGTTTATAGTTTTAACATGTGTATTCTAATGTATACGAATACGTGGAGTATTCAAAAGGAGGCTATACATAAGAGTTTTCACGGCCCAAACTTCTTTTTGTTTATTTTATTGAGTGAAGGAGGCTATACATATGAGTTATTTTTGCTGGCACCACAAAATTTATAAAATATAGTTATTTGGACTCTTTATCTCTACGAAAAATTCCAATTAAAATCTTTAAATTAAAAAAAATGAAAAAATAGATTCCCAAAGGCATGAAATGCCAATCTCGAATAGCTTAAATTCCGGTGTATTCACTCTTTCAAAGATCGCTTTCATAGCAATTTGTTCTATTTTCACGAGATAATCAAATTGATTTTTTCTTTTTAATCCAAATTCTTCCTTCTATGATGGAACCTCAAAGTCTTACCAGCGTCCAACTTTAGTTGTAAGTGAATTATATTTTTATAATAATTATAATGTTAACTTCAACATCACAAAAAAAGGAAAAATAAAAAGTCATAGGCACCTTCACAGAAGGAGTTTATTATATAAACTTGAAATAGTGAGATGTTGGAGTGTTGATCTTAATAAGAAAAAGTTGTTTCCATTTAAAAGTGATTATTTTACTATTTTGAAATAGTGATTAATTGAATTTTATCTTTATTTTAAAGGAAAAGTTGTTTGGTATTAATTTAAAAGTTATTATTTTAAAAATAGTCATTAATTAGATTTTATTCTTACTTTAAGGGATTAAAGTATCCATTTTTATTAATTATGGTTTGCTTATAAAAAATGATTTAATTTTGGTTAATTTTAGTGTATTTTATTAATAATTATTATTTAGACTCATGTATTAGAAGTGAATAGTAAGGAAAAAGGGTTTTGAATTGCTAAATAAAATAAAAAAATGATGTGCAAGATCAACACTCATTCGAAAGCCTTATTGAACCAAATATATGACATTAAATGGATGATTAATAATATAAGTAAGAAGGTAATATAGAACATGTTATATATTATGTATTTTAAACTATTGATCAAAATTCAATGGGTCATGTTGAATATGAGGTATTTTATGTACCTTAAAGGTTGATAAGAAATCGAAGGGTTAGGTTGGATGTGGTACATTCTATACATATATAGATAGAATGTATTTTATATGTTGATTGAAATTATCAATTGTGTTGCATGTGTTATGATGAGTTGAGTTGTATCCGTTAGGATTTTTACATAAATTTATATGATGTTCTTAAAGAGTTAGAAGGTGGAAATAAAGGGTTTTGTACTTTATATGCATAAGTGAGTATATATGTTATTTAAAGTTGAAGAGATTAAACATTACTAAGTATCGTGTTCGCATAGAAGTGAAATTCCTTAATGCTTGCTAGTTCTTAGTGTGATAAGAGAATTTGTTACAGTCACAAGAAAAACATGGTAAAGTTTCACGATAACTAGCAAGGTGAAATAGGCCAAGGATGGGTGAGTACTTGATGAATAGGATAGTAATGTTAACTAGCAAGGATATTCAAGATGAAAAATTTTGGAATGTTCATTAAACGCAGTGGTTAAAATCCTTGAAGGAAGATGGTTGAAGTTTCTACAAACTTGATTTTAGATCAATCATGAAGGAAGAAACTAACTATGAAAGATGGTTGATTTAGCTAAAATGCAAGCAAGTCATTAATTAAAACCAACTTACAATGGTTAGTTTGTAGGGCGAGCATTATTCCAACAATAAATGTGAATGGTTGGTGTGACATGAAGGTAAATAATGTTTGAGTGCTTATAGAAATAGGAGTAAGTAAATTGAAATATATATATATAATGGAGAAAAAGTGACAATAGGGATACTTAGTGAAGGAAGCAAACTTGGTGATTTTTAGTGGTCATAATGCAAAATGCATGTACTTGTCGAGACTTCGAAAATTGGTCGTGAGGGTGAAACATACTCAAAAATTGAAAAACAAGGTATCGACATGACTATTGTGATAATCTGAACAAAAGGACATTGATTTTGCATCATGAGGATATTGTTAACAAAAAAAAAACATGACTTAGCCATGACATGATAATGGGAAAAGTAACCTGGCAAAAACTACCGAAAGGGTCATATAAATGTGATTATTAACAAGCAAGGTATGGAGACAATCAACATAATGAACTGAAAGCAATGAATCTAACCTCAGGACATGGTCAAACCTTGATGAAAATTTGAATAACCCTAGATATGGAAATCGATGAGGTTAAAAAAACACTTAGCGTGACTTGATGAGTTTGTCGAAGTGGTCCTATGACAACACAAAGGATGAAATGAGGTAAGGACATGAGAAGCTCATTGACCCGGACATGATTTTTACTGATGAAAGGACTAGTAGTTAAAGCTTAATATGTTCGACTAAGTTGCTAAGTTCTGATGCTGGGAATCCTGTCAAATTGAGAACCAACACTATTAAAAACAATTAGGGCTTTGGATGTAGTATTTTTGGAATTGGCTTTTATAATATTTGGTAATCACTATTGATTTGTTAACCTCTGATCATAACTTACCGTCAATATTTTACCGAATATTGTATGACGTTCACCTTCTCGTATTGGAGGAAAGGATAGCCAAAGGATTTGAATTCTTATTCGGATTTATTATGCAAAAAGATGATTGGGTAACTATGTTGTGGGTATTGATGCGATATAGTTTGTAGTTAAATTGTATATCGTATAATTTCACGCATGACTAGAAGGTATAGGAAATCTAAGTTGGGATTGAAATTTATTGAAAGTATTATTGGATTTACATTACCTAAAACTACAATTGAGTCCCTGAGAATATGTTGGAAATGTGTTGGAAGAAATCGAAAACCAATGATAGTAGAACTACTAATGTTTATGCCGAAGGTTATTTGGTGGAAATAGAACTGAATGGCATGAAAAATTGTTTACGAAAAGAAAGTGAAAGTCTCTATGAGTGTACGATAAAAATTAACTTCAGGACAAAATTTTAATAAGAGGGGGTGTAATATCCTGATTTTTTGTTGATTATGATTATTCTATATATTGGGCATAAGCCCCGATGCACATGATTTATTTTGATGATACATATATGTTGAGCCCAGAATTGGCCCCTTTTTAATCACCCTTAATCATCTTTCCTGCCCCTGTCCTACACCATTTAGCATGCTAATCAGACCTGTTGTCCTTACTTTATTCCCCCAAGCTGCCAAGGTATGACTAATCATTGCTTTATCTTATTAATGCTTATGATTGTGATAATTAAGGCTATCTATCTCTCAAATTGTGCTAACATGTTATAATTTATGAAGGTAGTTTGAGATAAGTGGACTGCAGGAAGGTGGGGTTGAACAAGTCTTGAAAAGAGGGATGTTCGCTGCTTAAGAGGATCCTCGAGGTTCCAATCGTCAATTGATGCACGTGGTTCTAATGCAACATTCTAGATAGAGCTGTGATAGGGTAGCTGTAACAGAATGCGCCATAATTGGAGATCTTTTAGTTTTTTGTTGCTCGAGTTAAGTGTGATCTGGAAGGATCGCCACTCCTGGGCTAATCAACAGCTTTCTCATGTTTTTCTATATCCTTACTATGCCACGTTTGTAATAGTTTGTATTATTTAGGGCACATGAAGATCAGAGATCTTCATGGTTTCCCATTAATAGGATTGGATGTTATGAGCTGCATGTATAAATATGGGGAGCTGTCTCGACCCAGGGGGTTGAACAACGCAGAATTTATTCATTGTATTAGCAGTAAGATCAAATTGTGTAATCTTCCTTTCGTTAATACGAAGAGTTGCCTTTGAGTTAAAAGAAGCTTCACGTTGTTCAGCCAGCATCTCTTTGTGAAGGCTGGGCCCGTCTTCCACAGAGATTGCTGAGTTAAAATAGGATTTCGAATTTACTGTTGTGTCATGTTTTGTTCATGATATTTCTTTTGTAAGCAGCAGTAGAAAGTGTGGTGTGGATTTTCAGTATACTTCAGATTATATTTCCTTGAGATTGGTAACTGGTGAAGAGTAACAGTCGACTGAGTAGGAACTTTCTTTATGCATTTCACATGATAGCTGTACATAGCCTTGTTCATCCTGCAGTTGAAGGTTGTTATCCCATGAACCCTTGCAAGTTATCTTTCCTATTATGATTGTTGATTTCCATCCCTGTAATTCACACTCTTAGAACAGTTGAACTCAATCCTTTGCAATTGTATTCCTAGATTAATATTCAGTTTATGTTTGTGATTTTCAAGAGTGATCAGATTGAAGAGGTGATTGTTCTAGGATGTAAGTGATATTTCTTTCCTGCAATTGTTGATTGGATCTTATATCATTTCTTATTTATGCATGATAAAAAGGAATTGAATTTGTAGTATTTAGAAGGTAATTGGGATTACACAGATTCTTGGGATGAACATGGTTGTTAGAGGATAGAAGTATTCAATTCTAATGATTTGGTGTTTAAGCATAGACTGTGCATTTATCCTTTGAAATAAAAAGACTTCCTCGGGTTGACAATAAATCTCGTATGCTCTGTGTGTTGGTAATAATCTATCTGCATATAGAGTGCTCGACATTTTGGCGCCGTTGCCAGGGAAGGATAAAAATTAAACATTAATCATTAGTTGCATCTGGTAATTGTTTCTAGTCAGTATTTTCTTTGCTGAAATGATTTGGTTCGCATGAATACAAGGAGGGTAAAATGCAATCTCCTCCCAACTCCCAAAACCCCACAAAATACTAACAGCGCAGGTGGTTCAGGTCGTGGTCGAGGACAACAATTGGGCAGAAGGACATTCATCGACGATCTTGTTGATTCATCCACCAGGGCTCATCATCAAGAACCTCCTATCAGAAGAAACCCTGCTGGTCCTTTGGCGCCAGCATCAGGATCCATAGTGGAAAATATACAAGCAGCCGTGACTCCCTCATATATCCCTGTTAAGGAAGGCATAGCTGTTACAACTGAACCTGCTGCTACAACTGAGGAAGACACAGCTGTTATAACTGAACCTGCTGTTACAATTGAGGAAGACACAACTGTTACAACTGGATCTGCTGATAGAGGTCCGATCTGCCACATTTACGGGAAGGCTGTAACTGAAGAAGAGTGGATGCAGTTCCACCAGAAGTTTGCTGATCAGGAACAAAACAAGGACGAAGAGAAAAACGAGGAAAAGAACGCAGGAACGAACGAAGAGGAGAAAACAGAAGAAGAAATGAGTAACAGACACGAGTCCGACGAGGAAGAGGTGATGGTGGAAAATTATCATCATGGAAATCACTCCCTTCCTGAGGGAACGACAGCTACACTGCAATTTCCGATTCGGCAGCCAAAAGGGATAGCCCCTATGAAAAACATCTCTCCATCAGTGTTGCCTCGCTTCCATGGCAAGGCGACAGAAGATCCAGACGAATTCCTTTTTGAATTCGATATCCTCTGTCGCAGCTATGATTATGTCATCGATGCCCAAAAGCTGAAACTTTTTCCCGCCACCCTGAAGGACAACGCATTATGATGGTTCATGAGCCTTGGGGGAGGAACTGTTGCTAATTGGGATAAGATGAAACAAGTGTTCCTGGAGAAATATCAGGAATATTGCAACACCAAGGACAAAAGAGAGGAATTATTCAAGATGGTGCAGAAGGAGGACTAAAGTCTGGAGGATTTTGTAGAAAGGCTGCTGTACAATGTGCAAAGAGCCAGGCAAACGAACATGGGGCTGGACGTGCTCAAGATAATCTTGCTTCATGGGATCAAGGATGATTGTTTAGACATGTTAAATCTGCAGGAAAGGGAGATATCTCCAAAGAACCTTTTGAGACGATTGTGGAATTATGTAAGAGGTACTCCAGGGGATCTTCCAGGAATAATAAGCGGGACAAACGGGATAAGCTGGAACGTGATGTCTTCGACAGAACTCAGAAGTCATCCAACGGAGGAGCTACCTGTGCAGAGATAGGAAATCTCCTTGAAAATTTTAAAACAGAAATGATGAGCTCCATCTCTTCGGAGATTGATGTCCTGAAGGCAAAACAAAAACACGCAGTGGAGGATCTCACAGTAGGTGTGTTCTGTCCCCAATGTACAAAGAATCATCCGTTGAAAGAATGCCCACTTGACAAGGTAGAAGTATGTCAGCTGTGTGAGCTGAATCATGACATGAAAGAATGCCCCTCACTTCCCCAAGTGAAGACTGTTCTGCAGGCATCAACTCCAGAAGTGGAATCAGCCTATTTTATTGCACAGAAGAAACCTTGGCAGCCTCGAAATCAAGGTATGCCTCTGGACTCATTTCAATTTTTGAATAATATGAGCAATTGGAGTAATAATATGCAAAATGTGAATACACAATTCCCTTCAAATTATGCTCAGTGGAATCCTTCCCAACCTGCAGTACAAAATTTTAACTCATGGGGTCCTTGGACATAGCCACCTCATCAACCTACATCGTGGCCTCCTGGATGGAGGAACTTCCCTCTTGGGAACCAGTTTTCTCAACCACCTCCACCTCAACAGTTACCATATTCTGCTCCATACCCTCAATTTCCTCAATATCCCCAATATCCACCTCAGCAATCGCAGTTACAGCTACAGAATAATCATGTCCCTAATATACCAATACGGCCTCAGCTGCCTGCTCAACCTAATCCTAACCCGAATAATAAAACAGTCCATCAATTGGAAACTGTTAATATGCCGGCCTACTCCCTTTCCCCTGTACCTTGTAATGATATTCGTCTACGATCTGGGAAGATAATAGAACCTGTAATTACAGAAGATGCTCCACCTTCTGTGCATGAAAAAGGAGAGAGTTCACAGCATCCATCTGATACAGTTCCTATTGCTGAAGGTGCTGAGCATCCCTTGGATGGGACGGCTGAAACATCAAACAATAAATCGGACAATACGCAGCCTACCCAACTGATAAGGAAACCACCATACCCCGAGAGATTAATGCTACCAAAAATAGGGGGGCAACCTCAGTTTAACCTCCTAGTAGAGTTAAGGAATCTTTACGTCAAAATCCCCCTTCTGCAAGCTCTTCAAGACATACCTATTTATGCTAGAACTGTTCGGGACCTGTGCACTAAGAGACTAGGAAGGAAACCCAGAGATCCTCCCACTGTTCACGTCATAGGGAATTTATCTGCTTTGATAATAGGAAAACCCCCTGTGACCAAGTATGACGACCCTGGCAATCCTACTGTCACTGTACATGTAGGACAGACGCAGATACCCAACGTGCTAGTCGATTTAGGAGTAGCGATCAATGTCATAACAATTGAGACTGTAAAGAAGCTTGGACTCACTAATATTAGACTGACCCCTACCATTTTAGAATTGGCAGACAGATCCACCATTAGACCCGAAGGGATTCTGGACGACCTTTTCATCTCAGTAGATTCATGGGAGTACCCTGCTGACTTTTTAGTATTACAACCAATATCACAGCTGGGGGGATACCCATTGATCCTGGGAAGGCCTTGGTTGGCTATGGCTGATGCTTGCATCAGCTGTCGATCGGGGTCCATGACTATATCTGATGGTACTGAGACTAAAAACCTCACCCTGTATCCTCCAGCTCAGCCGAGTCTAGAAGCTGAAACTTCCCTTTGGATAGAGCAGGAGGAGGAGGAGGATGTTCAGCCACTACTAACTATAGGGAAGGCCTTGACTTTTAAAAACGAAACAGAAGATGATGCTATTAGTAATTTTATTAGTGAACCCGCTTCAGTGGATAAAGAGGTCTATCAAATCCTAAACATTACCCTTGGTAAGGAAGAACAAGAAAATCTTACGGAAGAAGCACTAGTTGGTGACACAAACATAATCCCAGTTTTGAAAAGTTCAAGGAGTGTTCCTATTGAGGTAGATCCTGGAAGAACTTTGAATATCAACCCTGGTCTCTCCTTAGAGGAACAGAGGCGCCTAATCAGTCTCTTGAAGGAACGTAAAGGGGAATTCACCTGGGAGTATATAGACATGAGAGGTATTCCCTCTAATCTTTGCACCCACCATATTTATATCAAAAATTACTCCCGGCCTGTGTGTCAACCCCATCGATGCATGAACCCCAATCTGAGGGATATAGTGAAGGAGGAAATCCAGAAACTTTTGGAAGCAGGATTTATATATCATATTTCAGATAGTGAGTGGGTTTCCCCACTCGTCATTGTGCCCAAGAAAAATGGTAAATGGAGAGTCTGTGTTGATTATAGGGAGCTGAACAAAGCTACGCAAAAGGATCATTTCCCTTTGCCCTTTATTGACCAGGTACTTGATACCCTATCAGGGAAGAAGTTCTTCTCCTTCTTAGATGGGTTCAGCGGGTACAACCAAATTCAAATTGCTCCTGAGGACCAGGATAAGACCACCTTCACTTGCCCCTGGGGAACGTTTGCCTACAGAGTACTTCCCTTTGGTTTATGTAATGCACCAGCAATGTTCCAAAGAGCTGTAATTGGCATATTCTCTGAATTAGTTAATGATAGTATGGAAGTCTTTATGGACGATTTTACTCCCTATGGCAAGGATTTCGAGGAAGCACTGGAAAATTTAAAGAAGGTTTTAATTCGCTGCGAACAGGCTCGCCTCTCATTAAGCACTGAAAAATGCCATATGATGATGAGTGAGGGGGTGGTATTAGGACATTTCATCTCTACCGATGGCATTCAGGTGGATCCTTCAAAAATTAAGGTGATAAAAAATATACCGACTCCTTCAACTCAGAAAGAGGTGCGAAGTTTATTGGGACATGCTGGATATTATTGGAGGTTTATAGAAAACTTCTCCAAACTTGCTTCTCCTTTTTTTTCGTTGTTAATGAAGGATGCACAGTTTGTGTGGAGTGAAGCATGCCAGACAGCGTTTGATAAGCTTAAAGAGAAGCTGTCCACAGCTCCTATCTTAAGGGGACCTAATTGGACCATACCCTTCCACATTTCTTCAGATGCTTCTGATACCGCCATTGGAGCAGTACTAGGACAGCAGGATGGTCAAATACCTTATGCTATCTATTATGTTAGTAAAAACTTAGCCCCTGCTGAACTTAATTATACTGTTACCGAAAAAGAATTCCTTGCTATTGTTTACTCTATTAATAAATTTCAGCATTACATTACTGGGTATCCTACATTTGTGCACACTGACCACTTTGCCATTAAGTATTTAATGAAAAAACCTGTCACCAATGCCAGAGTGGCCAGGTGGCTCTTGTTATTACAGGAATTTGATATTACCATTATAGATAAACCTGGAAAAGAAAACGTTGTTGCTGATTTTTTATCTCGTTTTACTAACAGTGATGACAGTTTGCCTGTTGAGGACTCTTTTCCAGATGAACATCTATTCACACTTTCAGTTCACTCCCCTTGGTACGCAGACGTCGCTAATTATTTGGTTGCAGGAAAGCTTCTGCCACACATGTCTAAACGAGAAAAGAGAAAAATCATTCAGTAAAGTTCCAGGTATTGTTGGCTCAATGGTCATCTCTTCTACATAAGGCTCGATCTTGAGATTAGGAGATGTGTAAGGGAAGATGAGATATTTCACATACTGAAAGCCTGTCATGATGGACCTTGTGGGGGACACTTTGCAGACAAAAGAACGGGGTATAAAGCGCTGCGGATGGGATACTATTGGCCGACTCTGTTCAGGGACGCTAAAACGTATGTTCAGTCCTGTGACAGCTGCCAAAGGATGGGCCAACCTAATAAAACAGATCAGATGCCTCTATAGCCCCAAGTAGTAGTTGAACCATTTGATAGATGGGCATTGGATTTTGTTGGCCCTATCAACCCTCCTTCTAGACAGAAAGTTTACATTCTGGTTTGTACTGATTACATGACCAAGTGGGTAGAGGCTATAGCTTTGGCTAAGGCTAATGACCAGGCAGTGATTGATTTTCTATACAGTGAAATATTTACCCGCTTTGGGGTACCGAAGGAAGTAATTACCGATGGGGGGCCGCAATTCATCTCACACCAATTTGAATCCTTGCTCCGGAAGTATCATGTGCAGCATAGGGTGGCTTCACCTTACCACCCCTAGGCCAATGGTCAGGTGTAAAGTACTAATAAGTTTATTGAAGCAATCCTTACTAAAACAGTTAAGAGACATCGAAAGGATTGGGCTGACAGGCTTCCGGAAGCACTGTGGGCATATCGTACAACTTAGCGCAACACTACAGGGTTCTCTCCCTATGATCTAGTGTATGGAAAGAGTGCCATCTTTCCAATTGAGTTCGAGATCAAAACCCTGAAAACAGCCACCGAAATGAATCTGGATATAACAGAAGGTCAGAAGAGAAGATTGAATCAATTAAATGAATTGGATGAGAAACGGTTAGCTGCAGTAGACCAAACTGTGTTGCTTCAACAACAAAGATCCAACTGGCATGACCGATTTATTAAAAAGAAGATATTCCGTGAAGGAGACTAGGCACTACTATATGACTCCAGGTTCAAAAGGGATTTTAAAGGTAAATTACGTACAAGGTGGCTGGGTCCATACTTAGTCGACAGGCTATTTGACAACAACACTGTCCGTCTGGTGACCATCGATGAAAATCATATACCATTACTGGCTAATGGCCACAGACTACGACTGTATCGCAAGCCTATTTCGAAAGATGCATTCATTTTGCAAATTGCCGCCGATCCAGAGTACCAATTAGCACCAGAGCAGGAATTTCTCTCTACCTTTGCCAATCCTTAAAACTGAAAATCACATTTTGAATTACTGTACATAAATAATTTTCTTTCTTGCTGAAGCGTATAAGTTTTTTTTCCTTTTTGCATTTGATCTTCGCGTTTCTTGTTGGTTTTCAAAAATTTCCAGGGAAGCGCCAAGGGAATGACCATATTGGGCCTGTCAAACGAGAGTCGTCTTCCTATGCCTTCCTGTGCTGCATTTTCCTTTTCCTTTAGAAAAAAAAAAAAAAAAAAAAAAAAATCGACAGCTGGGACATATTTTCCGGCAGCTGCAACATCTTTTTCGGCAGCTGTGACATTTTCTCCGGCAGCCGCGACATATATCCCAGCAGACATAAAATCCTTTTTTCCAGCAACCGTAACCCATGTCCCAGTGGCTGCAACATCATGTCCCAGCAGCTGCAACATTCTTTTTCCCAGCAGCTGTGAACCATTTTCCGACGGCTCCGACATATTCTCCGACAGCCGCGACATATATCCCGGCAGACATAAACTCTTTTTTTCGGCAGCCGTAACCCATGTCCCAGCGGCTGTAACATCATGTCCCAGCGGCTGCAACATCCTGTCCCAACGGCTGCAACATCATTTCCCAGCGGCTGCAATTTCGTTTCCCGGTAACCGTAACATCTTTTCCCGGCAATCGCAAAACCTCTTTCCTGACTTTCGAGAACCATTTTCCGGCAGCTGCAACAACTTTTCCGGTAGCTGCAACATCTTTTCCCGGCAGCCGTGGACCATTTCCTAGTGGCTGCAATATTGTTTTCCCGACGGTCGTAAAACCTCTTTCCTGGCTGCCAAGAACCATTTCCCGGTAGCTACAACATATTTTTCGGTGGTTGCAACTTATTTCCCGGCAACTGCGACATATTTCCCAGCGCCGTAAAACTTTTCCCTAGCAACTGTGACTTTTTCCAATTGCCGAAAAACCTTTTTCCCGGCTGCCATGAACCCTTGTCCAGTAGCTACAACATATTTCCCGACGGCTGCAACATATTTCCCGGCGACTGCGACATATCTCCCATCGCCTTAAAACTTTTCCCGACAGCCGTAATTTTTCCTGATCCCGTAAATCCTTTTCCCGGTGGCTACGAATCTTTCCTGGCGACTGCAACATCTTTTTCGTCGGCCGTGATATCATTTCTGGCAACTTGCAGTGGTAACTCCTGTGTTAATGGAAAAATTTCTCCAAACCTGCTCAACTATGGCACTGATTCATCCCAGTCGTGTCGGCGAACTCATCATTCCGACCCCGAGGATGCGATGGTTTGTGTTTCACCGGCAGAAGAAATTATTGCCTTATTCTGGTCATCATGATCATATTTCTGACTATGCACGAGTTTGGCTCCGCAACGTCACCAACTGCACGCTCCACCATTCTCCGCAGGTTATCCGACGCACAGTCTCATGAGGTATGGCTTTCATTTATCACGTGATTAAGTGTTGATATCATTTAAACAATATCAGTCGTACCTTTACTCGTACTACCATTATACCTGATTAAACCTTTCCCTCGTACGACGTAAACACTAATAACTGCCACCTTCCCCAATTCGGCATGGAAATTTTGAACGTTTTTCTGTGCTCAACTTTCCAAATTTGCCCATTCTCTCAACATCTTCGCTCAGCGATTCGTGCATCCTCTGTGCTGCAACTTCCATTCTCGGATTCTGCCATCTGTGGGATAGAAACTTCAGCCTGCCGCCAAGACCATGGGGATTCCAGTTCATCATGAACCTGTGAATACACAAGAACTCAGGAAGAATCTTCAACTTCTTGCCATTTTTCAAGCCGCTGGCTGGCTCGAGTTTTTTTGAGCGACTAGATGGATTCAATCGGGAAGCAGCCTTGTAGTTTGCTCTAAACCTCACCAAAACTCACTCTACGATGTGGGGGCTACGCATAGAAGTCTCCAAGGCCATTATATCTGAGGTTACGGCCATCCCGTTGGTGGGAAAGCCATGGTTTAACCAACAAGTCTCCGCAACGACTGCACGGGAAGCATTTTTAATGGAGGGGGAGCAAGTTCAATCTTCCTGAAGAGGGATCGCACTGCACTCATTGCCGCGGCCATGGGACCAGGTTGCTGTCTTTCTCAAGAAGTACATTACTTGTGAAGGTAGATATCAAACTGTTTATAACTCTGAACTCCCTTTACTTTCTCATCTCCGCCATGGCATTTTATTGAACATTCCATATTATTTACTGCATGACTTGCATCATATGGCGGCATTTGTCCAGTCTGCTAAGCACCCACTTTCCTCCCTCACCCACCATGGCCTTATCAAATTAATCATTGTAAGAACCCTTGCCCAGCATCATATAACCTGGGAGAAGTTCACAGCTCGAGCTTAGCAACCCGTTCCCTTGCGGGTTGTCCCATTACAGCAGATACGAGTTCCACCACAACAGGAGGACCAGAGTTCCTCCACTGAAGTTGGGGGAGGGAATGAAATTGAATAAGAAGAGAAACTAGGGGCACAAGCAGAACCATTTGGGGGGGATGAAACCATATTAGAATAAGAACAACCGGGGGCACAAGCACAGCCATTGGGGGATGAAACTATTTTAGAAGAAGAGCAACCGGGGGCATAAGCAGAGCCATTGGGGGATGAAACTGCATTTGAAGAAGAACAATTGGGGGCACAAACAGAGCCATTGGGGGAGGACGTAGATAAAACTTTTGTGGAAAACCCAGATAACAGGGCAGCTCCAACAGGAGAAGGTGAGATTGGAGCAGCATTAAATGCCGTGACAATTGAACCTGAAGATGACAGAGCCAGGGCAATAGAAGAAAACATTGAGCTGGTAACAATTGAGTCCTCACCTGAGTGGGTAGGAGGAGCTGTAATTGAAGAAGAACAGCATGAGGAGCAAGAAACATTCCTTCGACCTCAGCTATGAATCCCTATATACCAGCTCCACAAAAGAAAATACCACAAAGGAAAAGAAAGAGATCAACCAATGAATTTAACCTAACCTCACCAATCAGAAAGAAAAGAACTCGATCAGCTACAGTAGCAGAGGCAGCCAGAAAAATATGGGCAACCCTAGAGGTACAGGTTGAGCCCCCAATCCTTGTACCAAGACCAATGGATGCTCCACAAAGGCCAGTGGAGGAAGAACCCAGAATTGAAGGACTTCTGGCTGAGAATGCAATGTTAAAAGAGGAACTCCAAGTACTTAGAAGGGAGTTGGAAACTTGGAAGGAAACCTGTAGAAAACAGGGTGAAAGAAAAATGTATACATTGGTAGAGGCTGCAGATCAACTGGAGGGATCAGATTCTGCTGAGCCTGGCAAGGAAGATGAATGAGTAATTTGTCCCACCTATGGAGAAATATTTAAGGAAGCAGGCCACAAAATTATACTTCGTACCTGCTCAGCACAACAGCCCGCGCCCACAATAGAGGAAGCAGCAGAAAAAGAAGATGCTGCCACACAAGAACCAACATCTTTAAACATCCTTGCTGAAGCTGCCACTAATCCTGTGACAGAGGAGCTAAGGGATGAAATCATGTATGATGATGGGTATAAAGAATATGCTGTAACCCCAGAATGCTCCCACGACACAGTGATTATAGAACAGACAGGAGAAGAACATGGGATGGAGGACACTCTGGAGCTTAATAAGGAATATACTGTAACTCCAGAATGTTCCCACGATACAGAGATTATAGAGCAGATGGAAGAAGAACCTGGAATGAAGGACACTCTGGAGCCTAATGAAGAATTCTATACTGTAACCCCAGAATGCTCCCATGACACAGAAATTTTAGAAGATGAGCCACAAAGGCAGGACATTGATAAACTTGAACAGGGTGCTGTAACACAAGAACCAGCAAACCTGAGTATACTTGTCCAATCGGCCAAACATATGGGAGAAGAACCTGGGATAGAGGACACTTTGGAATTTAATGATGAACTCTGGGTTGTAACCCCAGAGGGTTTCCATGACACAGAGCTCATAGGAGAAGAGTTACAACAACAGGAAGATGAAGAGGCAAGCCAAGATGTTGCTACACAAGAACCAACATCCTTGGAGGCTGCAACAGGAACTCTTGAATTTCATTTAAAAGATAACCCTGGAATGGATATCATTCCCGATACACAGTGGAGTGAAGATGAATAGGTACAGACACCATGCTCAGGTGACACCGAAATCTTGGAGGAGGAGCTGCACAATGAGAAAGATATCCAATCTCAGCAGCAGAAGGACAAAGAAGACACTATTACATAAGAACTAGTGTCTCTAAAAGCAATGAAGGTAGCTGCTGAAGAGAGTCTAAAGGATGTTGCTGTTACACAAGAACCAGCAACTCTCTTATTAAACTTAGATGTGCTGGAAGACACTGCTCCACAAGAACCAATGCTTCTACCTCCTGGAAAGTTCATTGATTTGGATTCAGATTAAAGATTTCCTTTCAAAGTCCTCCCCAGGCACAGCATATAATGAGACTGTAGGAAGATTTCCACTTGCACCAACTGCATTTCCAAACATCAGTAGGTAGCATTGGAAGGGGAGCAGTGATGCTGGAAGGTATTGGGTTACTCACAGAGGCTTTTCAAAAGACAGATGAGGTGCCTGAGTTTCCCTACAATTCTTCCTCTCTCCATGGATAGAGCTCAATACAGGACTCAAATTCTGAATGATGCAGGTTGTTGCATGAGGACATGCAACAGGGTAGTTGGGGGGAGATGTTGAGCCCAGAATTGGCCCCTTTTTAATCACCCTTAATCATCTTTCCTGCCCCTGTCCTACACCATTTAGCATGCTAATCAGACCTGTTGTCCTTACTTTATTCCCCCAAGCTTCCAATGTATGACTGATCATTGCTTTATCTTATTAATGCTTATGATTGTGATAATTAAGGCTGTGTATCTCTCAAATTGTGCTAACATGTTATAATTTATGAAGGTAGTTTGAGATAAGTGGACTGCAGGAAGGTGGGGCTGAACAAGTCTTGAAAAGAGGGATGTTCGCTGCTTAAGTGTAATGTCCCCATTTTGACCCCTTTGTATTAAATTGTAAATGATGTAAATATTGTAATTAATCATGGTGAGGAGCTCAAGGCCAAGGCCCCACCGTTGATTTAGCGTTTCATGTATCGGCAATTAAAAATAGATGCCTACGGTTCTGGTGCGAGATGGGCACAATGTATATAAGACATCATGTAATTATGATATTTTCAATGAAAAACCCACAACTGGCTATGCAATGCAACAAAAGAGATGGGGCATGACTTTACAAGGAAAAGGGAGGGAAATTATTCAATACCTTGAGCCAATGGTGTTAATCCATGTGTCAATGGGGAAACCCATAAAACCACCAACTACCCATTTTGTCTCATGCACCCAATCATTTAATTCTTCCAAAGATTGGTTGGGGCAGTTATTGCCTTGGAAATGAGGAAGTATGGCAGCCAATTTCGTGCATGGGAAAGCCATCAACCTGGAAATTCGTGTTTTGCCTCCTTGTGCAAGAAATCACCCACGAAATGGTGCCCAAAGCCATTCTGAATGGGCAGTCTTCACTCATTCACGCAGTGGGAGCTATCTGGGTCTTTCCCTTCACGTTTTTCAGCAAAATCCTGCATTTTTCCATGCCTGGGAGTTCGTTTTTGCATATGCAGTAGCCTGGGAGAGAAGGGTCACGATTTGGGGACTGTATGGAGGTCGTTTTTGCCCCCAAATGTCTAGGGACGTTTTTCTAAAAACGGATTGGGCTTCCCTGGGTTATTCTCCATCTTCAAATTTCATTTTTGTGTTTCTCCACGTTTTTCTGAGTGAGTTGAAACCCCATCTCATGCATCCCACTGTGGAAAACGTTTTCTTCATGCCCAGCAATTGTGGTTGTTGTTAAGTGCATCATGTTTTGGATTTGAATCTATCAGCAAGAAACTGGAATGGTAGTGGACAGAATTAGCTTGATAAACCTAGTGTAGGGAGTATCCTCTCAAGAAGATCAAGAGGGCTGGCTACTTTTCTATGCACACCCTGAGAGCACTAGAAAGGAAGGTATGGCTTGAGGGACTGTGTGGCAGTGAAGAGAATACTTCCTGGTGTTGGGTGTGTAGGCATTGTGAGTGCCAAGCTGAATAGATCTGGGAGGGGTACCCATAGCTCTGTGGTTGAGCTCACTAGCTTAGCAATTCTTCCTTCCATCTCCTAGCAGCCTGATAAAACCAATTGTAGATTGGCTTGGCTCATTTTGGTGTATGCTTGGCTATGTGTGAGTCTGTTGTTCCCTGGTTCCTTGTAGAGATCATGCCCAGCTCGGGGGTGGCAGTGGTGCTGAGAGATTGAGGAGCGCACTGGCCTACGGTTGGGTGGAACATTGCAATTGCATAGCCAGTTGCGTGGTACCATCTTATTGAGATAAGTATTTCTCTTGTGTTGAATTTGCAATTATCATTTGATGATTATTTTGAATGTATGTGGATGGTTAAACGAATTTATTTCCGCTGTGTTTTTAAAAGTTTATGCATTACCATATGATCTTTTATAATTCTGCCAGGGTCTCTATTTAATGACTGTCACAGAATTCTGAATGTATGTTAGATATCAGCATGATCTACTTTATCTCTGTTGTGTTCCATAACATGCACATGTACATGTCCTGGTATCAATGAGTTTGATTTTAATGAATATAGGGCTAATTGCCCGGACTGAGCACTGTGATCCTCTCTATCACGCTGGTATGATAGAGAGGGGACACTACATTAAGAGGATTCTCGAGGTTCCAATCATCAATTGATGCACGTGGTTCTAATGAAACATTCTAGATAGAGCTGTGACAGGGTAGCTGTAACAGAATGTGCCACAATTGGAGATCTTTTAGTTATTTGCTGCTTGAGTTAAGTGTGATCTGGAAGGATCGCCACTCCTGGGCTAATCAACAGCTTTCTCATGTTTTTCTATATCCTTACTATGCCACATTTGTAACAGTTTGTATTATTTAGGGCGCCTGAAGATTAGAGATCTTCATGGATTCCCGTTAATAGGATTGGATGTTATGAGCTGCATGTATAAATATGGGGAGCTGCCTCGACCCAGGGGGTTGAACAACGCAGAATTTATTCATTGTATTAGTAGTAAGATCAAATTGTGTAATCTTCCTTTCGTTAATACGAAGAGTTGCCTTTGAGTTAAAAGAAGCTTCACGTTGTTCAGCCAGCATCTCTGTGTGAAGGCTGGGCCCGTCTTCCACAGAGATTGCTGAGTTAAAATAGGATTTCGAATTTACTGTTGTGTCATGTTTTGTTCATGATATTTCTTTTGTACGCAGCAGTAGAAAGTGTGGTGTGGATTTTCAGTATAATTCAGATTATATTTCCTTGAGATTGGTAACTGGTGCAGAGTAACAGTCGACTGAGTAGGAACTTTCTTTATGCATTTAACATGATAGCTGTACACATCCTTGTTCATCCTGCAGTTGAAGGTTGTTATCCCATGAACCCTTGCAAGTTATCTTTCCTGTTATGATTGTTGATTTCCATCTCTGTAATTCACACTCTTAGAACAGTTGAACTCAATCCTTTGCAATTGTATTCCTAGATTAATATTCAGTTTATGTTTGTGATTTTCAAGAGTGATCAGATTGAAGAGGTGATTGTTCTAGGATGTAAGTGAGATTTCTTTCCTACAATTGTTGATTGGATCTTATATCATTTATTATTGATGCATGATAGAAAGGAATTGAATTTGTAGTATTTAGAAGGTAATTGGGATTACACAGATTCTTGGGATGAACATGGTTGTTAGAGGATAAAAGTATTCAATTCTAATGATTTGGTGTTTAAGCATAGACTGTGCATTTATCCTTTGAAATAAAAAGACTTCCTCGGGTTGACAATAAATCTCGTATGCTCTGTGTGTTGGTAATAATCTATATGCATATAGAGTGCTCGACAATATATACTAGGCGTAAGCCCCAATGCACATGTTTTACTTTTGTTATATATGATGGGTGTAAGCTCCGATGCACATGATTTACTTTGGTTATGGATATACATATTTGGGCATGGACCCTGATGGATACAGATTATTGTTATGTACTAGGCATAAGCCCCGATGTACTTAATGGATTTTATTATGTGATTGGGTACAAGCCCTAATATACTGAGATGACTTTGTTATGTATTGTGCAAACGTTTCTGGTATACATGATTTGACTTCTATGATGTCTTGGGCATAATCGCTGGAGCACATAGGTTACAAGACTATGTGTTAAGCGTAAGCTCTGGAGCACATAGGTAACCCTAGTAGATAAATAAATTAGTGTTGGGAATAAGCCCTAGAGAACTCCAACATGATGTTGAGCATAAGCTCTAGAGCATCGGATCTTTGGCCATTGTATCCCTAGGTGTATCTTACAAATACATCCTAGTACTAGTGTTGAGCGAGGAGCTTTGGAATTGTACTAGAGTAATGCCCATTTGAGAGTGCTGAGCATAAGCTCTGAATAGCACTCGAGGTTACTTTAATTAAAGGTGTTGAGTTGAGAAGGCTCTGAATAGCACCCACAGTCATCATACTTATTCAAATGATTAATTGAATCACTATTTATCTCTCATCACAGACCGAAGATACTTCCATGAAATACAAGGTAATCAAACATGCAAGGAAATCTACGGCTACCTATCCTAGTCAACCAACCGAACACACCAGAGGCCTTGTAAAGAATTTACATTATTTAAATGAAGCATAAAAAATATAATGCTATTTAAATACCTTGGTTAATAAAAGTGACAATTATAAGAGAGCCTCCCATATGTACAAGAGTAATATATATATATTTATATATATATATATAATAAACTATAAGAATAATAAAAGGCACGTAAATAAAATAAAATAAAGTTTGTATATTCAAATAAATGGATTATATATATAAATATATTATTCTTATAAGTTAAATAAATGGACTTTAAAGTTTTCGATAATAAATTCAAAAGGAAACAATTTAAAATTTCTAGATAACAAAAGTTTATAATTAAAATAAACCTTTTAATTATATTACATAATTCAAACTAGGAGTTGAATTGGAGATAACATTAAAAATAATAATCTTAACTCAACTGCCCATTCAAAAGATTTCCTATAAATACAAGGACAATTTACAAAGAAAGGGATCTATCTTATTATCATTCCTTATGGTAGCAAGAGAGAAATTGTACCAACTCCTGTAAGAAAAGGATACCAAGATTGAGTACAAACAAAGTTATGCCTTAGATTCTCTAGATTCTCTTGCATGTTAGAACTAGCTCGGGGGGATCCAATTTAGAACCAGGAACAGTTCTGGGTCAAGGTTGGGAGGAACGTAACAGTTCTGAGGTTATCCGGTTACTATTCTACAAGTCAGAAATAGAGTATTTCCTATTAACTTGTGTTTGAAGTGTGCAGGGTTACAGAGCTAGTTCAGGCTACACAGCTTCAGGTAAGAGGTTTACCCTCTGTTTTATATCAGATGTTGTTCTCTATCCTCTTATAGGTTACAGGATAAATTGTGTAATTCATAAAGATTTCCATTAAGAGCTGTAAATTGTTTTCCTGCATAAAATTTATTCAAGAATTTTGCTTCTGTTGGTCCATCGAAAAAACTTTTTAGCCATGGTGCTTGGGTTACATTTAGGAATTTTCTTATATAAATAAACTTAGCTCTGAAATCTTTATTTAAAAATTGTTTAAAATAGTTTTAGGATAAGAACTTTTTTGCTCTTTTCTTTTATTTAAACCTAGAAATTTAATTCATCAGACCTACTCAAAAGAAAAAACAAACTCTACTCTTAAACCCTACATTTACTTTACTTTCAACTTTTCGTACAGGATCTCTTAATGCGGGAATCGTAGAGCCTTACACAACAACATTTCAAATTTAAATAAAATCAAAGACTCAGAGCCAAATCGATTTATGTCAAGGATCACTCTAGCAAAGTAAAATTCGTGCTAGAGTTCAATCTTGTAAAACTAGCTTAATAAAACACCAAATACTCTAGGTTTTAAATGTAACTCAAGGTTTTAACTTTTTCCCGCTAACCAAACAGAAATGACATCACGCTAACCAGATTTTAAACTAAGTCTAATCAACCTTGGACAGGCTTGAAGCAATTTGCTTCCTGTTGTAATTTTCAACCAACATAACTTTTAATTAATTAAAAGAATGATTTCGATTTTATATTTAATCAACCATTAATCAATTTAAGCTTTAAACAAAGACCATGAATAATTTTACAAAAT